>CM029516.1:9442420-10042420 GCA_017140615.1 Eucalyptus cladocalyx | reverse complement strand
TGGATGGTCACGTAAAGACCTTGCATCCTCATATTCATAAAGGAATTTTTGCTAGGAGAGATCAACAGCATCGCATGGAGGCTCTTGGTAAGCACAGAATTGGTGAGTTGTCCTGTGGTAACATTCTGACCATTTTTCAGCTTAGAAATTCTGAGGATAAACAAATAATGTTCTCGGTGTTACTATGGTCCTACATAATTTTGCTATACTAAATGCAAGATGGAACTTGTGCAGGTACTTGTGATGTAGCGGTGGTTAATTTGTATCCTTTCTACGACAAAGCTACCTCTGTGGTTGATTTGAAGATGGAATTGAGAATGTTGATATTGGTGGTCCTGCCATGATCAAAGCTGCCGCAAAGGTTTTTTACTATTACCTGTTCATGTTCATTGTTATTAGAGCATAGACTTGCTTATGTTTCAGTTTTGCTTCATTGCATCTCAATTTGGACGTATGAGAGAATATGATTGTATTGGTGTCTTCGGTCACACTGGGTTTGCGGATATCCAGCAAACTTTGCTATGACGGCACTTGTAACTGAGGCATGTAATTGACTGAAAGCATGTTAACTTTTCCATTGAGATTGCGACTCCAGATTATCTTCTTACTATTTGGGTAATGATTTCTCTCATGCTTTTATGCTAAAACAACAATTTTGCTTGTTAAATTATAAAGTAAAATAGGTATGTCCAATATGTTGCACTTTTTTGGAAGAATTGTTGCTGGCTTTGTGCCTTTACGTATCAATATGCATGTGGTAAATTTTTCTGTAATTTTGCATCAACTGCCATTATATGCCCTTAATCTGAATTGATGTTGGCATTTATCTTCTAACAGAATCATCAAGATGTCCTCGTTGTGGTTGATTGACACGACTGCCTTATGCTGCTGGAGTTCCTGAAGAGTAATGGAGATGATCGACGGTTCCGTAGAAAACTTTTTTGGAAAGCCTTTCACCATGTTGCTTCCTATGATTCTGCAGTGTTAGAGAGGCTCTGGAGACAAACAACTGGAGGTATTCGTCTGGTTTGTGTTCTCAACTGATCTCATAGCCACTAAGGCAATTAAAAATGCATGTAGGTCTAAACACATGCGAGTAAGGGGCTTTTTTAGAGACTTGGTTCTGATGTATCCTTTAGTTTGTTTCCTTTGGAAATCAATAATTTCAGTAGGTTCTGTTACCTTGTTAGTTTTTAACTGATTTATGTGGAGGTTGACAACTCTTCCTTTTGATAGAGAAATTCCCTTCTAGCTTAACAGTACCTCTATCTCTTAAAAGTTCTCTTCATTATGGTGAAAATCCCCAGCAGAAGGCTGCATGTGGACAAGAGTCTTGCTGAGGTTAATGGAGGTGGTATTGCAACTGCAATCCAACATCATGGAAAGGTGAGTCCTTGAATGTCATATTTTTACATCAATGTCAATCTTTTGAGGAAGTTGAAATTGCAGCGAATTTAGTAATTATCTAGCTTTGAAAACTTCATTAGATAGAGGAGGCAATTTCTAAAATTGAATCTAAATAATAGACGCTATTTTCATCAAATAGCTAAAGCTTTTTGATAAATTGACAAAGGGCTCAAGAAATCAATATGGGATTAGACCAGGAGGTACTCATTTCGAATCTCAGGCAATTTATTTGCTTCTTCAACATAATGATCTTCCATCCTTCAATTTGTGGTAAAATGCTAGCCTATGTGTGATGGCAAATATAGAGCATTCATATACCAAATTACGCCATCTGACCGGGTAGCTTCAACTTCTGGTTTTGTTGGCAGGTTGACATAATATTACAAATCATTCTTAAGGAGCATCTAGTTTCTTTTCTTTCCCAGGTCAACTATCTGTATATGTTGGTGTGCAGAATGTTAGTTATAAGGAAACACTAATAATGTTTTGCGAAGGAGATTAGAGATACAAATGGGACTAATTGGCTTCCTTTTTGGTATCATAATCATGTCTTTGAGATGAGATTAGATGCTCTTTAGAAGTCTCTGAGCAATTGCAAGAATAGTTTTTTTCCATGAAGTTCTTTTACTTCATCAACAGATCATGGTAACAATAGCAGATCTCTCTCTCATTTGTTGTGAATTATGTATTGATGCTGCAGGAAATGTCATATAACTATCTGGATGCAGATGCTGCCTTAAATTATGTATCCCAGTTTAGCGACCCTACATGTGTTGTTGTAAAGCATAAAAATCCTTGTGGGGTGGCTTCCGGTGGTGATATTCTTGAAGCATGCAGATTAGCAGTCAAAGGTTAGTGCATTTGGTGGTATAGTGGCCTTTCAACATAGAAATTGATGAGGTATATACTTATTTCATTATGTAAGTTACAAAAAGAAATTTCTAATTTCCTTATATAGTATAGTAAACTGAAAGAGGCTTGTCATTTTTTAAATCCATAGTGTTCCAGATGAAGCTCATTCTTGAGTCAACTAGTTTGAGCTACGAATTAGGCTACAAATGTTATGCCTATTGTCACATTGTGTAATATATTATAATTCTCTGCTAAATACAAAGGATCACGAGTGCTTGAAAGTTAAAACCTCATTCTGCAGGGGCATCCCTCGAAATTGAACGACAATGCTGGTGTAGGTGTGGGTCTCCTATTGCTGAGTCAGTATTGTAATGTTTCACTTGATAAAATTGATTGAGCTGAACACCAACACTAACCTTGCATTGTCCTACTGTGCATATAGAAGCCCAACCGATGGCGAAACTCGAATGTTCTATGAGACTGTGGTGGCACCAAAGTACTCAGAAGGGGCTAGAGGTTCTCCATGGGAAGTCGAAAACGTTGAGGATCCTGGAAGTGAAGAAGAACGAAAACGGGAAGATTTACAGGTCGGTGGGAGATGGCTGGCTCAGGATTCTGATAATTTTACTCCCGCAGACATTCAATTCAATGCGGTCTCAGGGACGGCTCCGCAAGATAGCGACCTTGAAGACGCGAAGTTTGCATGGCTCTGCGTTGAGCACATTGAGTACACTTACGCTCCAAGTTTTAAGATTCCTAGTGTAATTACCCAAGGAAAAATTATTAATTCGGTCTTATATCCATTATATGCATTTCAATATAATCCAGAATTTTTTCAACTTTGTGGCTTTGCCATTGTAATTCTAATGTCGTGGCATCCTAATTATGTCTTTGAGACAAAACAGTATTTCGTATCAAGTAATTGGTCTGATGTAAATGATCCTTATCTAAAAACTATTCTATTATAAAATTTGAAGATCGAAATTGTGATGAAGGCTGATGTAGGCTTCAATCACCTGTAGTATAAGTTATATTTCAAATATGGGGCTCTATTTTAAAGATACAGTGAGTTTATCCTTCAAAAGTGTGAAGCTACGTCAGTTAAAAAAAAAAAAAAACAAATAACATTACTCGAAAATCATTTTGAATAAATTTGTCCATGTAAATTGCTGGCCAAGCCCACAGGATGGCCAATGATGGCTGTAGTGCCACATAACATCACTATTTTCAGGAAAAAATTGACAAGCAAGACTATATTGGAATTTAATGCAAAAGTTCAGAATTGCATTTGACCAATTGAAAATTTTAGAACTACATCAGAATCTATATGATAGAATTAGGATTAAATTAGTCATTTACACACCCTTAACTAAACCTAGCCTTAATAATAATAATAATATCCAAAAGTTGGAAAGAAAAAAAGATTTCTTTTTTTTTTTATATAGGAAAGTTGAGAAACGAGTAAAGGATCTATGTAGAAAGGAAAAGACTGAAATGTTCAAAATTATAATAAAAAAATAGTTATGTTAGTGGTCGAGATTTATAAGAAAAGTTGGCACTTATCTATTTTTAGTAGATAGAGTTTACATAATTCTTGAACTTTATAAATATATTTTCCTATTCACATTAACAATTATTTAAGAACTTCTTCTATTAGTTGATAATGTTTTGAACACCTTAGCTAACCGATGTTTCCTTGCTAGTGGGATTAAGTTCGATTTTAGTCTCCTAACTTATGTTGTCTGTGCATTTGGATCATTCAATTTTCGTTTTTTTGGGGAATTAACTCCTCCAACTCTACCCCCATTCTCGGTCAAGTCCTTAAATAACTTTTAGTATGTTGGTGTGGCATGCTAGGATGATTTTTTAATAATAATAATAATAATAATAATAATAATAATTATTATTATTATTATTATTATTATTATTATTATTATTGAAAAAGGTAAAAGTCAGTAATGTTAACATCAAAAGAAACTAGTTTTGTTCTAGGAGAAAAAATAAGAGAGTAATATGTAGAAGACAAAGGTGGAAAAGCAAGAGACACGAGAAGGGATACAGGATTTGGTGGCCGCGAACGCCGTGGCCGTGATTGGTGATAGTCGGAAAATGTGAAGAGCTTATTACAGGTTTGACCTTCAAAGAAGCGGTCACGGTGGACTCCAGTTGTCCATCGAAGTGGGAATGGCTTCCTCTATTGAGGATCCAATCGCACAAATATGATGAATTAGAGGATCAAAAATAGATTTATCCCAATTTGAAGAAAAAACTCAACTCGAACGAGATATGCGACACTCGATATTGAAATGATCGGGTGCTTTACTAGCATTTTCTCACATAATTCTTCTACATCAGGTTGTAATTGCTTTTTCATGTGCAAATCAATCAAGCCACACAAGCTAGCTTAAATTAGTACGAGTTTGAGTGCAAGACTAAGTCAAGTCCACATCTCATTAGTTCGGATTTTACGAAAGTCGAATTTGAGCTCAAGTTTAAATCAAGCTTCAATAGAAACTCATCTATGATAATCAAGTTGAATCAAGTTTATAAAAATAAATCACGAGTCAAGCTTGATCTGAAAAAAAAAAAAAAAAATTGAGCTTTGATTGAGTTTAAATCAAGTATCCAAGTTTTAAATTCTCGAGTTAAGTCTAGGTCAAATGTAAATAATAGACAAGATTTGACTAGACCTCTTCTAAGAACCCGCTGAAAAATATCCTCAACACTGCTTAAAAGTCGGTCTCGGTCATCGCTAGACATCCATTCAAAGAGAATCTTGCATATGGTCGTGATTTTGTGCAAGATGACATTACTTAAGGTGGAAAAGCAAAGAAAATTTGGACACGGAACATTACCTAGCATCTACCATGGAAGTCAGCCCCAGCAAATACGTTCCCAATGCAGACCCATAATACAATTACAATATAATTAAATTGAAATTGCTTATAAGAATCATTTACATACTAGTCAAGATTACTAAAATATTGGGAACCCTTCAGTAGGCCCAAGCCCAAATTAACCAAAAAAAAAACCATCAATCCATAAAAAATAAATTTCGTTTTCAATTAGTTATCAAATTTTAATGAGTGATTGAAAGGTACTTTCTTTTAATTGAGAACTTGTGACATTTTCAGCAATCTTTTGTCCGTCGACTATCTTTGATCCAAAAACTAGCCCATCCACATGAAACTCGAATCCATCTCCGATTAAATATCTAGCTTCAGCGGTCGTGAAGAATATGGATCCTATATAAAATCTAACGCTTTTTGAAGCACAAATTTCTCGATCATTCTAATAAACCAAATTCTGTTTTCATATCCGTTTTCATGACTAACCGTAGATTATAAACCAATTCCCTAAGCTCGTCATGTCTTATTTATTGAAGTTTGATTTTTCTTGATCTGGCCAGCGCAACTTAAATTGACGCCAAGATATCCGCAAACGATTACGGAAAAGATGACATACTCACACGCGTTTCCGCTCCTATTCCCAACACATGATTCCGCAGAGAAAGCAACACAACATCATCAGTCCCGCAATCAACGTTAGACTAGACAGAATCGTCCCCACCAGCAGGCGTTTACTTTGACTGCTCCCAATTTCCAAGCTGAAGCATCCCCTGTTTTTCCTCCCCCTCCTCCCTTGCTATTCTCTGTTCTTGAAATAATTTTTTTTGGGTTTTTCCTTCTTTCCTGCAGTAGCCGAATATGCTTACAGTTCGCTTTTTCTTTTCTTTCTTTTGAACATGCTTACAGTACGCTTTTCCTTTTCTTTCTTTTAATTTTAATTTTTTTTTGGATTTTTCACTCTTTTTATTTTCCTTTAAACCACATAACGCCCGTTGTTTCATCGTTTTTCTTTTAGCCTGTTTCCTTTTTCTTCTTATTTTTCTTTTCAGTTTAATAAAATCGAATCCATCTCTAATTCAATATTGACTTTAGTGGTTGTAACGAGTATGGATCAAATATAAAATTTACCGTTTTTTGAAGCGCAAATATCTCAATCGTTCTAATACCGAACCATCCTTTGGATTTGGGCACTACTCGACAATCTCTATTTTCATCACTAATTATAACTTATAAACCAATTCCTTAAGCTGGTCATGTCCTATCTATTGAAGTTTGATTTTTCTTGATCTGGCCAGCGCTACCTAAATTGACGCCAAGATATCCGCAAATGAATAAAGAAAAGTGGACTTTGACGCAGGTCTGCTCACATTCCCTATGCATGAGTTTGCAGAGAAAGCAACGTAGCATCATCAGTCTCGCAACGGACGCTAACACTAGACAAAATCGTCCCTTTCCCCTCCTCCCTTGCCCATTTTGCACGATGGAGATGGGCCCATGGTACTTTCCCAGCGTGCACTGTTGATCAATTCCACGCGCATACAGTTCGCCTTTTCTTTTTCTTTCTTTTAATTTTAAATCTTTTTGAATTTTCCCCCTTTTTATTTTCCTTTAAACCACTAAAGATAACGTCCATTTTTTCATCGTTTTCCTTGTTCTTCTTATTTTTCCTTTCGGTTTAATAAAAGAGAAATTTATTCTTAGTTTTTGCTTATTTGGGTTTTCATTCTACTTTTTTAACATATTATTGTATTTTCCTGTTTCATATTTCGTAATTAATTCATTATATTTTGTGATTTCATAGTTTATACTTTTTTTCTCTTTTTGATAGTACTATAAAATATTTACAATCAAATTCAAGTATAAGTAAATCATTTGATTTCTTTTCTTGAATCTACTTATTTAATAAAAGAAAGAGAATTTAATATATGTGTTTTAGTGTTATGGCCAAATGCTATTATATCTATCAATTATTTACTTTTAATGGATCTCTACATGTTAATGTGAGTACAAAAACGAAACCAATCACATTATATCATTTGTTTTATGATCTTAAAAAAAAAAAAAAAAAAGGACGAACCATAGATATTTCCGAGGGATGTCATGTTCTAATCTCAACATTTCAAGTGGATTTTTTCCCCTCTTTTCTCCTGGAAAATAAAACTATGGCCTTTCGTTTCAATTGAAAAAACATTTTAAATAAAGAATTTTTGTGCTAGTATCGTCGAAAGTGAAATAAAAGCCAAACTTCGGTGACTAAGGAATGACATCCGAACATCAACACAAGGCTTTGCGCTTTCCTTTGACGACTCCTCTTCCCGCTCTCTTCCTCAACCTCTTCCTCCAATGAACGGTTCGATTGTCTCATGGCTTCTTTTTGCCATATCCACAATCTCCATCTTCTCTGACGTTGCTACTATGGCTTCAGCGTCAGCCCAGTGTCTCGGCGTCGACCAGAGATCACTCTTGCTCGAGCTGAGAAACACCCTCGTCTTTGATGCCTCCATGTCTTCCAAGCTAGTACAGTGGGACCAAAGTGCCGATTCATGGAGTGGCGTGACGTGCGAGGATGGACTCGTGGTCGGTCTCGATTTGAGCAATGAGTTGATCTCTGGCGGAATCGACGATTCGTCGAGCCTCTTCAGGCTCGAGTTCCTTCAGAATCTGAACTTGGCATTCAATGACTTCAACTCCACGGCAATTCCACCGGCCCTCGCGAATCTCAGTCACTTGGCACATCTCAACTTGTCCAATGCTGGATTCGCTGGGCAGATTCCTGTGGAGCTATCGCACCTGAAGAATCTACGTACTCTTGATCTCAGTCTAATTTACTGCACTAGTGAGGCTTTGCTGAAATTTGAGAAACCAAATTTAGGTTCAGTAATTGGAGATTTAGGAGAGTTGAGAGAGCTATATCTTGATGGGGTCAATGTGTCTGCTGAGGGAAGTGAGTGGTGCGACTCCTTGTCTTCTTCAGTGCCGAAACTTGAGGTGTTGAGCATGTCTTGTTGTTCTCTGTCTGGTCCTATTGACCCTTCCCTTATGAGTCTGACTAATCTCTCGGTCATTCAACTTGATTACAATAACTTGTCATCCACAGTTCCTCAGTTCTTAGTGAATTTCTCCAGCTTGAAAACTCTGAGCCTATATGATTGTGACCTACATGGAGAACTTCCTCATGAAATCTTCCAGGTACAAACACTTCAAATTCTTGACCTATCTTACAACGAACTCCTTCAGGGTTCTTTGCCAGAATTTTCGGAGAATGGTTCTCTTCAAACATTGGTTCTTAGCTACACAAATGTGTCTGGGAGGCTCCCAGATTCAATTGGTAGTCTCAAGAATCTATCAAGTATAGAATTGATGGAATGCAGCTTTCATGGAAATATCCCAAGCTCTTTTGCCAATCTCTCGCAACTTTCTTATTTGGACTTCTCATCCAACAATTTTACTGGTCCAATTCCATCGCTCAGCAAGTCCAAGAATCTAATAGAAGTCACTTTGGCCAACAATAGTCTAATTGGTCCGATTGATTCAACACAGTGGGAATCCCTCTCGAATCTCCTTTCTCTCCACCTCGGATTCAATTTCCTTGAAGGAAATATTCCCTCATCTCTATTCAGACATCCATCGATTCAGAGGCTATATCTTTTCAACAACCGATTTTCTCTGGAGGGATCTTATGATGCTCTATCACCCATGCTGCAAGTACTTGATTTGAGCAACAATAATATAGAAGGAGAACTACCGATGTCTATATGGGAATTCCGAGGGCTCAATGACCTCTCACTTTCTTCCAATAATTTTAGTGGCTCATTCCATTTTAATTGCATTCAGAAATTGAGCAATCTTTCGTATTTGGATCTTTCCTACAATCGTTTCTCCATTGATGCCACAAATACTGCTTCCCAAGCATTTTCATTTCCTAATCTTAGATCCTTATATTTGGCTTCTTGCCAGTTGACAACATTGCCTCGGTTTTTGGCTAACCAGTCTGAATTGATCATCCTTGACCTCTCCCACAATTATATTCAAGGGGATATACCAAGATGGATATGGACCTAGAAAGTCTTGATCGTCTCAATTTTTCCTTTAATTTATTTGAAGATTTTGAAACACCCTTGGGCAATCTTACTTTTGGTCCAAGGATGATCGACCTCCATTCAAACAAGCTCCGAGGGAATATGCCACCCTTGCCATCAAATATTTACTACTTGGATTTCTCAAGTAACAACATATATTCTGTTATTCCGGATGACATCGGCGATGACTTACAAAGTTTGGTTTTCTTCTCCCTTTCGAAGAATAATTTCCATGCATCCATCCCACAGTCTATTTGCAAAGTTGGTCTTCAAGTGCTTGACTTATCGCATAATCATATGAATGGAACTATTCCTGATTGTTTAATGGAGTTGGAGTCCCTCATTGTATTGAATGTAAGGAACAACCAATTGAATGGCCAAATTCCACAAAACATCCGGAGAACATGCAATCTGAAGATATTGGATATTAGTGAGAATTTGTTGCAGGGCCAGATTCCATTGTCGTTGGCAAATTGCACGACATTGGATTTCGTGAACATCGGGGACAATCAAATAGATGGGACATTTCCATGCCATCTCAAGTCTATATCAAGTCTCCGTGTCCTCGTTTTACGATCCAACAAATTGCATGGGGAAATTGGATGTCCACATAGTCGCAGCTCCTGGCAAATGCTTCAAATCATTGACTTGTCTTCAAATGATTTTGGCGGCACGCTACCTACGAGTCTCTCGCATCTTGGGAGGCTATGAAGACCAATGTTGACTTTGATCACTTGCAGTATCCCACTATTGGTTCCCAATTTTCTGTGCCTTACTATGAAGTAACAATGAGTGTAACCTTGAAAGATATACGGCTAGAACTCGTTAAGATCCTGACTATTTTCATGTCCATCGACTTCTCGAGCAATAGATTGGAGGGTCCAATACCATATACACTTGGAGATCTCAAAGCACTTCATGTTGTCAATCTATCGCACAATGCCATCTCGGGTTTAATTCCTCCTGTTTTGGGGAATCTAGGGAAGCTTGAGTCGCTAGACCTGTCAGGGAACTACCTCAATGGAACCATACCAGCTCAACTTGCAAATCTCAATTTCCTTTCGTTGATGAACCTCTCAAACAATCAACTTGTAGGAAACATCCCAACAAGCGGACAATTTCTCACGTTTTCCTTAAGTTCTTTTGAAGGAAACCTTGGATTGTGCGGGCTTCAGCTGAACAAAAGTTGTTCAATTACCCCGACTGGGACGGAAGAAGTTGATGCCAATGGCAACAATGATGATAGCGAGAGAAAATGGTTTTACATGGGCATACCGTTGGGGTTCGTCGTTGGCTTCTGGGCATTTTATGGTCCATTAATGATTATGAGATCATGGAGGTTAGCTTATTATCGATTTTGGGATAAAGTGCTATTCAAATTCTCACGCCCATGAAGATTTTCCTTGTGTTGCAGATTGGGTAGCCATGGCCCAAAGACTAAATTATTTGTCATGTAATTGGTTAGCTTATCCCCCTCGATCCCTCTGGAAGTTACTTTGTTTGGATGCTCCCTTAGTGGCACTTATGTTTGAACACTTTTATTAAATAAATTCATATTCCAACCAAAAAAAAAAAAAAAACTTGAGCAAGAGTATTTCGTTCTTCTTCCCTTCACAATCAGGCAATGTATAAGGAAATAATCAATTAATCCAAGGGGTTTTATATCTCCGCCGCCTCCACCTCCTCCGCCGCTGCTTGGAATGGGGAGCTCTTTCTTCACTTCTCCACCATTCAGGGACGATTTTAGAACTTGCGTTTTCCTTAACAATCTCACACGCTCTGTAAGGAGATAGGGCAAAAATCTGAGAGTGAGTGTTAGAATAGGATTAGAATATGACCGATAAAAAAAAAAAACTATATCTAAAATTTGTCCGCAGGATAGAAAAATGCAACTTCAAAAGCATCTAGCATTTTTCCGTGCGCACGACAGTCTCTCGGCGCCGCGTAAAAAGTGAGGGGTTTGCTTAAACGCTCGCAAAGCAAAGCAAACCAGCGAGCAGGGCAGAGTGAAGTATGGCGGGTTCTCCCGCCGCTTCCACCTCCGCCGCCGCCGTCGCCGCCGCCGCCGCTGCACGGAGCTCTCTGCTTCACTCCTCCGCCACTCACCAGACCAGAACTCGCCCTTTCACCTCTCGCCCGGTAGAAATTCCGGCGCAATTCGTTCATTTCATAAATTTTTTGTTTTCTTTTCGTTTGGTCCTTCTCTTTTTGTGTGGCTTCCAGTCTCAGCTCTCGACTCTATCTGCTTTCTCTCCGTCTTGCCTCATGGGGGTTGCAGGTACCTGTGGCGTGTGTTCGACTTCAGTCGTGTTCGTCGTCGCGCGCTGCTCCTCCGATTAAAGCCCTTCTGCTCCTCGTACCCCTCTTTTCCCTCGCGTCTTTAACTTCTTCGTTGACCTTATCATTCCAGACTATAAAGAGGGCTGCTTCATTGTCGTCGTTCTTTTTTTTTTTTCTTTTTTTTTTTTTTCTGGGCGTGTGCCCTTTTGTAAATGCAAAAAATCTGATTTTTTTTTCCCTTTCTTCAATGTTCAGGGAGCAAGCGTGCATTGATATCTTTGTCTGATAAAACTGATTTGGCTTTTCTTGGAAAGGGCCTCCAGGAATTGGGGTGAGGACTTCACTTTGCACACTTCTCTTGTGTGCGTGTTCGTGTGCGTGTGGTGTAGCTTAGGTGCTGAAGCCACACTGTTTTTGTTGGATTGGATTTTAGGCACGTTTCATTGCTTGTGGATAGTATTTTTATACAGGGGTGCGTATGGTATAAGTACTTGTCGGGGTGGCACATTTGAGTGATCACTTTGTCTTAGCTAATTGAAACATTTAGGTATACTGTTGTCTCAACTGGAGGAACCAAATCTGCTCTGGAAAATGCCGGGTCGTCAGTCACCGAAGTGGAACAGCTTACTTGCTTCCCTGAGATGGTTTGTTTCTTTGTCCCTTACTTGCATTGTTTATTCTTTTCTTTCTTTAGTTGCCTTGTCCTAGGAGGCTGATTGTAATGAGTGATGACGACAATCAAGATTGGCACTGCACTGATGCCATACAACTTGAAATCCCTCTTGGCTTCAACTGGTTTTTCTGGGATCCTCACAGCTTTTGCTAACATTATCATGCTACATCTATTCCTAACAATGGTGGCATAGATCAGATACCTTAACCACTTCAGACAGCTCAAGATTTTCCAGCTTATGACAGAAAAAATCAATTTCTAGTCGTTAATGCTTATCAAAGATCATCAAGAGCTCCTCTACCAAGAGCATATTTTCAAGATTCAGTCGTAAACATGAGTGCCATTTGTCCTTCGGTGGCATAGAGCACTTGATGCCCCAAACTTATCTTCTCTCCCTTTCGAGATCCATTCATCCGTACAAACTTGTTGAACCATCGAAACCGAGTCATATAATTGACTGAAAGCATGTTAACTTTTACATTGAGATTGTGGCTCCAGATTATCTTCTTACTATTTGGATAATGATTTCTCTCATGCTTTTATGTTAAAACAACAATTTCTCTTGTGATGGCATGTCCAATATGTTGCACTTTTCTTGAAGAATTGTTGCTGGCTTGTGCTTCTATATATCGCTATGCATGTGGTAAATTTTTCTGTATTTTTGCATCAAGTACCATTATATGCCCTTAATCTAAATTGGTGTTGGCATTTGTCATCTAACAGAATCATCAGGATGTCCTCGTTGTGATTGATTCACACGACTACCCTGCACTGCTGGAGTTCCTGAAGAGTAATGGAGATGATCAACAGTTCTGTAGAAAACTTTCTCGGAAGGCTTTTCAATGTGTTGCTTCCTATGATTCTGCAGTGTCAGAGCGGTTCTGGAGACAAACAACTGGAGGTATTCATCTGGTTTGTGTGCTCAATTGATGTCATAGCCACTAAGGCAATTAAAAATGCATGTAGTCTCTAAACACATGCAAGTAAGGGGCTTTTTTAGAGATTGGTTCTGATGTATCCTTTAGTTTGTTTCCTTTGGAAATCAGTAATTTCAGTAGGTTGCGTTGCCCTGTTAGTTTTTTAACTGATTTATGTGGAGGCTGACGACTCTTCCTTTTGATAGAGAAATTCCCTCCTAGCTTAACAGTGTCTCTATCTCTTAAAAGTTCTTTTTGTTATGGTGAAAATCCCCAGCAGAAGGCTGCATGTGGACAAGAGTCTTGCTGAGTTTAATGGAGGTGGTATCGCAACTGCTATCCAACGTCATGGAAAGGTGAGTCCTTGAATGTCATATTTTTACATCAAGGTCAATCTTTTGAGGAAGTTGAAATTGCAGCGGATCTAGTAATTATCTAGCTTTGAAAACTTCATTAGATAGAGGAGGCAGTTTCTAAAATTGAATCTTGTTATTGAATCTGAATAATAGACAGTATCTTTATCTAATAGCTAAAGCTTTTTGATAAATTGACAAAGGCCTCAAGAAATCAATATGGGATTAGAACAGGAGGTACTCATTTGGAATCTCTCTGGCACTTTATTTGCTTCTTCAACATAATGATCTTCCACCCCTCAATTTGTGGTAAAATGCTAGCCTATGTGTGATGGCAAATATAGAGCATTTATATACCAAATTACTCCATCTGACTGGGTAGCTTCAACTTTTGGTTTTGTTGGCAGGTTGACATAATTCTACAAATCATTCTTAAGGAGCATCTAGTTTCTTTTCTTTTCTAGGTCAACTATCTGTATATGTTAGTTTGCAGAATGTTAGTTATAAGGAAACACTAATAATGTTCGGCGAAGGAGAGTAGCGATACAGGGGACTAATTGGCTTCCTTTTTAGTATCATAACCATGTCTTTGAGATGAGATTAGATGCTCTTTAGAAGTCTCTGAGCAATTGCAAGAATAGTTTTTTAATCAATAGATCATGGTAACAATAGCAGATCTCTCTCTCATTTGTTGTGAATTATGTATTGATGCTGCAGGAAATGTCATATAACTATCTGGATGCGGATGCTGCCTTGAATTACGTATCCCAATTTAGGACCCTATATATGTGTCGTTGTAAAGCATACAAATCCTTGTGGGGTGGCTTCCGGTGGTGATATTCTTGAAGCGTGCGGATTAGCAGTTAAAGGTTAATGCATTTGGTGGTATTGTGGCCTTTCAACGTAGAAATTGATGAGGCATATACTTATTTCATTATGTAATTTACAAAAGAAAATTCTAATTTCCTTATATAGTAGACCCACCGAATCCAAATATAATAAACTGAAAGAGGCTTGTCATTTTTTAAATCCATATTGTTCCAGATTGAAGCTCATTCTTGAGTCAACTAGTTTGAGCTACGAATTGGGCTACAAATGTTATGCCTATTGTCACATTGCATAATACATTATAATTCTTTGATAAATACAAAGGATCGCGAGTTTTTGAAACTTAAAACCTCATTCAGCTGGGGCATCCCTTGGTGTAGGTGTGGGTCTCTGATGCAGAGAAAGCGATGCTTGGAAAGAATTCCAAAAGATGGTGTTTATTTTGAATAAAGAAGTGCGGATTACAATGCTATTTATGGTTGCCATCTAGAAAATAACCAAATAACTGAAATCTGTAACAAAATTGAAAAGATATTGATAAACTAAGAAATCTAAAATCTAATAACAAATTGCGATATTGATATATCAGAATATTTGAAAATTAATAATTTCACTTGATAAAATTTATTGAGCGCAATCCTTTTTATTTGAACATCGACACTAACCTTGCATATACATCAGTCTCCTATTGCTGAGTCAATATCGTAATGTTTCACTTGATAAAATTGATTGAGCTGAACACCAACACTAACCTTGCATTGTCCTACTGTGCATATAGAAGCCCAACTGATGGCGAAAGTCGAATGTTCTATGAGACTGTGGTGGCACCAAAGTACTCCAAGAAGGGGCTAGAGGTTCTCCGTGGGAAGTCGAAAACGTTGAGGATTCTGGAAGCGAAGAAGAACGAAAACGGGAAGCTTTCATTGAGACAGGTCGGTGGGAGATGGCTGGCTCAGGATTCTGATAATTTTACTCCCGCAGACATTCAATTCAATGCGGTCTCAGGGACGGCTCCGCAAGATAGCGAGCTTGAAGACGCAAAGTTTGCATGGCTCTGCGTTGAGCACATTGAGTACACTTACGTTTCAAGTTTTAAGATTCCTGGTGCAATTACCCAAAGAAAAATTATTAATTCGGTCTTATATCCATTATACACATTTCGATATAATCCAGAATTATTTCAACTTTGTGGCTTTGCCAATGTAGTTCTAATGTTGTGGCATCCTAATTATGTCTCTGAGACAAAACAGTATCTCGTATCAAGTAATTGGTATGATATAAATGGCTCTTATCTAAAAAATATTCTATTATAGAATTTGAAGGTCGAATTTGTGATGAAGGCTGATGTAGGCTTCAATCACCTGTAGTATAAGTTATATTTCAAATATGGGGCTCTTTTTTTAAAGATACAGCGAGTTTAACCTTCAAAAGTGTGAAGCTAAGTCAGTATTAATAAAAAATAAAAAATAATAATAACATTACTCGAAGATCATTTTGAATAAATTTGTCCATGTAAATTGCTGGCAGAGTCTAAAGGATAGCCAATGATGGCTGTAGTGCCACATAACATTGCTATTTTTAGGAAAAAATTGACAAGCAAGACTATATTGGAATTTAATACAAAAGTTTAGAATTGCATTTGACCAATTGAAAATTTTATTACTACATCGGAATCTATATGATAGATTTAGGATTAAATTAGTCATTTTCACACCCTTAACTAAACCTAGCTTTAATAATAATAATATCCAAAAGTTGGAAAGAAAAACAGATATTTCTATAGGAAAGTTGAGAAAGGAGTAAAGGATCAATGTAGAAAGGAAAAGACTGGAATGTTAAAAATAATAATAATAAAATAGTTATGTTAGTGGTCAAGATTTATAAGAAAAGTTGGCACTTATCCATTTTTAGTAGATAGAGTTTACATAATTCTTGAACTTTATAAATATATTTTCCTATTCACATTAACAATTATTTAAGGACTTCTTCTATTAGTTGATAATGTTTTGAATACCTCAGCTAACCGGTGTTTCCTTGCTAGTGGGATTAAGTTGGATTTTAGTCTCCTAACTTATGTTGTCTGTGCATTTGGATCCTTCAATTTTAGTTTTTTTGGGGAATTAACTCCTCCAACTCTACCCCCATTCTCGGTCAAGTCCTTAAATAACTTTTAGTATGTTGGTGTGGCATGCTAGGATGATTTATTATAATTATTATTGAAAAATGTAAAAGTTAGTAATGTTAACATCAAAAGAAACTAGTTTTGTTCTAGGAAAAGATAAGAGAGTAATATGTAGAAGACAAAGATGGAAAAGCGAGAGACACGAGAAGGGTTGGAGGATTTGGTGGCCGCGAACGCCGTGGCGGTGATTGGTGATAGTTGGAAAATGTGAAGAACTTAGAACAGGTTTGACCTTCTAAGAAGCGGTCACGGTGGACTCCACCTGTCCATCGAAGTGGGAATGGCTTCCTCTATTGAGGATCCAATCGCACAAATATGATGAATTAGAGGATTAAAAATAGATTTATCCCAATTTGAAGAAAAAACTCAACTTGAACGAGATACGCAACACTCAATATTGAAATGATCAGGTGCTTTACTAGCATTTTCTCAAATAATTCTTCTACATCAGCTTGTAATTGCTTTTTATGTGCAAGTCAATGAAGCCACATAAGCTAGCTTAAATTATTACGAGTTCAAGTGCAAGACTAACTTCGGATTTTACAAAAGTCGAACATCATTTTATCTATATCTATGATTTGGAATGGAACAAAAAATGGCCCGGCTAGGTACTGAATTTGAGCTCAAGCTTGAATCAAGCTCCAATAGAAACTCATTTATGATAATCAAGTCGAATCAAACTAAGTCGTTTCAAGTTTATAAAAATAAATAACGAGTCAAGCTTGATAAAAAAAAATAGCTTTGATTGAGTTTAAATCAAGTATCCAAGTTTTAAATTCTCAACTTAACTCTAGTTCAAATGTAAATAATAGACAAGATTTGACTAGACCTCTTCTAAGTACCCGCTGAAAAATATCCTCAACAACATTAAAAGTCGGTCTCGGTCATCACTAGACATTCGTTCAAAGGGAATCTTGCATATGGTTGTGACTTTGCTTAAGATGACATTACTTAAGGTGGAAAAGCAAAGAAAATTTGGACATGGAATATTACCTAGCATCTACCATGGAAGTCAGCCCCAACAGATACGTTCCCAATGTAGACTCACAATACAATTACGATATAATTAAATTGAGTTTGCTTATAAGAATCATTCGCACACTAATCAAGATTACTAAAATATTAGGAACACTTAAGTAGGCCCAAGCCCAAATTAACCAAAAAAAAAAAACCATAAATCCATACAAAAAATTTCGTTTTCAATTAGTTATCAAATTTTAACGAGTAATCAAAAGGTACTTTCTTTTAATTGAGAACTTGTGACATTTTCAGCAATCTTTTGTCCGTTGACTATCTATAATCCAAAAACTGGCCTATTCACATGAAACTCAAATCCATCTTTGATTCAATATCTAGCTTTAGCGGTTGTGACTACTATGGATTCAATATAAAATCTAACGCTTTTTGAAGCACAAATTTCTCGATCATTCTAATCAACCAAATTCTGTTTTCATATATGTTTTCATGACTAACAATAGATTATAAATCAATTCCCTAAGCTCATCATGTCCTACTTATTGAAGTTTGATTTTCTTGATGTGGCCAGCGCAGCTTAAATTGACGCCAAGAAATCCACAAACGATTACAGAAAGGACGACATACCCAAACGCGTTTTTGCTCCTATTACACATGATTCCACGGATAAAGCAACACAATATCATCAGTCCCGCAATGAACGTTAAGACTAGACAGAATCGTCCCCACCGGCAGGCGTTTACTTTGACTGCTCCCAATTTCCAAGCTGAAGCATCCCCTGTTTTTCCTCCCCCTCCTCCCTTGCAATTCTCTGTTCTTGAAATAAAATAAATGACAAGGGTTTTGTTTTTTTGGGTTTTTCCTTCTTTCCTGCAGTAGTCGAACATGCTTACAGTTCGCTTTTTCTTTTCTTTCTTTTAATTTTAAATCTTCTTGGATTTTTCGCTCTTTTTATTTTCCTTTAAACCACATAACGCCCATTGTTTCATCGTTTTTCTTTCAGCCTGTCTCCCTTTTCTTCTTATTTTTCTTTTCAGTTTAATAAAAGAGAAATGTATTCTTAGTTTTTGCTCATTTGTTTTTCATTCTATCTTTTCAACATATTATTGTATTTTCCTATTTCATACTTCCTAATTAATCCACTGTATTTTCCAACTCTTTAGCTTATACTTTTTTCTGCTTTTTGATAGTACTATAAAATATTTACAATAAACTTCAAATATAAGTAAATCTTTTGATTTCTTTTCTTGAATCTACTAATTTAATAAAAGCAAGTGACTATAATGTATGTGTTTTTTTGTATATATATCCATTATCTACTTTTAATGGATCTCTACATCTTAATGTGAGTATAAAAACGAAACCGATCACACGAATCATTTGTTTTTTGATTTTAAAAAAAAAAAGACAAGCCAAAATATTTCCAAGGGATGTCAAGTTCTAATCTCAACATTTTAGGCGGATTTCCTTAATTTTCCCCTTTTCTCCTTGACAATAAAATTATCGCATTTCATTTCGATTGAAAAAGCATGTTAAATAAAGAATATTTATGCTAGTATTGTCAAAAGTGAAATAAAAGCCAAACTTCGGTGACTAAGGAATGACATCCCGAATTTCAACAGAAGGCATTGCGCTTTCCTCGGACAGCTCCTCCATTCCCCATTGTTGATTCTGTTTCGGCAGACCCTCAGTGTTGGACTAACTTTCTTCCTCAACTTCTTCCGATGAACGGCTCGATGGTCTCATGGCTTCTTCTTGCCATATCCACGATCTCGATCTTCTCCGACGTTACTACGGCTTCAGCATCAGACCAGTGTCTTGGCACTGACCAAAGATCACTGTTGCTCGGGCTGAGAAACAGCCTCGTCTTCGACGCCTCTGAGTCTTCGAAGCTATTACAATGGGACCAAAGCGCAGATTCATGGAGCGGCGTGACATGCAAGGATGGCCTCGTGGTCGGTCTTGATTTGAGCGAAGAGTCGATCTCTGGTGGAATCGACTATTCGTCAAACCTCTTTAGGCTCGAGTTCCTTCGGAGCCTGAACTTGGCGTTCAACAACTTCAATTCCATGGCGATTCCGTCAGGCCTCGCGAATCTCAGCCGCTTGGCACATCTCAACTTGTCCAATGCCGGATTCACCGGGCATATTCCTGTAGAGTTATCGCGCCTGACAAAGTTACGTACCCTTGATCTCAGTTGGACTTGGCTAAAACTTGAGAAGCCCAATTTGAGGTCGCTGATTAGGGATTTAGGGGAGTTAAGGGAGCTGTACCTTGATGGGGTCAATGTCTTTGCTGAGGGAAGTGAGTGGTGCGACACGTTGTCTTCTTCAGTGCCGAAACTTGAGGTGTTGAGCATGTCTTACTGTTCTCTATCTGGTCCTATCAACGCTTCCCTTATGAGTCTTGCTAATCTATCGGTCATTCAACTTGATGGCAACGACTTGTCCACCACAGTTCCTAGTTTCTTATCGAATTTCTCTAGCTTGAAAACTTTGAGCCTATGGGGAGCTGGCCTATATGGAGAATTTCCTCATGAAATCTTCCAGGTACAAACACTTCAAACCCTTGACCTATCATCCAACTTCTTCCTTCATGGTTCTTTGCCAGAATTTTCGGAGAATGGTTCTCTCCAGACATTGGTTCTTAGTTTCACTAACATGTTTGGGAGGCTCTCAGATTCAATTGGTAATCTCAGGAATCTATCAACAATAGAATTGGAGGGGTGCAACTTTATTGGAAATATCCCAAGCTCTTTCACTAATCTCTCGCGACTTTCTTATTTGATCTTCTCATCCAACAATTTTACTGGTCCAATTCCATCGCTCAGCAAGTCCAAGAATCTGGTACGAATCACTTTGTCCTCCAATAGTCTAACTGGTTCAATTGATTCGACACAATGGGAATCCCTCTCGAGTCTTCTTATTCTTGACTTGCGATCCAATTTATTTGAAGGTGTCGCGACCTCTTTTTTCCGGCGCCCGCGGTCGGGTGCGCGCCTAAGGAGGCTAATGGCTCGGCTGAAATTAGTTAAGCCCGGACTCTCCCAAGTCCACCAATTCACGACTTTAATAGTCTAAATTTTTAACCGTAAATCAATTTTTTTAAAATGGAGTCGCCACTAATCGATTTGGGGTGGGTTGATTAGAAACCCAAGGGAAGTATCGGGAGAAATACTCACTCCTGCGCAACCCCGAGAGAAATTAGGATCGGGACTTGATTACACTAGTTAATCACTAATGCCCTTTCGGTACCTAATCTTGTTTAAACCATGAGGTTTTTGGATGTTCGAGGATTTTCCATGCATTTTTGAAAAGAAATATTTTTTAGGTCTTTTTCTTCTTTTTTTTTTGACATAAAAAGCATTTTTTGATCTTTTTCTGAAAATATAAATCATTTTTTTGGCTTTTTCTGACTTTTTTGGCTTTTTTGGGAAAATATGGACATTTTTGATTTTTTTGATTTTTTTGAAAATAAATTATTTTTTTTTTGATTTTTTTAAATTTATTTAAAATATTTTTTTATATTAAAATAATATAAAAAGAACCGGGTCGGCTCCCGGGTTGGGTCCGGCCGGACCGTAACCCGAACGCGGACGGGCCCGCGTTGCGGGCCGACTCGGATTTTTTTGTCCTTTTTTTTCTTTTAAGTGTAAAAGCCCAAACCCTTTTTTTTTTTTTTTTTTTTTTTTTTTTTTTTAAGGAAGGGCCCAAGCCCACAGCAAAATTAGGCCCTTCCCAGCCCGCGCGACTAAAACCCTAGGGGAACCGGGTCGTGCGTCCGACCCGATTCCATCGGGTTCGCGGCCCTCTCTCTCTCCCACCTCTCTCTACTTGCGACGGCCATGGAGGCGGCGGCGGCTTGCATCGACGGACAGCGACGGCGGTCTTCACGGCGATGGTGACTAGGGCGGCGACAAGCGGCTGCGGCGTCTCCCTGGGGAGCGCGTCGCTCGCGGTGACTCGCGGCCGGGACACGGACGGCGGTGGCTAGGGTTTCAACGGTGATGGTGCGGCGAGACCCGCTGTTGCACTGTTCGCGAGAAGCGTGGTGCGGCGGCGAAACGGTCGCGGCGACAATGGACCGGCACGGACCGGGGAAGCTTCACTACGGCGGCTTTGATTTCGCGTTGGTTCTTCAAGCTTCGGAGCGAAGTAGCTCGTGGGGAGATAGCGGCAAAGCGGCGTCGGGATCTCGTGGTTCGCGGCTGGTGGTCGGTCACGGCGACGACGGCGGCTTGGTTTCGGCAAAGATCGATCTTTGCGGCGTCGGGAGCGGTAGCTTGGCTCGGGGCAGCACGGACGGGTCTTAAAATTCCAGATCTAGTATGGTTTGGGTGGATCGGTCGCGGTGACGGCGTCGCACGTGGTGGAGCGGCGGCTGCGTCGGCGATGTTTAGATCCGGGACGGCGTCGGGATGGCGTTTGGGGCGGCGTCGAGCTGAATCGACGGTAGATCTAAGCCTCGACCGTCTCCGCGCTTTGACTTCTCTTCCTTTTGCGGGTTCGCTCGCGGCGACCTCCCCGATGTCTCTCGGTGGGAGGTCGTTTAAGCTCACGACCCGCCTCCTCTCTCGCTCGCTCTTCGATTCCTCCCCGAAGTCTCTCGGTGGGAAGATCTCCAAGCTTGCGATGGTTTGGCCTTCGTCGGGAGAAGCCTATTTATAGGCGAGGGGGCTGCCGGTCGATGGAGCTTCGACCGCCGGTCTTCGCACGCCGAACGGCCTCCGCCGGCCGAACCGGCATCCCATCCGAGCTCCTCCAACAAGGCGTGCTCGGCATTGAAGGAAGCTCATGATGGCGCTTGAGATCTATCTCTTCCGGCCGACGCGACGTCGGCCTACACTCCTCGGCCGTAGGTTTGTCCCGCGCGCGTGAGTTGCGAGGCGGAGGGGAAGAAGAGGAAGAAGGAAGAAGGAAGAAGAAGAAGAGAAGAGAAGGGGCCGGGGCTGGAGGAGAAGGAAGGTGGGCTTGGGCCCACGAAAGGGAAAGAAAAAGGAGGGGAGGGGCTGGGCTTTTGTTTTCTTTTGTTTTTTCTTGTTTTTGTTGTTTTTGTTATTTGTTTTGCTTATTATCCGAAAAAGGAAATATAAAATAAATTAAGGCATAATTAATAACCTAATCAAAATTTTAGGTGTCAACATTGCCCCTCTTTAAAGGTGAGTTCGCAGATGTTGCATTCAAAGACAAACCCGATACCTAAATTTTGTCAATACATATGCAATAGATTATATCTTATTTTGGGACCTAGTGTCCTATGCAGAAAATGAGCAATATAACATTACACATACTAAGACAGATAAGAAGATACATGTAGTTACTTACCGAGAATGAGTGAGATAGGGTGTGAACCCCGAGTTTTGGCAAGTATCAAGGCCTCATCTTACCTGGTGACATGAGGAGGTTGCTTTTCCAGGACCCGAACTATTCTTCGGTCACCTATTAGAGCAATAAGTGATTTGTCTAGGACCCGAACCTTTTTTCGGTCGCCTCGACAGGGAATTGCTTTTCCAGGACCCGAACCTTTCTTCGGTCGCCTGTTAGAGCAATAAGTGGTCTAGGACCCGAACCTTTCTTCGGTTGCCTTGACGGGAGATGCACCGACCTTTCTCAGGGCATCTGTTTTGTGGGGGTGTCTGACTTCTGTCGAAGACACTGCTAGGAACCCGACCTTTCTCGGGAGGATGCGCTGACCTTTCTCAGGGCATCAATTTGTTGGGGTGTCGACTTTTGTCGAAGACACCGGTTGGAACCCGACCTTTCTCGGGAGGATGCACCGACCTTTCTCGGGGCATCAATTTGTGAGGTGTCGACTTTTGTCGAAGACTTTGGTTGGAACCCGACCTTTCTCGGGAGGATGCACCGACCTTTCTCAGGGCATCAATTTGTGAGGTGTCTGACTTTTGTCGAAGACACTGGTTGGAACCCGACCTTTCTCGGGAGGATGCGCTGACCTTTCTCAGGGCATCAATTTGTGAGGTGTCTGACTTTTGTCGAAGACCTTTGGTTGGAACCCGACCTTTCTCGGGAGGATGCGGCCGACCTTTCTCGGGCATCGATTCTCGGAAGATACTGGATGTTCGCAGGCGTTGAAGGAGTACTTGGATGATCACAAGTACAAACTTTTGAAGGATACCTGATTGCTTGCAGGTGTTGAAAGAGTACTTGGATGATCAAAAGTACAAACTCTTAAAGGATACCTAGTGTTCGCAGGTATCGAAAGGGTACCTGGGATATTCATGAAGGTTCCTTACCTTAATTGGGAATATCGAGGATGTACCTCGCATATTCGTGAAGGTCTCTCACCTCCGGTAATTGGGAATATCGAGGACGTACACGAGATATTCGTGAAGGTCTCTCACCTCCCGGTAATTGGGAATATCGAGGACGTACCTTGGATATTCATGAAGGTCTCTCACCTCCGGTAATTGGGAATATCGAGGGCATGCCTCGCATATTCGTGAAGGTCTCTCACCTCCGGTAATTGGGAATATCGAGGGCATGCCCCGCATATTCGTGAAGGTCTCTCACCTCCGGGTAATTGGAATATCGAGGGCGTACTCCGGGATATTCGTGAAGGTCTCTCACCTCGGTAATTGGGAATATCGGCGTGCCCCGCATATTCGTGAAGGTCTCTCACCTCGGGTAATTGGAATATCGAGGGCGTACCTTGGATATTCATGAAGGTCTCTCACCTCACGGTAATTGAGAATATCGAGGCATGCAGGATATTCGTGAAGGTCTCTCACCTCCTGGTAGTGGGAATATTGAGGATGGATCTCGCATATTCGTGAAGGTTGCTCACCTCTGGTAGTTGGAATATCGAGGACGTGCCTCATATATTCGTGAAGGTCTCTCACCTCGGTAGTGGGAATATCGAGGACGTACACGAGATATTCGTGAAGGTCTCTCACCTCCCGGTAAGTGGGAATATCGAGGACGTGCCGAGATATTCGTGAAGGTCTCTCACCTCCGGTAATTGGGAATATCGAGGACGTACAGGATATTCGTGAAGGTCTCTCACCTCCTGGTAATGGGAATATCGGGACGTACCTCGCATATTCGTGAAGGTCTCCCACCTCCTTGTAATGGGAATATCGAGGACGTACCTGGGATATTCGTGAAGGTCTCTCACCTCCTGGTATGGGGAATATCGAGGACGTGCCCCGAATATTCATGAAGGTCTCTCACCTCCTGGTAATTGGGAATATCGAGGGCATGCCTCGCATATTCGTGAAGGTCTCTCACCTCCTGGTAATTGGGAATATCGAGGGCATGCCCCGCATATTCGTGAAGGTCTCTCACCTCGGGTAATTGGAATATCGAGGGCGTACACAGGATATTCGTGAAGGTCTCTCACCTCCTGGTAATTGGGAATATCGAGGCGTGCCCCGCATATTCGTGAAGGTCTCTCACCTCCGGGTAATTGGAATATCGAGGGCGTACCTTGGATATTCATGAATGTCTCTCACCTCCACGGTAATTGAGAATATCGAGGGCATACACAGGATATTCGTGAAGGTCTCTCACCTCCTGGTAGTGGGAATATTGAGGATGGATCTCGCATATTCGTGAAGGTTGCTCACCCTCTGGTAGTTGGAATATCGAGGACGTGCCTCATATATTCGTGAAGGTCTCTCACCTCCGGTAATTGGGAATATCGAGGACGTACGAGATATTCGTGAAGGTCTCTCACCTCCTGGTAATTGGGAATATCGAGGACGTACGAGATATTCGTGAAGGTCTCTCACCTCCTGGTAATTGGGAATATCGAGGACGTGCACAGGATATTCGTGAAGGTCTCCCACCTCCTGGTATGGGGAATATCGAGGACGTGCCCCGAATATTCATGAAGGTCTCTTACCTCCTAGTAAGGGGAATATCGAGGATGTGCCCCGAATATTCATGAAGGTCTCTCACCTCCTGGTAATGAGAATTTGAATGAAACACAAGGCTTACGGATGGCCCACGGGCACTCAAAAGGGCTAGAACACCTGGGTAGCCACGGGTATACAAAGTCTTTGGAATACTTGGATGAATACAAGTATTTAATGATATGATCTGGGACCACTCGGGCGGGTCGAGTATTATGATGATAAGAGAGCATGCACAGGTAACCGCGGGTACACAAAGCGGTGGAATGCTTGAACAGGTTTGCTATTATTTGGGGACAACGCGGGCAAGTTGAGTGTCATGAAAGGAAATACGGACAACGGTGAGTACTTGATGATATGGGGATACCTCGACAGCGGTAGGTACTCCAAGAGATACTTGGTCAGTCACAAGTATCAATACTCAGGGGACAACTCAAACAGGTCGAGTGTCAGGAAAATGGAGTATCCGAACGGTGGCCGGTACTCAAAGACAAGAGGAATACCTAGACAGCAGTAGGTATTCAACGATAAAGGGATACTTGGTCAGTCACGAGCATCCAAACTTTAAAGGCAACTCGAACGGGTTGAGTGTCGGGAAAAGGAGTATCCGAACGGTGGTCGGTACTTAAAGACAATGGGATACTAAGACAGTTGCAAGCATCCAAACTCAAGGGATGACTCGAATAGGTCGAGTGTCAAGAAGAGAGTACACAGACGGTGGTAGGTACTTTAAGACACACATGATTGTATATGCTGTAAATTCATGAGTTCAAATGAGATTCATGCATGACAATTTTGTCGTTTTGCATCATCGAGTTCCTTTGGGAAGATTTTGAAAGACAACCTTTATTTGGAATATAGATGTCTTGAGCATGCCGGATGAGGGACTTTCGGTCGAAAGGACTTTCCGCTCACTCTCATGGAAAAGGCTATCACGACCATTGATGCGGGATTCATAAGGACCGCACTATCTCACTTTGTCATCATGTCGGCAAAGTCGAGTATTCTGCAAACGATACGATTTTACCAATGTGAGAGGTCTTTGTTGAAATTGAGATGAAGACTTGGTCAACGGCTCATCAAATGGGACCGTCGAGGTCAAGGCTTATGAGCAGTACCGCACGATCGTCTTCGGGTTTGCAAGTCAAGAATCCTGCGAAAAGAGATAGAGTAATCTTGCTCGTACTTCTTCAAGCGATACTTATTGACACATGAAATCCTACGTTAATTGAAGTGCCCTTAGTCTGAAGAGACTTTTACAATGGGAATGTAATGTAGTCTTGGCTCACATGTAAGAGGGTGAGAGTTGGTAATTGTCTTGGCATTTGTCACTAGTCTTTCTTTATGGTCAGATGACGGTTGTATCAGCAATTTCTCTTGGGAATACAAATGGCTGTATTTTTGTTTGGGGCATCGGCCTTGCTTTTACCAGGCACCTTTGCTTTTTCATGTCCCTATTTCTCATCTCAATTTTTCATTCATGGGCATTTGACCTTGCTTTTACCAGTACCTTTGCTTTTTTATGCCCTAGTTTTTGTCTTTGTTGCTTGAGGAATTGATCTTGGCAAGTTCAAGCAAATGCCTTTGTTAGACTATGGAGTCTTCATCTTTTGTTGGCACTTTTGATTATGCTGCTCAAATGACAATGGCTTCTACTTTGCCTCCATGGGAAGGTGAATTTACAGACTCAATTGAGTTGTACAATGGATACAAGTGCGTAAATAAAGAATTGCTCTTCACGACTCTAGGGCACTTAAATTAACGCGAGTGTTCATATGCAATAAAGACACTCAAAGATTGATGCAAGTGCAAGCAAGAGAATTCCTATCCCTTTTCTCACCTCGTGATGTTGACTTGCCTTCAACTTGCCCCAGTGTAGGGTGGTTCTTTGACGGGGGTAGGACAGAAACTTCACCAGTGTAAGGAGCTCAAAGGGGTGAGCAATGAAATGCCTCTCACTATTTTGGTTATCGTACCATTCGCGAGAGAACTCTTTACCCTGCAGTCATGGAATCTTCTGCACTCATCTCACAAGTGTATAGATGGGGCCTTTGTGTGTAGGATATGGCTTGCCTTTCATCATTCTAACGCGCCTTATCCAGCATGCTCAATGAATCTTGTATTCTTCACTTAGCTGTCTATTCTAATAGTCCTTGATGGAATCAGTGATCTAGATAGACAAAATCATCATGCAGAATTCATCTGGATGCAACATTTTGAATATGATGGAGTTTGAACTCTTCAAAACAAGTGAATGGTTTTGACTCAAAAAAGGCCATATTGACAACTTTAGGAGTTAACATAATGGTGTTTCCAAATATGTTAAATTTTGAACATCAAAAGGGTTATTTGCAAATGGGTGTCGATAGTTATCCCTATTGATTAGGGATATGACACAAGAAGGATCAGCCGGGGTTGGGGATCTGATCATTGATTTGATGGGCCTTTCCGCTTTTGTCCCTGTAGAAGAGAAGATGAAAATAGATCAATCAATAGGGCCAAAATTAAAGGTGAATTGAGGCCTGAAGGATCTCGTTTATTTGCTTTGGCGATACTTGAGACGCCATTTTCCTTGGGAGAGTTTGTCATGCCTCTCATTGATTTGTTATCCTTGCTTTTGTGGTCGGGTGATCCTGCGACAAAGAAGAGGGAATGTGTTAGTCATGAACTCTTTTAAGAGTCGAATAATTGGAGCGATACAACTTTACCCTTCCTTTGGTTTGCGGACGATTGGGTGAACTGAAGTGAGAGGGGACACGAAGTCCTATGTCCCTTGCTTCGTTAGGTCGATTATTCTCGAATTGGCTCTGGATGACACGTTCTTTTACACGAAGCCGGTGAATTTGATGCGGGTCATTTCCACGAACCTCACTTGGCCAATATTGACCATCAAGTTTGGTTTGTGATTCCCAATGTTTCCCTTCTTTGGTTTGCGAGATGATTGGATGAACTTGAAGTGCAAGGGAAGCAAAATTTTTTTTTATTATTATTATTTTTTTTTTACCAAGCGGCTAACGCCGCGTCGGGGATTCGAACCCCCGACTTCGGACCTTTTGCTTCTTCCGGATACCACTAGGCTAGAGGCGCCGATGGTGTTCGTAGGGACGCTTCTTTTTTTCATTTAACCGAACCGGCTCTGGACGACACGTCCCTTCATACCAAGTTAGGTAAATCGATATGGATCATTTGATTTGCCCAAATTAACCATTGAGCTTGTTTCTTGAATCCTATGCTTCTGTCAATAGGAGAAAATATGTCAAAAGTGAGTTCAGACATTGGGAGTATTGGAAACGATACCAAATTACTCTTCTCCAAAGTTTGTATTTGCTGACTCCTAGGGATATTTGAATGTCAATGACGGCCTTTTGTCTTGGCATAGTTCAATGTTTCCTTCGTTGGCCTTCCTCTTTTGTGACCATGTATGGATGATTGCTGGTCGTTGATTCATCTTTAACGCCTTCCTTCTCGTGGAATTTCTCTTTTCCTTGGAAGAATATGCGTACGGAGTGAAGCTTCTAGATTCCAAAGTCATTGTCCAAGGTGTGGGGCTATAGATCGCCTTGACTGTCTAGATTTTCTCCATTGTTGACGGTATTCACTTTAAAGGAAGAGAAGGAACTTCTTTCTTATGCTTCGGGCTCGTCGAAGTTGAAAGCTGTAACATCTAGTTGTTTGGGCGTGTCGTGCGACAAGATAGTCCTTTGGCTCGGGATAGAGTGGGCAGGCGGGGAGTGAGGCATGTCATGGATGCTTCGATCTCAACTCTATGCTGTACCTATTACGTTTCATCTTTTGTATCACGATGCGCTTGCTTCAAATGCCCCCTGTCACAACCAAGTCAAAGGGACGGGAATGATCCTCGAGACATGAAGTGAATGAGTCGAGAAAGACAAACATGATTAAATTTATCATCTTGTTTTAACAAAAGCTTTTGAAATATTTTTTATTTTCAAAATATGTCTTTGGGGGAGAAAAACATGAGGAAGCCCGGCCCTCGGTATTTTCCTTGGATGATATTTTCTTTTCATGGTTGGATAACATCACTAGGCTGGTTTGGGATACCGCCTCATGCTCTCTCAAAATATTTTCAACTTTATTAAGTGGACTTACATTTTGGAAAAGTGTTTTCAAAAGTCAATTCCTCAAGCGGAAGCGATGTTGAAAATAAAAACAAGCCAGGCTTAAGAAAGATGTACAAGTTCCCCGCGTAGGGGGATCCAAAAGGAAATTAAAAAGGGTTCTACTCGGCGGGCCTGCACCCATTTCCCCTTATGGTCCTTCATTGATGGTGTCCATGAAAAGGTCTCCAAACATGGTGGTCATGTCATCGGCCCTTCTTTCTCTGTTGCTAAGGGTGACACTTCATTGCTTGAATAATACCCGGCCTTCACCGATCCTTGATAGATGTCGACGGTATGTGCTTTGACATTTCTGCTACGACTATCTTCATAGCGAATACAGCGTTTACTTTGTCGGTGTGATCGGGGAGCGGATTGTCTTGGAATGAGAAAGCTTTAGTGTCTAACGGGTTTTGGATTCGACTCTTGGCGAAGCACTCATCGATCGAATGCCCCACTTCTTCCATGTGATAGTCACATATTTTTGAAGGGTCATAGTTGGAAAAACTTTCAGCGTTGGGTCGTTTCGGCTCAATCGAAAGGAGGTTCTTTCCGGAGGGCTGTCGTACTGTGACGGAGATCCGGGAAGAGGAGTAAATTGTCTCTTGTTGTAATTTGAGATGGTGACGGCTGGTGGTGGTTTGTTCTTGTCTTGCACTTGTGCGAATTGTTGGAGAATAATTGTAAGTTGCATTGACATCTACCGGGGGTTCTTTATCTTTCTTCATGCTAAACTTGCCCGTGGATGCGGGTTCGGTGAACCAACCATCCCTCAACCCTATCTCGATTTGCTCCCCTCTTTGGAATGAGTTGATTAAATGATTCGGCGATTGTGGTTACCATTCGATTGCGGTACTCGTAAGGGAGGGTTTTGATAAACATCTTTCTCAGCTCAAAATCGGTTGGTTCGGGGACTGATTTGGGCGGCGAGATTCCTCCATCGGATAGTATATTCTTTGAACGATTCATGCTTTTTCTTTTCGGTTCGCTCAAGGTCCTCACGAGAAGGGGTAATGTCCATTATAAACTTATCTTTTGCTTGAGGAATGCCTCACTCACCTCACTCCATGTTTCGAGGAGATTCATGCTCTTTGTAATGTACCACCTCGGGCGGGACCTACCGGGCTTGATTGGAACAATTTGGATCATTAGAGGTTCATTATTAACATCTTGGGTCATTCGAACCAAATACATCGCAAGTGAGCTCTTGGGCGGGTCGTGCCATCGTATTTCTCGAACTCGGGCATTTTGAATTTTTCCGGCATTTTGACCTTAGAGTAGATGGAGAGGTCATTTGGAGTAGGATCTTGAAGACCCTGCAATTGTTTTAGCCTCTCTTCAAGTTTCTCAAGGCGTTTGTCATGTTCGAGTCTTAGACAAGCTGTTGGGCTTTGCTTTCTCAACTATGATTTGGTGCATATCATCCTCCAATTCGGGCATGTTATCATCAGTATCTCCACCTTGATCACCCCTAGTAGATGATTGTGGCAACAATACCTCGATTGAGGCCGGGCGGGAGTGAGTTTGCCCTGGATGGAGTCTATTTGCTTTGAAAGTTGTTGAAGCACATTGAAGACTTGCTTCATTTCACTTTCCATGACCGCAATACGGCTTGGTACATTTTCTTCGGCCATTCTTGCTCTTGTTTTTGAGCAGTGCGGATCGGCAAACGTTGACGTTCGTGATTACCTAGTCATGAGTAAACAAGCGTGTGTGAATACAAAGGCGTAAATAGGGAGTCGAGTCCATGATGACAATCTAATCCTACTATTTTTGTTTATTCATGAAAAGGTAGAGGATTTCCTAAACATGGATTAAAAAGGGCACGTGACATGTTAACATGAGCTAAAAAGATATTCAATTTGAAAAGTGAAGAAAACATGAGTTGCAACAAATTTTGAAAAAGATTTCTATCCACCTTTTTTTTTTTTTTTTTAGGCAAATGAAAAATTCTTGCAAAAAAAATTTTGTAACATGCTTGAGAGTAAAAACATCAACGAAAGTAGTTTTTTTTTTTTTTTTTTTGCAAAAATTTTTTTAACTTTAAAAAAAAAAAACTTTATGACAATTACTTCAAATTTAGATGACCGTGATATTGAATCCTACACTAATCATGGACTACTCAATATATACATGAAGGTAAGTAAATTACACGAAATAAAAACTTACTTCACACGAGAAAATTGATGGCAATCACATAGACATGCGCATGATATGTGCGGCTCGATTTCCTAGCGAGAAGGTTTGTTGAGATTAAAGGATATCCGCCCATCGCAGTCTCGCGTTAGCAGCATACCCTCTAACCTCGGCTGAGAAATTCGGGGAAAAGAAAGGCAACCTCTACATCGAGTCTCGCGTTCGAGTCGTATCTTTCTTAACACCATCCTAGAAATCCTATGGCGGCCCGGGTGCGCGGCCGGGTTGTGTGTGCCATGTGTAGTGCTAAAATAGTAAAGCATGCATAGTAATTTATAATCACAAGATAATCTATTTTAAGCGAAATTAAAATAAATTTCTAAGCTACTAACCTGCATAAAGAAAAAACAAAAACAAGTCAGTAAATAATTTAAACAAGACAAAAATGGCCTAAGTCCTCAATGTCCCCAGCGGAGTCGCCAAGCTGTCGCGACCTCTTTTTTTTTCGGGCGCCCGCGGTCGGGTGCGAGCGCCTAAGGAGGCTAATGGCTCGGCTGAAATTGGTTAAGCCCGGACTCTCCCAAGTCCACCAATTCACGACTTTAATAGTCTAAATTTTTAACTTGTAAATCAATTTTTAAAATGGAGTCGCCACTAATCGATTTGGAGTGGGTTGATTAGAAACCCAAGGGAAGTATCGGGAGAAATACTCACTCTGCGCAACCGGAGAAATTAGGATCGGGGACTTGATTACACTAGTTAATCACTAATGCCCTTTCGGTACCTAATCTTGTTTAAACCATGAGGTTTTTGGATGTTCGAGGATTTTCCATGCATTTTTGAAAGAGAAATATTTTTAGGTCTTTTTCTTCAAAGGGATTTTTTTTTTGACATAAAAAGCATTTTTTGATCTTTTTCTGAAAATATAAATCATTTTTTTGGCTTTTTCTGACTTTTTTGGCTTTTTTGGGAAAATATGGACATTTTTTGATTTTTTTGATTTTTTGAAAATAAATTATTTTTTTTGATTTTTTTTTTAAATTTATTTAAAATATTTTTTTATATTAAAATAATATAAAAAGAACCGGGTCGGCTCCCAGGTTGGGTCCGGCCGGACCCGCCAACCCGAACGCGGACGGGCCCGCGTTGCGGGCTTAACTCGGATTTTTTTGTCCTTTTTTTCTTTTAAGTGTAAAAGCCCAAACCCCTTTTTTTCTTTTTTCTTTTTTTTAAGGAAGGGCCCAGGCCCACAGCAAAATTAGGCCCTTCCCGGCCCAGCGCGACTAAAACCCTAGGGGGCGGGTCGTGCGTCCGAACCCGATTCCATCCGGTTCGCGGCCCTCTCTCTCTCCCACCTCTCTCTACTTACGGCGGCCATGGAGGAAGCGGCGCGGCTTGCATCGGCGACGACAGCGACGGCGGTCTTCCCTTGGCGATGGTGACTAGGGCGGCGACAAGCGGCTGCTTGGCGTCTCCCAGGGAAGCGACGTCGCTCGGCGGTGACTCGGCGGCCGGGACACGGACGACGGTGGCTAGGGTTTCAACGGTGATGGTGCGAGCGAGACCCGCCCATTACACATTCGCGAGAGAAGGCGTGGTGCGGCGGCGAACGGTGGCGGCGACAATGGACCGGCACGGCCGGGAAGCTTCACTACGGCGGCTTTGATTTCGCGTTGGTTCTTCAAGCTTCGGAAGCGAAGTAGCTCGTGGGGGAGATAACGGCGGCAAGCGCGTCGGGATCTCGTGGTTCGCGGGCTGGTGGTCGGTCACGCGGCGACCGGCGGCTTGGTTTCGGCAAAGATCGATCTTTGCGACGTCGGGGACAGCGGTAGCTTGGCTCGGGGCAGCAACGAGCAGGTCTTAAAATTCCAGATCTAGTATGGTTTGGGTGGATCGGTCGCGGTGACGGCGTCGCACGTGGTGGAGCGGCGGGCTGCGTCGGCGATGTTTAGATCGGGACGGCGTCGGGATGGCGTTTGGGCGGCGTCGAGCTGAATCGACGGTAGATCTAAGCCTCGGCCGTCTCCGCGCTTTGACTTCTCTTCCTTCTGCGGGTTCGCTCGCGGCGCCTCCCCGATGTCTCTCGGTGGGAGGTCGTTTAAGCTCCACGACCCGCCTCCTCTCTCGCTCGCTCTTCGATTCCTCCCGAAGTCTCTCGGTGGGAAGATCTCCAAGCTTGCGATGGTTTGGCCTTCGTCGGGAGAAGCCTATTTATAGGCGAGGGGCTGCCCGGTCGATGGAGCTTCGACCGCCCGGTCTTCGCACGCCGAACGGCCTCCGCCGGCCGAACCGGCATCCCATCGAGCTCCTCCAACAAGGCGTGCTCGGCATTGAAGGAAGCTCATGATGGCGCTTGAGATCTATCTCTTCCGGCCGACGTCGGCCTACACTCCTCGGCCGTAGGTTTGTCCTTCGCGCGCGTGAGTTGCGGGCGGAGGGGAAGAAGAGGGAAGAAGGAAGAAGGAAGAAGAAGAAGAGAAGAGAAGGGGCCGGGCTGGAGGAGAAGGAAGGTGGGCTTGGGCCCACGAAAGGAAAAGAAAAAAGGAGGGAGGGGCTGGGCTTTTGTTTTCTTTTGTTTTTTCTTGTTTTTGTTGTTTTTGTTATTTGTTTTGCTTATTATACGAAAAAGGAAATATAAAATAAATTAAGGAATAATTAATAACCTAATCAAAATTTTAGGTGTCAACAGAAGGAAATATTCCTTCATCTCTGTTCACACATCCATCGATTAACGCTCTTCTACTTTCCGACAACCGATTTTCTAGTCAATTGAAGGGATTTTTTCATGCTCCATCACACATGCTAAAAACACTTGATTTGAGCAACAACGATATAGGAGGAGAATTGCCGATGTTTATATGGGAACTCCGAGGGCTCAACCAACTCTCACTTTCTTCCAATAATTTTAGTGGCTCATTTCATATTAATTGGGTTCAGCAATTGAGAAATCTTTCATATTTGGGTCTTTCCTACAATCGTTTTTCCATTGATGCCACAAATATTGCTTCCCAGGCCTCTTCATTCCCCGACCTTACATCCTTATATTTGGCTTCTTGCCAGTTGACGACATTCCCTCAGTTTTTGGCTAACCAATCCAAATTGAGCTTCCTCGACCTCTCCCACAATTATATTCGAGGAAATATACCGGGATGGATATGGACACTAGAAAGTCTTAATCATCTCAATCTTTCCTCTAATTTATTTGAGGATTCTAAAACACCCCTAGGCAATCTTACTTCTACTCTGGATATAGTCGACCTCCATTCAAACAAGCTCCGAGGGAATATGCTATCCTTCCAGTCATCTGCTTCCTACTTGGATTTCTCAAATAACAACATAAATTCTATTATTTCGAATGACATCAGCAACAACTTATCAAAATTGGTGTTCTTCTGCCTCTCGAAGAATAATCTCCATGGGTGCATTCCGCAGTCTATTTGCAAAATTGGTAATCTCGAAATGCTTGACTTATCGCATAACCATCTGAATGGAAGTATTCCTGATTGTTTAATGAAGGAGCCGCTCAAAGTATTGAATTTGAGGAATAACCAGTTGAATGGCAAGATTCCACAAAACATCCCAATAACATGTAAGTTGGAGATATTAGATATCAGTGAGAATTTATTACAAGGGCAGATTCCGTTGTCATTGGCAAATTGCGGGATGTTGGATTGCATGAACATTGGGGACAATCAAATAGATGGGACATTTCCATGCCATCTTTGGTATATGTCGTATCTTCGTGTCCTTGTTTTACGATCTAACAAATTGCATGGGGAAATTGGATGTACACATAGTGATAACACCTGGGAGATGCTTCAAATCATTGACTTGTCTTTAAATGATTTCAATGGCACTCTGCCTACGAGACTCCTCGCATCTTGGGTGGCTATGAAGGCCAATGTTGACTATTATGACACACAATATACGTTTTATGATACCATGCTTGAGACGAGTAGGATTTACAATGAATATGCAATGAGGGTAACCTTGAAAGGTCTAAAGCTAGAATTCGTTAAGATCCCAACTATGTTCAAGTTGATTGACTTCTCAAGCAACAGATTGGAGGGTCCAATACTAGATACACTAGGAGATCTCAAATTACTCCATGTCCTCAACCTATCACACAATGCCCTCTCGGGTTCAATTCCTCCTGTTTTGGGGAATCTAGGTCAGCTTGAATCGCTAGACCTATCAGGGAACTACCTCAATGGAACCATACCAGCTCAGCTTGTAAATCTTAATTTCCTTTCAGTACTGAACGTCTCAAACAATCAACTTGTAGGAAACATCCCAATAAGTGGACAGTTTCTCACATTCTCAAAAAGTTCTTTTGAAGGAAACCTTGGATTGTGTGGACTTCAGCTCAACAAAAGTTGTTCAATCACTACAAACGGGATGGAAGAAGCTAGTGACGATGGCGACTATGATGATAGTGAGAAAATGTGGTTTTACATGGGCATATCACTTGGGTTTGTCATTGGCTTCTGGCTATTTTGTGGTCCATTAGTGTTTTTGAGATCATGGAGATTTGCTTATTATCATTTCTGGGATGAAGTGCTGCTCAGACTCTCACGATCATGAAGACTTCTCCTGAGGTTCAATTATCAAAATTGAGGAACAGTATTTCGTTCTTTCTTCTCTTTATAATTCTTCATCACCATTGGAAAGACGGTTTTATTTATTTATTGGTCAATAGATTCTTGCTTATGAATAGGAGAAATAGGAGTAGTTCCTGTCGATGCCTGATTTTGTCGGCTAGGTAAGTCATCAAAAAATGAAAACAATAAAAGTGGACAAATGGCTAGACTAGCAAATGGTAATAGATTAAAGAAGGGGGGGAGGGAGTTCGATCCGGTCCTCTCTCTCCTCCCCGCCTGGGCCTGGCCGTTTCTTTTTTCTCTTCTTCTCAGCCCAGCCCCCGATGTCTCCCTCACGCACGCGTTCTGCAAAGAACGGCGCGGGACAGGGAAGGCAGAGCGACGGCGGTAGAGGGGGCGTCCTAGCCACGATTCCAGAGGTGGCCCTGAGCTGAAAATGGACCAAACATGGTCCCGAGGAGAGAGGTGGCGGTAGGGACTCACCGTTGAGATTTCTTGAAAAAGGGAGGGAAAAAACAGAGATTGAGGGGAGAGACCGCGGGAGAGACGACAGAGACCGAGAGAGAGAGAGACAGAGACAGAGACAGAGAGACAAGAGACGAAGAGAGAGAAGAGTCCGAGAGTGCGTGGGTGCCTTCCAGTCGTGGCCGCGCGGGAGTCCTGGGATGGCGATCTTCGTCGTGAACGTGTCCCTCTTTCTCGCGTCGAGCACAAGGTAAGACCCAGTTGTCTTATTTTTCGCTTTTCCCGAGGATCTCATCTCGGAGACATCGCAAGCCGGTCGGCCTTAGCTTAATTGGTCTTGAGCTCGCCCTCTAGCCGCCGTTTTCGAGCCGGGTAGGGATTTTCGCGGTCAAAACTCATTCCCGTGAACCACTATTGCCTCGCCCCGTTTTGGCCGAACTGTGAGACCAAGGTTTTCTATTTCTAGTCCATATTCGTGTTGGGTTTGAACGACCCATTATCTGTTAATTTGGAGCCTTGTTTATCGGTTCTCTTCGAATTCGGGTGTGAGTATCTTTTCTCCCGAAGTGTTCGTTAGAATGCCCAGCGTATGGTTCGACCCGGTTCTGATCTATTTTTTGAGCATTTTTTAGCACGTTTGTTTTCATGGAAGGAGCCATCCATTGGTTAAAGGATTACGATTTCAGTTAAAATCCTTCTTATTGAACTCAAATCGACCCGGACGGTGTTGGACTGACGTAACTCGCTGTGGTATCTCGGTTACGATCGTGTTGGAGGTTGGAGGTGTTATTACGCCTTGCTGCCCAGGAATTTGCGTTCAGCCTTCCGCTTCTCTTTGCTCTGCAATAGCCAGGACCAAGGGGTCGTTCAGTCTGGGCTTAAGCTGAAGCTAGGCGAATAGAGGCTGGTTTTGACATTTAGTTGAGCTTGGGATTAGTATAATCATTTTGGGAAGGTGGCTTAGATCATTCAGAATATGGGCTTGTTAAAAGCCAGGTTCGTGTGAATGGCCTAAGCCCACAAAGGACCAGACCATAGACCATGTTCGGACTGGGCCCTTGGGCCCGGCCCAAGTCCCTATTTTCGGGTTTAAAAAATAATTTTTTAAATTAATGGAGAATATTTTAAAAAAAATTATAAAAATCTGAAAAAAAATCTTTTTCTTTCCAAAATTTGGAAAAAGCGTAGAAATATGAATATGACAAAACTATATAACTATTTTATCCAAGTTTTGGAATGAAAAAATTGCAATGAAGAAAATTCTTTAGTGAGGATTGTTTTAACTAAGATGGAATGCTTTTGAATTGGAAAAGTCTAAACCTAATGACATAATGTTATTAGAATAATGAATAATTAACAAATAAATGTATCTAAAGTCTTAAAACTCGTAGGAAACTATAAATCTTAGAATTTTCAGATAGGCCTATCTCTTGCTAATTGCAATCAATAGCATTTCCATTAACTACATCTAATGACAAAATTGACTTGAATTCTTTAATAAACATAGTGATAGTTAACAATGATGTGGGTTTAAGTGGACGGCGCGCTATAAAAAAATGTGAAAAAAAAAAAGAACTCTCTCTCTCTCAACATCATTTTTACATTTTCTCCAAATAAAAATAAAAATAAATAATACCACATAAAAACAGTCAGAACTTATGGAAAGTACTCAAATCACAATTTTTGCATAAATTTTTGGATCTAGTTGTACTTTTGACAGTTTTGTTATTTGATTGTACAAATTTTAGGATCCAAGTACAGTTATGCGCCAAATTTTAGGACTCCTGGTGCAATTACCCAAAGAGAAATTGTTAATTTAGTCTTATATCCATTATACGCGTTTCAATATAATCCAAAAGTTTGTGGCTTTGCCAATGTAGTTCCGATGCTGTTGTAGCATTTCAATTATCACTGATCATCCCATGTGATTCTATAGCAGCAAAGTCAGAGAAGAAAAAAGGGAAGCAATTAGAACAAGATTACGAAAGCTTGGCCAAGAAATGTAAGCTCCGATACCATGACAAGACATAGAAAAGGATGAAAAGCTAGAAGATTGGCACATTGTAAATTACTTTCTCACGGAAACCTTGTACGTACATAGGCTCTATTTATATTACAATTGTATGGAATACTTAATGAATAAAGAAAAATATTTTCCTATTCATACAATAACCTTGTTCTCAAAATAGCTTAATTGTAATTATTGATATCCACTTTGTATGGTAAGAATTTTGCTCTCAATTGTGGAAATAATCAATATATGGATAAGGAAATAATCAAATAATCCAAGATAGACCAACTTTATCTCTAACATTAATTAGTCAAATTTACTCTCTATTTTTTGGGTCAAAAAGTCAAATTTATTCTGTTTTGGCTTCAAGTGGGATCTTCATAGTTTTTACTGACATTACCATGCTACATCTATTCCTTGATGGCAATGATTGGATACCTTAATCCCTTCTGACCACTCAAGACTTTCCCGCACATGAAAGATTTTCAAAGAGTTATGTTGGGTATAACGAATACCCTAAAATGGATCTAATACTCAATCGAACCCCTAAAACGAACGCTGAAGATGAGCCTAGGAAACACATGTATCACCGATCAAAGATACACAACGGAATCGAACGTACCTTATTTTTCACAGATTAAACACCAATGTTGAAGTTCGAGGAAGAATTCTGATCCCGTTCTGCCGATGAGCGTATTGTTGCTGTAAGGGGGAGAAAAAAGTTGTTTTGGGAGCATACTATTCTTTCGAGGGGGAGAAAAAATTTTGAAGAGACGTACGTCTGTTTTTCTGGAGCGTTGTATCTGAGAGAGACGTATTCCCTCGTTATCTAAAATGCTACTTCAAACAACGTAATCCTTCGTACTCAAACAATGCAACTTTTCACATCGTAACAATTCCTCCATGGGCCCTTAACTTGTGGGCTGGGTTCTTAGGCCCAACATGGGCAGACGGGCCTACTTAGGCCCATCGACATATATAAAAAACCCATCATCTCCCACTCGCACATGGTGGGCCAAACATGATCCTCTTTATCTCTCTACAACATTCATACCGGTGAATAATCCGTGCGACCAGCATACTTTGAGAGCTCATTGCCATACATCTATTAGGAATATATAGTAGCTCATAATTGACGTTACACTCTGAGTAGATTTAGTATGTAGTACCCTAAATCGATTGATCACATTTATATCTCTCTCTTGATCTCTTTTTAAATAATGATATATTGTATTCACAATAATAATTATCTAAAAAACAATCATAATTGGTCGACCGGTGAATACAAAACTAGAATGTGATTCCCCAAATTCAATCTTCCTCTTTCCTTCAAAATCTCAATTTCAGTTCAGCTTGTTTTTCTAAAATTGTCCTATTAGATCGAATCAATTCATGATCATTGACAACATCCGAAAATAGCAAACACTGAATAAAAATCTTGAGGATAAGTAAGAGTCATGAGGGCACTAAATTGAGGAACTCTTTTCCTCAAGAGTCTCACACAGTATAAAAGTTGAGATGAAACTTTTACCACTCTTATTGGTCGTCTCATGCATACGTAGTATGAAATACGTATTATGGTATTAACTCATTTTCTATGGAGCGTATGTCTACACTATCAATACCGTACAGATGATAGTTCAGACATATCTAATGTCTAACTTAAGTTCACATATTTACTCATTCACAGAATTCATCAGAACTCACATCTGGCATCATAGACATATAAAGTAAAATATGTTGGTTATTTTACTTTTAGACATAGTAAATATTATGTCATCATCTTAACACTTAGTTAAGTTGACATATACATTTTAAGCTTGAGCTCTCGATTATCATTTAGATAATAAGCTTAAAAACTATCTCATCTCTATTTATCACATAATAAATATAGGCAATTACCCGTGTGAGTGTGCTAATCTTTTATCTGTCCGACATATATTCACAACTTTATATAATGCACTGAGCATTAAGATGCATAAACGTCAAATAAAGATTCCTAAGCATTAATGATGAAAAACACAAATTCATTAAATGTGAACACTTTAGGAAAATTACAATATTCAGTACATCAGTCTCTACGCAGTCCTAGGGGTTTTACATAATCATAAAATACATATTTAGGTATTAGCTTTGTCATAAGATTGGCTACCATTCTATGCGTAGATATGTACTGTAAGTTCACATTTTTTTGTGCAACCATATCCTTGAAAAAATTATACTTTTGTATCTATATGTTTGGTATTGCCATGATATTTTGAATCTTTGGTGTATACTTTAGCTGCTTGGCTATCATAGTTAACCAATAATGGATTTGCAGCATACCCAATAACACCTAAATGATCCAAAAATCTCTTAAGCCAAACACCTTCTTGTACTGCTGCTGATAATGCCATGAACTCAGTTTCCGTCGTGGACAAGACTATACACGTTTGTTTTTTACCGCTCCAAGATATGACACAATTATTCAGTAAGAAAGCAAAACCAGAGGTAGATTTCCTTCCATCTAAATCTCCTCCCCAATTAACATCTGAATAGCCTTCAAATTGTAGATCATTTCTTTGATAATTCAGCTTATGATTAGTAGTTCCCTTTAGATACCTCAGTATTCTTTTAATAGCTTTCCAATGTGCTTGACCTGGATTGGATTGGTATCTACTCACAATTCCAACTGCAAAATATATGTCAGGTCTTGTACACATCATCGCATACATTAAGCTTCCCACAGCACTAGCATAAGGAACGTGTTTCATTTGTTCATTCTCTTGTGAAGTCCTTGGATGCAGTCTATGACTCAATCATTCACCTTTTGCAATGGGAGTATTTATGAGTTTACAATCTTGCATACGAAATCGTTCAAGAACCTTATTTATGTATGTTTCTTGTGAAAGAGATAATGATCTCTTCGAACGATCTCTTGAAATCTTAACTCCAAAAATGTATGCAGCTTCACCCATATCTTTTATCTCAAAGTTGGAAGATAACCAACTCTTGACAGTATTAACAAACTCCATATTGCTTCCGACAATTAGTATATCATCAACATATAATGATATGATCACAAATTGATCTTTAGATATTTTGATATATACACAATGATCCTCATTAATCATTGTAAAATCATATGCCATTATGGCATTATGAAAATGTATATACCATTGTCTCGACGATTGCTTAAGACCATATATCAATCTCAAAAGTCGACATACCTTTCTTTCTTGACATTCCTTAATGAAACAAGCAGGTTGTTTCATATATATTTCTTCATCTAATTCTCCATTGAAGAAAACAGTCTTTACATCAATTTGATGTAACTCAAGATCCATACTAGCTACTATTGCCAGAATAATGCGAATCGAGGTAAATCTCATCATAGGAGAAAATGTTTCCTCATAATCAATTCATTCTTGTTGATTATACCCCTTCGCCACAAGACGAGTTTTATGCCTTTCTATTAAGCCATCGGCTTTATGCTATATTTTGAGAACCCGCTTGTTTCCAATGGCTTTGCGTCTTTTTGGAATATCAACCAGTTCCCAAATATGGTTTGACTTCATTGACTCAATCTTTTCTTCCACTGCATGGATCCATTTTTCCTTATTATGACAATTTAGAGCCTCATGTACATTTCTTGGCTCATCTTCATCTTGTGAAGCAACCATAAAAGTTTTCTCTTTAATGTCAAAGTATCGACAAGGAATACTTTTGCGACTTGTTCGTCGTATGGGAGATTGTATACTTTGCACATCATTCTCCATTATGCTCTCACTCGGATTAGATAATGATGATATCGTCTCATCATGTGGTTGTAATTGAGAGTGAGTTGAATTAAATTCATCACTTCTCATGTTACTCTCACTTGGATGAACTCCATTAAATTCATTATCTAGATCCAAGATTTCAAATAGGGAGTAATTTTCACCTATTTCGTCATTCTTAGGAAATTCATTATCTAAGAATATGATATCTCGTTATTCGAATTCAGCTATATTTCCACTTTTCTGCTCACCTATAAACACATACCCTTTCGAGTGTTCAGAGTATCTTATGAAAATACTATTCTTTCCTCTATGACCTAATTTCCCAAACTTATGAGAGGGCTCATGAGTATAGGCAGCACAACTCCATGGTTTAAGAAAACTTATGTCCAGTTTTCTACATGTCCATAACTCATATGTAGTGGAAGTAACTGGTTTGGAAAGCACCCGATTAAGTATATAAGCATCAGTTAATAATGCATCACTCCAAAAAATGATAGGTAAATTAGCATGCACCATCATGGACCTAACCATTTCCAATAGAATTCTATTCCTTCTTTCTGCAACACCATTTTGTTGAAGAGTATATGGAATAGACAACTGTCTTTCTATTCTTTTTTTATTACATATTTTTTTGAACTCATTAGATAAATATTCTTGACTTCGATCAGATCTCAATACTTTTATTTTCTTGTCTAATTGATTTTCTACAAAGTCCATAAACTTTTTGAAACAACTGAATGCTTCAGATTTATGAGAAATCAAATAGACATATCCGAATCGAGTATAATCATCTATAAATTTGATGAAATAAACAGCCCCATGCCTTCCTCTCACATTCATTGGATCACAGACGTCAGAATGGATTAAATGCAAAGGAAATTCAGCTCTTTTACCTTTTCCAAATGGTTTCATTGTTGTTTTCCCTACTAGGCAATACTCACATATGGGCAAATCAACTTTTTTAATGTTGCCCAACATGCCATCTTTGGCTAGTTCATTCATACATTGTTGGTCAATATGACCAAGTCTAGCATGTCACATATTCACATTATTATCATATGAATTAGAAGATGTGAAAAGGGAATAACAAACATTGGCATTACCATAGTTAACATTTAATACAATGAAACCATCTAGAAAATAACCACAACCATAGTAGTTTGCATTCAAATACAAATCAACACCACTATTATGGAAGTTTATATTAAAATCAAGCTTTACCAACACTAAAACAGACACTAAATTTCGACGAATTTTCGGAGCATACAATACATCATGTAGGAACAAAGTGCGTCCACCACGCATGTTTAATTGGCAAGTGCCAATCCCTTTTTACTTCGGTTCTGGAGTTATTTCTTATATAAATCCATTTAGTTCTAGACGGTACTCGTCGAAATTCCACGGAGGATTCTCTATCATTCGTTACATGGTCTATTGCTCCCGAATCTATAGTTCACAAAGGATTATATTTAGTTAAGAATACATAATTTGACACATAAGCAAAGTTCTTAAAAGTACAAAGGGTGACAACCTTCTTTGGGTCATGACAGTCACGAGCATAGTGACATTTCTGGTCACAGTCGTAACATTTCACCCTTGAAATACTCTTCACACGAGGACGTTTTCCTCTCCTATGTTGGTTAACTTTTGGTTTCTTGCAAGAATGACTTGATCCCTTACATTTCCACATATTAAACGAATCAATGTGCTTGCGTTTAGAGCTTGAAGCCCCTTCTGAGCCGAAAGCAACACAGCAAATATCTGTATCCTGCTCAAATGCCTTGAGGCGATTCTCTGCTAGCTCAAGGTGACGCACAATATCCTCAAGTTCTTCCATAACATAGTCAAGAGCTTTTAGTGCTTCTTACTTTTCAAGCACATATTGAATTTTCATATTCAATAGTTCACAATTCTTGCCATTCAATTTGTCTTATTTGTTCAAATCAGCAATTATGTTCTTAGTTGTTAAAGCCATCGATTTGAACATATCAGACACATATGCACGAATTATTAATGCCTATCATTTATGCATCCATTTTGCACAAACTCATCATATTAATGACTAATTTCAAGTAAGGTTTCAGAATCAAAAGGTCATTATGTTTCCAATCATCATCCAAAAACTCATAACTCAAAATTATCATTAATATAATCGTCTATACAAAATAAGTTTAGCTAAGTCACTAAAACTTTCCTGAACTTCCCACAACGAATTGTAAATTAACATACTAATTTACAACAATAAATAACATTGAAATTTCAATAATTAAACATATCCGTTACACTAAGTAATATATTCAGAGGAAAAATATCAATATAGAAAGAGATATTTACACCTACAACATCTCAAACTAATCTAAGAAATAAATAGGAAAAGTCTCTTCTAATCTATCAATAAAAATCTTTAAGAGATCTGAAGGCACATTGGCAATCATGGAAAAACCTTTGGAGAGCTCTCATGCCACCTCCAAGGCGCATTCACTCTGCGCCATGTGGCACTCAACCCAAGGATTGAAGTTTTTGTTAACCCGTTCCTATAGTACTCTTTAACAAAAGCTACTGCAAGCATTTTACAATTCCGGATCACGTTGACCTTCTATAGGTGATTTACACTACTTGCCATTCAGGTGGAAGAGTGTTTATTAAAGTCGGCACCTTCTCAAAATCCGGCATAAGATAACAATTCCATATGATTTCTTGTATCATTTGATTGACCCCGACCACTCTACACCACCGTCATTCCATCGATAATTAGCTAACTCTATCATTAGCCCTTTAAGTTTTGCCTTTTGTTCGTCCGTTCTTGGAAATGCAAGCATGCGCGCATAACGCATCATAGTTCCTACAATAAATGTAGAACAAAAATGGATTACTTATAAGTTATAATCCACAATGAACAAAAGGGAAAATACATAATTTTCCATGGTTCCTACAATAAATGCAGAACAAAAATGAATTACTTATAATCCGCAATGAACAAAAAGGAAAATACATAATTTTCCATGATTTCTACAACAAATGCAGAACAAAAAGGAATTATTTATAATCCATAACGAACAAATTGGAAAATACATATTTTTCCTTCTTTTTTTTTTTGGCCGGCCAACGGTGGTTAACGCACGCCGGTCAACGCATGTCAACAACAGTCAAGGGGTCAAAGGTCAAAGTCAACATGTCAACGGGTTGGACGGGTTGGACGGGTCGGGTCTGGTCAAACCGACCGACTCGGCATGTGCCACACGTGCGCGGATGACATCACGATGACGTCACCTAGCACGTGCCATGTGTGTGCATGGATGACGTCACGATGACGTCTGCTTGCGCAGGCATGGCACGCGCTAGCATCTGTGCGCGTGCATCATGACATTAGCCACGCATGCGCGGCACGCGCCAGCGTCCGCGCGTGTGCGTCGCACGCACCTGGGGTTGAAATGGTGTGTGCGTTGCATGCGCTGACGACCCCAGTTCATTCTTACCGTGTGTGGCGGTGCATTCAGCAGCCTCCGGCAAAGATCCGCCACTCGTTTTTCTCGTAATGACGAGAGCTTCGACCCTACGCTATCAGAAACGAACTTTGATTTACAGAAAATCACAAACAAGAGTGAATAGTACGCGGGTGTCGGGATTTTTTTGTCCCCAATCGGCTAACGACAGTGTTTCACGAAAAATTAATCAAAAGCAATTCATAAACATGAAAAGGGATCGGGAAACATGAACGATGGTTCTGATATCAATGTTGGGTATAAAGAATACCCTGAAACGGATCCAATACTCAATCGAACCCCTAAAACGAACGTGGAAGATGAGCCCAGGAAACACATGTATCATCAATCAAAGATACACTACGGAATCAAGCGTACCTTGTTTTTCACAGATTAAACACCAATGTTGAAGTTCAAGGAAGAATCCTGATCCTGTTTTGCCGATGAGCGTACTATTGCTGTAAAGGGGAGAAAAAACGTTGTTTTGGGAGCGTATTGTTCTTTCGAGGGGGAGAAAAAATTCTGAAGAGACTTTTGTTTGTTTTTCTGAAGCGTTGTATCTGAGAGAGACGTATTCCCTCTCTATCTAAAACGCTACTTCAAACAACGTAATCCTTCGTACCCAAACAATGCAACCTTTCACATCGTAACCATTCCTCCATGGGCCCTTAATTTGCGGGCCGGGTTCTTAGGCCCAACATGGGCGAACGGGTCTACTTAGGTCCATCAACATATATAAAAAACCCATCAAGTTCCTCCACTTAAACCATATTATTGGGACTCTCTCGTGAATTTGAGTGTCATTTGTCCTTAGTTCATTACGACAGATGCACCTGATGCTCCAAACCTTCCTACTGCCCCTCTCCTTACAAACTTGCCTGGACTCCAACATAGAGCACCTGATGCCCCAAGCCTTTCTACTGCCCCTCTCCTTACAAACTTGTTGAACCATTAGACCTACAGCATCTCCTTTCTTATTCTCTGTAAATGCTCCTGTATTACCTAAAGTTGAAGGGAGTGCACTTCAATCTTGATTCTCAAGACTTCCCTGCTCATAACAAATGAATCAATTTGTAGTCACTAATGCTCATCAAAGATTTTCGAAGAGTTTCTCCACTGAAACCATATGATTGGGACTTTGTCGTGAATTTGAGTGCCATTTGTCCTTAGTTCATCACCACGGATATAACTTGCCTGGATTCTCGAATAAAGCACCTGATGCCCCAAACCTTTCTACTGCCCCTCTCCTTACAAACTTGTTGAACTATTAAAACCTACAGCATCTCTTTTCTTATTCTCTATAATGCTCCTGTATTACTAAAAGTTGAAGTGAGTGCACTTCAATCTTGATTCTCAAGAGAGATCAGATGCATATTTGCACCATGCGTGCTAGACTACTAGTATACTTAACCAAGGAGAATTGCTTCTATACTAAATTCAATATTACGTTATTCAATTTGTACATTCTAAATATTTTTTAGGGTGCCTCTCTTTTTGATTGGTTGTGATATCTCTGTTGTTCGGGACATTTGACGGAGGATTTACCTCTTTAACGTTTGCATACGATAATTTCATCTCTTTTCTCTGCACATGGGTGCACACCACACATAGAACAATCTTCTTTTGGCAACTTGACTTAGATTTTAACTGGGAATTTTACATTACTCTATTTAATAGCTGGATGGTCGCCTAAAGACCTTGTATCCTAACATTCATGGAGGAATCCTTGCTAGGAGAGATCAACGGCATCACATGGAGGCACTCGATCTATTGTAATGTCAATATATATAGCCATCTTTTAAAGTCCATAAATAGATTCTTGTATAGTACATTGAATATATATAGAAAATTCTCCAATTCACTTTTGCACATTATTTCTAACTAACCAAATAAATTGCATGGTGGTCCCTTTTGTCCCCTCTAAATGGCCTATCCTTATAATTTGTGAAAAGTTAAGTGCATTGCCCAATTTTTGTCCTACTTTTCGTTGCACCGTTGAACTTTCAAAATTTACAATCAGATCTATGATAATTCACAACGATTTTAAATATAATCTCCATAACATAACCATTGAAAAAGCGCTCTCGATCTCACAAAATAATTCATAAATCTTATCACAAGAAGAGTTATTGTCTCAAAACATTTGCAGTTTTACCCCCATTGAATCGATTGACAATCACCGGAGCACCGACACCATTAACATGAACTTAAACTTGTGCACATTCATGTATAGGATCTGGCTTTTCTCCCTTAATTTTGACGTGAGGTTCTCCAACAAAAATTTTAATATATTTAATAATTCTCTCAAATAAAATACCCACTAAGAAGAGTCCCCCAGTCTCCAAGGTGAAAAGGATATAGTGCAACTATTTTCGGTATAATTAATCATTAACCGAACAAATGCATATTGCTACATTCTATATATAATCTTTCTTCAATGTTAAAATCATAGTGGCAAAATTATCTGCTCTTCATCGCATTAAAGTTTTGTCTTGATAATCTTCCTTATAATATGATATTTGCTTTGATTATTTCTCTATCAATTGTAAATTCACACATTAATTAACATTGATTGCCCTATCTTCTACTCGTTCATTCTTCATTTCTTTTTTTTTCTTTTGTTTAGGCATTTCAAATGATGTTACTACACTTATTGAAAAATTACATTGGAATTTTTAAACCATTTTGGAAATGCAATCTAAATCTTGAATCTTTTTGAAAAGTTGCAACGTAGTCCTTTTGTCATCATTTTTTACCGATTTTTTGTACAACTTTTAATCACCTACTATAGAAAACTTTTAAACAAGTTATCGCTTAGAGTGAGTGGCAATTTTTTGGCCACCATAAATTTCTATAATTTTGAATGTCGCTAGTGGTACATTCATCTCTATGACACAACACATTGCTCCAAAAGAGAATTTATTGACTTGTAAAAGTCCTAATTCGAGAGAAAATTCACCAATCCTAGTTATCGATGGATTGGAAGGTTAGGCATAAATTGCTTTGTTGGTGACTTTTGACTTATCAAATTACACTCACTGAGGGTGCAATCCAATGGGTACGGCCAATTTTGGCCTAAAATGCAATTCTGGCTTGCTTGGAAAAATTATTGTCTTCACGTCCAACCCTTTTAAAAAGGTTAAGTGTAAAGAAGACTTCAAATTGACTAAATTATTTTTTGGACAACACAACATTGAATTGCTTCCTTTACCAAAAAAAAAAAAAAAACAAAGCATTGATTTGCTTAGTTTTCTTAATTTTCTAGATTTTTTTTCTTTTCTTCTCTTATTTCCTTTTCTAGCGACCGATGTCGACACTAGATCTGGCGTTGAAACATTTCTTGTGTGGGATATAGTCCCCATGAGTAGGAATAATATATTGTATGCAATTTATGAACGAGATTTGGTCTTTAGTACAACCATTTTCGGTACAATTAATCATTAACCGAGCAAATGCATATTGCTACATTCTATATATAATCTTTCTTCAACGTTAAAATCATAGTGGCAAAATTATCTGCCCCTCATCGCATTAAAGTTTTGTTTTGATAATCTTCTTTAAAATATGATATTTGCTTTGATTATTTCTCTATCAATTGTAAATTCACACATTAATTAACATTGATTGTCTTATCTTCTGCTCGTTAATTTTTTATTTTCTTTATTTATTAATTTTTTTTGGCTTCTGTTTAGGCATTTCAAATGATGTTACTCCACTAATTAGAAATTTACATTAGAATTTGTTTAAACCATTTTGGAAATGCAATCTAAATCTTGAATCTTTTTGAAAAGTTGCAATGTAATCCTTTTGATCATCATTTTTTTCACGATTTTTTTTGTACAACCATTAATCACCTACTATAGGAACCTTTTTACAAGTTATCGCTTAGAGTGAGTGGCAATTAGTTGGGCACCATAAATTTTCATAATTTTGAATGTCGTTGGTGGTACATTCATCTATTTGGCACTACACATTGCTCCAAAAGAGAATTTATTGACTTGTAAAGGTCCTAATTCGAGAGAAGATTCACCAATCCTAGTTATCAGTGGATTGGAAAGTTAGGCATAAATCGCTTTGTTGGTGACTTTTGACTTATCAAATTACACCCACTTTGAGAGTGCAATCCAATGGGTACGGCCAGTTTTGGCCCAAATCACAATTCTAGCTTGCTTGGAAAAATTATTGTCTTCACGTCCAACCCCTTTAAAAGGTTGAGCATGAAGAAAACTTCAGATTGACTAAACTCTATTTTTGGACAACACAACGTTGATTTGCTTAATCTTTAAATTTCTATTTCTTTTCTTCTTTTATTTCCTTTTCTAGCAAGTGATGTCGACACTAGATCTCGCATTGAAACATTTCTTATGTGGGATATAGTCCCCGTAAGCACGAATAATACATTGTATGTAATTTATGAATGAGGTTTGATCTGTAGTGCAACTATTTTCAGTACATTTAATCACTAACCGAGCAAATGCATATTGCTACATTCTATATATAATCTTTCTTCAAAGTTAAAATCATAGTGGCAAAATTATATGCCCTTCATCGCATTAAAGTTTTGTCTTGATAATCTTCCTTATAATATGATATTTGCTTTGATCATTTCTCTATCGATTGAAATTCACACATTAATTAACATTGATTGTCTTATCTTCTACTCGTTCATTCTTTATTTTCTTTATTTTCTTTTATTTAGGCATTTCAAATTATGTTACTGCACTAATTAGATATTTACATTGGAATTTTTAAACCATTTAGGAAATGCGGTCTAAATCTTAAATCTTTTTGAAAAGTTGCAATGTAGTCCTTTTGATCATCAAATTTTTCCTAATTTTTTTGTACAACCTTTAATCACCCGCTATAGAAACCTTTTTACAAGTTATCGCTTAGAGTGAGTGGCAATTTATCGGCCACCATAAATTTCCATAATTTTGAACGTCGTAAGTGGTATGTTCATCTCTATGGCACGACACATTGCTCCAAAAGAGAATTTATTGACTTGTAAAAGTCCTAATTTTGGAAAACATTCACCAATCCTAGTTATCGGTGGGTTGAAAAGTTAGGTATAAATCACTTCGTTGGTGACTTTTGACTTATCAAATTACACCCACTTTGAGGGTGCAATCCAATGGGGACGGCAAGTTTTGGCCCAAAATGTAATTCTGGCTTGCTTGGAAAAAATAATTGTCTTCACGTCCAACCCCTTTATAAAGGTTGAGCGTGAAGAAGACTTTAGATTGACTGAACTCTGTTTTTGGACAAGACAACGTTGATTTGCTTAATCTTTTTAATTTTCTATATTTTTTAATTTTATTCTTTTATTTCCTTTTCTAGCAAGCGATATCAATGCCACATCTGGCGTTGAAATATTTCTTGTGTGGCATATAGTCTTTGTAAGCCCGAATATTACATTGTACGCAATTTAAGATGGAGGTTTGGTCTGTAGTTTTCATGATTGGTAAGAGAAATAATTTTTTTTTTTTAAAGTTGTGGTTTATATAAATCCCAACGTTACGCAATATCTACTGATATTGTCGCAATATTGTGGTTTGATGGAGAGTTCGAGGATTGTGTATCCGATCTGGTGTTAATGGGAAAGAAAATAAAAAATGAATAGGAAAAGGGAAATTGGGAACGAAAATGAAAAGGAAAGGAAAGAAAAAAAAATTTAAAAGTAAAAATAAAATAAAATTACTCAAAATTTGTTTTGAATAAATTTGTCCATGCAGATCGCGGTCAAGCCCATATCGATTTTTCAGCCAAAAATTGCAGGGCAAAACTAAACTAAAAATTAACGCAAAAGTTTACAACTACATTTGACCAATTAAAAACTTTAAAACTACGTTAGAATATGTACAATAGATTTAGTATTAAATTAGTAATTTTTCCAAACTTAACTAAACCTAGCCTTATAATAGTTGGAAAAAAAAAAAACAGAATTTCTTTTAAAGAAAAAAAAGTTGAGAAATGGTTAAAGGTTAGATGTAGAAAGAAAAAGCCTGAAATGGTCAAAATTTAAAAGAAAATAGTTCTGTTAAAAAATATAGTGGTCGAGATTTATAAAAAAAATTGGCCCTCGTTTATTTTTAGTAGATAGAGTTTATATAATGCAGGGACTTTACAATACATTTTTCTATTCTCATTATAAATTATCTAATGACTTCTACTATTAATTGATAATGTTTTGAATGCCCTAGCCAACTGGTGTTCCCTTAATAGTAGAAAAGTTTAAGTTCGATTTTAGTCCCAAACTTATGTTGCTTGTGCAATTGGATCCTTCAACTTTTATTTTTTTTTTGGGAATTAACTCCCCCAACTCTACCACATTCTCAGTCAAGTCCTTAAATAAGTCTTAGTAAGTTGGTGTGGCAAGCTAGGATGATTTATTATTATTATTATTATTGAAAAAGGTAAAAGTCAATAATGTTAAAATCAAAAGAAACTATTTTATTCTACGAAAAATAAGAAAGCAATATGTAGAAGACAAAAGTGGAAAAGCAAGAGACACCAGAAGGGGTGGAGGATAGTAGCCAGAGATGCGGGCAAAAGAACGTTTCAAGTGCCATAACTTTGGCCAAAGACACTTAAGTGCCATAACTACGAAAGGTACACGCACAAGTGCCACATTCGAAGAAAAACGGATCACTTGAGTGCCACTCCGGCCAAAACGCCAACGTGGCGTTTTTCCGCGAAGCGCGCCCAAAGCGACATAGTTTTGCACGGCGACGTGGCCAAAACGATGTCGTTTTGGGCTGACGTGGTAAAAAAAATTAAAAAAAAATTAATTAAATTAAATTTAAAATTAAATTTAGTTGAAATATTAAAGAAATTAAAAATTAAAAAATTAAAAAAATTTTAAAAAAAGGAAAGAGGGGAGGCGGGCGAGGATCGGCCCTCGGCCGCGCCGCGCCGCCCAGGAAAGGCCGGCAATGGCGGGGAGAGTCGGCCGGGGGTCGCCGGCCCTTGGCCGGGGCCCGGCGACCCTAGCCGACCGGCGGCAAGGGCTTGCGAGCCCTCGCCGGATCCGGGCGAGGGCCGCGACCCTCCCCGGATCTATGGCGAGGGCTCGCGGCCTCGCCCGGCCGGCCAAGGGCCGCCGCGCCCTCGCCGGATCGGGTGAGGGCCGCGACCCTCGCCCGATCCGGGGCGAGGGCTCGCGAGCCCTCACCGCCCGGTCGGCCGGGGTTGCCAACCCCGGCTAGGGCCCGGCGACCCCGCCGACCCTCCCCCCACCGTCGCCAACCCTTCCCGGGGGCGGTAGGCGGGCGGCGGGCTGGGCCGAGGGCTAATCCCCGCCTCCCCCACCTTTCCTTTTTTTAAAAAATATTTTTTTTAATATTTCAGCTGAATTTATTTTTAAAATATTTTAACTAAATTTAATTTTAAAATTATTATTTTTAAATATTTTAAATTAAATTAATTTAATTTATTTTTTTGCCACGTCGGCCCAAAACGACGCCGTTTTGGCAGTGCAGTCGTGCAAAACGGTGTCGTTTTGGGCTCGATTCAGCCGGAAAATATCACGTCAATATTTTGACCGGATTGACACTCAACTGATCCCTTTTACTCCGATTTTAGCACTTAAGTGTACATTTCGTAAGTTATGGCACTTAAGTGTCCCTTTGACCAAAGTTAAGGCACCCCAGGGGTTCAGCCGCGTCGAGAGATGCGTGATGATGATTGGTGATGGTTGGAAAATCAGAAGAACTTATTACAAGTTTGACCTTGAAGAAGTGGTCATGATTGACTCTGGGTATCCATCGAAGTGGTAATGGCTTGCTCTATCGAGGATCCAATCGCACAAATATTATGAATTGGAGAATTAAACTTAGATTTATCCCAATTTGAAGAATAAACTCAACTTGAATGAGATACGCAGCACTTAACATTGAAACAATTGGGTGCTTTACGAGCATTTTCTCACATGCTTCTTCGAAATCAGGTTTTAATTGCTTTTTCATGTGCAAACCAATCAATTTACTCAAGCTCGCTTAAATATTTACGAGTTCAAGTACGAATCTATTTAGTTTGGATTTTATAAAAGTCGAATTTGAGCTCAAGCTTGAATCAAGCGCTGATAGAAACTAATTTATGATAACTGAGTTGAATCAAATTAAGTCATTTCAAGTTTTTTTTTTTTTTTTTTTAAATTAGGAGTGAAACTTGATCCGAAAAAGTTGAGCTTTGACGAAATTGAGTTTGAATCAAGTATCCAAGTCTAAAATTCTTGAGTCTAGTCTAGTTCAAATATGAATATCAACTCAACTCGATTAGACCTCTTTTAATTATCCGCTGAAAAATATTCCGAATACCATTTAGAACTCGGTCACGGTCATCACTGGACATTCATTCAAAGAGAATCTTGCATATGGTCGTGACCTTGTGCAATATGACATTACTTAAGATGGAAAAGCAAAGAAAATTTGGACATGGAAGTCAACCCCAGCAGATAAGTTCCCAATGCAAACCTCTGATACAATTACGATATAATTAGATTAAGTCTGCTTATAAGAATCATTTGCACGTAGTCAAGATGACTATAATAGTAGGAACACTTAAGTAGACACAAGCACAATTTAACAAAAACAACAACCATCAATCGATAGAAAAATTTTGTTTTCAATTAGTTATCAAATTATAACAAGTCATCAAAAGGTACTTTCTTTTAATAAAGAACTTGTGACATTTTTAGCAACCTTTTATCCGTGATTTATCTCCGATTCAATCTTAACTTTAGTGACAGTGATGAGTATGGATCAAATATAATATGTTACGCTCATATTACATTTGCCTAAGCTGGTCATATCCTATTCATTGGAGTTCGATTTTTCTTGGTCTGGTCAGCGTAACATGAATTGACACCAAGAAATCCACAAACGAATGAAGAAAAGCCGACAGACACAAACGCGTTTCTACTCCTCTTCACTTTTGACTGCTCCCAGTTTCCAAGCTGGAGCATTTCCTGTTTTCCTCCCCATCCTCCCTTGCAATTCTCTGTTCTTGAAATTGCCCATTTCAGACGAAATTTTCTGAATCCCTCTCTCACAGTCCTCATTTTTATGCGCTTTACATTTGTAAATATTAGAAAATTCCCTATTAAAAGATATTGTTAGAGACGTTATTGGATGTTATGGATATTCTTTGATATTTCATTATCTCCTGTGACAACTAATTTCCTTATTAGATTAGAATAACTAATTTGCTTGTTAAATCAGATTACTTCCTTTCCTGTATATATTGTTCGAGTATAAATACCTATAGATTGTAACATATTATAAAGATAAAGTATTAAGTAAAGATGCAACATGTGAGTATTTTCGTCTTCGAGAGGAATCGCAACAAGTCGTCTTCAAGAGTGCCCCATCGGTATCTGCGTGTCATAGTCGTAAATTTGCTCGTGTTGTCTCTAAGAGTAGCTTTATCTCATGAGTCGATGGTCCGTACCCTATCATTAGAGGAAGTTATCGTTTTTCTCTAGCCTCGTCAGTCATGTCACAGACATACTTGTGCTGATGAAATCTACCAAAAGTCGACCCTCCTTTTCTTTTAGCTTCCCTCAGTCGTGCAGCTTTCTCAACCGTGGTCATTGGTTCTGCTGCCTCGACAAAATCAAACTACTGTTGGTTTGTTGGTTTTGGTCTTAGTTTCTTTTTCTTTATATTTTATGTTTTTGGTGCTTTCCAATTCCAAATGAAGAAAAACATAAAGTAGAGTTTTCTACAGTGCCATTACTGCTCCAATGTGCAACCCTCCCTACCATAGACGTGTTGAACTTTCTTGCAATTGTGAGCATCATCAATGAGCAAATTCACTGTTAAGTGTTTAGGCAGCCGTCAGTACTTGGGTCGAGCACTAATTCATCAAATAGCCCAAGTTGAGCACCATGGAGTGGTATAGTTAGCTTGCCGCAAGCACTAATTATATTTTTTGAACATATTGTTCTATTTTTCCTATATCATATTTCGTAATTAATCCATTGTATTTTCTGATTTTATAGTTTATACTTTTTTCGCTTTTTCGCTTTTTCTTCATCTGTGTCTCTAACTTCCGAAGTTACCATTTTCACAATAGATCTAACGATGTCCTCATCCTTCTTAGATATAACATCAACTGCTTTTACAGAGTCATTTGCTTCGAACACTACATTTATGATTACAAGATTCAGACTGGTGACTAAATTTACTACATATATAACATCTAAACTTTCAAGGATACTAGCACAGAGATGGTAACTGATTGAGCATTTGCTTACTTATTGAAGTATGGTTTGACGTTACTAAAATAGATAAGATGCTGACTATCTACTATTTGTTGCATATTCATCTGATTGTGTCGCGTGGCAAACATTTGCGGCGTTACCTGACTCGTACTGCTGTTTTTTGTGCTCTTATCTGACCTTTAAAATGTCATTTTCAGAGAGGAGCTGCAATAGTATATGCGACGCACGTATTCGAAGGGCTTCAGAATTGGGCGACTCATCTTGTTTAAATCCAAGATGGTGAATTGAGAAGAGCGGAGAAATTGACGGAGGTTGATGATTTGAAGAGCTCGGCTAATCTTCACTCAGTAGTTGAGGTTTGGTTGCGGTCAGAGGCAAAGCGTGAGAAGAAGAAACCGGCGACTCCTTTTTCCCAGCCCCAGAAAACATCTCTATCTGGTGCTTTTCCTTTTACATCGTCGAGACACATGGCTTATTATCGATGATTCCAGTGGTTAATATAAAGCAGGATAGAAGAATAATATTTGCATTTATCATAAGGATATAGTCGCACATGTGATGAGGATGAGATTGCATGTTGCAGAAAACTATAGTTTCACTTGCACCGTTTGGCGTATGTTGTTGATTTTTGTATTGCCTTTTCTCCATGCCTCAGAAACTTACGTGTGTTTTAACGCATCTTTTGATTATAGTGGCACAAGTTCATAGAGCGGTGGGTGGGATTGACAATTACTTCTCCACGTACAAGTATTGTGGCAAATTTAAGTCAGATTTGAGCAAAAATGCTTTTATTAATCATGTCATATTCTTGAATTCCGAGCACAACACATTTATTAAATAGTTTGTGCAACACGACGAGTTTAACATATAATCTCGTGGCATTGTACGTCAATGTGCCTAGATGTATCTATGTGTAACCCGTGTGATAAGTAAATTGTTTAGTTAAACCAGTCTAAACGTGCATGGCCGCAAAGCAAATAACAAATATATGTAATTTTTTTTAGCTAAACAAATATTTGAATTTTTATATCTATTGTATATGGATAAAGCGGGAACTTCCTCTCGAACTTGTCACGTGACACTTTAGTAAGCACTGCTTAATTCATTTGTTATTTCCAAAGAACAAATAAATGGAGAGAGTATCTCAAATATGTATCCTCCAACATTGACCTCTTTCAATTTTTTCTCATTAAATTTTAAATGTGATAAAAAGTATAACTACTGTCCTCTCAAAACATTTAGAGAAAATGATACAAATTGTTTCTGAATTAGGATTATATTGAACATCTTCATATGGTTCATGAATTGTATTGAACATGTACTAAAAGTTCAGGAAGTACTTTCAACAAATTAAAAGTTGCACACATTAGGTTAAAGTTCAAGGATTACATTAAATAAATTAAAAGTTCAGGGACTAAATTACACATTGAGCCAAAGTTAAGGGGATTGTTTGTGTTATTTTCCCAAACATTTACCCCCTTTGACTTTTCTTTCAAGGGACTATCTGTGTTATTTTCCCAAACATTTACCCCTTTTGACTTTTCTTTCTTACTGATTTGCCTTGTATATTCACGAGGTTTGAGTATGACGTCTCTATCTTGCAAGATACTTCTAATCCTTGTTCTTGAGGATTTTTGGGAGAATGCTAACCATACACAGTAATATTTATATATGCATTATTTCCTTATTTATTAGATACATTATATACAATTTCCATTAAAAAAAAAAAAAGAGAGGGTTTTTCCTAGTATTGTTCTAATATATGGGGGAAATTGCATGGCGAGTTCTAAATCTTATCTATAGAATGCAATACGAGTCCTAAACCTTTCTGTTGATTCGATCAACTCGTAAACCTTACTCAAAAGTTGTTCAATTTGATCTAGTTAAATCCTAAATCGTCATGTCGACCAAAAAAAAAAAAAATCCTAAATCTTTACTGAAGAATGCATTTAAGTTTTTAAGATTATTTTGAAATATGGTTTTTAAGGATGCAATTAGGCAATTTTCACATGATACGGAGGCAAATTTGGGTATTGTTGTTCATTGAAAGGACTTGGTTGCTCTTTTTTTGAAAAAAAAAAAAAGGATTTCGGACCTAATCAATAAAAAGGTTTATAACTTGATTGCGTTATATATGCAAATCTTAAGACTTCCAGTGCATTTTTCCCATAATTTCTATTGCGAAGAAACTTTAATTTACACAAAATAGAAAAGAATGGAGAGCTAGAAGATTGGAAAATGGTATTTGTATATTACTTTCTCATAGAAAACTTGTATGTACATAGGCTCTATATGTAATACAATTTTATGGACAATAAAAAAAATTATACATAATGAATAATTTTTTAAAAAAAATTTATACAATACTCTAATTCTCAAAATAGCTTGATTCTAACTATTAATAGCCACTTTGCATGGTAAGAATTCCGCTCCTAACTAGAGAAACAATCAAGAAATGAATAAGGAAATCATGAATTAATCCAAGCGAGGCAACTGTTTCTTCAATACTCTTCCTAAAGTTGGTGGCTTATATATGCCGAAGAGGCCAAGCTTGCTCAATAGATACTTGATGTTGCCTTTAACATAAAGGCTTGGTAAAGATACTTGCAAGTTGTTCTGTAGTTCCTATTTATCTTGCCATGATTATTTCTTCTCGAATTTTGTCTAAAGTGAAATGGCAATGTTGCATTCTTTCATGAGTTATTGGATTTGCTACAAGTTTAAGAGTAGCATCATTGTCAGAAGACAAGGTAGCTGATCATCTTAACCATATGCTAAAATCACAAAGTAGATCTCGCATCCAAACTATTTCACATATAGTCTTTGCCATGGCTTGATATTTAGATTCAACCAATTGTTTTTTCGTTTCCCAAGAAAGTAGTGATTCTCCCAGCTTAATGCAAGATCCAACAATAGATCTTTTTCTCATATGACAAGTGGCGTAGTTCATGTCACAATAAGCCATCACTCCACATTACAATCCTAAGATAGAATTCCTAGGCATCATTTCAAATACTTCATGACTTTCAACATTGCATTCATATAAGATTATTTTGGATTATGCATGAATTAACTGAGAATCTATGCATAACATATGTTAGGTCTAATCATTGTGAGATGGATGAGTTTTCCAATGAGTCTCTAATAGCTCGATGGATCCTTGATCAATGGATCCTCATCAAAAGGTGATAATCCTGCTTCGTACTCAATCGTTGTTAACTTAACTTTATGCTTGATTGAATAATAGTTGGTTTGCATTCTAACAACCCTGCTTCTGATATAATCTCCAATACAAATTTACATTGACTAACGTAGATTCCTTTATCTAATCAATAATCTCAATGTTGAAAAAAAAAATTGGATGCCCCAAATCTTTAATGTGAAAGAATGTGGATGCCCCAAAATTTTGGATGCCCCAAATCTTTATCTGATCAATGGATTCTTGAATTCTTTAATAGTAGACTCATAATTTCCCATAATAAGTATATCATCAACATATGTCAATAAGTATATTGACGATGTACCTTGTGTCCATGCAAATAGGCCATAATCATGTTTGGATTGCTTGAGTTGTGTAGCTGTGAATGCAGTGGTGAATTTTATATACCACTGTCAAGAGGTGTGTTTAAGTCCATAAAAGGGATTTACGAAGATGATATACCCAAGACTTCTGCTATCTGCGTAAATCTAGTGGAAGGTTCATGTAAATTTCCACCTCCAAATCACCACATAGAAAGGCATCGAGGATGCTCATTTCGTGTAGGGGCCTGCCATGGATAATAGCAGTGGAAAGAAAAGAACAAAAGTGACTTCCGTGGTTACTAGGAAAAAAGTTTCTTAATAATCAAAACTTTCTCATTATGGGAAACCCTTAGCCACTAATCAAGCTTTGTAATGCTCAATGAGACCATATGTCCTTTATTTAATCATATAGATCCATTTGAAACCAATGGGCTTACGATGGAAAACAAATGTATTTTTAATCAAAGCACATAATTTGGCTTTCATTACTTATTGCCAGCATGGATCCTTTGGCTGCCTCATGGAAAGAAGAAGGTTCCTATTCATTGGAACTGCGATCTATGCACCATTTGACAATCTCTATTTTCATCTTTAACCATAGCTTATAAACCAATTCCCTAAGCCGGTCATATCCTATCCATCGAAGTTTGATTTTTCTTGGTCTGCCAGCGCAACTTAAATTGACACCAAGAAATCCGCTAATGAATAAAGAAAAGCCAACAGACCCAATCGCGTTTCTGCTCTATTTCCCTCCATATGAGTCTGCAGGGAAATCATCAGTCCCGCAACGAACATTAACACTAGACAGAATCGTCCCCACCGTCGGGCGTTTACTTTGACTGCTCCCACTTTCCAAGCTGAAGCATCCCCTGTTTTCCTCCCTCTCCTCCCTTGCAATTTATGTTCTTGAAATTGCCCATTTCGCACGAAGTTTTCCGGATCTCTCTCACATGTCCTCATTTTTATGGGCTTTACATTTGTAAATATTAGAAAATTCCCTATTAAAAGATATTGTTTGAGATGAAATTGGATGTTATGGATATTCTTTGACATTTCGTTATCTCCTAGGACAACTAGTTTCCTTGTTATATTAAGATAACCAATGTGCTTGTTAAGTTAGATTATTTCCTTTCCTGTATTTATTGTTTACGTATAAATAACTATTGATTGTGACATATTATAAAGAAAAATTATTATGTAAAGATGTAACATTTGAGTATTTTTAACTGGGATTATTTCCGTGGCCACCCTTCCAACACATGAAATGGGGAGGTGAAGGGTTCAAATCTCCACATTCTCGGGGGGGATAGGGTGGGGATGCGTAAGTTCGGGAGTGGGTTTCGACTCACGCCCACGAGAGAGAGCAAAAGGTAGGCAAAAGTCTGAGAGTGAGTATAGAGTATGAATAAAGTAAGACTGACAAAAAAAGAAAAAAACATTTGAGTATTTTCATCTTGTCGCGACCAATTTTTCGGGTGTGAACCACCTAGGGTTTGGTAATGGATTGTTAAGCCTAGACTTAACTCGGGCTCTCCCAAACCCATACCAATTCGCGACTTATGTTCAAGTTATTAACATGCAATTGATTTTCAATTAGAAATCGCCACTAATCTATTTTTGGTGGGTCGATTAGAAACCCAAGTAAAGTAATGGGAGATTCACTTTACTCCTACGAACCCGAGATTTATGAGTTCGGGGGACTTGATTACGTTAGATTTCTCTAACGCTTTTTCTACCTTTTTTTTATTTTGAAAAATGTTTGGCAAGCAGTTTGGATTGATTTTAAATTTATTTCTAACACGTGAGGTGATCATACGGATGCGCAATCCACCAATTCAACACCCAGATGAACAATAAACAAATTGCAAAAACTTACCTCAAAACAACGAAAGTATCTGCAATGCTAAATTAAAATCCACATCAACAACCCTAGATATGGTTTCTAATTAACACGTAATTTCTTTTTTCATTTTCACTTAATTAATGAAAATGATGCAATATGCAATGCAATATTAACTAAATGACCTAATTCTAATGACATGTAATTTCTAATTAAATGGGCCTAGCAAAAATATTAAATGACATACATCTCAATGAATCTAACCCTAATGACGTGCATATGACTTTTTTTCCTAAAAGAATGCATTTTATCCTAAATAATAAAACTAATTTAAACTATGACATTTTTTGTATTTTTCATGAAATTCGAAATTTGGTGAAATGTGAAAATTACCTAATTAGATTAAGTTCTATTTAATTTATATTAGGAATTAGGTTGAGCCAAATCCTAATTTAAACTAAAACATTATCTTAACCCAAATAATCCTAAAATGCAATATATCTAAAAAATACCTAAACTTATAAGAAATTAAGAAAAAATATTATCTAAAACTAAGTGCAATATAACCCTAATATGCAATGACGTACAAAATATGCCCTAATTCTACATGACATATGCATTATGATTTTTATTATTATTTTTTATTAATTTTCGAAATTAATAATTGCCAAATAATTAAACATGCAATCCAAGTTAAAAAAACTAGCAACCTAAATTGATTTATTTGATTTTTGATTTTTGATTTTCGAAAATTCATGATAAATAGAATGCTTAGCCTAAATATGCAAATAACCCCAAAACATGCAATATTCTAACTCAAGCATATTTCAAGATAAATAAAGCAATCAAGTCCATTCAAAATTATCCAAAAAAAATATCACACATTGTTCAGATCAATGGATAATATTTTACTAAGTAAAATCGATAAATTGATCTTAAACCTTAAACATCAAAATATCAATTTTATTCCCACTTGATTAATTATTTCATCTAAAGTTTTATAGATGAAATAAAAAAATCCTGGCGTGAGACAGTTGCAAATCATGTGATATATTGCAATTTCTAATTATGCATATTCTAATTATGCATAGATAGGTATTTCAATCAAAGAAAACAACTTATAAAGAGAGAATAATAATAAAATAGAGAAAAAACCTAAACCTGCCTAATAAAGTAAAGCAAAAATACCTAATAAATTTTTTTCTTTTCTTTTTTTCTTTTTAAAAAAAAAAAGAACTTTGGCCGCCGGTTTTGGGGGGAGCCGGCCGGCGAGAGAGAAGGAGTCGCCGACTAGGGTTCCGATGAGGTTCCAGGGCGGCACGACGGCGGTGCGGCACCAGGGGCTTCGGGATCGGCACGGAGCGGCGCGGCAAGATCGGTGGACGGCGTCGCGAGCGGCGCGGCAAGATCGGGACAGCGTCGAGCTGCGGGCTTCGGCTCCAGGCAGCAGGGCGTCGGGTTGAGCAGGGACACCGGTCGGACGGCCTGAGGACGGAATCGCGGCAGGAACGGCGGCCTCTGGCTTCTGGTTGCAGCGGCGGTGGAGAGGCGTCAGATCTCGCGAGTTGCAGCGGGGGCGAGCTCGGCTCAGATCTACCGGCGTCGGGTCACGGCTGGAGCACGAGATGTTGAGCGCTGGGTCGCGGACAACAGCGGCGTCGCGGGCCGGCGCGGGCTTCAGAGGCGATGGCGCTCGGAGACGAGACGGAGGGGAAGCGGCGGTGGCGCGAAGGTGGCTGGCGGAGGCGGTGCCAGCGTCGGTTGGTGTGGCCGCGGGGCCGGCGCGGCCGGGGGGGCTCCTCCCGAGGAAGATGAACAGTCGCGGTCCCCCTTGTCTTTTTTTTTTCTCTCTCTCTCTCACGTCACTCACGTCACTTCTCTTCTTTTCCCTTTTCTTTTCTTTTTTTCTCTCTTTCTCTCCTAAAACTAGGGGTGAGCGGTTCCAGGTTCCGGTTCGGTTCCGTCTGGAACCTAGAACCTCGCCAGTACGGAGGTTCCAAAAAATTTGGAACCTGGAACCTAATCCGTCAGCAAAACCAAGAACCTCGGGAACCTACCCTATCACGGGTTTGGGGTGGTTCAGGTTCCAACAGGTTCTTTTTTTTTTTTTTTCTTTTCATTTTTAGATTTGAACTATAATGCATGCGCATAAAAGAAATGTGGAGTAGTTTGAAGCAAGAATGATACCAAAATGAAACCATCAAATTGAGAATACATCAATTAAAAAGGGTATTATTATGCAGAATGAAACCTTGGCATTATAAGCTGCTGCTTTGATGCCAAGGTCAAACAAGAATTTGGCAATTGTCAAAGTTTCTTTCCTCGTAGGGACGTAAATAATAGTAGGTCCATGATCTAATGGCTCTTGCTGAAGCTTCAGCCTTTCCTCTGTTCCATTGGTGAATGACATCTTAGGGACGTAAATAATAGTAGGTCCATGATCTAATGGCTCTTGCTGAAGCTTCAGCCTTTCCTCCTGTTCCATTGGTGAATCAGACATCTCAAAAGAACCGCATACCTCCTGGCTTAAATTAGGAGATTCTCCACGTAATTCTCCACAGGGACTGCAAGGGCCAATTGAATAGCACATCAAATTACAGGATGAATAAATTCTAGCACAGTTTTTGGACAATTTCCATTTTATGAGTAAGTTTTCATAAAGTCCCTTGCTCCACATCCTACAAGCATATATAAACAGCAATGGTAGAAACATCATGCCATAATCAGAATTCTGAAGATATTCCTCTTTAATAAAAAGTTATACCATCACAATCATCCACACCCTAGAAGGTGTCCGTTTCATCTTCTAAGTATTCAGGTCTAAGATGGTTAATCACCTGCCAGACAAATTAGGTAGTGCATAGAGAAAGATCAGATCAGAAGAAAAGGGTGCCCTTACTCATTACTATCAATACTTTGCATACATTAAAGCATTACACAGAGTGACCAGCATGCGGTCTTGGTGCTGCAACCTCTGCTGATGCAAAACTAAAATAGAATCATGTATCCCCTTCTTTGTTCAAGTTCATCTTGCCAATAACAAAAGAAACTTCAAGACTAGATAGAAGGCTTTAACAGAGGGAAGCCAACTTCAGGGTGTTCATTGGGATCAAAAACCATGTTGTGACAAGTAGGGTTGCAAGGATAAGCGCAATCAATCCAGCATTTACAAGATTTCATTCAAAACCCATAACAACCAAGTCATTTATGTAACCTTTCACCTGGACAAGCAATGGCATTTCCAATCATGATGAATCTGATAATACTTATATCATTGTAGATAAGCCAGGATCTGTCCATTTACCTTAATCATATCATTCAATATGAGATGGGAGAGCACAAGAACAGCATTCTTCCTAACAGATAGAGAAGGATCCCGTAATCGCTCTCTCTAGCAATGAAAATGTGTTCGTCTGCAAGATCGGCGGGAGTTTAGTGGTTGCGAAGGATGTAGATCATAAATAGAGTGTGCATATAATAATATAGACATTTACCATGTTATCCAAGAGCGACATTCGACAACAGATCAAAGTACTGGAGTAAAGTTGAAATATTTTGAATAAAAGATTTGAAACACAGCACCAGAATGTTCTAATTACTTCAGCAAAACATCAATTTGGTCCTTCATATTTCTTCAGCTTCAAATCTACAATAGCCAGCCACTTTCAACATGGCGAATATTCACTCCAAAACTAATCTGTATTTCCATGAGGTTACGAGTTGTTCACCCACCATATTCTGCTTCCCCATTGGCAAGAGTTTTAGCAAAACAGAGTTTCATGAATGATCTTCTAACATCAAAATCACGCCATAAATATACTTCTCGAGCTATGAAAACAATAAAAGAAAAATATATGATGTTCGACTTCATGTGAAATTAGTTATGACTGCAAGTCGGAGACAAACTTGGGACTTCTGAGAGAGAAAGAATCGGCGTCATCGGGGCTTCTGGCGCGACACGGCGGTGGGTCGCGAGTGGAGAGACAGCAGAATCGGCGTCGTCGGGGCTTCTCGCGCGAGCAGTGGTGGTGGGTCGCGAGCGAAGACAGTAGAATCGGCGTCGTCGGGCCTTCTAGCACGAGCAGAGGCGGTGGGTCGCGAGCGGAGACAACAGAATCGGCGTCGTCGGGGCTTCTGGTGCGAGCAGCGGCAGTGGGTTCCCTCGTCGCGAGCAGAGACAGCAGAATCGGCGTCGTCAGGGCTTCTGGCGCGAGCAAAGGCGGTGGGTCGCGAGCAGAGACGAGCTCGGCTCAGATCTACCTGCGTCGGGTAGTCGGCGACGGGCGTCGAGGCAGAGCACGGCAGCGACGGGCGTCGAACGGCGAGGGTTCGCGCGCGCGTCGGCGGCCCTGGCGTCCAGCGGCGTCCGGCGGCGGTGGCCTTGAGGGCGAGCGGCGTCCGGCGGCGAGACTCGGAGCGGCGTCTGGCGAGACTCTGAAAAACTGAAAGTGAAAGGTTCGGGAGTCTAGGGGGAGGGGGGTTCCTTTTGGAACCCTAATCGGTTCCGAAACCGGTTCCGCGACCGGTTCCGGTTCCGGTTCCCGGAAAAATGGAACCGGGAACCGGAACCGGTCCTTTAAGAACCGGGAACCGAACCGGAACCTCCGGTTCGGTTCTCCGGTTCCCGGTTCTACCCGGGAACCGTGCTCACCCCTACCTAAAACCGAAGAAGGCCCTCCCTTCTGCTCCAAATTTTTCGAAATTCCTCCCCCGTCGTCTGTACGTGCACAACATCTTTTATAGGGGAAAAATTTAGATGTTTGAAGCATATTTTGTTTCCAATTTTACTCGTGATATCATTACACCACACATGATATTCTCTTTTGTATTTTTCACATATTCTATCCAAAATTTTCCTTTTTGCTCGAAAATACATCATTTGGTGTATATTGCCTAAAAATATGAAAATTTGAATGGAATATGTGAAAAATCTTCCCTTCACCGGCGGCCTAAAATAAAATAAAACAAAATGAAAATAAAATGCTTCTAAACTATATGCCATGTGTTTTTTTTTTAAAAAAATCAACCCCAAAAATTTAGGTGTCAACACATCTTCGAGAGCAACCACAACAAGTTATCTTCAAGAGTGCCCCATCCCAATGGCATCTGCTTGTCTTGGTCACACATTTATTTAATTGTCTCTGGGAGTAGCTCTATCTCATGAGTCAATGGTCTCTCCCTTGTTGTTAGAAGAAGTTGTTGTTTTTTCGCAGCCTCATCAGTCATGTCGCCAGCATAGTTGTGCTGGTGAAGTCTACCAAAAATAGACCCTCTTTTTTCTCTCGCTTCCCTTAGTCTTCCGTCATTCTCGATCGTGGTCATTGGTTCTGCTACTTCATTAAAATCAAACTACCATTGGTTTATTGGTTTTAGTCTTAGCTGCTTTTTCTTTCTAATTTATATTTTCTTGTCCTTTTCAATTCCAAATGAAGAAAAACACAAAGTAGAGTTTTCTATGGTGCCATTAGTGCTCCGATCTGCAACACCTGCATACCATAGACATGTTGAAAGTTCTTGCAGTTGCGAGCATCATCGACAAGTGAATTCACTATCAATTGTTTAGGTAGCTGTGAGCGCCATAGTTGAGCAATAATTCATCAAGTAGCCAAAGTTGAGCAACATGGGATGATTTAGTTTAATTTGCTGCAATTCAAGTTTGATTTCTATACTGGTTTTGATCCATTTATATGCTATATAAATTTAGTGACCCATACTTGACTTGACTTATACCTGACCGCATTTACAGAAATAATACTGTATTTAATTCAACCTATGAAAGTCCCTATCCACCAAGTTAACTCAATTTAAACTATTCATGTGTATATGTTAGTTGGATAAAATTGCTATTTAGACTATAACATGCAAAAGAATTGGCTTTCAATATTGCATAGAATTTTCAATTTTTATATGACAATGGGTTGTAATGAGAAAAACTAAATTAGAATATTACGTAAAAATAACAATGTCAGATGCAATCAAGGATAGATATACTCTAATAACTAACAAACGAAGCTTACAATATTAATAAAACTAAAAATACTGGAACTAAAGAAGTTGTCTTGATATTTTTAATAAAGGAAAAGTTGGGCTCATTTTGCGGGCCCATGTAGACTTCTCTTAACTCAGAACAGTTCGAGGAGTTCATTATTTTCTTATAGAGGGTGAAAAGAGAGTCACAAACGTGAGTTAGGTTTAGGTAAACTGTGAACCCATTTAAACTCATTTACTCAATATAACAAACCCATATAACAACTTAATCCACAGTCTATGACTTTGATAGGTCTAGCAATTATTCAACCCATTTCATCCAAGACAAGCCCTTGAGAAGTGTGTAAGTAAATAGAGAATTTGGTCTTCATTCTTTTTTCTTTTTTTGTTTGGAGAAGATAGAGGATAGCTAATGTGGTGTTCATTTGAGAGTTGCTTTTTATTCTTTTAATTGATATAAGATTTTGACAATATAATTACATTTGAGATCTAAATATAAGGTATTGTCTTAGATGGTAAGGAAGTTTGCTCCTTTTCTTATGGTCATGGTTTTGAGTCTTATTGGAAGCTAACTCGACACTTGATTGTATACTTACCTTTACCAAAAAAAAAAAAAAAAACTCGACACTTGATTGCTCAATCCAAAATAAAAACTCACAGTGAAACAAAAAAATAAAGGAAGAAAACCTTTAAATATACCAATTTGCAATAGCATATGAGAAAGAGTTGATATCACAAAAAAAAAAAAAAAAAAAAACCCTAAATTAGTATATTTGTAATAAATTTATCTCAAATTAATTAACCAAAAACTGGTACATCGTGAGAAATTTAAACTTTGTTAATATTTGTTAAGTTTTGCATCAAATTGTTAAGTTGGATAACACGTGTCAGTTGATGAGTGTACTAGTTTGAGATTTTACTCTCAATTTGTCATAGGTATACTAATTTTATGATCTTTTTGCGGTATTAATCCAGTTTAACATAGGGTAAATTTGTCATAAATGTACTAATTTGAATTTTTTGTGGTCAAAAAATTAATTTGAGATAAATTTGTGACATATGTACCAGTTAAGGGCTTTTTGTGGTTAAAAAATAAGTTTGGAATAAATTTATCACATGTGTATCAGTTTAGGGCTTTTTATAGTATAAATCCACTAAGATTTGCCATGCGATTTACGTCGTTTGCTCCTTCAACACGCATTTCTTTATAAAAGAATAGAAAGTATGGTGATAGCCTAATTGAGCTAGGAATGTGCATATAGTTCACTTTTTTCTTTGGCTTGTGCTGGTGAAGTCTACCAAAAGTGGATCCTCTTTTTTCCCTAGCTTCACATAAGTCGTGCATCTTTCTCCATCGTGGTCATTGGTTCTGCTACTTCGTCAAAATCAAACTACTGTTGGTTTTGGTCTTAGTTTCTTTTTCTTTCTAATTTACGTTTTTTTTGTCCTTTTCCATTCCAAATGAAGAAAAACACAAAGCAGAGTTTTCTATGATGCCGTTAGTGCTCCAATCTGCAACCCCTGCATACCATAGACATGTTGAAAGTTCTTGCAATTGCAAGCATCATTGACGAGCAAATTCACTGTCAATTGTTTATGTAGCCGTGAGCACCCGAATCAAGCACTAAATATCAAGTAGCCAAAGTTGAGCACCACAAGATGAATTAGTTTAACTTGCCGCAATTCAAGTTGGATTTCTATACGGTTTTGACTCATTTATATGCTATATAAATTCAGTGATTCATACTTGACTTGACCTGTGCCTGATCGCATTTACTAGAATAATTCCATATTTAATTCAACCTATGAAAGTCATTATCCACCTAGTTAACTCAATTTAAACTCTTCATGTGTATATGCTAGTTGGATAAAATTGCTATTTAGACTATAGCATGCAAAAGAATTGGGTTTTAATATTGCACAAAATTTTCAATTTTATATTGATTCACAATAAATAATAAGAGCAAGTTAGTACTTGGTAGTGAATTTATAAAACTTCATCAACAAATAACGTGGAGGAATTTATATTGAAATTAAATGAAATGTTAGATATTAAAGAAGATGATTTATGCTAACAATGGGTTGCAATGAAAAAAAACTAATATTAGAATATTACATAAAAATAACAATGTCAGATGCAATCAAGGATAGATATACTCTAATAACTAACAAACGAAGCTTACAATATTAATAAAACTAAAAATAATGGAAATAAAGAAATCATCTTGATATTTTTAATAATGGCAAAAGTTGGGCTCAGTGTGGGCCCATTTAGACTTCTATTAACTTAGAACAGTTTGAGGAGTTCATTATTTTCTTATAGAGGGCGTAAAGAGAGTCATAAACGTGAGTTAGGTTTAAGTGAATTGTGCACCTATTTAACATTTATATTATATTTAAACTCATTTACTCAATATAACAAACCCAAATAACAACTTAGTCTATATTATATGGGTTAATAAATTGGTTTATGACCCATTTTGATAGGTCTAGAAAGTATCCAACCCATTTCATGTAGGATAAGCTCTTGAGAAGTGTGTAAGTAATCAGAGAATGTGGCCTTCATTTTGTTTTTGTTTGGAGAAGATAGAGCATAGCTAATGTAGTGCTCATTTCAGTGTTGCTTTTTATTCTTTTAATTGATGTAAGATATTGACAATTTAATTACATTTGAGATCTAAATAAAAGGTGTTGTTTTAGATGATAAGGGAGTTTGTTCCTTTCCTTATGGTTGTGGTTTTGAGTCTTATTGAAAGCAAACTTGACACTTGATTCCTCAATCCAAAATAAAAACTCATGACGAAACAAAAAAAATAAATAAATAAAGGAAGAAAACCTTTAAATATATCAATTTGCAACACCATATGAGAAAGAGTTGATATCACAAAAAACCCCTAAACTAATATACCTGTGATAATTTATCTTAAATTAGTTTTTTGATCATCATAAAACCTCAAATTGATGCACTTGTGAAAAAATTACACTTTGTTAGTTTCTATTAAGTTTTGCTACCAAATTGCTGAGTTAGATGACACGTACCAGTCAATAAGTGTACTAGCTTGGGATTTTATCCTCTGTTTATCACAGATGTATCAATTTTATGATTTTTTTGGTATTAATCCAATTTAACAGATGGCAAATTTGTCATAAATATACAAATTTAGGTTTTTCGTGATCAAAATATTAGTTTGAAATAAATTTGTGACATATGTACAAGTTAAGGGATTTTTGTGTTCAAAAAATAAATTTGAAGTAAATTTATTATAGATGTATCATTTTAAAAATTTTCATATTATTAATCCAAAGAAAAATTATAGGATGACTATTAGTGCTTGCCATGCGATTTGCGTCGTTTTCTCATTCAACACGTATTCCTATATAAAAGAATAGAAAGTATGGTAATAGCCCAATGGAGGTGGGCCCATGGTACTTTCTTAACATGCACGATGGATCAATTCTACACGCATATAGTTCGCTTTTATCTCTAGCTTATGCTGGCGAAGTCTACCAAAAGTTAACCCTCTTTTTTCCGTAGCTTCACTTAGGTCGTGCATTTTTATCCATCGTGGTCATTATTTTTGCTACCTTGTCAAAATCAAACCACTGTTGGTTTTGGTCTTAGTTTTTTGTTCTTTCTATTTTATGTTTTTTTTTTTTTTTTTGCCTTTTCATTTCCAAATGAAGATAACACAAAGTAGAGTTTTCTACTATGCCATTAGCACTCCAATTTGCAATGCCTACTTACCATAGATGTGTTTAACTTTCTTGCAATTGTGAGCATCATCAACGAGCAAATTCACAATCAAGTGTTTAGGCAATTATGAGAGCCTGAGTCGAGCACTAATTCATCAAGTAGCCAAAGTTGAGCATCATGGAGTGATTTAGTTTAGCTTGCCGCAATTTAAGTGGAATTTCTATACCCGTTTTGACCCATTTATATGCTACATAAATTTATTGATCCTAACCTAACTCGACATGTATCCACCTAGTTAACTCACTTTAAACTCTTCATGTGTATATATGTTAGTCGGATAAAATTGCTATTTAGACCATAAGATGCTAAAGAATTGTCTTTCAATATTGCATAAAATTTTCAATTTTTATATTAATTCACAATGAATAATAAGAGCAAGTGAGTACTTGGTAGTGAATTTATACAATTACATTAACAAATAACATGGAGGAATTCAAATTGAAATTAAATGAAATGTTTGATATTGAAGAAGATGATTTATGCTGATAATGGATTGTAATGAGAAAACTAATATTAGAATATTGCGTAAAAATAACAATGCCAAATGCAATCAAGGATAGATATACTCTAATAATTAACCGACGAATCTTACAATATTAATGAAAATAAAAATAATGGAAAAAAAGAAGCCGTCTTGATTTTTTTTTATAAGGGCGAAGTTGGGCTCATTTTGCGGCCTCATCTAGACTTCTTTGAACTTAGAACAGTTCGAGAGTATATTAATTTTACATAGAGGCCGCAGAGAGAATTACAAACGTAGGTTAGGTTTGGGTAAAATGTGAACCCATTTACTATCTATATTGTGTTTAAACTCTTTTACTAAATATTACATTACCCATTTTAATAACTCAATCTATCAAATATGGGTTAAAAAATTGGGTCTATGACCCATTTTGATAGGTTTAGCAATTATCTAACCCATTTTATGTAGGACAAGTTCTTGAGAAGTGTGTAAGTAAACAAAGATAGTCGTTCTTCATTTTTCTTTTGTTTGTAGAAGTTAGAGAATCACTAATGGGGTGCTAATTGAGTGTTGCTTTTTATTCTTTTTAGTTGATGTATGATTTTGAAAATTTAATTACATCTTAAATCTAAAAATAAGGTGTTGTCTTACATGGTAAGGGAGTTTGCCCCCCTCCTTATGGGTCTTGGTTTCGAGAAATTAGGCGAGCCAATCCATGTGATACACAAGAATTTGGTGGCGACGAACACTGTCCGTCCATCGGACGGTGCGAGAGGGAGCCGATGAGGGAGGAAAGCAAGTGAGGAAGACGAATGTCCTCCCGTGTGTGTTTGAGAGAGCCAAGAGGAAAAATGTCGTGTGGTTGCGAGAGTAAGAATAGAAATTGGGGGAAAAAAAGGATTTTGGACCTCTACTTACAAAATCGGTCTGGGAACCGTTTCCAAAACCGGTCCAGGAACCGGTTTCTGGGTGGGTAGTCACTCAGAACAAGTTCCCAAACCGGTTTAAACCGGTTCCGAATTTTGGCAACCAATTCCCAGACCGGTTTCAACGGGAACTGGTTTCCGACCCTGTTTTCCGGGTGGGCCTGTTCGAGAACCGAGTATACCCGGTTCGGTTGCACACCCCTACTTATAATATGATATTTGCTTTGATTATTTCTCAATCAATTGTAAATTCATACATTAGTTAACATTGATTGTCTTATCTTCGACTCATTCATTCTTTATTTTCTTTATAATCCTTTTATTTAGGCATTTCAAATGATGTTACTGCACTAATTATAAATTTACATTAGAATTTTTAAACCATTTAGGAAATGCGGGTCTAAATCTTAAATCTTTTTGAAAAGTTGCAATGCAAGTTTTTTTTTTCCCCGATTTTTTTGTGCAACCTTTAATCACCTCCTATAGAAACATTTTTACAAGTTATCGCTTAGAGTGAGTGGCAATTTGTCAGTTGTCATAAATTTCCATAATTTTGGACATCGCTAGTGGTACATTCATCTCTATGGCACGACATATTGCTCCAAAAGAGAATTTATTGACTTGTAAAAATCCTAATTCAAGAGAACATTCACCAATCATAGTTGTTGGTGGGTTGGAAAGTTAGGCATAAATCGCTTCGTCGGTGACTTTTGACTTATCAAATTACACCCACTTTGAGGGTGCAATCCAATCGGTACGGCCAATCTTGGCCCAAAATGCAAGTATGGCTTGCTTGGAAAAATTATTGTCTTCACATCCACTTAGACCATTTAGGAAAGGTGGTCTAAATCTTGAATCTTTTTGAAAAGTTGCAATGTAGTCCTTTTGATCAACATTTTTTTCCCAATTTTTTTGTACAACCTTTAATCATCTACTATAGAAAACCTTTTTACAAGTTATTGCTTAGAGTGAGTGGCAATTTGTCAACCATCATAAATTTCCATAATTTTGAACGTCGCTAATGGTACATTCATTTCTATGGCATGACAAGTTGCTCCAAAAGAGAATTTATTGATTTGCAAAAGTCCTAATTCGAGAGAACATTCACCAATCCCAGTCATCGGTGGGTTGGAAAGTTAGGTATAAATCGCTTCATTGGTGACTTTTGACTTATCAAATTACTCCCGCTTTGAGGGTGCAATCTAATAGGTACAATCACTTTTGGCCTAAAATGCAATTCTGGCTTACTTGGAAAAATTATTGTCTTCACATCCAACCCCTTTAAAAAGGTGGAGCGTGAAGAAGACTTCTGATTGACTAAACTCTATTTTCAGACAACACAACGCTGAATCTTTTTAATATTCTAGATTTTTTCTTTTCTTCTTTTATTTTCTTTTCTAGCGAACAATGTCGACACTAGATCTAGTGTTGAAACATTTCTTGTGTGGGATATAGTCCTTGTAAGCACGAATAATACATTTTGTGCAATTTATGAACGGGGTTTGGTCTGTAGTGCAACTATTTTTAGTACAATAAGTCATTAATCAAACAAATGCATATTGCTACATTCTATGTATAATCTTTCTTTAACGTTAAAATCATAGTGGCAAAATTATCTGCCCTTCATCACATTAAAGTTTTATCTCAATAATCTTCCTTATAATATGATACTTACTTTGATTATTTCTCTATCAATTGTAGATTCACACATTAATTAACATTGATTATCTTCTATTCATTCATTCTTTATTTCTTTAAGTGTAATAAAAGTCCTAAAACTTGTCACTAAAATGCAATTGAGTCTTAAAACTTGCAAAAAGTGCAATCAAGTCCTAAAACTTGTTAAATATTTTAATCAAGTCCTAAAGTTAACACCGTCAACATTTTTAACGGAAAATGTTGACGAGCACCTACGTGGCATTTAAAATGAATTTTTATTTTTCAGGTGGCTTTTTTAATTAATTTTATTCAATTTTTTTTTAAATTAGATTTAAAAACTAAAAAAGAAAAGCTAAAATTTATTTTTTAAAATTGTTATAAAAAAAAAAGGGGAAAACGGCAGCTCCTCCCCCACCGCGCGCCGCCTATCACAAGAGGGGCTGGTGACAGTTGGCAGCCCTAGGTGGAGGTAGCTAGCCCTTGCCGGCCCTAGGCGAGGGCTGGTGACCCTCACCAAGCTCAGGCGAGGGTGCCTAGATCTGTGCACACCGGCCTTTGCGGGGGGGCCCCTCCGCGATAGGCGGTGGTGGCGGTGGGGAGGAGCCACCGTTTTGCCTTTTTTTTTTTACAATTTTTAAAAATAAAATTTAGCTTTTCTTTTTAGTTTTTAATCTAATTTTTTTATAATTTTTTTTTAAAAATTAAAAAAAAAGCCACGTGGAAAATGAAAAATGATTTAAAATACCAAGTCTGTGTCATGTCAGAATTTTCCATTAAAAAAGATAATAATGTTAACTTTAGGACTCGATTGAAATAATTTGACAAGTTTTAGGATTGGATTGCACTTTTTGCAAGTTTTAGAACTCAATTGCATTTTCATGACAAGTTTTAGGACTTCTATTGCACTTATCCCTTCTTCTTCTTTTTTCCTTTTGTTTAGGCATTTCAAATGTTACTGCACTAATTAGAAATTTACATTAGAATTTTTAAACCATTTAGGAAATGAGGTCTAAATCTTGAATCTTTTTGAAAAGTTGCAATGTAATCCTGATTTTTCCTGATTTTTTTGTACAACCTTTTCTACTAGTTATCGCTTAGAATGAGTGGCAATTTTTCAGCCACCATAAATTTTCATAATTTTGGACATCGCTAGTGGCACATTCATCTCTATGGCAAAACACATTGGTCCAAAATAAAATTTATTGACTCGTAAAAGTCCTCATTCAAGATAACATTCACCAATCCTAATTATCGATGGGTTGGAAAGTTAGGCATAAATCGCTTTATCGGTGACTTTTGACTTATCAAATTACTCCCACTTTGAGGGTGCAATCCAATGGGTAGGACCAATTTTGGCCCAAAATGCAATTCTAGCTTGCTTGGAAATTGTCTTCATGTCCTACCCCTTTAAAAAGGTTGAGCGGGAAGAAGACTTTAGATTGACTAAACTCTATTTTTGGACAATACAACATTGATTTCCTTAATCTTTCTAATTTTCTAAATTTTTTTCTTTTCTTCTTTTGTTTCCTTTTCTAGCAAGTGATGTCGATACCATATCTAGTGTTGAAATATATCTTGTGTGAGATATAGTCCCCTTAAGCATGAATCAATTTATGAACGAGGTTTGGTCTGTAGTGCAACTATTTTCAGTACAATTAATCATTAACCAAGCAAATGCATATTGCTACATTCTATATATAATCTTTCTTCAATGTTAAAATCATAGTGGCAAAATTATTTACCCTTCATTGCGTTAAAGTTTTGTCTCGATAATCTTCCTTATAATATGATATTTGCTTTGATTATTTCTCAATCGACTGTAAATTCACACATTAGTTAACATCGATTGTCTTATCTTCGACTCATTCATTTTTTATTTTCTTTATTTTCTTTATAATTCTTTTATTTAGGCATTTCAAATGATGTTACTGCACTAATTAGAAATTTACATTAGAATTTTTAAACCATTTAGGAAATGCGGGTCTAAATCTTAAATCTTTTTGAAAAGTTGCAATGCAGTTTTTTTTTCTTGATTTTTTTTTTGTACAACTTTTAATCACCTCCTATAGAAACATTTTTACAAGTTATCGCTTAGAGTGAGTGGCAATTTGTCGGCTGTCATAAATTTCCATAATTTTGGACATTGCTATGGTACATTCATCTCTATGGCACGACACATTGCTCCAAAAGAGAATTTATTGACTTGTAAAAATCCTAATTCAAGAGAACATTCACCAATCCTAGTTATCGATGGGTTGGAAAGTTAGGCATAAATCGCTTTATCGGTGACTTTTGACTTATCAAATTACACCCACTTTGAGGGTGCAATCCAACCGGTACGGCCAACCTTGGCCCAAAATGCAAGTCTGGCTTGCTTGGAAATATTATTGTCTTCACGTCCAACCGCCTTAAAAAGGTTGAGCGTGAAGAAGACTTCAAATTGACTTAACTCTATTTTTGGACAGCTCAATGCTGATTTGCTTAATCTTTTTAATTTTCTAAATTTTTTCATTTCTTCTTTTATTTAATTTTCTAGCGAACGATGTCGACATTAGATTTGGCGTTGAAACATTTCTTATGTGATATAGTCCCCATAAGCATGAATAATACACCGTATGCAATTTATGAACAAGGTTTGGTCTGTAGTTTTCATGATTGGTAAGAGATTAAAAAAAGAAAGTTGTGGCTTATACAAATCCAAACGTTACGCAATGTCTACTGATGTGGTTGTAATATTGTGGTTTGATGTAGAGGTTGAGGATTGTGTATCCGATCTGGTGTTAATAGGAAAGAAAAGAAAAAAGGAAACGGGAAAAGGGGAAATAGGGAATGAAAATGAAAAAGAAAGGAAAGAAGAAACATTTTAAAAAGTAAAAACAAAATAAAATTACTCAAAAAAATTTTGAATAAATTTGGCCATGCATATCGTTGGTCAAGCCCATAGGATGGCTAGTGATGACTATACTGTCCAGTCAACATTTTCAGCCAAAAATTGAAGGGCAAAACTACATTAAAATTTAATGCAAAAGTTTAGGACTATATTTGACCAATTGAAAATTTTAAAACTTCATTGGAATCTATACAATAGATTTAGGATTAAATTAGTAATTTTCCCACACTTAACTAAAACTAGCCTTAATAATAATATCCAAAAGTTGGAAAAAAAAAAAAAACAGAATTTCTTTAAAAGAAAGTTGAGAAAGGAGTGAAGGATAGATGTAGAAAGAAAAAGCCTAAAATGTTCAAAATTTAAAAGAAAATAGTTATGTTAAAAAATATAGTGGTTGAGATTTATAATAAAAATTAGTCCTTATTTATTTTTAGTAGATAGAGTTTACATAATGTGTGGGAGTTTACAAATATATTTTTCTATTCTCATTATCAATTGATCTAATGACTCCTACTATTATTTGATAATGTTTTGAATGCCCCAGCCAATCGGTGTTCCCTTGCTAGTAGAAAAGTTTAAGTTCGATTTCAGTCCCCATACTTGCAATTGGATCCTTCGATTTTTTTTTCCTTTTTGGGAATCAAACTCCCCCAAAATAAGTCTTAATAATAAGGCTTTTTCTTTCTACCTCTATCCTTTACTCCTTTCTCAATTCTATTCGATTTCAGTCCCCATACCGCATTCTCAGTCAAGTCCTTAAATAAATCTTAGTATGTTGGTGTGGCAAGCTAGGATCATTTAGGTGTGATAAATACTCGAGCTTGTGCGTAATTGAAACTCTATGATTCTCCAGTTTAATAATAGATTATTTATTGTTGACCATTCTTGTGAATGCAGGTACTAACACTCATGCTGAATCACATATATCTTTAGTGTCATTTATTGTTCTTCATTTATTTTATTTTTGGTATTTTCATATTGATTTAATTGCAAGATTTGGTTAGCATTTCCGCAATATTTTTCAACAAAAATAAGGAAAGAAAACCTTTAAATATAGGGTTAATATCCTGAAAAATCCTAAATTAGTACACATGTGACAAATTTACTCTAAATTAATTTTTTGACTATCAAAACTAGTACACTTATAATAAATTTATCATCTGTTAGTTTCAGTTAAATTTTACTATCAAATTATTTAGTTAGATAACACTTGATAGTTGACTAGTGTATTGGTTTGGGATTTTACTTTCCATTTGTTATAGTTATATAAATTTTATGATTTTTTGAGGTATTAATCCAATTTAATGGAGGGTATATTCTTCACAAATATACTAGTTTGGAGTTTTTGGCGGTCAAACAAGTTAGTTTAGGATAAATTTATCATAAGTATAACCATTTGGGGTTTTTTTTAGTCGTTTGGGGTAAATTTATTATAGATATATCAGTTTGGGGTTTTTTCGTAGTCAAAAAATTAATATTGAGTAAATTTGTCACACGTATATCAGTTTGGATTTTTTTTAGGATATTAACCTTTAAATATATCAATGTGCAATACCAAAAGAGAAAACCTAGGGCAACTATATGGATTTGTCATGCTTTTTACGTTGATTGCTCTTTCAACACACATATAGTAATAGCCAGATGGAGGCGGGCCCATGGTACCTTCCTAGCATGCATAATGGACGAATTCCACATTCATACATTTTGCTTTTTCCTTTCTTTCTTTTAATTTTATATCTTTTTGAATTTTCCCTTTTTTTTTTTTTTTTTTTTGGTGACCAAATAGCCAGCGGACAAACCCTGGGGCTAACGCAAGCTGTCCACCACACTTACGCCAGCGGGTAAGTCACCCTGCAACGCGCTGGGGATTCGAACCCCTCCCCTTCGTGAGGGGAGAGGGCCTAAAGCCGAAGAACGCCACCCAGGTGGGTGGTGAATTTTCCCCTCTTTTGATCTTCCCTTAAACCATTAAAGGTAACGCCCATTTTTTCATCATTTGACTTTTTGCCTTTTTTCCTTTTTCTTCTTATTTTTCTTTTCAGTTTAATGAAAGAGAAATATTTTCTTAGTTTTTCCTTATTTGCTTTTTCATTCTATTTCTTGAACATATCATGGTATTTTCCTATTTCATATTTCCTAATTAATCCATTGTATTTTCTGATTCTACACTTTATATTTTTTGGCTTTTTGATAGTTCTATAATATATTTACATTCAAATTCAAATATGAGTATATCTTTTGATTTCTTTTCTTGAATCTACTTATCTAATAAAAGAAAGAGAATATATAATAGAATTAATATTCGAAAAATTCCAATCGATATTCGTAACAAATTTATCACAAACTAATTTTAATCCCAAATTGGTACACCTTTGACAAATTTATCATATACTAGTACACTTGTGGTAAAGTTACTCTATGTTAGTTTTCATTAAATTTTACGATCAAATTATTTAGTTGAATGACAAGCGACAATTGACTAGTGTATCAATTTGTGATTGTACTCTCTATATGTTACAGTTATACAATTTTTGTGATTTTTTATGATATTAATTCAATTTAACATAGGGTATATTTGTTACAAATGTACCAGTATAGGGTTTTCAGCGATTGAATAAATTAGTTTTGAGTAAATTTGTCACAAGTATATTAGTTTGGGATTTTTTTTATGGTCAATTGGGATAAATTTGTCATAGGTGTATCGATTTGGGGTTTTTCATGGTAAAAATTAGTTTGTGGTAATTTGTCACACGTGTATCAGTTTAAGGTTTTTAGGATATTATCCCTATATAATATAAGTATTTTGGTGTTATGGTCAAATGCTATAATATCTATACATATATATGTTATATATACATATGTATATATACATACATATATACATATATATACATACATATATATATATATATATATCCATTATTTACTTTTAATGGATCTCTTCATGTTAATGTGAGTACAAAAATGAAACCGATCATGTAATATCATTTGTTTTAAGTTCTAATCTCAACATTTTAGGTAGATTTCTTTTATTTTATTTTTTTCTCTTTGAAAATAAAATTATGGCCTTTCGTTTCCATTGAAACAGCATATTAAATAAATAATTTGCGCTAGTATCGTTGAAAGTGAAATAAAAGCCAAACTTTGGTGACTAAAGACATTTCGGATATCAACACAAGGCTTTGCGCTTTCCTTTGACGGGGCTCCTCCACTCCTCAGTGATGACTCTGTTTCGGTTGACTCCCTCTTCCCACTCTCTTCCTCAACCTCTTCCTCCGATGAATGCTTCAATCGTCTCATGGCTTCTTCTTGCAATATTCACGATCTCCATATTCTCTGACGCTGCTACGGCTTCAACGTCAGCCCAATGTCTTGATGTGGACCAGAGTTCTCTGTTGCTTGAGCTGAGAAACAGCCTCATCTTCGACACCTTCATGTCCTCCAAGCTAGTACGTTGGGACCAAAGCACTGATTCATGGAGTGGCGTGACGTGTGAGGATGGCCTCGTGGTGGGTCTTGATTTGAGTGAAGAGTCGATCTCTAGTGGAATCGACGATTCGTCGAGCCTTTTCAGGCTCGAGTTCCTTCAGAGCCTGAACTTGGCATTCAATGACTTGAACTATCAGAGTTTGGCATTCACTGACTTCAACTACACGGCGATTCCATTGGGCCTCGCAAATCTTAGCCACTTGGCACGTCTCAACTTGTCCAATGCCGGATTCGCCGGGCATATTCCTGCGGAGCTATCGCGCCTGACAAAGCTACGTATTCTTGATCTTAGTTGTGATACTGATTACTACGATCACAAGCCTAAGCTGAACCTTGAGATTCGCAATTTGAGGTCGCTAATTGGGGATTTGCGGGAGTTGAGAGAGCTGTACCTTGATGGGGTCATTGTATTTACTGAGGGAAGTGAGTGGTGTGACGCGTTGTCTTCTTCAGTGCCGAAACTTGAGGTGTTGAGTATGTCTTTTTGTTCTCTGTCTGGTCCTATCAACCCTTCTCTTATGAGTCTTGCAAATCTGTCAGTCATCCAACTCAACGGCAACAACTTGTCCTCCACAGTTCCTCGATTCTTTGCTAATTTCTCTAGCTTGAAAACTCTAAGCCTAGTTGGTTACGGCCTGCAAGGAGAATTTCCTCATGAAATCTTCCAGGTACAAACACTTCAGATTCTTGAATTATCATTGAACGAACTCCTTCAGGGTTCTTTGCCAGAATTTCTAGAGAATGGTTCTCTTAAAACATTGGTTCTTAGTTACACACATATTTCTGGGAGGCTCCCAGATTCAATTGGTAATCTCAGGAATCTATCGAGAATAGAACTAGTGAATTGCAGCTTTCATGGAAATATCCCAAGCTCTTTCACCAATCTCTTGCAACTGTCTTATTTGGACTTCTCATTCAACAATTTTACTGGTCCAATTCCATCTCTCAGCAAGTCCAAGAATCTAACACAAGTCACTCTGTCCCACAATAGTCTAATCGGTCCGATTGATTCAACACAATGGGAATCCCTCTTGAGTCTTCTTGTTCTCGACCTGCAAAACAATTTGTTTGAAGGAAATATTCCTTCATCTCTGTTCACACATCCATCGATTCAAGAGCTTTTACTTTCTGATAACTGCTTTTATGGTCAATTGAAGGGATTTTTTGATGCTCCATCGCACATGCTGCAAAAACTTAATTTGAGCAACAACAATATAGGAGGAGAACTACCGACGTCTATATGGGAACTCCGAGGGCTCATCTACCTCTTGCTTTCTTCCAATAGTTTTAGTGGCTCATTCCATATTAATTGGGTACAACAACTGAGAAATCTTTCATATTTGGATCTTTCCTACAATCGTTTCTCCATTGATGCCACAAATATGGCTTCCCAAGCCTTTTCATTCCCTCAACTTTCATTCTTAAATTTGGCTTCCTGCCAGTTGACAACATTGCCTCAATTTTTGGCTAATCACTCCGGAATGGACTTCCTCGACCTCTCCAACAACTATATTCAAGGAACTATACCGAGATGGATATGGAAATTTGGTTATCTCAATCTTTCCTCTAATTTTTTTGAAGATATGGAAACACCCCTAGACGATCCTGCTCATGTTGTGTATGTTGTCGACCTCCATTCAAATATGCTTCGAGGGAAATTCCCACCCTTGTCGTCAATTACATTTTACTTGGATTTCTCGAGTAACAACTTCACCTCTGTTATTCCGGATGACATCGGCAACATCCTACCAAACTTGAATTTCCTTACCCTCTCGAAGAATAATTTCCATGGTTTCATCCCGTCATCTATTTGTGAAGTTGGTAGTCTTAGAGTTCTCGACTTATCGCATATCCATTTGAATGGAACTATTCCTGATTGTTTAATGGAGTCCCTCGAGGTATTGAATCTGAGGAATAATGAATGGCGACATTCCACAAAACATCCCGGGAACATGTAGTCTGAAGACATTAGATATCAGTGAGAATTTGTTGCAAGGGCAGATTCCGTTATCGTTGGCAAGTTGCACGGCATTGGAGTTTGTGAACATTGGGGACAATCAAATAGATGGGACATTTCCGTGCCATTTCATAGCTATGTCACGTCTCCGTGTCCTTGTTTTACGATCCAACAAATTGCATGGGGAAATTGGATGTCCGCGTAGTCACAACACCTGGCAAATGCTTCAAATTATTGACTTGTCTTCAAACGACTTTGGTGGCACACTGCCTGTGAGTCTTCTTGCATCTTTGGAGGCTATGAAGGTCAATAAGGACTTCAATCACCTACAATATCAGTTTGTTGATTTCGTAAATTATGGGTTTTATTATTATGAGGATACGATGAGTGCAACCTTGAAAGATCTACAGCTAGAACTCGTTAAGATCTGGACTATTTTCACATTGATCGACTTCTCGAGCAATAGATTAGAGGGTCCAATACCCAATACAATTGCAGATCTCAAAGCACTTTATGTCCTCAACCTATCACACAATGCCATCTCGGGTTCAATTCCTCCTATATTGGGGAATTTGCATCAGATTGAGTCGCTGGATCTATCGGTGAATTACCTTAATGGAACCATACCAGCTCAACTTGCAAATCTCAATTTCCTTTCATTGCTGAACCTCTCAAACAATCAACTTGTAGGAAACATCCCGACAAGCGGACAATTTCTCACATTTTCCAGAAGTTCTTTTGAAGGGAACCTTGGATTGTGTGGGCTTCAGCTCAACAAAAGTTGCTCAATTACCCCGAATGGGACAAAAGAAGTTGGTGACAATGGCGACGATGATGATAGCGAGAAAAAAGTGGTTTTACATGGGCATACCGCTTGGGTTCGTCCTTGGCTTTTGGGTATTTTGTGGTCCATTAATGTTTGTGAGATCATGGAGGTTTGCTTATTATCGATTCTGGGATAAAGTGCTATTCAAATTCTCATGACCATGAATAATTCCGGTGAGGTTCAATTATCAAACTCGAGCAAGAGTATTTCGTTCTTCTTCTCTTCATAATCAGAAAATGTATAAGGAAATAATCGACTAATCCTAGCGTGGCAACTATATCTCCAACATTAATCAGCAAAATTTATTCGCAGGATAGAAAAATGCAACTTCAAAAGCATTTAGCATTTTTCCTTTGTGCCTTTGTTGGGTTCTCCCGCCGCCTCCACCTCCTCCGCCGCTGCCGCCGCCGCGCCGCTTCTTTCCGGAGCTCTTTGCTTCACTTCTCCACCATTCACCGGACCAGAACTTGCCCTTCCACCTCTCAGCCGGTAGAAATTCCGGCGCAATTCGTTCATCTCATAAATTTGTAGTTTTCTTTTCGTTTGGTCCTTCTCTTTTTGTGTGGCTTTCAGTCTCAGCTCTCGACTCTATCTGCTTTCTGTCAGTCTTGCCTCATGGGGGTTGCAGGTACCTGTGGCTTGTGTTTGACTTCAGTCGTGTTCGTCGTCGCGCGCTGCTCCTCCGATCAAAGCCATGGCTGCCGAGGCTGAGATTCTGTCCGCGCCCGACAAGGAGCTGCGCCCTTCTTCTCCTCGTACCCCTCTTTTCTCTCGTGACTTTAACTTCTTCGTTGATCTTATCATTCCAGATTATGTAGAGGGCTGCTTCAGCGTCGTCGTTCTTTTTTCCTGGGCGTGTGCCCTTTTGTAAATGCAAAAAAATCTGATTTTTTTTCCTTTCTTCAATGTTCGGGGGGCAAGCAGGCATTGATATCTTTGTCTGATAAAACTGATTTGGCTTTTCTTGGAAAGGGCCTCCAGGAATTGGGGTGAGGACTTTACTTTGCACACTTCTCTTGTGTGCGTGTTCGTGTGTGTGCGCGTGTGCGGCGTAGCTTAGGTGCTGAAGCCACACTGTTTTTGTTGGATTGGATTGTAGGCACGTTTCACTGCTTGTGGATAGTATTTTTATACAGGGGTGCCGATGGTATGAGTACTTGTCAGGTCAGCATATTCAAGTGCTCATGTTGTCTTAACCGATTAAAACATTTAGGTATACTGTTGTCTCAACTGGCGGAACCGCATCTGCTCTGGAAAATGCCGGGGTGTCCGTCACCAAAGTGGAACAGCTTAGTTGCTTCCCTGAGATGGTTTGTTTCTTTGTCCCTTACTTGCATTGTTTATTCTTTTCTTTCTTTAGTTGCCTTGTCTTAGGAGGCTGATTGTAACGAGTGATGATGACAGTCAAGATTGGCACTGCACTGATGCAATACAATTTGAAATCCGTCATGGCTTCAAGTAGTTTATCTGGGATCTTCACAGCTTTTGCTAACATTATCATGCTACATCTATTCCTAACAATGGTGGCATAAATCAGATACCTTAACCACTTCAGACAGCTCAAGACTTTCCAGCTAATGACAAAAAAATCAATTTCTAGTTGTTAATGCTTATCAAAGATTTTCAAGAGTTCCTCTACTGAGACCATATTTTCGAGATTCTGTCATGAATGTGAGTGCCATTTGTCCTTAGGCGGCATAGAGCACCTGATGCCCCAAATTTATCTTCTCTCCCTTTTGAGATCCGTTGATCCTTACAAACTTGTTGAACCATTGAAACCTAGCGCATCTCCTTTCTTCTTCTCTGCAAATACTCCGTATCTTACTAAAAGTTAAAGTGAGTGCACTTCAATCTTGATTCTCCAGAGAAATCAGGTGCCAATTTGCACTGTGCTTGCTAGCACCCTTCACTAAGAGAATTACTTCCCTTCTAAATTCATGATCGCAATATTCAATTAGTACATTTCAAGTAGTCATGGTGCCTCTCTTTGTGAGCGGTTATGATATCTCAGTCATTTGAGACCTTTGACCAAAGGATTTCCCTCTTTAACATTCACATGATAATTTCATCTCTTTTCTCTGCAACCGGGCACACACCAAACAGAATAATCTTCTTTTGGTGAATTGATTTAGATTTTAACTTGGGAATGTTACATTACTCTATTTAACAGCTGGATGGTCGCGTAAAGACCTTAAATCCTCATACTCATGGAGGAATCCTTGCTAGGAGAGACCAACAGCATCACATGGAGGCTCTTGATAAGCATGGAATTGGTTTGTTTTCTTGTAGTAACATTCTGACTGTTTTTCAGCTTAGAAATTCTGAGGACAAACAAATAATGTTCTCCGCATTACTATGGTCCTACATAATTTTACTGTACCAAATGCAAGATGGAACTTGTGCAGGTACTTCTGATGTAGTGGTGGTTAATTTATATCCTTTCTATGACAAAGCTACCTCTATGGTTGATTTGAAGATGGAATTGAGAATGTTGATATTGGTGGTCCTGCCATGATCAGAGCTGCTGCGAAGGTTTTTTACTATTGCTTGTTCATGTTAATTGTTATCAGAGCATAGACTTGCTTATGTTTCAGTTTTGCTTCATTGCATCTCAATTTGGACGTATGAGGGAATATGATTGTATTGGTGTCTTCAGTCACACTGGGCGCGCGGGTATCAGGCAAACTTTGCTACAACAGCACTCATAAATGAGGCATATAATTGACTGAAAGCATGTTAACTTTTATATTGAGATTGTGGCTCCGGATTATCTTCTTATTATTTGGATAATGATTTCTCTCATGCTTTTATGTTAAAACAACAATTTTTCTTGTGATGCTTGTTAAATTATAAATTAAAATAGGTATGTCCAATATGTTGCACTTTTCTTGAAGAATTGTTGCTGGCTTTGTGCTTCTATGTATCAATATGCATGTGGTAAATTTTTCTGTAATTTTGCGTCAAGTACCATTATATGCCCTTAATCTGAATTGATGTTGGCATTTGTCATCTAACAGAATCATCGGGATGTCCTCGTTGTGGTTGATTCACACGACTACCCTGCGCTGCTGGAGTTCCTGAAGAGTAATGGAGATGATCAACAGTTCCGTAGAAATCACTCCATCTAACAGGTAGCTTCAACTTTTGGTTTTGTCGGCAGTTTGACATAATTCTACAAAGCTTTCTTAATGAGCATCTAGTTTCTTTTCTATTCTAGGTCAACTATCTGTATATTGTAGCGTGCAGAATGTTTAGTTATAAGGAAACACTAATAATGTTTTGCAAAGGAGATTAGCGATACAGGGGACTAATTGGCTTCCTTTTTAGTATCATAACCATATGTCTTTGAGATGGGATTAGATGCTCTTTAGAAGTCTCTTAACAACTGCAAGAACATTGTTTTTATAAAGTTCTTTTACTTCATCAACAGATCATGGTAACAATAGCAGATCCATCTCTCATTTTTTGTGAATTATGTATTGACGCTGCAGGAAATGCCATATAACTATCTGGATGCGGATGCTGCCTGGAATTACTTATCCGAGTTTAGCGACCCTACATGTGTCATTGTAAAGTATACAAATCCTGTGGGGTGGCTTCCGGTGGTGATATTCTTGAAGCATACAGATTGGCAGTTAAAAGTTAGTGCATATTGTGGTGTAGTGGCCTCCAACGTAGAAATTGATGAGGTATATACTTATTTTATTACGTCGGTTACAAAGGGAGAATTCGAATTTCTTTATATGGTAGACCCACCGAATCCAAATGTAATAAACTGAAAGTGGCTTCTCATTTCTTTACCCGTATAGTTCCAAATTGAAGCTCATTGTTGAGTCAACTAGTCTGAGCTACGAATTAGGCTATAAATGTTCTGTCTATGGTCACATTCCGTAATCTATTATAATTCTCTGATAAATAAAAAGGAGCACGAGTTTTTGAAACTTAAAAAGCCTCAGTCAGCATGGGCATCCCTCAAAATTGAAACAACGGTAGTGGTGCAGGTGCGGGTCTCCTATTGCTGAGTCAGTATCTTAATATTTCACTTGATACAATTGATTGAGTTGAACATCGACACTAACCTTGCAACGGGTGGTGAAACTCGGATGTTCTATGGGATTGTGGTGACACCCAAGGACTCAAAGAAGGGGCTAGAGGTCCTCCGTGGGAAGTCGAAAACGTTGGGGATCCTGGAAGCGAAGAAGACTGAAAAGGGGAAGCTTTCATCGAGATAGGTCGGTGGGGGATGGCTGGCTCAGGATTCCGATGATTTGACTCCCACAGACATTCAATTCAATGCGGTCTCAGGGACGACTCCGCAGGAGAGCGAGCTCGTAGATGCAAAGTCTGCAGGGCTCTGCGTTGAGCACGTCATGTACACTTACACTCCAAATTTTAAGACTCCTGGTGCGGTTACCCGAAGAAAAATTATTAAGTCAATTTTATATCCATTATACGCATTTCTATATAATTCAGAACTTTTCAACCTTTCCAATATAGTTCTAATGTTGTTGTGCCATTCTAATTATACGTGTCGCTATGACAAAACATTATTTCGTAGCAAGTAATTGGGTCTGAAATAAAATGACCCTTACCAAAGAAAATTTTGTTATGAAATATGATGGTCGAAATTTATAATGGAGGCTGATGCAGGCTTCAATCACCTGCAGTATGAGTTTTACTCCAGATAAGGGGGCTCTATTATGAAGATACCGTGAGTTTAACTTTCAAAAGTCTGAAATCACATCAATACTTTAAAAATTAAAAAAGAAATAAAATTGCTCAAAAATCGTTTTGAATAAATTTGTCCATGTAAATTGTCAGCTGAGCCCACAGGAGAGCCAATGATGATTGAATTGCCACATCACTATTTTCAAGCCAAAATTGGCAAGCAAGACTATGATAGAACTACATTGGAATCTATCATAGATTAAATTAGTAATTTGCCCACCTTTACTAAACCTAGCCTTGATAATCTTACCCGAACGCTGGAAAAAGACTGGAATTTTTTTAAAGAAAGCTGAGAAAGGAGTAAAGGATTGATGTAGAAAGGAAAAGACTGAAATGTTCAGAATTAAAAAGAAAAAAAAAATAGTTGTGTTAAAAAATACAATGGTTGAGATTCATAAGAAAAGTTGGCACTTATTTATTTTAGTTGATAGAGTTTACATAATACTTGAACTTTACAATTATATTTTCCTATTCACATTAACAATTATTTAAGGACTTCTCCTACTAGTTGATAATGTTTTGAATGCCTCAGCCAACAAATGTTCCTTGCTAGTGGGATTAAGTTCGATTTTAGTTCCTGAATTTATGTTGCCTGTGCAATTGGATCCTTTAATTTTTATATTTTTTAGGGAATCAACTCCTCCAACTCTAACCCATTCTCAGTCAAGTCCCTAAATAACTCTTAGTATGTTGGTGTGGTATGCTAGGATGATTTTATTATTATTATTATTATTGAAAGAGGTAAAAGTCAATACTGTATCAAAAGAAACTAGTTTTATTCTAGGAAAAATAAGAGAGTAATATGTAGAAGACAAAGGAGGAAAAGCGAGAGACACGAGAAGGGTTGGAGGATTTGGCGGCCACGAACGTTGTGGCAATGATTGATGATGGTTGGAAAATGTGAAGAACTTGTAATAAGTTTGACCTTCAAAGAAGTGGTCATGGTGAACTCCAGCTATCTATCGAAGTGGTAACGGCTTGCTCTATTGGGTATCGAATTGCATAAATATTATGAACTGGATTAAAAAAAGATTTATCCCAATTTGAAGAAAAAAAAACCTCAACTTGAATGAAATACATGACACTGAATATTGACATGATCAGGTGCTTTACCAGTATTTTCTCACATGCTTCTTCAACCTCAGGTTGTAATTGCTTTTTTATGTGCAAACTAATCAAGCTACTCAAGCTCGCTTAAATTATTACGAGTTCGAGTGGGCACCTCTCATAAGTTTGGATTTTACGAAAGTTAAATTTGAGCTCAAGCTAGAAACTCATTTATGAGCTTAGGTTGTGGCGTTCTGGGTTTAATGTCTTATTTTTGGGTAATGGGATGAAGAATTCAAGAAAGAAATAAAATAAGATAAAAAAAAAAAAGGGAGGAAAAAAGCAAAAGCAAAAAAGTAATAATAGAAAACTATAAACTGGAAACCATCAGGGGAAGAAAAGAAAATAATAAAAGAAAAGGAAAAGAAAAAGAAAAAGAACTAAGAAGAATTAATTGAAATATTAGTAGTGATATTAAAAAAAAACAAAGAAAAAGATTTTAGAAAAACAGGTAGTCAGAGCGGGTGGACGGGCAGGATCGGGTTTACCTGGTCCAAACTTGCTTTCTCGAATATAGTATTTGGAAAAAAAATTAAAAATTAAAAATTAAAGAGAAAAGAATATCAATAATAATTTATAATATTAAAAATCGCAGAACAATTTATAAAAATTAAAAATTAAATTAATTTTTTTGGAAAAAGTTGCTTCATTATTTTTTGGAGCAACTCTAAAATCAAACCCTTTTTTTTTTTTTTTTTTTTTTTTTAAATCTTTTTCTTCTTTTTTTCTTCTTTTTCTTAAGCCAATCGCAAGCCTTCGGTAATGGTCGGCGACTACCAAATGAGGACCAATGACCCCATCAAAGTGCCGTTGAGCCGAGCTTCATTGGTGGCTAGGCAAGGTCAACCTCCCCTAGCTAAGGCGAGGTCAAGCCTCACCCAACCATGGCGAGGCTTGGCCTCGTTGGCGAGGCTTGACCTCGTTGAGCCACTACGAGGTTGGCATTGCTCGACCATGACCGAGTCTCAGTGGCTAGGCGAGCTCGACATTGCTAGATCTGGGTGAGGTCAACATTATCAGCCACATCGAGGCTTGACCATGCCAAGGGCTGGCAATGCCCTAGCAAGGTCGCCACTCCTCATCTGACTAGTGTTGATACCTACATCTTGCCTTGACTTAATTGCATAGAAAATTAGAAACTAATTTTTAACTCCTAGCAAAAATAATTTTCATCGCAAATAGACATTGAGAGCATTTGCATCACTTGTACTAATCATTGAAGTTTTTGAGTTTTTCTCTATAAAACTATTATTAAAGTTATTATTATTTTTTATTCCATTTTTTTAATAAATAAATAAAAAAGAAAAAAAGAGGGAGAGAAGCCGAACAGAGCCGGGCCAGACTGGGCCTGCCCGGCCCTCCTTTACTTTCCCACTTTTCATTTTTCCCACAACCCGGCCCACAAATTTTTTTCCCCATGCGGCACACGGTCCGGCCCACCTCTTTTCTTCCTCAGCCCAGCCCGTTCGCTCCCTCTTCTTTCTCCTCCGCGGCTCGCCTTGGCCGCCGGCATCGCGACAGACAGGGAAGAAGGACGTTGGCGACTAGCATCGCGCGCGATGCCCGGCGTTGGGAATGTCGTGCGGTACGGGCCGAGCGGGCGTCGCCCTGGAGGGGAGAGAAAAAGGACCGAGAGGGGATAAAGGTCGAGGAGGCGACGTTCGGATGGTGGGCTTCATTTTCTTTTTATATTATTTTCTGGTTTTTCTACTGGAGAGAGCTCGAGAGAGAGCTTGGGTGGGCTGGATCTTGGCACGAGAGAGAGGGACAGAGAGAGGGCTCTGGTTTTTTTGGGGGCGTTCTCTGCAACCTCTCCGCACACAGAGACGTGAGCGGTACCACCTTTTTCTTGGCCGGACGCAGATCGCAAAGGAGCCAGAAGGCGGCGTCGCAAGAGTAGTGGAGTGAGAGAAAGAGACAGACGTGCGCTAGCCTCGAGCTCCGACCCGAGAAGACGACGACGATTGACAATCGCGCTCGGGCCTCGATCGCCGACCCTCGACTGACGCGTGCCTATCCCCACGGTGAGTTTCTCAAGAGTTTTATTTTGATTTGCTTCGAGTTGCGTTAAATTTCCGAGAATCCCGGTTCGGAGCTGTGTGGGGCAACCGGATGTAACCCGATCCATCAAGCTCGCCCATCGTTCACCGCCCTGAACCGGGTAGGGACCTAAAATTGGGCGATCAAGTGTTGTTTAGACTCTCATGAAGATTTACCATAAAGTTCAGTTATTAAACGTGAGAATGAGTGGGTTCGAATCCCGTGGGAGTTGGGAGTGAGGATCAATTAATTTTAAGTTTGGATTTTAATTCTCATGCCCTATAAAAAGATAGGGTAAAAATCGGAATGAGAGTTAGAATAGAAATACCTTTCTCCTTTCGAGTGGGATAAAAAAAAATGGGAAAATGAGTATTTTGTTCAATTATTAAACTTGAGAAAAGAGTATTTCATTCTTCTGCTCTTCATAATCAGGAAATCAAATAATATTTCCAACATTAATTAGCAAAATTTATTCGCAGGATAGAAAAGTGCAACTTCAAAGGCATTTTATGCCTCTGGCACGTGCACTCGACAGTCTTCCGGCGCCGCGCGAAAAGGTAAGGGGTTTGCTCAAACACTCGCAAAGCGAAACACAACAGTCAGCACAGCAGAGTAAAGCATGTTGGGTTCTCCCGCCGCCTCCACCTCCTCCTCCTCCGCCGCCGCCGCCGCCGCCGCCGCCTTCCAAAGCTCTCTGCTTCACTCCACCACCACTCACCGGACCAGAACTCGCCCTTCCGCCTCTCACCCGGTAGAAATTCCGGCGCAATTCGTTCATCTCAAACTTTTTGTTTTGTTTTCGTTTTGTCCTTTTTTTTTTGGTGTGTGGGGCTTTCAGTCTCCGCTCTCAACCCTATCTGCTTTCCCTTCGTCTTGCCTCGTTCGGGTTGCAGGTACCTGTGGTGTGTGTTCGACTACAATCGTCTTCGTCGTGGCGCGCGGCTCCTCCGATTAAAGCCATGGCTGCCGAGGCTGAGATTCTATCCGCGCCCGACAAGGAGCTGCGCCCTTCTGCTCCTCGTACCCCTCTTTTTCTCTCGCGTCTTTTACTTCTTCGTTAATCTTATCATTCTAGATTATGAAGAGGGTCGTCGTTCTTTTTTCCTGGGCGTGTGCCCTTTTGTAAATGCAAAAAATCTGATTTTTTTTTCCTTTCTTCAACGTTCAGGGGGCAAGCAGGCATTGATATCTTTGTCTGATAAAACTGATTTGGCTTTTCTTGGAAAGGGCCTCCAGGAATTGGGGTGAGGACTTCACTTTGCACACTTCTCTTGTGTGCGTGTTCGTGTGCGTGTGTGGTGTAGCTTAGGTGCTGAAGCCACACTGTTTTTGTTAGATTGGATTTTAGGCATGTTTCATTGCTTGTGGATAGTATTTTTATACAGGGGTGCGCATGGTTTAAGTACTTGTCGAGTTGGCACATTCAAGTGTTCATTTTAACTGATTAAAGGATTTAGGTATACTGTTGTCTCAACTGGAGGAACTGCATCTGCTCTGGAAAATGCTGGGTTGTCTGTTACCAAAGTGGAACAGATTACTTGCTTCCCTGAGATGGTTTGTTTCTTTGTCCCTTACTTGCATTGTTTATTCTTTTCTTTCTTTAGTTGCCTTGTCTTAGGAGGCTGATTATAATGAGTGATGACAACACTTGAGATTGGCACTGCACTGATGCCATATAACCTGAAATCCCTCTTGGCTTCAAGATGTTTATCTAGGATCTTCACAGCTTTTGCTAACATTATCATGCTACATCAATTCTTGACAATGGTGGCATAGATCAGATACCTTAACCACTTCAGACAGCTCAAGACTTTCCAGCTCATGACAAAGAAATCAATTTCAAGTCATTAATGCTTATCAAAGATTTTCAAGAGTTCCTCTACCGAGACCGTATTTTTTGGATTTTCAAGATCACAATTTTCAATTAGTACATTCCAAGTATTTTTCATGGTTGTCTCTTTGTGAGTGGTTGTGATATCTCTGTCTTTTGAGACATTTGACAGAGGATTTCCCTCTTTAACATTCACATATGATAATTTCATCTTTTTCCCTGCAACCAGGCACACACCACATAGAGAAGATTCTTCTTTTGGCAAAACGATTTAGATTTTAACTTGGGAATGTCACATTACTCTATTTAACAGCTGGATGGTCGCGTAAAGACCTTGCATCCCCATATTCATGGAGGAATCCTTGCTAGGAGAGATCAACAGCATCACATGGAGGCTCTTAATAAACATGGAATTGGTGAGTTTTCTTGTGGGTTTTATGGTCTTGTAAGTTTATGCAATCTGCATTTAAGGTGTCCACAAACAAATTCATATACTTGTACATGCTAATGTTTGAAGTAACATTCTGACAGTTTTTCAACTTGGAAATTCTGAGGACAAACACATAATGTTCTTAGCATCATTTTACTATACTAAATGCGAGATGGAACTTGTGCAGGTACTTTTGATGTAGTGGTGGTTAATTTGTATCCTTTCTATGACAAAGTTACCTCTGCGGCTGATATTGAATTTGAAGATGGAATTGAGAATGTTGATATTGGTGGTCCTGCCATGATCAGAGCTGCTGCAAAGGTTTTTCACTATTCAATGTTCATGTTCATTGTTATTGGAGCATGCGCTTGTTTATGTTTCATTTTTGCCTCATTGCTCATCAATTTGGATGTATGCGGGAATATGATTTTATTGGTGTCTTCGGTCACACTGGGCTTGCTGATATTATGCAAACTTTGTTAAAATGGCACTGTTTACTGAGACATGTAATTGATTGAGAGCACGGTAACTTTTACATTGAGATTGTGTCACCGGGCTCTCTTCTTACTACCTGGGGAATGATTTCTTGTGCTTTTTTGCTAAAACAACAATTTCTCTTGTGATGCTTGTTAAATAATATACTATAATAGGTATGTCTAATATGTTGCACTTTTTTTTGAAGAGTTGTTGCTAGCTTTGCCCTCTAAATATCAATATGCATGTGGTAGATTTTTCTGTAGTTTTGCATCAAGTACCATTATATATGCTCATAATCTGAATCGATGTCAACATTTGTCTCCTAATAGAATCATAAGGATGTCCTTGTTGTGGTTGATTCACATGACTACCCTGCACTGCTGGAGTTCCTGAAGAGTGATGGAGATGATCAACAGTTCCGTAGAAAACTTGCTTGGAAGGCCTTTGAACATGTTGCTTCCTATGATTCTGCAGTGTCAGAGTGGCTTTGGAGACAAACAACTGGTGGTATTTATCTGGTTCATGTTCTCAATTGATGTCATAGCTGCTAGGGCATTTAAAAATGCATGTAGGTCTAAGCACATGCAAATGAGGGGCTTTTTTAGAAACTTGGTTCGGATGCATCCTTTAGTTTGTTTCCTGTGGAGATCGGTAATTTAAGTGGTTGTGTTACTCTGTTAGTTTTTGAACTGATTTATGTAGAGGTTGATGACTCTTCTTTTTGATAGAGAAATTCCCTCCCAGCTTAACAGTACCTCTATCTCTTAAAAGTTCTCTTCGTTATGGTGAAAATCCCCACCAGAAGGCTGCATTTTATGTGGATAAGAGTCTTGCTGAGGTTAATGGAGGTGGTATTGCGACTGCAATCCAACATCATGGAAAGGTGAGTCCTTGATTGTTATATGTTTAAATCTAAATCAATCTTTTGAGGATGCTGATATTGAAATGGATCTAGAAATTATCTAGCTTTTAAAATTTCATGAGATAGAGGAGGCAATTTCTAAAAATGGATCTTGTTAGAGAATTAAATTAACAGACCGTGCCTTCTTCTAATAGCTGAAACTTTTTGACAAATTGACAAAGGCCTTATGAAATCAATATTGTATCAGTGCAAGAGGTCCCCATTTTGAATCTCTCAGGCACTTTATTTGCTTCTTTAACATAGTGATCTTCAACCCTTTAATCTTTGGTTAAAATGCTAGCCTATCTGTTGTGGCAAATATAGAGCATTTAAATACCAAACTACTCCGTCTAACAGGGTAGCTCAAACTTGTGGTTTGGTTGGCAGTGATAAAATTCTATGAATCATTCTTAAGGAGCTTCTAGTTTATTTTCTTTTCCAGGTCAACTATCTGTATATTTGAGTGTGCAGATTGCTAAGCTATAGTAAAATGCTGATATTTGTTAAGTTGTAGTGAACGCTAATATGTTTTTCAAAGGAGATCAGCGCTAAAGGGGACTAATTGGCTTCCTTTTTAACTATTCAACCACGTGTCTCTTTGAGATGAGATTAGATGCTCTTTAGAAGTGTTTGAACAGTTGCAGGAGTCATTTGTCCCACAAAGTTCTTTTTCTTCATCAACAGATTGTGATAACGATAGCAGATCTATCTCTCATTTGTTGTGAATTATGTACTGATGCTGCAGGAAATGTCATACAATAATTATCTGGATGCGGATGCTGCATGGAATTGTGTATCTGAGTTTAGCGACCCTACATGTGTTGTTGTAAAGCACACAAATCCTTGTGGGGTGGCTTCCCGCAGCGATATTCTTGAAGCATACAGATTAGCAGTCAAAGCGGATCCAGTCAGTGCATTTGGTGGTATAGTGGCCTTCAATGTAGAAATTGATGAGGTAAATTCTTATTTCATTATGTAAGTGAAATAAAAATTCTTATTTCCTCATATTGAAGATTCACTGAATCCAAATATAACAAACTGAAAGAGACTTATCATTTTTTATTCATGTAGCCTCAAAGTGGAAGCTCATTCTTGAGTTGACTAGTTTGAGCTAAGAACTAAGGCAAATGTTAGGCCTATGGTCACATTCTTTACCATATGATAATTCGCTGATGAATAACAAGGAACATGTGAGTAAACTTAAACATTGTTCAGCACGGGCATTCCTCAAAAATGAAACAAAAATAGTGGTGTAGATGCGGATCTCCTATTGTCGGTTCAGGATTATAATATTTCACTTGCTAATGTTGATCAAGCTGAACACCAACACTATCCTTGCAATGTTGTACTGTGCATATAGAACTTGGCCAGGGAAATCCGGGAGTTCAGAAGCCCAACGGATGGTGAAACTCGGATGTTCTATGAGATTGTGGTGGCACCAAAGTACTCAAAGAAGGGGCTAGAGGTTCTCCGTGGGAAATCAAAAACGTTGAGGATCCTTGAAGCGAAGGAGAACAAGAAAGGGAAGCTTTCACTGAGACAGGTCGGTGGGGGGTGGTTGGCTCAGGATTCCGATGATTTAACTCCCGCAGACATCCAGTTCAATGCGGTCTCAGGGACAACTCCTCAAGAAAGTGAGCTTGAGGATGCTAAGTTTGCATGGCTCTGCGTTAAGCATGTCAAGAGCAATGCCATTGTCATAGCGAAGGTACTTTTGTAATGCCACTTTTGTTTTATCTCTCTTTTGCTTGCAAGTTGATGGGAGAGCTGAATACTATTTTGTTGACTGTGGCCAGAACAAGTGCATGTTGGGCATGGGAAGCGGACAACCAAACCGTTTGGAGAGTTTGAGGATAGCTATGAGGAAATCAGGAGAGGAGGTCAAGGGGGCAGCTTTGGCGAGTGATGCATTCTTCCCATTTGGTAAAAATCAAGCTAATTTTTCTTATATTACTTGTGATGGTGATGGAATAGCCCACAATTATCAGTGGGAAAAACCCATCGCTGGCTTTAATGGCGTGGCTGATTATGCTGCCGATGGGACAATTGTTTATGTTATGTACTTCTCTTACTTAACATCCATAAACGGTTAGGTGATCAGGGATACATTTTAGAAAATGACATGTGGAAGTCGATACCTAAACTGTGATTCACATGCTTGTACTGAAGTCTCGTATTTAATGTCAAGGTGGATTTAATAAGCTGAATGTCTGTTATCCGTCCATGATGGGTCTTTGTTCTGTTCATGTGCAGCTTGGAACGATGCAGTAGAAGAAGCTTGTCAGAGTGGGGTTGCTGTCATTGCAGAACCTGGCGGAAGCATTAGAGATCAGGACGCCATAGAATGTTGCAACAAGTATGGCGTCTCGCTTGTTTTCACTAATGTGAGGCACTTCAGACATTGATGCTGCACTTGACCTGTCTCCTGCTCCAATATCTCAAGGAAGATTTGCGGAAAGAAATCCCAGTGATTTTGTTCTTTGCTATAATGCGAGCAATGGGTGAATGCGTTTAGTACTAAAGATGATCTGTATGTGAGTTTTGCAGCCGCGCTCTTGATTTATGTGATTGCTTTTGGCGCTATGTATCAAAGTCGCTGAAATGAGCACTTGCAAACCTTGCGACTGTTTTAACTTTGTGTTTTGAACATGTATCGAGACTGGGGGAATTAAGGCTTGCAATGGCTCGTGAACATGAGCATTGCTGCTGAGATGATCGACAAAGAGAAGGTTTTGAAAGTTGGAAGAATTGATCAGATTAAGCGAGAGATTTCGGTCATGAGACTAATTAGGCACCCGCATGTGGTGGAGCTTCGTGAGGTCATGGCCACCGAGGCGTAGATTCACTTTGTGATGGAAAAAGGCTAAATGCCGCTAGCTATTCAACAAGGTGACCAAAGGGAAACTGAAGGCCGTCGCTCAGAGACACTTTCGACAGCTAAATGCTGCTGTCGGTTGTCACAGCCGAGGCAACTGTCACCCTGCCTAGAAACCGGAGAATCTGTTCTCCGATGAGAATGGGAAATTTGAAAGGTTTCGGACTTTTGATTCAGCACGCTCGCCATACCAAAGTGTCCAGATAGGTTGCTGCGCGACTTCTGGGACCCCTAATGCTACTCCGTCCAAAGGGCTGTGATGGATCCAAAGCTGATGTTTGGGCGTGCGGCGTGATCTTTTCTGTTCTATTTGCTGGTTACCTCCCCTTTCATGATTCTAAAATCTCATGGAGATGTATCTAAGGAGTGCAAAAGGAAGAATTCCGAATTTCCAAACTAGTTTGCCCTGGATGCGTGTTGACTCCTTTTGAAAATCTTCGATCCAAAATCAAACACGAGAATTTCAATGACCAAGATCCTCCAAAACTACATGTATTCATTGATCTATCTCTCATTTGTTGTAAATATGAAGTATATAAAAAAAAAAAAAACGAATTGAAAAACACCGTTTCTGTTTTGTTTTCAATGGCGAATGATTCAACATTTTTTTGGGGATGACACTGATGAGAATACATAAGTGTATGACCCTACTATGATCGACGACGCGTCGGACATGAAGTCAAAGTATTGGCCCTCAAAGTCACCGTTTGCATATGTGAAGCTGGCAAATTTGGCCGTCGAGTACAGTGTCCCCGTGGTGTCGAGTATGTCGACATATAGGAACGTCACTAGAGCCTCCCAGAAACTGGCTTTGTCGATGTCCTTGAATCTCAAAGCTCCGGCCGTGGTCTTGATCGAGTGGACGTCCATAACCTTCCTGAAGTACTGGTAGTGCAACTTCCCTTGCTCTGTGTCCGGGAACACCGTGACGGCGGTGTTCCGGAGCCACGAGACGACCATGACGAAGACAATGCCGTATATCATCGCCCCTTTGACGTTATTCACCAGGCAATATGCGATTATTATGAACCCTACTATGCCAAGGCATAAGGTTGGGCTTTCCATGCGATTACCCAAGCACATTATATCACCTAATGCGGAGAATTACTTAGTGAGCCCACGTAATTCGTTGTTAAGTGGTTTAGGAAAAGCAAGTCATCTTAATTTGCCCTAAAGATCATGATATGTCGTCCTAAAAAACTGATGGGCAATGGAGATGTACTTTGGCCATGATGATATGTCACGATAATTACATCTTATATGTAAGGTATGCATAATTCTTCTCCATGTACGTATGTCATCTTGTACTTTTTCATGAAGTTATCTATATGTGATTGAGTGACTCGATCGGCTAAATAGATATCTCACCTGAAACGGTGCCTTGAGGTGCCAAGCCACCCATGCCGTTGGCCAACGCCCGTGTCGAAGGACTGTAGCCAATGAGTCCGATTCCTTGATTGTTTTGTAACCCGATGAACGCGAGCAACAAGCTGATACCCGCCATCGCAGAAGGGGCGGGGAGGCTGGAGCAGTCGTCAATGAAGGCCACAGAGCCGCGGACTGAATAGGAGGAGATGAATGCGGTGATGTTGAGGGAGAGGTTGGGAGAGAGGAATGGGTGGCATTGCCGCAGGTGGAGTTGGAGCTGTATTTGCAGCGGTTTGGTCGTCATTGAAGATGAATCCTTCCTTGTTGAGAGCTTGAACTTAAGCCAAGCAATCTTTGTTCTTGGATGAGAGAGAGAATGAGTTTTAAGTCAGGTCATCGCCCACGTCGGACGTTTTTTTTTTCAAAAAGCAACATAGAGATTAAAATTTCAAAAAAAAATAGAAACCACAGGGATAAATTGCTGAAATTTATAGTCAGAGACACTTAAAGTAACCATTTTTTTCTCTAATTTGGCGCGTAAGTGATCCGACGAAAAATTTGGCACCAAAATGAATATCGTACAAAAATTATGACACTTCCATTGTCTTTTTCCCTAAAAAGAATTTTTCAACGACTGAAATAGGGGCAAATAAGCATGCAAACTATTAAAAAACAAAAAAGTCAGATGATTTTTGGTCCATGGTTAGACACCTAACTAATCATCATTAACAAAGATGAATAAAAGTTGGTAAGCGATAATAAAAATTGATAGATAAAAAGAAATCAAATAAATATTGACAAGTAACTCAAATTGAGAGTAGGTAAGCCAATAAAAATATGTAAAATCAAGAAAAGTATTTGTAAGTCACTGGTAAAATAAAGAATAATAAGTTTGCTTGATCTAAATCTATGGAACTAGGGAAGGCCCCGATCGCATAAAGTTGCTTGGGAAATAGTTTGCTTGCCAAAAAGGGAGGGAGAACTAGGGTTGCTCAATCTAAATCTATGGAACAAAGTTTTCTTGGGCCACATGCTCCAAAGACTCATAAATTTTCCATTGTCTTCCTTATGAAGTAAGTGGGTTCACAGTACCAAATGTAGAGACATTTTGACTATGCACCTTGAAATCAAAGGTAGTATGGCATGGAGTTGGCGTGGTATTCTTAAATTAAGACTGACTTTATCTTTAGCCATATCTAGGCAAAGTTATTGTTACAAAAAGTTATATGATAAACTCAGGAGCGTGGGACTAGCCATGGGATGGTATCAACTAAATGGATAAGTGGGGTTAGCAAACATAATTTTGTTGGGTGACTAGTTTGTATAGAAAGATTACCAATAGTGGAGATCATATCATGTTGGATGTCTATGATGGGAATCCATTGTAATTTGTGTTTGGTTGGTTTGGAAAATCGAATCATCTATTCTTTCAGTGCACCTGGATTGGAAGCATATGGCATATTAGCCTCGTACAATACAGAATCCATTATTCTTTAGGAGGATGAAATGATGAACTCCAAGGGATGATTAGGGCTACCAAAGGCAAGGACTTGACGGCAAGGCTTTCTCAAGGTAACTTTCTTAGAAACTATATATTGCATTTAGATGGAACGTAACTGTAGAAGTTTCCAAAGCAAGTCAAATTATGTCCCCATCATCATGGCTAAAATTCATAAAATTGTCGGAGGGCGACCTTCACATTTTAAAAACTTTAGACCTTCCTAAACAATGTAATATTGGCTACCATATGGAGACTCCCTCACTCCATTCTTTCACGTTCTTAAATATCTTTATAATGCTAGGGAATGCCCCTAAACTCTTGTATGCCATCTTATAAATGAATCTTACATTTCAAATCAAAAAAAAAAAAAAAGTTTTAAATTTGCAAACCGTTGAAAAGAGTTAAGATTTTCTAAAAGTATTGGTGGTAAGTTACCAATATATTCCAAGAAAATATGTAACCAGTAATTTCTCCGTTGATATCTGTCGACAACTAAACAAACTTCTTAAAAAATCTACCAGTACGGGGGAAAAATGTTCTGTTCTTTCATATACAGAGCAGTAGTAGTGTCCGGTCGAAAGCATTCATTTCAACCGAGTTTTGAAGGGTTGCAAAGTGCATGTGGGAAGATGATCTTCCATGCATGGAAAGAGGCCCATAGAAAAATATTGGGCCTAGCAGCCGAACCGATCTAGTCCGATTGTAATTTGTGAGCATGCAAGCGCTGGGTGATTGGTGTTTTTTTAACTTGGGATAATCACAAAAACCATCTTCTAAGTTCAACTATCGTATCAATTTACATCCTCTGCTTTTAAAACGTACAATTAGCATCTCACGCCTCAAATCCCGAATCTTGACTACACAGAGTGAAATGCCATCCTTCACAATAGAGCCGAGAAAACCCTACTAGCTCTAATAGCACATCCCCTCGTTAGAATCACCAGCGGGTGCTATGGCAACTCAAGTGACCTCGATTAATGGTGAATCGACAGCCAACATGCCTAACCTGGCTGGCTTTGATATGAGAGTAGATAGTTCCATCTTGGTTGGCCGTCAACGACGCATTATCATTCGATCCGATCACGCCCTACCTGCTTTGGCATTGCTTAGAAACGCATCATGCTAATTTAGGATGTCGCAAGATTTATCTATCATCACAAAATCTCATAAATTGGCTAATCGAATCCGTGATACATCCGAAAAAGCTGGCACTTCGGTCTACCTAACGACCACCTAGCTCCTTTTTTCCAACGGAGTACACGTGAATGAGCCGAGCCATACGTTCCCAAACACTCCCGTGTGGGGAGGATCCGAGGAACACACCCTGATAAAATGCCGATTGCTTTCTCGAACAGAGACATTTCAAGACCGAACAATTTCGAGTTCCTTTTCGGCGAGTCGTGTGTTTTGTCCGCAACTTACAACAAGAGGTCCCGATTGTACGTTAAAAAGGTTAAATCTCATCCAGCTTTCGCGCAGTGATTTGATGATGACTCTGTCTCGCTCCATAAAGTTCCCCCGCCATCTGTACAATCCGCCAGCAATGGGGTCCTCCCATCTCTGTTCTGCGTTAAAAGTTTCGCAGACCCACGTTCTGCTTTTTCATTGCAACTAGAAAAATTGCAACGTTGCCCATCTGTTGATTAATACATGATTAATACAAGATATATACATTATCTTTTTACCAAGAATTAGTACATGATTTACAAAATGAAATCTCTTCACCCGTAATCCGAATACTTTAGCAGATGTGAATGGACAAAGACATGGGATATTTTCCGGTGAAATATGTCTTCTATCTATCAATTTAAAACCAATCTTTATCTCACTCTTTTGTTTCTCCATAAAAGAAAATTGATTTATTTCAAATTACCCATGTGTCGAATGCTTAAATGACATAACAAGGTATGACTAGTATATCTCTTATAACCCCAATTCATTATCCTTTCTTGTGCAGAAAATTGTCCATTTTCCTTACATAGACAATCATCTAAGTTCACGCATGCATGACATTAGTGAATACATACTTAAGCATTTAAGAGTCTTTGCAAAATAAGGTCATGAGGCTTTCTCTATTCATGGCACACACATTTTCATAAGTCCAATTCTATACAAACCTTGATTCCTCATATTTTCTTGAAATTTCATATTTTTCACAAAATTCTTTTTGAAAAGTTATGCAGAATCAAAAGAATAGTCGCTAAAAAATTTGTCATAGTGATGAGATACACACTCTAAAAGTCTCATCCTCTCAAAGTTGTTGCAAAAGTTACATAGAATATAAAAAAAAAGATCGCACAAAAAATTGTCAGGGCGATGAGGTATACACTCTGAAAATTTTGCTCTCTCACACTTTTTATAATAGGACAAACAACCAGGGACACATTATAGTAGTTCGATTTCTCCTATTTTTTAGAAATTGTGTGTTTTTCATGAAATTCTTCTTGAACAAATATGTAGAATCAAAAGAAATATCATCCCGGAGTGATGATATATGTACTTCGAAATCTTTGCCTAGATTTGCGAATCACAAATAGTGTGACCACGTGGCCACCATAGCCTATAACCTCGACACGGTTAGTGCTGCGTTACCTTCCTGTCCGTACGTTGAGTGGACAGATCTTTTGTCTGTCAAATGTTGGTGAGCTTTGTGAGACAATCTCACCAACCTTGGATTTTTTTCTCTCCATTTTTTTTTTTTATCAATTTATTCTGAAATGCCCAGTAACATAGTAGAATGAGGAAGCCTTTAGTAACAATTCTACTTGAGTAGAAACAGATTCTGATAGAAATGATTCTTTTTTATTCTATTCTTATGAACAATTTTTAAACATTTTAAGTCGTTTGATAATTGTCGAAAATTTTTGATTCTAGAATAGAATATTAATTCTGTTCTAAATCAATTTTTTTTAATTTTTAAATAATTTTTTTCCATTTTCTCATATTATTATTCTTCTTCAAGTGGCCGGTCACCGAGGGTCCGCAACCTCACCGGAGCGTCGTCGACCTTGGTCAGTCGAGCCTCGCCGGTAGCTGGGCGAGGCTCCCCCAACCTCGTCGGTGGTCAAGTTGGCTTCGCCGGGACTTGGCAAGGCTTGCTTGGCCATAGGAATAATTTTTAAGCATTTTAAACCGTTTGATAATTATCCAAAATTTCTAATTCTAGAATAAACTTACGTTTAATACCATACTCATTGATTATGTTCTAAATCAATTTCTTTTAATTTTTAAATAATTTTTTTTCCTTTTTCTCCTATTCTTCTTCTTTTTTTCAAGTGGCCGATCACCGAGAGCCAACGACCTCACCAGAGCGTCACTGACCTTCATCAGCTAAGCCTCGCCGGCAGCTAGGCGAGGCTCCCCCAGCCTCGTCGGTGACAAAGCTGGCTTCACCGGGGCTTGGTGAGGCTTGCTTGGCTACCGGTGGGGATGGGCGAGCCTCGCCGGGGTTAGGCGAGCCTCGTCAATGGCTAGGCTTGCCTCCAGTAAGCTCGCCAGACCTTGCCCTGGCTTGATGAGCTTGCCAAACCAGTTGCCGGTGACCGGCGGACGACGGCGGTAGATAGCGGCGGATGGCAACCACGAGATAGCGGTAGATGAAGAAGAATAAGAATAAGAGAAAATGGAAGAAGACTTGATTTTTAGATTTGTTCCCGGGAATAAGAATCAACTTTTTTTTTTTTTATTATTCTTGATTATACTCCAAATCTATTCCCGGGAAAAAAAAATTTACCAAACGCGATTATGTTCTCAAACTACTCCCGGAAACAAAAAATCAGAATCACTTACTATTTGGCTGGTTGCCAAATAGACCCTAAAATGGAGGGACCAAGTTGCTCTTCATTCTTATTTAATAATTTGTCATTCAATTTGTTATTTCTAGTGAAAACTGTAAGCAAAAAATTGTATCAATACATTCTTTCTAAAGGCGAAAAACTAAAACCCAAGGTATCTTCACACTAATGTCAATGAAAAATCAACATCGAAAGCATTCTTTTCAACCAAAGACAAGCTACATCTTTTTTTTTTTTTTTTTTTTGCGTTTTAATATCTATATACTATGTCTGGTTGTAATTGCTGTGGCGGGCTTTGGAAGTGAGCGTTGTTTCAAAGTCGCATGAGATTGTATGAAAACCTAGTATTAGCAGTGTAAAATATTAGGAAAACGTCGACAAGTACAACCCACGGATTCACCCATCATAAAGAAATGCTTTTTCGTAAAAAAAGAAAAAAATGGAGCAATTTCTTATTCATGAGGAACCCTCTTGGGTGACTTGATATGTACTGCAAGGAATCAATTGGTACCTACTTGCACTTATCTCATTATTCAATTTTTAATATTAAATGTATAAATAATGCAACACCTACTCCCTCAGGTATGACTTGTAATCCCGACAATGTGTTTTATATATTCTTTGGTGGGTGGATACAAAGAAACTTCCCAAGGAAGTTCTCCCACATGCTCTTTGGTGCTGAGCTTATGCTTGTATCCAATCAAAGTGTGTAGATCGTTTGTGTGAAAATCAGCATTTTGCAAAGATTAAAAATGAAGAGCACTAATAATATTTGATTTTTGTTTCTTTTTGGGGTAAAATGTAAGTATTATGAAGTAGATGAAGTGTAACAACTTACGGACATCATTCGTATTACAAATAAAGCTAATAATTCGAACAGATGAAGGTAAAAGTCTTCTTATAGTGGTCAATACAATATTTGTCTGGGAAGATTTAATTTTTGTGCTGCTCAACCTCTTACCTTCTTACACACATTAGCTAAAATAATGTTTGATTTTTTTAGCTTTCTTGATCACAGTTTACTTTCTGCAAGCGTATTGTAGCTCATATACAAGGACCGAGACATTCGTAGTTCATCTTTATTATTGTTGCATACATTTGAATATTCAGAATTTTTTGGATTATTATAAAAGAGTTAGCACTATTCATGAAAGTAAACTATTATAAAATGTTAATAAAGAATGACCTGAGTGTAATTCCTATTGCTTCACAACTGCCGTTCATTTCTCCCAATAGTGACAACATCGACACATCGAAGAAAATGGATTTGTTCCCAAATTACCCATGTATTAAATGCAATGGCGGACTCGCCAGTCTTAGATTTTTATTTTTATTTTTCCAGATTATTCTGAAATGCTCAGTAAGGTTGATAAAATGGAAAGACCAAGTTGCTTTGTTAGATTTTTCTCTCTATTTTTTATTTGGGGTGATTCATCAGATCTATTCTCACATGGCCAAAACCCTATAAAATGTAATCTCTTGATCAAATTAATAATTCTGATAATGTCGAATAATGATCAGTTAAATATAGGAGAGATGACAACAATGTGTAATTTATAATGACTTGCACTTTATCATTATTGAGTATTTAAAAATTCAATCTATCAATAATGCAACAGCTGCTCTCCCTCCAATTTTTTTTTCTTTTTTTGGTCGGTACTCTCCTCCAATTGAGTTGCAGTCAGAATAATATTTTATTAAATTTTTCGGTTGATACAAAGAAACTCGGAAAGTCATGTATATCGCTTATATTCAAGGACCGAGAACATTCTTCGTCCATTTTTATTATTGATGCGTAGATGAGAAGTTTCGAAATTTTGCGGACGGGAACAGAAGAGAACTGATAATTTTGGTTGGTTATTTTCAATTTTAAACTTTCTTAATCCCAGTTGACTTTCGGCAGGTATATAACTCTTATTCAAGGACCAAGACATTCTTATTATAGTTGCGTACATTTGAATATTCGGAATTCTGTGGATGAAAATTTGAAGATAATTCATTATTTTGGTTTGTAATTTTCAATCTTTAACTTTCTTTAATCAGGATTGACATTCCGCGAGTATATAGTTCTATGCAAGGACGAAAGACTTCTTGGTCCGTTTTTATTTGTGTTTTTCTGCTAAAGCTTAGTCCATTTTTATTATTATCGTGTACATGTGAACATTCACAATTTTGCGTATGAAAATTGAAGAGAACTGATAACCCTGGTTTATTATTGTCAATTTTCAATTTTCAGTTTTCAATTTTATTAATCCCAATTGACTTTCTGCGAGAATTATAGCTCATACGCAAGGACCAAGACATTTTTAGTCCATTTTATTTTTGTTTTGTACACATGAGTAATTTAGGGGTGAGCATCGGTTCAAGATCCCTACACCACTCTGGACCAGGCCGACCCTATTGGTCCCGGTTCGATTCCCAGGGGGATTGGATTGGTCTTTGGTCCTAAATTTCTTAGACTAGCATTATGCAAGTTGATTCTCGGTTCTAAAAGTTTAGAGTTGGTTCAACCCTGACAATATAATTTTTATTTATATATAATATATTTTAGATATATTATATATTATATATCTGATAAATAAGATATAATATTCTTATATATATATTCTACATAACAAACTCTAACTTAAATAGCATTACCCTAACTTGAACGGTATTAAACAGCATTAAACAGCATCAAACAATGTCGTCCTCCTTCAATACTCTTGTTGTCCTTTCTTTTTTTTTATCATATTCTTTCTTTTTTATCCTCTTCAATTTTTACATGAAAGAAACAACTTTTCGCTCATGAGCAACCTTGCCTTGCTTGCCACACGAGTTGCCCCACTCGCCACTCAATGCCCACACCACTTGCCACTTGCCGCTCTACGCTCACATCGCTCACCTCTCTTCACCGACCTCGCTTGTTGCTCAGTAAATCAAATGGAGACAAAGCCCAAATTAGAAACCCTCTTTGCTCATGAACAATGCTCGCCATTTGTTGCTCACCTCATGGCTCGACCTTGTTTCTATTTTGGTTTTTTTTCTTTTGTTTCTTGATTTGGAACAAAATTGGTGCACCTCTTTTTAAAAGGGTTAATGTCCTTAAAAATCCCAAACTAATGCACTTATAAGTTATAATAAATTTGCGTCAAACTGATTTTTTTATCATAAAAAATTCTCAATCAGTACACTTGTGACAAATTTACCATAAATCTAGTTTTTGATTACCAAAAATTCCAAACTAGTATATCTATAATAAAATTACCCAATTCTAATTATTTTGACTTTCAAAAACCTCAAACTAATTCACCTATGAAAAATTTACTCTAAACTAATTTCTTAACAATAAAAAAATTGGTACACTTGTAACAAATTTACCCTCTATTAATGCTTGTCAAATTTCATTATTAAATTTGTTGACGTGAATTACACATAGTGACATTTTATGTCATTGCAAGTTCACGTGAAAATCCATAGGGTTAATGCCACAAAAAATTCCAAATTTGTCATAAGTGTACTGTTAAATTTATCACAGGTGTATTAGTCTGGGGTTTTTCAAAATATTTACCCTATGGATTTCTAAATGGATTTATCACATCAATATACTACGTCACCATATGTCTAACATTTAAATTTGACAAAAACTAATGGATGATAAATTTGTCAAAAGTATACTAGTTTTGGGTTTTTGATGGTCAAAAATTAGATTGTTGTAAATTTGTTAGACATGTATCAATTTGAGGTTTTTTATAGTAAAAAAATTAATTTGAGATAAATTTATCACTGACTTACTAGTTAAGGATTTTTCAAGGTATTAACCTTTTTTTAAAAAAATATTTATCTGATAGATAGCTACCTAATTACTTTTATTCTAGCAAAAAAAGATAATTATATTGTTAATGATTTTTATATTTATTTTTTATTAGGAAATTATTATTCAAAAAGTAATTTAATTGCAAGCAAGAGGATAATCTTTGAGTAAATTTGTACCAAAATCTGAAGTCGAAAATTTCACAATCATGAGGACAATCTACAGATATAAAATAAACAATTTCAAGATAAAATTAACAATATGTACTCCAATATATGATTAGTGTTTGCTTAGGTTATAATAGCAAAGAATAAGTTTTGAAGAAGACTTACATGAAGGAAAGGTTGAAATGTAACGGGTGTGGATGAATTGGCTAGGGTGAAAATAAAATGTTGTTTGAGGGTAATGTGAGTAAGTTTTTCTTTTAATAAAATTTAAAAAAAAAAAGAAAAAAAATGTAAGATATTGTACTGAATTAAGAGTGGGAATTGTAATGGATAATGTAATTAGTTCAATGTGATGTTTGGTGTCAGGAGCCAATAATAAGGGGTAAAAAAGATAAGAAATAATCTTAAATTAAGGGAGGGGTCCATAAGAGTTAATGTAGTCAATTCAATGTAATATGAGATATTAAGAGCCAATAAAGGGGTGGAAATAAGGTGAGTCATTTGTAAACTACCATAAACAGTTCATGATTTTATGAAAATGATGTTAAGTTACCAATAAGTTACAGTAAATTAGGTAAGCAATTATTTTATTATTAATATCTTGTTGACACTTACTAAATTCTTCGAAATTTACTAGAATGAATAAAATTCCTTCTTCTAGGAAACGGAACACTAGAATCGTCCTGTTGAAAGACATTTATTTCAACCGAAGTGTTCCAAAGTGCATGTAAGAAGATGGTCTTCCCAACATGTAAAATAGGTCCATAAAATAAAATTAGGCCTACTATTCATGGGGAGAAGAATTCGCTGGACCATCTGTTCCAACTGTAATTTGTTAGCATATGCTTGGGATCATTGGTGCTTTAACTTGGGTAATTGCAAAAACCATCTTTAAGTTCAACTCTCATACAAATTTGCATCCTTTTGGTCCTAGTCAAGACCTTAAATTGACTCGTTTATCGGAGTCAACCCCAAATGTAAAATGGGGTAATGATAAACCTCCGGGGGTCCCAACAGGATTTTCCCACCCAACCCCCGGGCTTGAGCAAGCTCTACTTCCCCAGGGTTGCCTGGGCGCGCATCTTGCAATGATAGCAGCCAGTTGGTCCCAGTCAAGACCTTAAATTGATTCATTTATCGGAATCAACTCCAAACGTAAAATGGGGTAATAAATCTCCGGGGGTCCCAACAGGGTTTTCCCACCCAACCCCCAGGCTCTTTTAAAACCTACAACTAGCATCTCACACCTAAAATCCTGAATAAAAAGAGGGAATAGCATTGTTCACAAAAAGAGCCAAGAAAACCGTGTTAGCTCTAATAGCACATCATCCCACAAAACTGGGCACTTCACCTAAGACCAGCGACCCACCACCTCCAACCACCCCTACCTGCACCAAAACCATTACCGGTGGTCCAATGGGACAACCCAGTACGCACTATGGCAGCTATGGCCTTGACAAACGTAGAATTAGTAGCCAACATGCCCAGCTTGGCTAGCCTTGGTCAGAAAGCTGATGTCTTATTCTGGTCAGTTGTCAACGCCATATGGTTCGATTTGGTCACTCTTTGCACACCCTTGCACGGTTTTGAAACGCGTAGTGCTAATTTGAGGTCATGCAAGATTTATCTGTCAGCAGAACACCCACAAATAGGCGAATCGAATCAGAGACATATCCAACACCTGACGCTTTCATCCCCATGCCAACCACTTATAGTCGTTTTCCAATGGGTAAACGTATATGGCCAGACAGAAGACGAGAATTTTGCAACATTTGAGCCAAGCCATAACTCCCTATACATTCCTAATTTGGGGAGAGCTTTCACGCAGTGAATCAATAATGACTCTGTCCTTGTCTCGCTCCATAAAGTTCACACCCCACCATGTGCAAAATCCGCCAAAGATGGCATCATCCATCGCCTGTTCTACATTAAAAGTTGACCCAGGTTTTGTCTTTCATTGCACAATCATTTGGCACCATAATTAGCACATAATATATTAACTGAGAACTAATATATGGTTTACAAAAGTAAACATTTTCACCTGTCGGTTTCAGAAAGAACAGAGAGGATTAAGGCACAGCATCGGCTCATAATCTGAATACTTAATTCGAAAAAAGAAAAAGTATAAATTTGTCACTTGGGTCTTTTTTTTAGTTAATATCACAAAAAACCCTAAACTGGTACACTTGAAACAAATTTATCATCGATTAATTTATATTAAATTTTACGATTAAATTACTAAGTTAAATGATACATAACAATTGGACGAGTGTATCAATTTAAAGTTATAACTCCATTTGTCACAAGTGTACTATTTTATGATCTTTGATGATATTAATCCAATTTAACAAAAACAAATTTGGGGTATATTTGTCACAAATGTACCGGTTTAAAGTTTTTAGTAGTAAAAAAAAATTAATTTTGGGTAAATTTGTCATAATTGTATCAATTTGATTTTTTTAGTTAAAAATTAATCCAAGATAAAATTTATCACAAATGTATAACTTTAAGGTTTTTTGTGATTAAAAATTAATTTTAGATAAATTTGTTATAGATATACCTATTTATGATTTTTCTTGGTGTTAACCCCCTTTTTTTAATGAAGTTTTTTTGGTTTATTCTAATGGATTTGATTAAACAAAATAATCTTTCAATTGATTGTTATTTTCGGTGAGAACTATTTGCAATCAACTTATAAATTGTCCATTTATTAATTAGGTTAAGATGTTTATTGGTAAAATGTTTACACACTTTGTTTTACAGAAAATGAAATATTTGGAAAATCTTTTTTAAAAAACAATCACTTTTATTTCTTATAAAAATAAATAAATGAAAAATATTCTCAATGTTCACAAAAATATTTAGACATAATTTGTTAGCAAAATAACGTACCAATACATTTTTTTTAAATGCATAAAATGAAAATTAAAGTACTTTTACGATAATGTTAGTAAGAATCATTACTTAGAAAGCATTCTTGGAGACCATCAAATGCTACTTTTATTTTTAAGGTTAATGCCCTGAAAAAAACCAAAACTAGTACACAAATGACAAATTTATCTTAAACTATTTTTTTTTATCATCAAAAACCCAAAATTGATATACCTTTAACAAATTTACCCAAAACCAATATACTTATGACAAATTTATCATATGTTAGTTTTCGTTAAATTTTATTGTCAAATAATTAAGTTAAATGACACGTGAGTTTATTGGTATACCAATTTGGGATTTTATGCTTCGTTTTATCACAGTTTACCATTTTTGTGATTTTTTTGTGGTATTAATCAAATTTAGTGGATAATATATTTGTTACAAATTTATCAATTTGGGGTTTTTTGCGGTCGAATAAATTAGTTTTGGGTAAATTTGTCATAAATGTATCAATTTACGATTTTTTATGGTCAATCAAGATAAATTTATCACATGTGTACCAGTTTAAGGTTTTTCATGATCAAAAAAATAATTTAAGATAAATTTATTACATATATATCAGTTTTTGGTTTTTCAAGATATTAATTATATTCTTTATTACTTTAAACTTTATCTTCTATATCTCGTACGGATTTTCGTACGAACCGAACAGCAGTGTAAAATACCACAAAAGACATTGTTTACTTCACCTTCACATGGTCTGGACGCAGTGTAACCGACAGACTAGACATGAGTCCACATGTAAGTTTTCTTAGAAAGATTACGATTTTTTAATCAAATAAATAATCTGATAACGTTTGATGATAATCAATTTAAATATAGGAGAGATCGCGTAGCGACCATGGGATTCACAGGTCAAAAACAAATGTTACTTAGTGATAACGGAGCAAATTTCTTATTCATGGATGTTGATATGTACAGTTAAGTATCAATTGATGATATCATGATTGGGTTTTTAAAACTCCAAATGTATCGAGCATGCAACAGCTACTCCCTCCAATATGTCTCGTAATCAGAGTGTTAGTTTATGATATTTATTAGGGTTTGGATCTTGATTTCTTGGAGTAATGTGTCAATTAAAAAATAACTTGCACCTACATCATTATTGAGTTTTTCAGAATTTTAAATCTAAATCAATAAGGAAACAATATTATTTTGTGGGTCCTTGTACATGATTTTTCGGGCTGAGCTTATGCTTGTATCTAGTCAAGTATATAGCTCATTTACAAGGACCAAGAACATTCTTAGTACATTTTTACCATTAATGGTTTGTAGTTATCAATTTTTAACTCTCTCAATCACAGTTGACTTTCCACAAATCCTTCGAAGAAAAACCCACAACCAGTTTATTCGGGCATCAACATGGGGGAATTGTCCAATTAATCCTTTTTATCTATTATATGAATGTTAATTAATTTCTAAATTTTTCAGTTATCAATTTAATTTTAAACAATTGCATGAAATTCCAATGTAGTTATTCCATACAATTTTTGCCGAAGTTGCTAACATAGCGGTGCGCCATGTGGGAAAGCCAATTGACAATGACAAAATCGTCACTTTAGTGATTTGTGATGAAAATTAATCGGAATGATTATATTGAATCTCATACAAAGGTTTAAGACAAAAATTGACAAAATTGAAAAGTTTAAAATTGAATTGACATTCATATGATATATTTATGATTGATTAAGTAATTTTTCCTTGATCTAATCATGTGATTACTTTCTCCTAACCTTTTTTCCACCTTTTCCTATTAAAATATGAAACAATAAATGAGTTTAATAGCTTTCAAGTAGCTGCACATAGATCTAAAGTTCATAACGCCATGGATGCAATCCGCCAAAAACATCACCCATCTTTGTTCTACATAAAAAATAATAATAATAATAATAATAATAATAATAAAATTTCATTTATTATTTAAATGATACATGATAAGATCTACAAGAAATCCCATAAATCGCCACAACAAAGCAAGCCCATAGAGTTTCAAAACAAACTAAATCCAAAAATCAAGGTATATCATTAGAGCACGGTAGGTAGAGGTAATCACAAGTTCATCCTTCAAGAACAAATCTATGACTGCATCCAAATGATCAGCGACTAATCACAAAAGCACACATTATCATTAGTGATGAGTACACACAAATATGACTTTGCATTTTGGTGGTATGTGCTTAGATTGGGCACCCAGTCAAGACCATCACCATATATAGACAACAAAAATATGTTGAACAAGTTCAGATCTAACACCTATGAGATAGAGCTATTTAGCAAGTGCAAGACACCAAATGTGAAACAAAAACAAGTTAAATAAACACAGATATGATATTGGAACTGCTGTGAACCCTATTGAAATTAGAGACGGAATACTTATTTATTAAAATTCCCATATCATATTAGATTGGGAGAGTAGAGCTCCTAAATATAGATTTAGATAGGAGAGTAGAGCAAGAACTAAGAGAAAATAAAAGGAAAAACAACCAAAGAGGGAGGGGAGGGAGAGATCTAAGTCAAATCCCTTTCCTCAAGAATTTAAAGAAGCAAAGAAAAGCTGAAATTTGGAGAGGGAGAGACATAAGAGATTGCACTATTACATTGCATTAAAAGTTTTACTAACCCACGTTTCGTCCTGTTGCACCAAGAAAAATTGCAACATTGGCACTATGTCTTGACACTACTGATCTTTGGGGTACCATAATTGATATAGGAAATTTTTTTTTTTTTACCAACCTGTTCGATACATGATTACAATTTTAAATGTGTTCACCTGTTTCAGACTTCTCGAGTAAGTGTATCTCTTATAACTTTTCATTGCATCCACTTCCTTGGGCATAGAACTATCCATTTTCTTTGTATAGACAATCATTCAACTTAACACGTGCACATAACACGTGTCTGGATATTAGTACTATAAGGACTTGAGCATTTAAGATAATGTTTGGTAGCGTTTCTATTTCTCTTAATTTCTATTCTTTTGTTTCTCGGAACAAAAAAAAGAACAAAAATCTATTTGGTAACATTAATTGATTTTTCTATTCCTCGGAATAGAAAAATGGCTAGAGAATAGATTTGGAATAAATAAAAAAGTAACTTCTTATTCCCAATAACAATTTCTAAAAATAAGTTATATTTTCTTTTATTTATTTTTTCTTTTCTTCTTCCTTGTTGCCCCTTCCCTTCACCGTTGCCATTACTGTTCGACCATTACTGCTGGCCACTCGCCGTTGCTGGCTAACCGCCATCTCCCGCCAGCCGCCCACTGATCGACCGTCGATGGTCGATAGCCGGTTGTTGTCGCCACTACTGGCGACTGTCCCACTACCGACCGTCGTCATTGTCGGTTGCCACACCCACCACGAGATGACGATTGACGCCGCCACCCGTGGCTAGCCAACCGACCGATCAACACCAACGACCGTTGCTGCCACTTGCCAATGACTACCGCCGACCGCAACCGTTGTCAACCGTGGGCGCTAGCCACTTATTATCGCCGACAACGGATCACCGCTTCGCCACCAATCGCCACGTTGATGCGCAATTGGGGCCAACACCAGGGGCGTCGGCAAGGCGGTTGGTGGCGATGGGCAATGGTCCATCGTCGCCGGTCATCAATGGCTAGCGGCCATGGTTGACGACGGCCGCGGTGAGCGGTGAGCGGCAATGGTCGACGGCAAAGACAATAAAGAAGAATAAGAAAAAATTTAAAGGAAATTATACATTGTGAATTATACCAAACGCATTTCTACTCTTTTTTCATTCCAACTATAGAAATTTTATGTAGTTACCAAACGCGTTCTTTTATTGAGAAATTGTTCCCGAGAATAGAAATAGAAAAAAAAAACTATTTCTAAAAAGAAATTATTCCCCGAAATAGAAGCTTAACCAAACAGACCCTAAGAGTCTTCTCAAAATAAGGTCACGAGACTTTCTCTATTTGTTGTGCGTGCACCGTAGAATCCAATCAAGTACCGTTGAGTAAAGGATTCACCAGATTTCCACATCTATAACAGCGTAACCAAGTGGTCACCAAGGTAACTAACCCATTGGTCGATGGGTTACCCTTCTCGCATGAGTTCAATTCAAGTTGAAAGCGAACCTTTAAAGGGGTGGCATTGCTTTACCTAGCTGCAGCATACTTAATGTGAATTGACTTATTAGTGGCTAACATTTTAATGAAGTTGTAGTGACAGACTTCTCCACCTTGAATTTTCGGATCGTTGGTGGTGCAAAATAGTTGGGACTCAAAGTGAACATTTAATATTGAAAGAAGTATTTCAGGATTAAGCTTAATTTAGTTCAACTTTCCCAAGGGATTTTGAGTCTCCAAAACCTCTTAAAGAAAAATATGAGATGTTTGGCAAGTACTTTTAGGACTTCATTGGCCAAATGTTAGTATTAGGAAAGCTAAAATCCCAAGGCAGATAACTTACCTTAAGTTTTGGCATTTTCAAAATGCTATTGTGCAGGTTTAATGAATTTTTTCTTTCTAAAATTGCCCTCATTCACAATTATGTGTTCCTCTTTTACCCTAAAAAAATATTGTTCATCTTACTCCATGTGCTCTCTGGTTCGTCATTGAGGTTGAGGTCCAAGTCAAGGTCGAGGATGAGATTGAGGGTTGCACGTGCTATCAAGCCATTGCCTTCGCCGAAGCTACTATCATTGCCTAAGCTATTGTAGGTCGAGGTCAAGATTGAGGGTTGAGCAACCTAGATCTGGCCTTTCAATTGTGGTCGTGCGCTTGGCAATTGTTGTTTGGGTTGCTAACGGTTGAAGGGCCCGAGTGGGTGCAGCTCCGATGTAGCGAATCCCCAAGTTAGTAAAGCCTAGAATCGATGTTGCAAATCGCCGATGAAGCGTCTTTACCTTGTCAAGGTTGTGTGACCCCAGGGGTAGCCTTGGTTGGGTTCATGTGAGCTCGGCCGACGGCACCTTTGGTTGCCATCGAGGCTTGCCTATGGTCGACGCAAGTGAAGCTCCCCTAGTCCCTACCTTTGCCAATGCTTGCCAAGATCTGCTTTTCTTTTTATATTATTCCTTTTGTTTTCACTTCCAAAGTTGCTTTACAAAATATACATCGAAATGAGTTATCCAAACACTATTACTTTCGCAAAATACCCTTTCATTCAAAGATGCTTAGGAAGATGTAGGAAATGCAAAGTCATTACGTCAAAATTGAACCAAATGCATACTAGTACGAGCTCAATATAATAATATTCAAGGTGGACACCAGCATTGACCATCCGTACCCAACTTTTTTTATCGATTTATTTACAGTCTAACCCAGGGCAACCAGACAATTGACAAATACCAACTCACGTTCGGGTCATTTTGACTTATATCTCTTTCGGCCCGTTTTTTAAATTCAAATCCAACCAAATGGCCATGTGACCTCGGCTGTCACGCAATCAGTTCAGCAATGAATATTTTTGGGTCTTGATGAAATGCGAAATACCAAGTTGCGTTTTTCTTTTTCATTATTTCTAGTGGAAACTGAGATTTTCAAGTTTGCAAACAATGTACGGATCCTTTTTTTTTTCAAAGGCGAGAAAATAATAATTAAAGTACTTCTGCAATAATATTAATAAAAATTATAAATTAAAATCATTCTTTCGAACCAACGACGTTACTATCGCAAGCTACTTTTATTCTTCGCTTTTTTTGGCTTCGATCTTTATCTTTATCTTTGTCATGATTATTGTGGCAGGTCATGAAAGTGAAAGTTTTCGGACATTAATATTGATGCTTCTTGAGATACCAATATGCTTCAAAACAAAACGGTATTATTGTAATAATTTCACCCGGGTTTGTATTAAACCTACGATTATCTTTGTAAAACACTAGGAAAAAATGCTGTTCACTTCACCTACACATGGATAGATTCTATATGCTGTGTTATCGACGAAATATAAGTCGAGGACATATAACAAGTCCAACGTGGTTTCCTTAGGAGGAGGAGGGAACCATGCATCTGCTTATATTCTCTTCATCAAATTAATCATCTAATAATGCCGAATATCAATTAAATTGTAGGCAAGATCGAGACAATCCATGGGATTCGCTGATTGTAAATAGATGTTTTCAGTGAACACGGAGCAATTTTTTTATTCAGGAGGAATCTTTTTAGGGTTTAGATCTTGATATGTACAGTTAAGTATCAATGCTGACACCATAATTGAGTTTGTTTTTTTTAAATTTTAAATACGTCAATAATGCAGCAGCTACTCTCTCCAACATGACTTTAAATTAGAATAATATTTTATGTACTTTTTAGATCTTGAAATGTAGAGTAAGGTATCAAATAAATAATGAATTGCACTTATATCATGATGGAGTATTTAAAGTTTAAATCAATAATGCAACAGCTACACCCTCCGAATGAATGACATGTGACGCGATCGGGATAATATTTTGTATTCTTTGGTGGGCGCAAGGAATCTTCGTAAGGAGCTTCACCTCATGATTTCTAAGGCTGAGCTTACCATGCTTGTATCTTGTCAAGTATAGGGACCAAGAACATTCTCAGTCCATTTTTACAACTGTTGAATTTTCCGCAGCAATTCTCGGACGAAAAAGTGGTGATCAGATAGTCAATTATCTGACGTTTGAAGAGACATATTGCAAGTTATTTTATTGCTGTTCGCGAAGCATAGCATTTTGTTATATGCAACGTATCGTTTTTTTCCCTTATTCACAAATCGTTAACTTTTTTCAAAATGATTGTTGCGAAATATGACTATCAAAGAGCAATTCCGAATAAACTCCACATGACCTTCCAAAATCACTTACTCATTTTGTTTATTTACACTTGTATTAAGTAAATGTCAATGGTTCTATGATCGATCAGAGATCTGAAACATATCTTATTAGAATTGATTTCTCAATTTTTGATATCCAAAACCGTCATATATTCTTTGGAATCCGAAATTCACATAGTTAGTAAGTCGGAGTCGATTCTAAGGTCATCCCAAAACTGGCCAATTTTATTTTATTTTTCATTGTTTTTTTCCTCGCTTTTTTTGTTCCATTCGTCAATGACAACAAACTAAAGCCGATACGTGCATCACGTGGAAGCACACAAAATCACCAACACAAAACTTCAAATGACAGACTCGAAAATTCCTTTACTCTTCTGTGGATAGATTGTGCTAGAAACCTTCTCAAGCTCCGATTGCTTGTGCTCTCCTGAGTTATTGACACGTAGGATGCTTAACTCCAAAGCCCATGAAAGAAGCAGCAAACTCGATTTCTTTGAAAAGTATCATTTTTTCTCCACAAATCAATCCTAGAAAATTAACCCAGAACAGGAACATTATCCATCATCTTTGTACCGTCTTTGCTTCCATATTTGAGCTGAACGATGAGCCCTCCAAATACAACTTATTATTAGCAAAGAAAGGTTTAGAGAGAGTGGCAGGGCATGAGAGTAGACATTTCGTGAAGCTCCGGGACTTTTCCTTTCGGGGGTGAATAATCAAACCAAGCATTTGGCAACTTCAAAGCAATACCTTTTGGTGGTCTATTTATGGAGAATTTCAGTCGTCGGGGACATCAATCTTGCTTTTCAGTTTCACTTTCATGGCCAAAAAAGATGTCGACGTTGGGGGTCATCAGTTCTCCAGACAGTTCTTTGGTTCTCGACTCTTCGTTCAATTCTTACCTAGGAACCGAGAATTAAACTGCACAATACTAATTCCACTTTTTTAAGGAATCAATAACTGCAAAAACCTGAGCCGGATCAGTTCCTACCGCTGGTTTAATCTAGTTTCTAGTTCTACCCTAAATCCATACTTACTTCTAGTATTAAGTACCCTTCCATGCATTTTGATTTTTCCCGAAAAATTAAAAAATGGAAAAAAAAAATCAGATTTATAATATATGAAAAAAAAAAAAAAGCGGATGACTCAAATTGTCATTTTTTGAAAGTAAGATAGATACTGATGAGTGGTGGTGGGTGACCACTTTCCACCTTTGAATCTTGTCTAGTTTTACCATGACCAAGCAAAAATCGAAGCACGACCATCACCCAAAATCAAATTTTTTGACGGGCCCCGCTCCAATAAATGTCTCTCCTCCTCCACAAGGACCATTGGACCACTTTATCTTTTATATGAATAGGAAGTTTCTTCCGAGTCTATTTATTCAATTATTTATTTTTCCTTTTTTTTTTTTTGTGGGCTAATTGGTACTTCGGATTGAGAAAATCGGTACAGTTGGAAAAGGGACCACAAAAAAGAAAATAATTCAAGAAGGGAAGTTGAAAAGTTTGGGGCATTGGACCACATTAATTTAATATGAATTTTTTTGCAAAAATGGTCCTCTAATGTTGAACATGACTATGAGGCACTATCGATCGTGATGCCACTTCATGTTAGGACTAAAGATGCTCCATTTTGCACTCAGAAGGACAGATCTCTTTGGAAAAAAATTAATTAATTATTTGCAATGCAGGACATAACAATTGAAATTTAAAAGGATACCGCGCGTCATGTATCTAAGAATGTGATTGTTTAATCTTTTTGAAAAGAAAAGAAAATTATTTAATATCCTATGAATATCGGTTAATCATTTCTTTCATAATTTTCTTAGGTATATTTATAACCGATTGACTTTTCCGTGATCAGCCCATTACATACACATCATAAGTAAACCAATTTTTGTTATCTGACCTTTTAATTATTTAGGCATTTTCTTTTTGCATTTCACACTGGTGCTTCGTTTTCTTAAACTACATTACTTAGCTCTACTAATTCATTTTTATATTATCAGCATTGCCTTTGCCTTTCTTTACCCTGTTTTACAGCAATTGACAGTAAATGACATGAAAAATATACATTTACCTCTTAAAAATAATGTGCATTGCATGTGCCGACGTAAACAACAAAAGAGAGTCAATGGTCGTGACAAAATTAATGCTCAGGGGACATTGTACAGCAGTGACGAGTTCTTGAACTAGCGAGCCCGACCCCTAAAGTTCCCAAGGGACCTTACGTAATCTCCACCTTTTTTATTAAGGTACTTTCTTTTACAAAATCTAGCGTCGGTAGAATGCTTCCAATGAATAAAAGGTAGGTAGCATGCGAGTGATGGCTGCGAGCCTCTTTTGACATTTTCAACGCCAGAGACTCGGCCTAATCCTACCACTTGCTTTCACGAAATAGGAATTTTTATGCAATATTGGGCCATGATAATATTATTCAAAAAAATGAGGGCAATACGTCTCTTCAACTTAGCATTTCACCCAAAAAAGAAAAACTTATCTTAGTCCTTAAGGTTTGGTGAAGAGAATATTTTTCCACTTTTGTGTAGAAATTGAAAAGGGAACTACTTTTCTACCCGATTCAAAAGACGGCTCGAAACACATCTTGTGACGGACTATACACGATTTGTCATTTTAAACGTGATCTAAATTTTGCAGCACGCATATTTTAAATTTTTGGTTAATCTTACACGCCTGGAATTTTTACAAGTATAAATATTGCGCACATAAGTTTATTTTAGAAAAATTTGTAATTTTTTTGAAATATGGATATTATTTTCAAAAAGGTTATGCAATCCAAGAAATTCGAAACAGTTTAAAAAAAAAAATTTTTTCCCCCATATTTGCAAGAGATAAAAGGTGAAAATCATTTCCTTGACAATTTCAAAAATTCGGAAACAAAGTTGACAGACTCTTTTCATTTTGTTGCTTTTCTTTCCGTACTAAAAATGGAAATAGAAATCTTGAGGCGCATGGTAATGTTTCTGTTCATTTTTACGTTTCGGGGCAACATAAACAAAAAAAAGTGTTTATTTCTAACGGTTTTTGAACAAAAAACACGCGTTTGGTAACGTTTGTTAAAGGAATAAAAAATGAATAAAAACACGTTTGGTAAATTTTATTCTTTTTTGTTTCTTTTAATTTTTTAATATTTTTATTTTATTTTCCATTATTTTCCTTTCTTTTTTCTTTTTTTTTTCTTCTTTCGGCCGATCGTCGCCGGCCTCCGGGCCGACGGCTGAGGCCGATAGCCTCACCCGGCCACGGCGAGGCTCGCCGTGGTTGAGCGTGGCTCGGCCTCGCCGGATCTCGGGCGAGCTTGAGCTCGCCCGGCCAAGGCGAGGCTCGGCCTCGCCGGATCTGGGCGAGGTCGAGCCTCGCCGCCCTGCCGTCGGAGCCGAGCACCTGCGCCCGAAGCCGTAGCTCGACGCCGTCCCGATCGACCACGCCATTCGCGACACCGTCCGCTAGTCTTTGCCGTGTCGCCGGTGTCGATCCCGAAGCCTCTAGTGCCGCGCCACCGTCGCACCGTCCTCCGGAGCCCCTCGCCGGAACCTTAGTCGAAGATCTCCCCTTGAGCGAGGCCGAGCCTCGCCTTGGATGGGTGAGCTCGGCCTCGCCGGTCGGCGAGGCTCGGCCTCGGGGGGCCGGCGACCTCGGCGAGGTCGCCGGCCCTCGACGGCCGGTCGCCGGCCATGGCCGAGGCCGGTGACCGGCCAAAGAAAAAGAAGAAAAAAGAAGAAGAAAAGAGAAGAGAGAGAAGAAGAGAAGCGTTTTCTTTTTGGCTTTGAAGAAGTGTTTTCTTTTCTCCAGGAAACAACTTTTTTGTGTTTTTTTTTGCTCCCGATTTTGTTCCGGGAACAAAAAAAAAAAGAACAGAAACGCAACCAAACTCGTTTCTGTTCCTTTTTGTTCGGGAACAAAAAAAGTACAAAAGTGTTCCAGAAACATTTTTTTGGAACAGGGCCTTAACTTTTTCGTGAAAGCAAACATGCCTTATCAAAAACATACCTTATCAAAATCATGACCTACCTGAGAATGAGCATAAAGCTAGAGCTGTCAATGATCAACCAAATTGAATATAACTTAGCAAACTCAATGATCAACCGAATTATTTCGGTGTGCATTAATTTTGAATTGAATCACAACCCAAACCGAATACTCAGCTCTATTTTTTGATTTTTTTTTAAGAGAGGGATTGTGTAAATCATTATATTAAGAAAATGACAATTTTCACTTCGTATGAAAATAACCAAGTAGGAATTAAAAAGCAGTTATTTTTTTTCCTAACTTGAACCAAATAAAAAATGTCCAGAAATTTGATTAGATTTGGTTCGATTCAAACGCCCTTACATGGAGCCGGCTATTGTAACAAAGTTTAATTGTATGCAAATTAAATAAAAGATGTAAATAGCAAAACTTGGAGTAAGAACGAGTACTGAAAATGTCTGTAACACCAAAACTACGCTAATTATGATCATTTAGTACCCAATTTTTTTTCCTTTTTTTTAATTCAATTGCATACACAGAGATAGGGGACCATTTATTTCGGGGAAAATTTTCCAGCCGATATAGACATTTCCGGGAGAAAATAGAAATATACTAAAAAAACCGGGCGGTTTTTCAATTCTTCTTTTTCCCCCATTACAGAATAATCATCACTTTCAAGAATTCAAAAGAGCACGGTGGTCCCGGCCGCTGTGATTGGTGGCACGTCACGTCGCATCACGGTTCACCGGAGACCGGCTCGTCCGGTCGGTAAATCAGGCCGTCCAGCTGGGGCCGCAGCTTGTCCGTCCAGATTCCCCGGCCGGGTTCGTCCCGCCACTGGACCTCCACCACCAGCAGCTCCGCCGTCAGCCGGCGGGCCCTCACCGCCGCGACGAGCTCGCCGCTCGGCCCCTCGACCCGCACCGCGTCCCCCTTCGTCCGCGCCGCGCTCACGCCCTCCTCGCCGGCGGCGACCTCCTCCACCCTCTCGAGGACCCTCTCCGGCGCCTCCGCGGACACGAACCGCTCCGACCGGACCGGCTCGCCGGAGTCGCGGATCAGGCCGGAGAGGTCAAAGCCGGATGAGAAGGAGATGATGTCAAACGCGTTCAAGCACTTGTTCTCGCCGCTGTCGCCGTCTTCGCAGAAGTCCTTGGCGTCGAAATCGTCCTCCTCGGCCAACTTGATCTCCTCGTACCCCTTTCGGAACCACGGGTCGCTCACGATCTCGTCGACGGTGATCCGGGTCTCCGGGTTCGTGTCCAGGAGGCGCAACAGGAACCGCCGGAGATCCGGGGACGTCCACTTGGGGCACCGGAACTCGCCCTTGTAGATCTTCCGGTACATGACCATGAGGTTGGGGTCGTTGAAGGGGAGGTAGCCGGCGTTGAGGACGAAGAGGATGACGCCGCAGGACCAGACGTCGACCTTGGCGCCTTCGTAGCCCCGCTTGGCGAGGATCTCCGGCGCGACGTAGGCCGGCGTGCCGCAGAGGGTGTGGAGGAGCCCGTCGGCGCGGACCTGGTCGCCGACGGCGCTGAGCCCGAAATCGGACACCCGCAGGCCCCAGTTCTCGTCGAGCAGGAGGTTCTCCGGCTTGAGGTCGCGGTGGAAGACGCCGCGGGAGTGGCAGTACCCGACGGCGGAGATGAGCTGCTGGAAGTAGCGGCGGCAGAGGTCCTCGCTGAACCGCCCTTTGGCGACCTTCGCGAACAGCTCCCCGCCCTTCGCGAACTCCATGACGAAGTAGATCTTCGTCCGCGTCGCCAGCACCTCGAAGAGGCGGACGATGTTCGGGTGGCGCAGCCGCCGCATGATGGCGATCTCCCGCTTCACGTGCGCCACGAACCCTCCCTTAACCACCTTCTGCTTGCTCACCGCCTTGATCGCCACCCCCTGCCCCGTGCTCACGCTCCGCGCGTAGTACACCTTCGCGAACGCCCCGCGCCCCAGCAGCCGCCCGATCTCGTACCTCCCCATCAGGCTCACCTCCGGCAGCCCGACCTCCTCCGCCGCCGCCGCAGCCGAAGCCGGCGCCGACGCCGAGGACGACGCCTCCCCGGGGCGCTCCTGGATCTCCGACGACATCAGGCGATCGGGGCGGGGTAGCGAGGGTGTCCCAGGAAGCGGCGGTGGTGGTGACGGCGGTGGCGGCGGCCTCCCTGCGGCCCCCGCTCCATGAAATGGAGGAAGGGGAAGGGGAAGCTCCGGAGCTCCGAAAGAGCCGTGCGGAACCCGATGGCGATGCTTCCAAGATTGAACCTCTCCCCGCGCGATGCTTATCTTTGAAAATTCAACCCTTTTTTCCAAAGCGGAAGATGCAGAGAAAGGAAGGAAGCTGCAAAGCGAAACGCGCCCGAAGAAAGACAGAGAGAAAGAGAGAAGGCCAGGAATGGGAAACAGGTAAAGAGGTGGAAATTCCCGTTGACGGTTGGGGAGCAGTCCCAGAGGCACGAATTTAAAGCCCCCGGACAACGAGAAAGCGGAAAAAAGGACGGGAAGAAAATGGGGGAAATTTTGAAAAATAAAGGTTAGAGAGAAGGTAGGTTACTACTCGTATAAATTAATATTTTTTTGTTTATTTATTTATACATTTATTCGTGGAGGAGGACGCGTGGAGAGGGACGTGAGGCTGCGTACGATCGACGGGCGGCCCCCGCTCGATTGCGTGACGTCGGCCTGGACCGGGCCGCGGCCGTACACGCGTCCGCGGTCCTCCTTTCTCGTGCGGGGTTGGAGAAGGGAACGCGGTGGCAGGCGCCATCCCTATCTGCTGCCCATTTCGGAATTAATCAATGAGAGGCACTTCGCCATACGTTTAGTCTTGTGGAGAGAATGGACTGACATCTTCGATTCTGAGGATATACCTGGTCGCGTTCGAACGGGGTCCGATAATGTCTTGTGCCTCGATTCGATGGATTGTAGCCATTGCTGACTGTCGATTGGGATCGGGAATTTTCGAATTTTGTGACGGATTCGCCTGTCTTTCGTTGCGTGGTAGGATAGGCGGATTCGACTTTCCTAGTCTTCCGGGTTCCATCTTGCGTGATGTCATGGCCTCTCAAGGAAATTTGATTTGTTTTGGGAATTCGTGGATGCTAAATATGATTTGCCGTCGATGAATTCTTATGCTCAATGGAAGCGTTTGCATTCATATTGGGTCATGACCAAAATGATTTGCTCAATCGCAATGATGAATGCCATGGTGCATTGATTCAAATGGAATTAGTAATGATTAGGTCCCGTTTCATTTACGAAAGAAATGATTAATTTTGAAAAATTCTTTTAAAACTGATCACTTATATCGTTTCAGATAATTAATCTGTAGAAAATATTTATGTTATCGATAAAAATTTATATTTAAACATATTTATAAATGACAAAAAAAATTTGGTTTATTTATTTTTGTAAGTAATTACCATTTGAAAATATTTTCTAAGTCATCTATTTTTTTTTTTTTTTTTTTGGGAAGAAACGAAGTTGAAGATCTTAAGTTATCTGTACCTTATCAAACTGAAGTTATCCGTACCTTATCAAAATGTTGTGGAGTTTGATAAGGTGAAAACAAAGTGGGTCACCTATTCTTCTATTATTGTGGGGGTTTGATATCGACTCTTATCCCTTATGTTTCGTAGCCACCCAACATTAGCTGTGCCCTATCTTTCAACCCCTACAATCTCTCTCCCTCTCTTAAGGTCTCAAAAGGCTTACCCTTTCAAACGACTTTCCATCCGGCAATTTGCTATTGCCTGCGCTCATCTTTATCTCGCAAACTCTAGTCGATACAGTGCTACTCTTCACCCATCGCCGGGCGTACAAGTTCCTTAAATTCATCTATTACAACTGGCCGCCCCTCTAGTCACGCCTCTCTAATTTGCCCGGAAATTTTTCTATTACTTAGGTGTGATAATGGCCCTCCTTCAAAGTAAGGAACCATAGGATCGACTCCTAAACAGATACGACAGCAAAATGCTGGTTTGTGTATGTATATGCTTTTACAATGAAGATACATTGAACATGGACTCTTCCGGTTCGACTTTGACCATACGTTTCACAAAAATACAAATTAGGGTTTCAGTGCTAAAAAGCACGTGTTCTACATAACGACAAAAACATCTTCTCCTAGATTGTATTGATAGGACTTACATTATATTTGACTTCAATTTTCACTAGAGGACGTTGCCTGCCAAAAGTGAAAAAGCGAAGGCTCCTTTTAAGTTTCCACGAAACCGAGATCTCTTGCCAATAATGAGCATGTGCAATTAAAGACGTCATACAATAGTAAATCTATGAATTTAAGGCACGTCCTTTATATTTTTTGTGCAATATTTATGGAAATTAGCTGTCTCTACCAACAATAATTGTCCTTCTATATGTCCAGGATATGCACTATTCTCTTAAAGAATTCATATGCGAATATTCTAAGTCGGATTTAGGAGTTTCGTTTCTTTTTTTTTTTTGGGACGAATATTGGATTTGGGAGTCAATGATGACAACAAGGTATTTTCTCATGGACAGTACATTAGGGCATATTTATCATTTATATTAATATGCAATTTCTATCGAACAATAGATAGGGTAGATAATAGGGTGAGCAATTTCAAGGATTAGTCCAAATTTAAATTGAAACCTAGAACTTAACCCATTAGGATTTGGAATCTTGAATCTATCGGCTATGAAGCATAGACACGTTTAGAGGGCCTCAGTTTCATGTCAGACACCCCGACACGTGTCGTACACGCGTGGACGCGAACAACACGTGTCGGAAAATTTGACATATGATCAACTCTTTCGACATGTTCCGACGTGCGTGTCCGGAGGTTTTTGGGGAGGGATTTGCAAGTGCAAAGGGAAGATAGTGATGGAGGCCGGAGGCAAGGGTGAGGGAGCAAAGGTGAGGCCATGAGCGATGGTGAGGGAGGGTCAGAGGAAGAGTAGAGACCGAGACGACCGAGAGGGCTGCAACTGCCGACTATGACGTCAAGATGGAGAATCATGATGCCGCGATGGAGGGTTGGATGCGAGACTATGCCAACAAAGGAGAGAGGGCCGAAGGTAAGGTGGCAAGCAATTATGATGAGGCGACCGAGAGGGAGCAGAGATCAAGATGTAAAGAATAAGCAAGGAAGAGGAGGAGGCGATTATTAGGGTTTTTGGGCTATTACTTTTTTGAGGTTCATTTTTTAGTTTTAGGAAGAAGAGTAAGGGGAGGAGTGGTGAAAAGAATTTGTGATTTTTTTTTTCTTTTCTTTTTTGGAGGGAGAGGAGGATGGAGACTAGTGCAAAGTGATTACAATTTTAGGAAGTGACAGGCACACCTGGCAGTGGGGTAGCGTGGGGGAAAAAAGTGGGAGGATGAAATGAATGGCTGGGGCCCATTTAGCCCCACTAAAAAAAAATTGAATGCTAAATATATATTTTTTTTTTTGTAAAGAGCTAAATAAATTTATTAATGAATAGGTAATGCTAAAAAATAAATAAATAGATAAGTTAAAAAGTTATTTTGAAAAATAAAAACACTAGATGTTAAATAATGATAATTTTATCACTGTAAAAAATATAAATTTATTTTGACTATAATCTCTTGTTAGTTATTTGTTTCATCACTAACTTTTGTTAAAGTCAGAAAATGTTTTTTCAATTTTTTATGAATAAATTTATTAATGTTATTAGTATAGATTTATTATAGGTTCTTTTTTATTATTTATTTATTTATGAATTTGAATAGTATATATAAAAAATATTTATTTAATATAAAGCGTTTGCTTCAATGTTAAATTTTTTTTTTTTTAGAAATGACGTGTCGTATATGTCGCGCGTGTTGTGTCGTATCGATCAATGCTACTTAGTTTATCAGGATATCTTGAAATTTGGAATCTACAATGTCAATAAGTTTCGGGATCTACTTGAAAACTGGCCAATTTCTTATTTTTGTTCTTCTTTCATATTTGTCTTCCATTTTTTGCTCATTTTTACTTAAGTAAAATTCAAGTGAGCGCAACAAACAAAAATCCCTATTTGTCAATAACAACAAACTAAAGCTGATTAGTGCATCACTTGGAAAGCACACAAAATCACCAACACATAACTTCAAATGGCAGACTCGAATTTTCTTAATTCCTTTTTTTTTTTTTTTTGGTGAAAATTTTCTTAATTCCTTCGTAGATAGACTCTGCAAGAAACTTTCTTTTACTTGCGCTTCCGCTCTTGTCCGAGATGTCAAACACGTGGTGGATGCTTAACTCCAGAGCCTGTCAAAGAACGGGCAAACACGATTTCTTTGAGAAGCACCATTTTTACTCTAAAAATCGATCCTGCAAAAAATAACCAATACCGGAAACATTATCCATCATATTTGCACCGTCTTTGCTTCCATATTTGGGTTGAACGATGAGCCCTTCAAATACAACTTATTATTAGCATAGATAAGTTTAGAGGGAGTGTATGCAACTAGACATTTCGTGAAGCTCAGGGTCTTTTCCTTTTAGCGAACATTAACTAAAGCAAGCATTTGGCAACTTCAGAACAATACCTTTGATGGTCTATCTATGGAGACTTTTAGTCTCACTTTTGCTTGAGAGTTTCACTTTCTTGGCAAAACCATCCAATTCATTAATTCTAGGTTCGATTCTTTGGTTCCTTCCTGGTTTAGTTCTTAACCATATAGTATCGGTTCCACTCTTTTAGGAACTAGGAACTGGACTAGGAATTGCAAGAACTTCAAATCAAATTGGTTTCTATGGTCAGTTTGGTCTGATTTTTGGTTCTACCAAGAACCCATACTCATTCTAGTAGAGGATAGAAAAATATATGGCTTTGTCACCGCAATTCATTAAACAATGATTAGGATACAATAAAAACTCTAAATTTCATATCATATTCTTTTCGGGTTATCCTAACTAAAAATCTAAGTGACCAAACATAGTCATAACATTCACCATTGAAAGTGTGAAACGAATGTGAGAAAATGGTCATCCAGAAGGGGGAATGGCGGAATATTCCAAACGTAGTACAAAATGTGTATTATTTGGTAAAAGTAAGATGAGATGTTGGCAACACTTTGTAACTTTTCGCATTTTGCAATTATACTTGTGATATCCTTTATTTTCCTTAAAATAAATGACAAACAATATATTTTATATTCTAAAAAGATAGATCAATGGATACATGTTCAAACTCATGGTTGATGATGAAACTAGATAAGGGCACGTTATATTATTTGTGTAACGTCCTTAGATTTGCTCACTGGAGATATTGTCTACCTTGACGTCCTATTTTGAGTCTTATGATTTTGTCCTTTGACATATGGACAGACCCTTTTTCAGGATGTCGCCCATCTTTGAATGTTCTAGTTTAAGCACGCTTAACTTTTGACTTATAAAACTTGCTATTATATCAAAAGGCTCCTTCGAAAGTTAATGTCAATATTCACACATGTATATATACATGCACACACTCTCTCTATTTGGTGTGCAATTTGGTTCATTTTTATCATCTTTACCATCCTAAAAGCTTGCTAAGAGATGCTCTTTGTATGAACCCTTTGGTCTTAGCAATCTCTCTTTGCACCCGTCAGACCAAGTCATTACATTTTAAAATAGCTTATAAAGTTATTCAATTCCTAGACAAAGAATTAATCCAATTACAAAGATTGGTATTAGATGTATTCCTTCTCTAAAATTAATTACGACCATGGTTTCTTTTGTTTAAAATTGGAGTCAATAATTTTTTTTCATTATTTGGATCAGAACAAAAAGGGAATCAATTAGCAGATCCCCCAATGTAACAGATAGTGTTGCGTCTTAAATACTAAGGTTAACTAACCCAAGAGAGCACATTGGGAAGGATAACAACAGAAGAAGTGATCGAATAACATAAAAAGTAATAACATATAATTTGAAGTACCATGCAACTGATTTCATCCTCATCATTCTATTGCTTTAATCATACTATTCTCCTCTTTTTCAAATAACATATAAATGCCATACAATGAAAAAAAGAAATAAATAAGGATGTGGGATCATGTGCAACGCACGTGTTTTTTGAATAGTATCTTGTAAAAGTTTATAAACAGATTACTAATTGTTTTAAAAGATCAAATGAACGTGCGATTTGGAATTTGATCATCGGAACATAAATTCATTTGGATAAAGATTATGGAGTTGTCTTCTTCTTTTTGAAAAAAAGGTTGCCTAGTGCTGGCGACATTGACTTCTCAACCAACTTTACTTTAGCTTCGCCATCATCATTGATGGTACTCTCCTCCAAGTTTTGTGGCGTTTATTCCCCTTACGCTAGACGCTTTTTCCTCTGTCGATTCCCAAAGGAAATGGCCGGGCAGCTTTCACATTGCAAGGGCACAAGAGGAAAAGCGATACCATCCTTAGTGAGCTGCAATTGTCCGCTTACGGATTTTGGACAGTGACGATGTCATCGCATGAAGCACGCCTTGTTTGTTTTGCGGTTACGTGGTTGGTGTCGACTCCGGAACGTTTCGCCATTGCACGGACCACCGGCGTCTCCCTTTCCAAAGAGGACATGAAGAACGGTGTCGTTGTCTTTACCGGTGGCGATGTGCGATTGATTTAACCATGACCGATATCTAAGCAACTCGACTTAAATTGAACACATGACATTAGTCCGATTTCTCATTACTAAAGTGAGTTCCATGATTTTATAGGAGAAAAAATAAAAGAAAATTGTTCATGAGCAACTTCTAGAGTGAAGTGAGTCAAATTACCACGAGTGAGCGATCAGTACATTATTCCAACTTGGCTGGTTCTTCTAGAGTTTGAATTACTCCGTCAGGTAGTAGCCGAGCTCGAGCTAAAAGCATTTGACTCGAATAACTGACCAACCTATTTGAATAGTTTTTTTTTTTTTTTAAATTATAAACTTGCTCTTAATTTCAATGTATTTTTTTTAATTAAGTGGGAACATAACTCGAGCTTTGACGTTAGTATATACCATTAATTTACATGAAAAATCAGTTGAGTTGACTTGAACCACCTATGTCTTAGATGTGCTCTGCTACTGAAGATCTACCACATAAGATTTTTAAGGCGCTATTCTCTACATTAAACAAAGAAGATCATAGCTTTGTACGTCATCAAGCGCACGATCGAAGGACCAATCAATTTCTGGTCTTTTAAATTGGACCTTGCTAAAAAAAATAAAAATTGGACCTTGCTTGCTGCAATGGAGAAGTGATTCCAATTTGACTAATCATTTTTTCCAATTTTATTGCATTTATAAGTTTTATTAACGAATTTTTGTTTTATTTCTCCAAAATTTTCTATTTAGGTATGCCTATGGGAGACAAACAAACTGCACATTAAAGGAAAACATATCATATGTAGGCATAATTAAGGAAATAAAATCAGCCTGCGGGAGGAAAAATAAATTATAAACCACTAAACTTAACGAGTGATTACTTACTTCTCATAAAGAAAATAGTGAATTTTAACGTATCAGTCAAATCATTGCTGTGGTTTATTAACTTTGTCACCATTGTTGTAGTTTCTTTATGTTAAACAAGTTGAGTATGTACTAACTAATGATTTTTCCAAAGCATTTAGTAACTTAAATAACAAATATAAACATCTCAGGAGATGGTTCCTTGAAAAACCTACTCGAAAGGCGGGTATTGATCGCCGGAGCAAATATGTCTAGATAGAAAGCGGCTCTTGATATGGTGAAGGAAGCAAGAATGCATTGATTTGTACATTGAACATGAGAGAGAGTTCCTGAATTACATATGTGAAAGTGAAATTAACTCACAACTCTTGTGTAATTTGACGTGATGACAATTTTAACATTGGAACTCCAACTATTAGGATAGACAATCGGAAGTTTTAAAATTTATTATGAAAATACAATTAAGTCTTAAACATTAAAAAAATATAATAAAGTTATATGACTTATTAAATCAGTGCAGCCAAATTCCTCATGAGAGAGAGAGAGAGAGAGAGAGAGAGAGAGAGAGAGAGAGAGAGAAGGGGTTAAGAACCAGGCATGGATTCCTCATGTCTCATGCCCATCACCGATATTACATTGAGGATGATTAGTTTGGGAGTGATATATCAACTTCATATTTCAATTTGTTCATATTCTTGAAGGAATACAATCAACTTTAAACTATTAAGTGAAAACAAACAAATAGATAGTATTGTTAAATGTCCAAAGCTAATGATGACAATATGTTGAATTCCTCGTATAAAGTTTTATATTCATAAATATGCATAAAACTAAGTTTTCCTTCAATATCGCGTTGACCTAAAAACTCAAATATATTACTTTAAAACTATATGTACCTTATTTAAGGACTAATCATGAGAAAAAAAAAGAGAGTAATTTTAAAAGATCTTGGTTAACTTGATAATGAAAAAAAGAAAAAGCTTAAAAGTGCCGGAGAGTGAAAAGAAAAGTCGAAGAGGGGTCCCATGAGGATCTGGCCTGTGATAGCGCACATAAATTTTGGGTACAAAAGTGATTAAGCTTTGGTCGAAAAAGTCGGAAGAAAAGGGAATCGAGGCGTACCGATTGCCACCATTTGTCACTTCACGGAAATAGGGAGGAAGGACGAGATTGGACCACCGTGACAAGTTTTGATCATCCTGTGTTCAGATTCGATAAAATTGCGCCACGAACGCGACGGTAATCATATGAACCCAGCTAACATTGCCATCAAAGAAATGTTACCGTGACCATCGCGACGGTAATCTTGTTATCATAAAAAATTCCATGTCCAATGAGAGATGACTCATGGCAGGCATTGAAATGTGACCCGCTTTAAATTGACGGTTAACTAAAGAAGTTATGCTCGAGTGCTTTTTTTTCGAGTTTGGCCCCCCACATAAATTTAGATTGGGGTTATTGAAAGAGATGGGGAAATGTGGCATGCGAGGCTGAACAAAGCATGTCGAGCCAACTTGGGGACCAAATTGATTATGGTCAAAACTTATGGATGGCAAGGCCATGTACTAGGACCTATTTATAATCTATGATCATGTATGGTTTCTTTGGTCGTACAATTTGGGTCATGTTTAGTCGTAACTGGCGAAGTTTGTCGTCCCTCCAACTCTTGCTAGGTAATAGATAGCGTTGGTATAGTCTAAAAGGGAAAATAGACATAGAGAAGAGATCTAAGGGACAATCCGAGCTATGACAAGGTCTTTCTAGTGAGGTAATTTTATGAAAATTTTTGTAAGATAATTGACCGATAAGATGTCATGACGATTGTACGAATACTTCCATGTATATAAATATACGATAGGTGTTTGATTTATCGAACAATTAATTATGTACGAATAATTCCATCTTGGGCCCGCAAGGCACTTTTTTGTGGGGAAAATCGCTTCAGTCGGTGGCTGTGTCCCATCAGGCACGAATTCCCTGCGTCCCATTCGCATCCTTAATAATACATTAAAGGGAAACTAGTTTGGGAGTAAAAAATGAAAATTTAGATATTTATTCACATCTGACTTTTTTCATATTAATGAAGAAACCAAATCAACTTAGATTATTAAGTGAGAACAAAAGAATAGAGAGCATTATTAAATGTCCAAATTTAGTGAGTACAATCTTTGAAGTTGTTGCATGAAGTTCTATATTCTTAGATAATATATAAAAGCAAAGTACAATTTTACCATTGCACTGACATAAAATGTCAAATTCATTAGGGATGCTAATATTTCTTTTAGTTACGAACACTTTAAAAGTATATTTATCTTTAACTAATCATAAGATAAACTAATTTAACGATTTTGGTAAACTTGAATGCAAAAAAGAAAAGTAGAAGAGGGGTCACATGACGAGCTGACTTCCGATAGCCCAAAAAAAAGGTTTCTGTAATAAAATGGTCAAACTCCGCCAGAAAAGTTAAAATGGGCATAAAGGCCTACCATTTCCATTCATTAGCAACTTCACACAAAGACCTATCGGAAATTGTTGACGTAAACATTGAATTTCCTATGTAGAATTGTCGGTATTGATGTAGACATTTTTTTTATAATCTTTTTAAATTTTATGAAAAATTTTTATTACTTTTTGTTTTACTATATTTATTTTCCATAGGCTAGCGTAGGCATCGCAAGCCCAAACTTGAGCCCAAACCCAAGCCCTTTCCAGCCATAGTGAGCACTGGCGAGGGCCTTTGACTCCCTCGCCCAAATTCGGTTAGGGCTTCATGACCTTTGCACAAGGGCCAGTGGGGTAAGTTCACTCACTTTGTAGGAAAAAAAAAAGAAGAGAAAATGGAACAAAAAAAATAAAATAAAAAAAATTCACAAATTCAAAAAATTATAAAAATTATAAAAATTATTCATATTAACGTCAATCATATCACGTAATACAGTTAGCATCTATATTAGCAATTTCTTGAGTCAAAATTGGCTCAAAGGACTAAATTAGCAAATAATCAAAATATTTAACACTAAATCGACACAATTGAAAATTTTAAGATTGAGTTGGCCATCGTACAATAGATTTAAGATTTTTTGAACAAATATCGACTTAGGTACAATCTATCGTTTGGTTATTTTTGACATACTATCTCGATCATGTTTAGCTTTAATTGATGAAGTTAGTTTTCCCTCGAGCTCCTGCTAGGCAATAGACAGTGCTGGGATAACACAGAAAAGGGAAAATGATATAAAAAAGATCTCAAGGGACAATCTAAGGTATGATTAGGTCTTTGTAATCAGGTCAAATTATAACATAGCTTCTAGTACCATCGATTGATTAAGTGACATGATGATTGTCGCAATATTTAAAGAGAATGTGAAAATCAGTCTGGTCGATGGTTTGGATTAAATTATAAAGAGCCATATATATAGTACAAATCACACTGTTTCTTGATATTGAAGCATAATAATACACAGTTTGCGTCGCATATGAGAATGGGTATGCATAGACGATAATATTTAATTTTGCTTCCTTCGTGGGCTCCTACTTTACAATTTGCACGCATGCCCTAATCTCTCTTATCACCTGCGACAGCACGCATGATTGATGCGGCGGTTCGGTACCTGCGAAAGTCGAGACGGCAAAACCTCTATGGAAAAACATTGTCAACGACTTGATGATTGAACGAGACGTTTCGTGTGATGATGGATTTCCAAAGTAGCTCCTCTCAACGACCACTCTTAACTTGATATATAGAATGTTTAGGTCTATAAAGCATTATTTACATCTCTCTTGCGCACGCGAACAAGAGGCGATGACTTCAAATCCAAGGATGTCACCTCTAATCTAAGTCCACAATTACAAACAAAATGTCATTGATAGTACCGTAGTGGACCAGCAAATAGTGTGGGAAAATGTGTCAAGCGAGGCGAAACATAACATCTAGAGCTAACTTGGTGAATGAATTGATTAGTCTTAACTTTAAGATGGTAAGGACATGTACTAGGACCTAGGTACAATCTATGATCATGTATGGTTTCTTTGGTTTTACATTCTGGGTCATGTTTAGCTCTAACTGGTGAAGTTTGTCGTCCCTCCAACTCTTGCTTGCTAGTAATAGATAGCATTGGGATAGTCTAAAAGAGAGAAAAAGATATAAAGAAGAGCTCCAACCAACGGTATGATATTGTCTTTCTAGAGGGTTAATATCTTGAAATAGCTCATAGGACAATTGATTGATTGGATATAATGACAATTGTCACAATATATCAAATCAACTCAAATTATTGAGTGAGAACAAAAGAATAGAGAGTATTATTAAATGTCCAAATTTAGTGAGTACAATCTTTTAAATTTGTTGTATAAATTTTTATATTCTTAGATAATATATAAAACTAAGTTCAATTTTAGTATTGCGCTGAAATAAAAAGTCAAATTTATTAGGGATGCTAATATTTCTCTAAGTTAATTATGAAAAATTTAAACGTATATATACCTTTAACTAATAATAAGATAAAGTAATTTAAAGATTTTGGTAAACTTGAATGTAAAAAAGTACAGTAGAAGAGAGGTCACATGAGGAGGTTGCCTCTGATGGCCAAAAAAGGGTTTGGGTACTAAAGTGGTCAAACTCCATCAGAAAAGTTAAAATGGCCATAAAGGCCTATTATTTCCATTCCTTCGTTACTTTGCATAAATACCAAAAATTGCTAACATTGATGCTAAACATCTTACGTGGTATGACCGGCACTAATGTGGGCAATTTTTATAATTTTAAAAAGTATCTAAAATTTTTTTATTACTTTATTATCGATTTATTTTATTTATTTTATTTTCTATATTCCATAAGGTTGGTGTGAGCATCTTGAGCCTAAGCCTAGGCTAGTGAGGACAGACAAGGGACACAGCTATCTCGGCCATATTTGATGATGGCTTCATAGCCTTGGCGGCTGTCTTGACCCTCACCCAATGGCTGGTGAGGTTTGCCAGCTTTGTAAAAAATTAAAAAATAAAAATAAAGGAGAACAAAAAATGAATAAAAATTTTAAAAATTTTGAAAAAGTTTACAAAAATGTTAGCGCCGACCATGTTATGTAGGATGGTAGGCGCTGGGGTTAGCAATTTTTGATCAAAATTGGCCATAATGATTAATTTAACAAACCATCAAAAGATTTAGAATTAAAGTAACACAATTGAAAGGTTCATAATTAAATTAGCCGGTCAAATGAGTAAGTCAATGAGGGTCGAAAATGATTTGATCTAAATAGACCCATTTAACCTATTTTGAGTAGAGGTGTGCAAAACGAATCACAAGAACCGGGAACCACCCATATTAGATCTGATTCTCGGGAGTGTCGGTCTGGTTTTTAGTTCCTAATAATAGAACCGGAGTCCGGGTGGTTTGGTTCCCAATTCGAAGGGGGAACCAGACCAAACCGATTACATCTACCTTTTTTTGTTTGTCAAAAAGATTAGTAAAATGTAAATCAAATACTCCAGCGGACCAGGTAGTGTTTTAGGCGTACTATCTTGATCATGTTTGGCTTTAACCGGTGAAGTTAGCTTTTCCTCGAACTCTTGCTGGTAATGGACAATGTTGGGGTAGCTCGAAAAAGGAAAAAGACATAAAAAAGAGCTCTAGAGGACAATCGAAGGTATGATAAGGTCTTGATAGTCATGTCATTCATGACATATCTCATAGGACCATCAATCGGTTGGGTGGCATGACGATTTTCGCGATATTTAAAGAGAATATGAGAATCAATTTGGTCGAAGGTTCGGATTTAATCATAAAGAGCGATGTATGCAGCGTGAATCACATTGTTTCTTGATAATGATGCATAATACATAGTTTGCATCACAAACGAGAACAGGCATGCATAGACATAATATTTAATTTTGCTTCCTTCGTGGGCTCCTACTTTTCAATTTGCACGCATGACTAACGCCTCTTATTACTTCAGCAAGAGCACGCATGATTGATGCCGCGGTTCGGTATCTAAGGCATAGTGTCCACTGAATGCACGCAAGAGACGAGGAGCTAGGAAAATCGAGACGACGATGCCTCTAGCGACATCATTGTCAACGACTTGATAGCTGCACGTAACGATTCATGCGATGGTAGATTTCCAATGTGGCTCCTATCAACGTGCTAGTCTTGATCTATGGAAAGTTTCAGTCTATAAAGTATTATTTAGATCTCTCTTTCATGCACGATCATGAGGCGACAACCTTGAATCCAAGGATGTCTAATCTAAGCCCACAATTGCAAATGAAATGTCATTGATAGCTAATAAGAGGTTGTTTCAACGTCAATACATGGATGGTCCATCACGCTGCATTCCAGTTGGGCAAGACCAAAGCCCCAGGCCCTAATGGACTCAATGGACTTTTTTACCAGACCCACTGGGATATCCTCAAGAAGATCTTTTACTATTAGTCCAGAATTTTTTTCAAACCGGAATGCTGCCTTCAGCTTTGAACAGAACCATTATCTCTCTGATACCGAAAACTCCTCACCCAGAGCGCCTAGACCAATATAGACCAATTAGCCTTTGTAATTATGCCTACAAAATTATATAAAAAATCCTAGCCAACCGATTGAAACCCTTCCTCCCTAAGTTGATATCTATGGAACAAAGTGCCTTTGTGGGGGGCCGCTAGATACAGGACAACATTTTGATTGTACAAGAGGTGTTACATCAAATCCGAACTCGTAAGAGAAAGAAGCACTTTCAAGCAATTTTAAAAATGGATATGCAGAAGGCTTACGATCAAGTGGAGTGGGATTTTCTAAAAGATTACCTCATCAGGTTAGGTTTCCATCCTTCTTGGGTGCAATGGGTTTTGCAGTGTATAACGACAGTTTCTATCAGCGTCAAATTTAATGGTGAACTGTTGGATTATTTCTATCTGACGCGAGGCCTCAGATAGGGAGACCCTTTATCCCCTTATCTTTTCATACTGATGGCGAATTTTTTTTTATCAATACTCATACACCAAGCCTTAAATATGGGACATATCAAGGGGATCCAGTTAAACAGGTGGTGCCCAACTCTTTCTCGCTTATTTTTTTGCAGATGATGCCATATTTTTCTTAGATGGGACAATATCTGAATGCCAAAATCTATCGAACATTCTGAATCAATATTTTTTGGCTATGAGTCAAGTTGTCAATAGGAATAAATCAGGTCTTTTCTCTTGTAAAGATTGTCCCAGCAGCCTTAAAGAGAATATGGCGAATGAATTTCGCATCCCTGTGTTAGATAGGATGGGTAAATACCTAGGAATCCCGTCTGATTGGGGACGTTCTAAGAGAGATATGTTTGCCTGGATACTAGCAAGAGTGAATAGAAAACTGGAAGGATGGAAAGAAAACTTGATTTCGAAGGGAGGAAAGGAGATTCTCATCAAGGCCGTCGTTCAAGCGATACCACATTATGCTATGTCTATCTTTAAAATTCCTCACTCACTATGTCAATCCATAGAAAAAAAGATAGCAAGCTTATGGTGGAAGAACAATAGTCAATGGCAAGGCATACATTGGAAAGACTGGAACATTCTTAAAAACATGAAGGAGTTGGGAGGTCTTGGTTTTAAAGACCTCATTACTTTTAACAGAGCAATGCTAGGCAAACAAGCTTGGCGCTTGCTCCAGCAACCTTCATCTCTGTGGACTTAACTATTCAAAGGTCTATATTTCCATTTGCAAGATTTTCTATGTGCTGCCAGAGGAGCTCGGCCTTCCTGGGGTTGGCAGAGTATTCTATTAGGACAGGAGTCTATTTTATCAAAGTTGCAATGGTCTGTTGGTGATGGGACTCACATAAGAATTCGTGAGGATCAGTGGTTATCTAGGGGAAAACTAGTCGGACCTGTTGCTAGAGACGAACCTAAGATGGTAGCTGAACTGAGTGAACTAGAACATAACCGATGGGATGTTTCCTTACTGCATAGCTTTTTTGACATTGAGACAACAACAAAAATCCGAGCAATCCCAATTCGGCCACTTCATACAACATATCAATTGATTTGACAGATGATCCCCACGGACAATACTCAATTAAGCGAGGATATCATACTATAAGCCGCACATCATCTACCACTAACGAGAACAAAGCCTCCTCATCTTATCAACCACCTAACTTACTCTAGAAAAGTCTATGGAAACTTCATCTCCCACCCAAAATTAGGATTTTTCTATGGTCCATCTGTCAAAATGCTCTTCCTACTAGAGATAACCTATTTCAGAGACATATTAGCCCAGACCCAATGTGTGCATTATGTGCTATCCACATGCCAGAAACGCTGGAACATTTGTTTATTCTATGCCCATGGACTTTAAAGGTCTGGTCTCACCCACAAATTGGCATTCACATCATACCAATAGAAATTCGTCATATAGACGCTTGGATAGAAGACAAACTTACTCAGTAGAGGAACTCACCTGGTATGAACATTATAGGCGCTCTCCTGTGGTAAATCTGGAAGGCTCGGAATCGATTTATTTTCTCTCATAAATGGCTAGATCCAACGTTTGTTGTCAAAAAAGGTCTACTCCAGGTTCATATGGCACAACACACCACCTCTGCCTTGACGGGTTCATTGCAAAAAAAGGCCGGTCCCGATTCACTTTGGACCGCTCCAGATCCGGATGTTCTACAAATCAATATAGATGGGGCCTTTCAGAGCGGCAACAATTCGGGATCTATGGCTTATATTTGCCGAGATCACAATGGCAACATGATAGAAGGTTTTACCTATGTTGTAGATGCTTCTTCCGCTCTGCAGGTTGAAATCCAGGCGCTAACCCTAGCATTGAATCACCTTCTGAAGCGAGGTAGAGTAACTAAGAAAGTCATCATAGATTCTGATTGCAAAACGCTGGTTGAAGCTGTTAATGATCCACACACGATGCCATGGGAGGTTCGGAGTTTGCTTGCTGAAGTCATCGCACTCTTACCCTGTTTTTCACAGCTGCAACTTAGGTTTAGAAGGCGTGAAACAAACACTGTAGCGGACTAGGCTGCTAAGGCCCATCTCCACGGGTCTCTGCCTCTAAATTGGGCAGCCAATCCTCCTTCTATTTTGTTGGACATTCTAGTTTCGGATGCAATAGCTGCAAGATGTAAAATTTCCTTATCTTGAATGCAGTTTTCCTTTGTCCAAAAAAAAAAAAAAAAAAACGTCAATGAATGGACGGAAAGTCGATTTCAGTTTAGAATGACTATATTGGCAAATTATCAAAATGTTTTGACATTAGAATTGAAAGATAGAGATAAGGTTTTTCATCATTATTAGCAGGGTGATCGGTTCTTGAGTAGGCAGTTCCCATCCTAAAACCGGAAACACCCACTGAGGATTGCTTTAAAAAAATTGGATTTAGGAACCGCCCACTATTTCATGGACCCACTTGGGAATTTGAATGGGGGGGGAGAATACTCAAGTGTAAAAACTTAATATGGATAGACACATAAGTGCCAAAAATTTCAAAATGTATATTTAAGTGCCACTTTATTATTTTTTTTTTGGATATGTTCAGCACAAGTCCTAAAACTTGTCAACAAAGTGCAATTGAGTCCTAAAACTTACAAAAAGTGCCATTAAGTCATAAAACTTGTCAACTTGGTTCAATTTAGTCCTTCTGTTAACACCGTTAGTTTATATTAACGGAAATTGCTGACTTGGCTTATTTTAATACTTTCTCTCTCCTACGTGGCAATTAGGGCAAGAAAAATTGTGCACGTAAGCGAAACGACGTAGTTTTGTGGATATTGCCATTCTCAAAACAACGACATCTCCCCCTCCGTTTTTTTCACGACGTCTCCCCCTCCGTTTCTCCGTTTCTTTACGACATCTCTTCCTTTCTTCCCCTCTCGAATCAACGAACCCTAAGCCCTAAATCTCGACGCAGATCTCTTCCCTTCTTCCCCTCTCGAATCAACATAACCCTAAGCCCTAAATCTCGACGCAGATCTCTTCCCTTCTTCCCCTCTCAAATCAACGCAACCCTAAGCCATAAATCTCAACGTAGATCACTGGTGCCTCGCGAGTTGCAGTTCATTGTCAAACATTGGTGCGAGTACGTGTGACACTTGTCCCACAAGAGCCTTGGCGGTGGATCGAGCGGCGCTGACGATGGAGGCGAGGTGAATTTGTTTGCATCGCTTGTGTCCATCCATAGGAATATGTTGTGGAGATTGATTGTCCCGCTTACTTTGTGCTAACATGATAGGATGAAGTCTCTGGACCGATTGACTCAGAGGACCCTGATTTCAAATTGAGCAAATATGATTATTTTGGCCATGGTGAGATACTGAGTTTCTTCTCTCATGTGTATTGGGGATTGTGATTACTTCTTGTGGTGTTCTTCAATTCTAATCTGCATCACTGTATTTGTGATTTGTCCATTAATGTAACTGATAATATAGTGTTTGATCATTTCTTTCAGGATTATGGCTGAAGTTATCTACAACTTCACTAATTATAAAATTTGTTATAGACAACGACATCTTCCTCTTGAAACTTCAAGTTCATTTGGGGGGGGTGATGTGCGTATCTTCATCTCTGCATCTATATTTACTTGATTAGAAAGGGACATGAGAATAATGTTTTTTCAGACTAAGATAGCAGGGATATGGTATGACGTGGGTTTAAATCCATCTAATATATGTGTCCTCTTGAAACTTCAAGTTCATTTGTGGGGGGGGGGGTGATGTGCGTATCTTCATCTCTGCATCTATATTTACTTGATTAGAAAGGGACATAAGAATAATGTTTTTCAGACTAAGATAGCAGGGATATGGTATGATGTGGGTTTAAATCCATCTAATATATGTGTCCCTGTTATTTGTCAACACTAGCTTTAGAAAGCCAGCTTTGGCTTCCTGAACTGTCTATTTTGGTTGCGCTAATGACTGTCTTCATTTAATCATTTCAGGGACAACAATAGCGGTTCATGCTGTTGATATAATTGCTTTGTCAAAGGTGACTGATTGTTTCCTCTTCGTGTTTCTCTTGTAGTTCTATTCCGGTTGCTATAGTTCATGGCAATGGTGCTTTGATTTTGATCGGCAGCTTACCTGCTTAATGCTACCGCAGGAGCACTACCGTTTGCTCCAGCCTAAGTCAATATGGAGATCGGATGACACAAATGAAACATGTAGTCTTGTTGAGCGTATACTACACTTGGAACCCATTGAAGTATGTTTCAAATAGTTGCATAGAGGTCACTTTTTAAGCCTCATTTTTGTGCTAAATTAGTCATGGATTTCCTCTCATGCTTGAATGTTCCACTTGTCCATGGTGCAAATAGGCACATTTAAATTGAACTTCTTTACATCACATTGTTCAGTACTTATTCACTGGAATCATCATCATGGCTGATAAATGCTACATGATTGTTACACAGTACCTGCTTAGTGGTGTCACATGACTATGAATGTTTTCAAAGAACTGTAACTTAATAGAAATCAGTCAAAAATTAGATGGCCTAATGATATATTGCCTCAACAACCAGTTCTATCAAGAGTTATCCTCTTTTGGAATTATCTATGGATATCATATTTTCCTGTTCTTCCCCCTTTTTTTTTTTTATGCTTCTTGCTGTCCCATAATCCTTTAAGTTGAATCTATAGATATAGTTCCTTTTCACTGTCGATGACGATACCAAATGATTTGTCTCATTGTCCATTGCTTACGCAGTTCTTATGTGATGGAATCCAATGCACTACTTGATATGCTTTTTGTTGTGTGATGATGTTAAGAAAAGAAGATTTGTAGTTTCCATGAACTTATTTGCATGTGCATGTTATTCTTGGAAACAAGATTTATATCGCATGCCCATATTTTCGTCTTAGAGGTCTCTAGCTACTCTTTACAGTTTTGCGACACATGCTAAGATTAAATGTGGGACAACAGACAGGTGGTCTTTATCTGTGAATAAGTTGTCATTACATGTTTGTTTTGAAGGTTAACATATTTCGAGGGATCACTTTGCCGGAGGCTCCGAGATTTGGGAAAGTTTTGGCGGGCAGTTCATTGCTTAGGCATAATTAGTTCAGTTTTGTGCAGTTTTATGCTAAAACAATATGTGAGATGTGTACATAAAGATTTGATGACTTCCTTTCTTCTAAATTAGTTCAATTTACTGTCACTTTCAGCTCCTTTTTTGCTGATGTTGGTTTGCTGATGCTTGTATTTGGAATGAGTTTATTGGAGGGTTGACTACTCTCAAGGTCATCCATCAATATGGGTATGTTTACCCTACCCATTTCTCTTTTTACAAGTGAAGTCATTAGTAGTTTTTAGTTGAAATTTTACGATTGAAAGTGCTATTTGTTTCTATTCCTTTGTAGGTCCAATAGGTAACAACAAAGTTTATGTCACTGTTTTCTTTGGAGGTAAATTTCAAGTTGGACCGCCCTTAGAATACGTAGATGGAAAGGTCGATGTTGTTGAAGTAGACTTAAGTAAGGGTTCATTATCCAACATAATTGCAGTTGTTGAGGTTCTGTGTGGGCGTAAAATAGAAAAGTTTTTTTTTATAGAGTTCCTGGAAGTAATATTCTTGAAGATGGAGTAACTCTTAGGTACTTATGGGATAACTCCGATGTGATAGATCAATTTTATCATCATCTTCACTCTGAAAATATTGAATTGTATGTTGAGCATGTTGATGATGAAGAAACGCTTGCTAAGATAGGGGGATTTGAGATGGAAACTGGAGGTTTGTTTGATGTGAATATATAAAGTGTTAACAATGTGGCTGATAATGTGTTTGAAAATATAATTGAAAATACCGATGGTGATGGGAATCAGCTTGAGGGTGAAAGTAGGGATGTAGATGATGAGAATGATGATGCATGTAATTTGGTGGATGCTGACAGTCGAGTGACGATGATGATTTTGAATTGGTTAATGCAAGAAGAAATCTAAAAGAATTTTCAACGAGACATAGACTCAAAATTGGAACTAACATTGAAGAAACTTCTCAATTAGACATTGGCTCTCAAACTCCATTATCAGTTGATCCTCTAATGGTGGATGCGTTTGGGTGTGAAATAGAGTACTATGATTCAAATGAAGAAGAAAGTCTTCATTCAGATTTAGATGATGAGAGTGAAAAAGAAGAAAATGATGTTATTTCAAGAAGGAGGAGTAGGTTTTCATCATATGATCGAAATTGTAAGAATTCAGTATTTGTTGTTGGCATGACATTTGAAGATTCAAGTGAGTTCAAAGATGCAATTTTGAGGTACTCGGTGGCTGATCAAAGAGCAATTAAATACACCAAGAACACCACTAGATTTGTAAGAGCTAGGTGTGCCCAAGCTAATTGTAACTAGATGATTTATGGTGCTCTCAATAGCAAAACTGGATCATTTTATTTGAAAAAGTACATTGATGAGCATATATGTGCTATCACTTTTGAGAATAAGAGAGTTTCTAGTTCTTTTTTAGCTAAACACTTTATGGTTCTCATTTCTGCAATGCCTAAAATTAATGCACCTCAGTTGAAGATATTAGTTAGAGAATAGTTAGGGGTGAATGTCACTGTGAGTTAATGCAGGAGAATAAAGCTAAAAGTGTTCAAGGAATTACAAGGCAATTATAAGAAGGAGTATGCACTGATGTACGATTACTTGGGAGAGCTTTACATTGTAAGTTAGGTGAACACATTTAAAATGAAAGTTGAAAGACCACTACCAGATTCCTTACCATTATTTGATAGGGCTTACATTTGCTTTGATGCTTGTAGGAAATGATTTTTGGCAGGGTGTCGGAAGATCATTGGATGCAATGGATGTTTTCTTAGGGGATTGATCAAATGTGAGTTGTTGTGTGCTAACAATCAAATGTATCCAGTAGCATGGGCAGTCATAAGAATTGAGAATAAGGACACATGGAGTTGGTTTATCAACTTGTTGAAAGAAAATCTTGACATGGGTAATGGTAATGGATGGGCCTTAATAAGTGACCAACAAAATGTATGTAATATTACTATTGCTCATCTTGAATTTGTTTGCAACAATGTATATACTGATTTCAAATATTAATATTTTCTTTTCTTTTTTTATATATCAGGGCCTCATCCCTTCAATAGTTGAACTTTTGCCAAATGCAGATATAATGTGTGCGAGGCATATATATTCTAATTGGGGCTAAAAATACAAAGGAAAGCAGTTGATGAGACAATCTTGGAAATGTGCTAAGAGTACTAATATGTCAAATTTTGAGGTGCATAAACAGAGATTGAAGGAAATGACTCCACAAGGTCATGATAATCTATTCCAAATTAAGCCAAAGCACTGGTCTAAAGCATTCTTTGACACCAACATAAAATGTGATGTTGTTGATAATAATCTTAGTGAAGCTTTCAATGGTAGGTGTGTGGAAGCTATGTGCAAGGCCATTGTGAGTATGCTTGAAGATATTAGAATTATGATTATGAATAAAATGCAAAGTCAAAGGGATGCATGTGCTAAGTGGACAAGGAATTATGGTCCAAGGATTGTGCATAAGTTACATCAGAATACAGTGGCTAGTAGATATTGCCATTGGATATAGAATGGAGATCAATGATACGAGATTATGGAAAATGGTGACAAATATGTTGTAGACTTCAATTTGAAGACTTGTTCTTGTAGAGCTTGAGAAGTTAGTGGAATTCCATGTTTCCATGCTATATATGCAATACACCACAAGAAAAATGATTCATGTGACTACCTAGCCGAGTGCTATAACAAGAACAAATACTTAAGTGTTTATCAATTCATGATGCCTACTGTGAGAGGATAGAAATTTTGGGGCAAAACTAATGAAGAAGCCCATCAGCCCCCACCGATCAAAAAGATACCTAGTAGGCCAAAAAGGAGTAGAAGAAAGCAATCGCTTGAGCTTGTAAGACAGAATAGAATGACTAAAGAGGGTAAGCGAATGACTTGTTTTACTTGCCATGTGGTTGGACATAATTGTAAAGGATGTCCTCTGAAAAATGTATTTCTTAACTAATTGATTTTGTTGATTCTAAGCTTGTTGTCTTGTCATGAATGCTTACTATGTGCTTTTTAGGCCCATGCAAATGCACCTGAAGCTCAATCTCAAGCCAATTTCAATGGATCAAGGCCTAAAAAAAGACAAGTACTTTGTGATAGATTCATGCATTATAAGTTATAAATGTGAAGATTTCGATTTACTAATGATGGATATATATGCAAGCTAAAGCTACAGCAACGACAAGTACAACTCAAGGAGGATCCAAAGGCCGTGTCATTGCTTCTGCAGAAGCTAGTGCATTTGTACAAGATAATAGTTGGCAGACGAATTCTTCAGCCAATGCTTTTGCAGAAGCTAGTGCACAAGTAGAAGATACTTCTGCCAATGCTTTTGCAGAAGTTAGTGCACCAATTGAAGATACTTCAGCCAATGCTTTTGCTCAAGTCAATGTGCCAGCACAAGATACTTTAGTCAATGCTTGTACAAAACTTAGTGGACCAATAAAGATACTTCAGCCAATGCTAAAGCTCAATCTAGTGTAAATGAAAGAGGATGTTGGGTTACTGCTAATGTAAGTGGATGTAGTGGACATGCCAATTCTTTTGCTGAAGCTAGTGTTAATCAATGACAATGATTTTTTCGTGCTCAAGCCAATGCAATAACTAGCAGCAGACCTCAAAAAATCCCAGTGAGCAATACCTCACCAGCCATGCATTCATGTGTTGTGATTACATTATCACATTCGATTTTTTTTTTTTTTTCAGTTTAAAAGACCAGCCATTGAAATGGAAATGATATAAGGGCAGTCACAATCGAACAAGAAAAAGAAAATGGTATGTTTACACAACTCCTAAAAATAACCTTCAAATTCTCAATGTGAGTATGTTTTAACACTTTACAATGGGAACCGATTGTCTCCTTGAACTAAAAACATACCCATTCTTTTGTAGCCTGGCTCAACTAATATAAGATTATCGAAACAATCGGACAAAGGAGTAGTTTTAGGAGCTTCAATGGCAAAGGCGCATCCCCAAGCCAGTGCACAACCTCAATCATCTCAAAGTGCTTTTCAAAAGCATGTTGTTGTGAAGTTAAAGCCACCATTGCAACTCCAGGACAGTTTGCAGCTTCAAGCATTAAGAACTTATCCTCGAAAGCACATCGGTGTAAAGCCAAAGCCACCATCGCACCCCCAGGCAAGTTCTCAGCCTCAGTCCCGAAAACATGTTGCCATAAAGCCGAAGCCGAAGCCACCATCACAACCGCCAGTGAGTTCACAGCCTCAGTCATCTCATACTTCAATCCGCAAAGCCTATTTGGAAGTGAGTCACATAAGGCACACTATATACAATTAAAAGCTCACGACTTATGAATCAAGTGCACGTTGAACCTGGTGGACCACCCGAGACAGTAGACTTGGATTGACGTGCTTGCTAAATGTGTTAGGTCTCATGAAAGTTGCAATAAGAAATTCTCCTTTAACATTATCTTGGGTGCTATTTTTGCTAGCCAATTTCTTATATGGTTTGTGGTTTGTAGTGTTTTCTAGCAATCAATTTTAGTGATTTTGTAATTATCAGAGAACGTGTTGGGATTGTGTTTAATGACTCGTCCCTTTTGTTGTATACATTTGAGAATATCCTATCCGTCTCTTTGCCTCTTGGACAGTTTGCATTTGGATTGGCTTGACTCCGATAGTGCTTGATTTCTTTCAAGCAGTTCGACTATCATGTCCCTCGCTTGATCCGGTATTTTTTGGTCAACCCATATGAAGAAATTGCAGCAACCTGAACCATCAAACTTAGCACATCCATAGAACCTTCTTCCTGCGTTTTTCTTTGTTTTTGCAATAAGAAGTGGTGATCGAAGACCACAATAGCATGTTAACTCTGATTCGACTTCATTAGGAGTTACACCACTTGATTTAGAAGTTGTTGCCCTCATTCTTCTTGTCGCCATATTAAAAAAGCATATCATAGTTGCAAACTACCAAAACCTACACCATAGGAGAATAAAGGCATGTTAACCTTCAAAACAAACATGTAATGACAACTTATTCACAGATAAAGACCACCTATCTGTTGTCCCACATTTAATCTTAGCATGTGTCGCAAAACTGTAAACAGTAGCTAGAGACCTCTAAGACGAAAATATGGGCATGCGATATAAATCTTGTTTCCAAGAATAACATGCACATGCAAATAAGTTCATGGAAACTACAAATCTTCTTTTCTTAACATCATCAAGCAACAAAAAGCATATCAAGTAGTGCATTGGATTCCATCACATAAGAATTGTGTAAGCAATGGACAATGAGACAAATCATTTGGTATCGTCATCGACAGTGAAAAGGAACTATATCTATAATTCAACTTAAAGGATTATGGCACAGCAAGAAGCATAAAAAAAATGGGGAAGAACAGGAAAATGTGATATCCATACACAATTCCAAAAGAGGATAACTCTTGATAGAACTGGTTGTTGAGGCAATATATCATTAGGTTATCTAATCTTTGACTAATTTCTGTTAAGTTATAATTCTTTGAAAACATTCATAGTCATGTGACACCACTAAGGAGGTACTGTATAACAGTCATGTAACATTTATCAGCCATGATGATGATTCCAGTGAATAAGTACTGAACAATGTGATGTAAAGAAGTTCAATTTAAACGTGCCTATTTGCACCATGGACGAGTGGAACATTCAAGTGTGAAAGGAAATCCATGACTAATTTAGCACAAAAATGAGTCTTAAATACGCAACTATTTGAAGCATACTTCAATGGGTTCCAGGTGTAGTATACGCTCAACAAGAATGCACGTTTCATTTGTGTCATCCGATCTCCATGTTGACTTAGGCTAGAGCAAATGCCAGTGCTCCTATGGTAGCACTAAGCAGGTAAGCTGCCGATCAAAATCAAAGCACCATTGTCATGAACCATAGCAATCGGAATAAAACTACAAGAGAAACACGAAGAGGAAACAATCAGTCACCTTTGACAAAGCAATTATATCAGTAGCATGAACTGCTATTGTTGTCCCTGAAAAGATTAAATGAAGACAATCATTAGCGCAACCAAAATAAACATACTTCAGGAATCGCTATTGTTGTCCCTGCTATCTTAGTCTGAAAAAAAACATTATTCTCATGTCCCTTTCTAATCAAGTAAATATAGATGCAGAGATGAAGATACGCACATCACCCCCCCCCCAAATGAACTTGAAGTTTCAAGAGGACACATATATTAGATGGATTTAAACCCATCATACCATATTCCTGCTATCTTAGTCTGAAAAAACATTATTCTCATGTCCCTTTCTAATCAAGTAAATATAGATGTAGAGTATCATTTCCCCCCCCCCAAATGAACTTGAAGTTTCAAGAGGAAGATGTTGTTGCCTAGAAGAAATTCTATAATTAGTTAAGTTGTAGATAACTTCAGCCATAGTCTGAAAGAAATGATCAAACACTATATTATCAGTTACATTAATGGACAAATCACAAATACAGTGATGCAAATTAGAATTGAAGAACACCAAAACAAGTAATCACAATCCCCAATACACATGAGAGAAGAAACCTAGTATCTCACCGTGGCCAAAATAATCATATTTGCTCAATTTGAAATCAGGGTCCTCTGAGTCAATCGATCTAGAGACTTCAGCCTGTCATGTTAGCATAGAGTAAGCGGGACAATCAATCTCCACAACATATTCCTATGGATGGACACAAGTGGTGCAAACAAATTCACCTCGCCTCCACTGTCGGCGCCACTCGATCCACCGCCAAGGCTCTTGTGGGATGAGTGTCGCACGTACTCGCACCGGTGTTTGACAAAGAACTACAACTCGCGAGGCACTGGTGATCTGCGTCGAGATTTAGGGCTTAGGGTTGCATTGATTCGAGAGGAGAAGAAGGGAAGAGATCTGCGTCGAGATTTAGGGCTTAGGGTTGCGTTGATTCAAGAGGGGAAGAAGGGAAGAGATCTGCGTCGAGATTTATGGCTTAGGATTCGTTGATTCGAGAGGGGAAGTAGGGAAGAGATGTCGTAAAGAAACGGAGAAACGGAGGGGGAGACGTTGTGAAAAAAATGGAGGGGGAGACGTCATCGTTTTGAGAATGGTAATATCCACAAAACTACGTCATTTCGCTTACGTGCACAACTTTTCTTACCCTAATTGCCACGTAGGAGAGAGAGTATTAAAATAAGCCAAGTCAGCAATTTCCGTTAATATAATTAACAGTGTTAACGGAATGACTAAATTGAACCAAGTTAACAAGTTTTAGGACTTGATTGCACTTTTTGTAAGTTTTAGGACTTAATTGCACTTTGTTGACAAGTTTTAAGACTTGTGTTGAACATATCCCTTTTTTTTAAAATGGCACTTAACAACTAACTATGGTGAGGTTTGTAGGAAATCTAATATGGCGTTATTCTATTAATAAAACCGGTCTATGTGGCTTCTCAGAATATCTACTTAGTAATCTTTATCTCAAAACGATATCAATTTGCCCCCAAATTTGATTTTTAATATAAATATTAATTAAATTTTAAAACTAGATTGAAAAATCAAATTTGGACCAAAACTCTGGCAAAGGTTCGCGGCCATCGCCTATGGTAAGGGGTCGCAACCCCTATAGCAACAAATAGGGCTGCAACCCCTACCGCAACAATTATGGTTTCAAACTTACAACAAATAGAGGTGACCTAGAGCGAGATAGAAGGTGAAGCCGTCAATCAATGAGAGTTGAGAGTTAAGAAATGGAGAGACCAAGGGAGTTGCTTTAAGAGAGTTGAGATGAGACGATATGATTGACAAGCAAGATCGGGGATTTAGGGTTTTTATTTTTTAAAATATATATTATATATTATAGGTTCATGTAAATAGTTCTATAACTAAAACTAGTAATAGTGCTGGTTCCCACCAAATCCAATTTATTGAAATCAACAACCACCAGTTTTAGGTCAGTCCGTCTAGTTTTGGATGGTTCAGGTGGTTCTTGAATTTTTTGCACACCTCTAATAATTAGTTGCATTCTATGTTAGCTGAGGAATCAATGGTTTCCCTCGTTGAAGATATGCATACCGGTCGTCCACTAGATGCCCTTTGCAATGACCTACACTTTGTTAATAAGCACATTATACAACGCAAGCCTATGCCTACACGTTCAATCATGTCTATCGCATGTAAATCATCCTACTCGACCTCGAATTTCTCTATAATAATTTCCTTATCTAGAATAGTAGTGTCTCTCTTGTTGATCACAATACCAACTTTGGTGCTAAACCTGGCACTTGAATCAATTTTGGACCTCGTAAAAAAAAAAAAATGGACAAGAATTTCATGTACTTTTTCTGCACAATGGTTTGTACACCAAAGAAGTGAAAATGGAAAACATCAGTAAGCGCCTAGGGATGTTTTTTTTTTTTTTTTTGTCCTTCTATATTCTTATTCTAACACTCACTCTTAAACTTTTGCTCTGCCTCCTTGCAAGCGTGGGAGTTGAAACTCACTATTGAAACTAAATTGTCCCCACTCTCAACCCCCTGAGAAAGGTGGGGATTCGAACCCCCCACATCTCCCTTCTAAGTTGGAAGGGTGGCTACTGAAGCAAACCCCAGTGGTTAGCGCCCAGGGATGTGGATGATGGATTGATAACCAATCACTCATATTTGTTGAGCTCTGTTAGTCGAATGATGCTGAGATTCCATGCAAGGGGATGATGTGCACTTGACATAGTAGCTGGAATCACCTAACTACCAGAGACGTTTAGCTATCTATGATCGCATCTTTGACTTAGTGACCAAATTCAAACGTCCGCTCTAATCATTCCTTCCAATCCTATTCAATATCGTCCTCCTACATTCTTTCTCTATTTAGAGAAGAAACTATGAAATGTGAAGCAGACATGTAAAAGTAGTACTGTGTAAGAGTAATCAATTTCCATCCTATAAACTAAAATCAATAATTGGAATAGATAGGATTGGAATCAAGAATTATTCCAATCTACAGTGTAACAAGACCAAACCAATCCTAGTTTAGCTTCCGGGTTATCCCGGAATAGAAGGTATTATTTATTTATTTTCTTTCTTAAAAATGCCTAAATATATTTAAAATTACTTAAGTGTAAGATGTGATTACTAATCATGGGAAAATTACTCATAGAAAAGAGATTAATAATCTATACTTTTTGAACTTGTTGGATGATAAAATAAGGAGTAAGTGTACATGAAGTTTTGAAACTTATCATAAATATGCAATTGAGTCCTAAAACTTAAAAAAATAAAAATACAATTAAGTTCTTCTATAAACTCTGCTCAACTTGGCCCATGAAAGATACTAATGTGTCTCTTTTTTGTTATTAGTTTATCCTTTCTACATGACATTGGCATAACTAAAACATTATAAATAAGGCTAAATCAACGTCATTTTGATCCAAATTTGAATTTTATACCTAAACATTATTTAAATTAGATTAAAATATTTACTAAAAAAAGAGGAATGAAGGAAACTAGGCAAGGCCCTGGTCCTCACCGCCACTATGCCCACCATTGTTGAAAATGGTTGGCCGGGTCACCAAGCTTGACCAATGGTTGTCAACCCTCATCAATTGTAGGGAGAATCATGGCCTTCCCCCAAAATGAGCAAGGGTCACTAGCCCTTGCCCAGATCTGGTCGATGGTTGCTACTTGTGAGGGTGTGTAAGCCCTTACCTATAGTTGGTGAGGGTCACCGGCCACTTGCTAGGGCTCGGCCTACTGGCCATTGCCCCACCATTGTAGACCCTTCTTGACAATGGTGGGGTGGTGGTGCCGACAGTGGTAAGTGCTACAAGCTATCGCCTAGTTTTACTCGTTTTTTTTTTTTATCATTTCGTTTTTGTGTTTTTTAAGTTAGCTTATTTTTAATATAATTTAAATAAAATTTGTACTTAAAAATCAGATTTAAACCAATACAACGTCGTTTTAATCAACATTAGCACCATATAGGAGAGAAAAAAAAATCACATTAGCATTTCTATTAGCTAATTTGGACGGAGTTAAAAAAATGACTTGATTGAATTAATTTGACAACTTCTAGGACTTAATTGTATTTTTAAAAAAATTTAGTATGTAATTGCACTCTCTTAACACGTTTTAAGACTTCTAGTATCTGTATCTCAAAAAATGATATACTTTAGCTGGTACCGCCGATTTGATCCGGTTGGTCCGGTTTCTAGGGGTGCGAATGGTAACGTTTATGTTCTTTTTTGTTCCGGAACGAGAAACAAAAAAAAGTGTTTGTTTTTGGGGAACAATTTTTGAACAAAAGAACGCATTTGGTAACGTTTGTTCCGGGAATAAAAAATGAATAGAAACACGTTTGGTAAATTTTATTCTTTTTTTATTTCTTTTAATTTTTTAACATTTTTTTATTTTTATTTTATTTTTCATTTTTTATTTTTTATTTTTCAGCGGCCTCGTCACCGGGCGAGCTCGGCCTCGCCCGATCCGGCGAGGCCGCGCCACGCGGCGAGCCGAGCTCGCCCAACCAAGGCAAGGCTCGGCCGCCGGGCGGGCGAGGCCGAGCCTCGCCATGGTTGGGCGAACTCGGGCTCGCCCGGATCGGCGATCCGGGCGAGCCTTGCCTTGGGCAAGCTCGAGCTCGCCCGGATCCGGCGAGGCCGAGCCTTGCCGAGGGCGGTGACGCTCGGCCTTGCCGGATCTAGGCGAGCCCGACTCGCCCGGCCCAAGGCGAGGCGAGGCCTTGCCGGGCGACGCCCTCGGCGAGGTCGCCGCCCTCGAGGGCGTCGCCGGCCCTCGATGGCCGGTCGCCGGCCATGGCCGAGGCCGGCGACCGGCCAAAGAAAAAAAAAAAGAAGAAAAGAAGAAGAAGAAAAGAAAAAAATAGAAGAGAAGCGTTTTTGTTCCTTTCGGCGTCCAAAAAGTGTTTCTCAAGGCCGGGAAACAAGAATTTGTTGTTTCTTTTTTTGTTCCTATTTTGCTCCTCCGAACAAAAAAAAAAAAAAAACAAACGCAACCAAACGCGTTTTTTTTTTTTTGTTTCGGGAACAAAATCCGTACAAAGTGTTCCGGAAACCCTTCTTTGGAGCGTTTCCATGCACTCCCTAGGGAGCCAAGAATCAGACAAATTTGCATAGGAATTACCTAGAACCAGCTGGTTCGATATGTTTTGATCCAATCCTGAGTTGGATAGGGACCAATGCACACCCCTAGTATCATGACTCTCATGTTTGTGTTAGAAACTTAGGGTGCATTTAATAACCACATTAAGTATGCTAGAGAACCTCAAATCACACATTTTTTTTAATGATTACGAATATTCAGTTGAAATCAAAATCTTTACTAATTATAATTTCTAAATCTTTCAATAATGCTTGCTATTTTACGTTTCGTTAGAGACTCATAGATTTAATTACTTTTCTTATCTTTTGTCAGAAAATCTTTTATTTTCAGTTCTATCAAACTCTTTCATACTTATTTTTCAGTTCTATTAAACTCGCCCTTAGTTACTTCTTTCTTTCTCCTTTCGAATTCTCAACTCCTTAGCAGGAACACAAACCATCAAATGACCTAATTGGACTCAGAGTGAAATGTCAGATAATGGACCATCAGTACTTCACATGGCAAGACACAATCCAACTGATCAATCTTATAGAATAGAACTTATGGACCTTGGCTAATAAATTGTTCTTGGGCCATTCAGAAGCCTTTGAAAGGCCTAAATTTTCCATTTCCATCGAAGACTAGCATTGTTAGGATTTCATGTTTGTAACCGCGGAATCTCTCTCTCTCTCTCTCTCTCTCTAGGGTAAGAGAAGAAGAGTTCTTGTCATTTAACGATAGGGCTCTCCCTAAAAATGGCATTCTTTGCTTTTAATTGAAATTCAAAATTATCCATGTAGTTTTATTCCTTTCAAAAACATTTCCTCATAAGAAAAGATCAGAGAAAGGAAAGATTGGATTGTTCTCTATGTCAGATTTCGCCGACGTAGATGGGACGTCATTACTATATTGTTAGTGGGTTCAGAATTTTATATGGTCCATATACTTTCCGTTTGGTTCTACAATGGCCAAGGCTAGTGTTGTAAGTGAAGTCACATCAAATCTTCTTTACATATTCAATTACAAATCAGTTCATGGATGACACAAGAAGCTTGCAAATGCATGTGCGATTAATCTGAACAAGTCTGGAATATTTTTCTGTACAGATTGTCCTCAAAGCCTAAAAGTAAATTTGGCTAGAGAGCCGAGTGTCCCTGTAATTGATAAAACAGGCAAATATTAAGAAATTCTGTTGGATTTGGGATGTTCTAAAAAAGAAAGTTAGCATGGATTTTGGGGAGAGTGAATACTAAGTTGGAAGGATGGAAAGAGAAATTAATGTCTAAAGTGGAAAAAGAATTTCTTATTAAAACAGTGGTCGAGGCTCTCTCATAATATGCAATGTCTATTTTTAAAGTCCCAATGTCGATTTGTAAGTCAATTGAATAGAGAATTGCATCCTTTTGGTGGAAGAACTCTGTAGCTAAACTAGGTATGCATTGGAAAAAATGGAAAATTCTTACAACTAGGAAGACATGGGAGAGGTAGGCTTTAGAGACTTAATTGCCTTGAACAAAGCAATGTTGAGTAAACAGGCTTGGAGACTTTTTCAGAATACGTCATCTTTTTGGGGCCAGATACTAAAAGGAATCTATGTTCCACATAGGGGCTTTTGCCATGCGGAAAAAGGCGCAAGACCTTTGTGAGGATAGCAAAGTTTACTAATGGGAAGAGACTTAATTGCTCATCATTTGCAAGGGATGGAAAAAAAATAAAAATTAGAGAAGACAAATGGTTGAGAAAGGGGCTAATTAGAGGGCCAGCACCTAGAGATGAACCTTTCTTAGGGGCTGATTTCATCAACTTAGAGGAGAATACACGGAATAGCCGCGTCTTAAGGAATGCTTTGATGCTCAAATAGTTAATGAAATTCTTTCAATCCCAGTTAGACTCCACATAGCAATTGACCAATTTATATGGACAGGGACTCAGTGAGGCAACTATTTTGCAAAGAATGGATACAATAGCATCAGAGCAGTTTTTTTTTTTTTTTTTGGTAAAGGTAATATATAAATAGATAGAGGAAAGGCCAAATGTACAAAAGATCATGACATCAAAAACTTGCACTCAAGATGAGAGATCATCATGAGTGAAAGGATGCCATGACGTAAAAAAACCCGCAACCGTGGTGTCCAAAAACAAGGATGAAACACAACCACAATAGCAAGCACGGCAGGAAAAACAACCAGCTAGACACAACCACCTCAACAAGGAGGAGAAACACCCCTCCAGGTTCCACCAAAAGGCCGATCACGGACCCCCCCGTGAAGATAATGGGATCAAAGCCCCAACTCCTCTACAACCTTCTGTTCTTGAAGTTGTCCTCCACATTCCTGAAGGTACTAGTCCTATCTCTCACCACCTTAAACAGATGGTTCTTCATCGCCAGGACGGTGAGGGGTTGATCCCTAAATAGGATGCTATTCACATTCTTCCAAATAATATGACAAAGAGCTCCAAAGGAGAAGCGAGCAATGCATTTAAAGAAGTCCTTGCCCATTAAGAAGGAAGTGGCCCGTCGAAGGTTTTCTCCCCAAGATCTATTGCACCAAGGCAAATTGCATCTAGCCGCCCAAAAGAAAGCAATACCAGCCGTAACAAGACAATAAAAAATAGATGATCTATGGAATCAGGCATAGTTTTGCAAAAAGCGTAGGACCCCCTCTCAATTCTACCATGGGCTAAGAGTAGAGCTTGGGTGGGTAGTCTGCGTCTGGCAATAAGCCAAAGGTTAAGCTGATACCTTGGCGTAATTGCATTGTTCTAGATAAAAGCATGCCAGTAGACTATGGTCCGCCCCTGTCTGATAGCATAAGAGCAGTTGAACACAACTCAAGATTTAGCATTATCTTCCTATCAAGTGCCCCGCAGCCTATGGAGAAGAATTTGGAAATTGAAGACTGTTCCTAAAGTAAGAATTTTTATGTAGTCCCTATGCCAAAATGCTTTACCCACCAAGGAAAATCTCTATCAAAGAAAGATTGTACTTGTTTTGTTTTGCGCACTGTGCAATGAAGAAGTCTCATAAACAGACACCTTTTCCTATTATGCCCATGGACAAACAGAGTCTGGACACACCCACAGCTCAAAATGAATATTCCATCACAAGGATTATCAAGAATAGAAGCTTGGTTAGCAGATCTGACAGAAAGTTGAGATAACTCACTTGATTTGGAAGTCGTAGCCTCAGTTCTTGGCAAATATGGAAGGCACAAAACCATTTCGTATTTATAAATCAACGCCCGAATTTGACATCCACTGTGGATAGCTCTTGTAAGCTCGAGAATCACTAGCTCTTGGGGCCTGCACAACACGATAATCCATCAAAACCAAACCAGCTCCTCTCAGATTTGGTGTCCACTGATGTTTGGGTATCTTAAAATAAATATAGATGGAGCTTACACATTGGGAAGGGAAGAAGGAGCAGTAGCTTGCGTGTGCCGAGATCACCGAGGAAGGCTTCTTGATGGATTTTCCCATTCTGTCCGTGTGGCATCCTCCCTGCAACTAGAAACGCATGCCCTGCTATTAATCGTAAAATTTCTCCTTCAGCGGTAGAAAGAAAAGGAGAATCTAGTGTTGGAGTCAGGTCAATGCCTTGCACAGTTCCAGTCAGACGCCTTGGGAGGTCAGAGCTCTTTTCTCCGAATGTGTTGTTCTGTTAGTGTGCTTTCCATGGATTCGAATCTAGCACCATAGAAGGGAGACCAATTTCATTGCGGACTAGGCCTTTAAAGCCCACGTACGTAATTCTCTACCTCCTCAAATTCTTTTGGACCTTTTGTGTACTGGAGCTCATTTAATGGGCCCTTTTGGTTTTCCTGGTTGAATGAAATGCAGCTTTAATTTGACCCAAAAAAAAAAAAAAAAAAAAAAATCTGATCCTTCATTATATTGATTTTTTTTGGGTAAATGAGTTGATTGTAAATGGCAACTTGGGAAGTGACGAAGACCCTCGAGAGATTAAAAATGTAATTTTCTTTAGAATACGCATTTCCTTTTTTAACCGAATTAAAACAACATCATCCATCATGAACCATCTTATTACATATATCAGGAATGTGATCTCCTCCTCACAAAAAATACCGATCTCACTATTTCATATGCTTTTTCTATTCGACATGAAAATGACATTCTCACTTTTACTTGAAATTTAAAATCATCCAATTTCCTTTTGTTCAAAACAATTCTTGAAAATATCTCTTTTCATCATTGAATTGGTTTAGATGTGGATTTTGGCTTTCATGGATAGAATTTCACTACATATGTTTTTAGCAAGATTTTGAAATTTATATTATCCATATACTTTTCATTTGATCCAAATAAGACCAAGGTGAGCATTGTCAATGAAGTCATGACATCGCATCTTCCTCTATATCAGGGTATCCAAGCCTTTTTCGATATTAAAGGGAGGTCGACAACTCTCTCTATCTCTACCCCCATTGAGGGTCGAAGAGGTCTTCTAGTGGCTAAGTGGAGGTGGCTCCACCTCCTTGCCTCTCTTCCCTCTCTAATTCTTGCCGCCATAAGGATTTTGAAACCTAATGCTCAGGCCATGACAGTTTTCAAACCCCTTGTGGGTGTTGGTGAGGGTCGATGACCCTCACCGTTTTCTCCGACAAGGGTTAGGGTGAATCTCTTTTTATATATGTATGCCTTAGCACTATGATAAGTAAGTGAAAAAAAAAATCGCAACAAGAAAAGAGGATAAGTGAACACTCACCGAAAAATTGGAAGTCAAAATGTTTACTTCTCATTCGATTGTGATGTCACCAATTTTTGCGGATGATGCTGCACATGACCATGTACCTACTCCTATCAAAATCAACATGTCTTCAATTAATTGCAGATGGCAACTTGAAAAGTGACAAGACTCCCTGAGGAGGGCAAAAATGTATTTTCCTTTCAAAGAATAATTTGGAAAAAAAGAAGAAGAAGAAGAGAGGTATTGAACATTATGGTGCTCATTTTAGGAAGTGAAGACGAAGTGGACCAATTTTTTTTTTTTTTTTTGAAGCTGATCCAATTATAGCAACTTCATTTCATTGGCCAGACTGAAAAGTCATCGATAATAGACCCTCAGTACAAACATTAGGAATGTCGAGTCCTCCTCAACCATTTATCACGACAAGTCAACTTCTCGTATTGGTAAAGGCCAGCTCCATTTTAGCTGTTCCATTTTCATCTGGACCTCATGTTTCTCGTAACCCTTCTGCAGGCTGGGCCAATCTCATATTCTGCCCAATCTGATTCCCTCTGTATAAGTTCTTGTATTTATTCGTTTTGACGCTAAACCATGGTTTTTAAGAGAGTGCATTTCAAGAAAGCGAAATGATCCGCTAATCTCATGAGATTTTCTTGGTTAGTCCGCCATGTGTGCACCGTTAGCCACTTGCTCCAAACACAAATAGCGCATTGGCCACGTCTCTTATAACATGTAGTACAAATAGCGCATAGGCCACGTCTTTTATAACATGTAGTAGATGAATTATGTGTTGAAATAGTTTGTTAGAATGAAAAGATGTGACTCTTGGTTATGAAAAAAGATGACTCTTGATTATAAAAAGAGGTGCCTCTTGGATATGAAAAGAAGTAATTATTGGCATGAAAAGTGGTGATGGTTCATCATGAAAATGAATGATGATAGAGATAAAGTACCTATGCCTAGGAGATGTATTGATTGGTTATCTATTTATATAACCAAATCATACACTGTTTGATGCAATTGTTACTTAAAAGGAACAATAGTGTGGGTAAATAATACCTCAAGGACAATGATTACCATCATGCATCAAAGCATTAAAAGGACTATAAATTACTGCTCTATCTTTATCAACAATCAAATTTCCTTAGCAATCATATGGTATCATTATTTTTTTCATAAAAATAGAGATAGTAATTGCATAAGATACTCGCAATATTGACAGATGAGTACTAATGAAACTTTTTGTTTTGTTTATATGCTCGAGTGGTCTTCCTTATGGTGATAGTTTATCATATATTGGCTATAATACTTTGAAATTTATGAATAAAAGTGGTATGATATCATCAGATCATCTTAATAAGAAAATGATGATGAAAGGAGGTGCCAAGAAAGGATTCTCAATGCTCTATCAAATCGTCTTTATGAAATTTGTTCAATCTTACACCAATTCCCAAAGACATTTGAAATGTCTTGGAGACCGATATATTACTGACAAATAAGATAAGGATAGATCTACTCCTTTGAAGTATTTTGAATTTATTATAATTAATGGAAAATCTGTCTCTAAACAAGTGGAGAAACTCCAAACATATGTTACCAAACTCGAAGATCTTATTTATGAAGTTCTAAACCCCTTCAAATTATTGAAATTATTTCAAAAATAACTTCAACTTGGAATGATTATCGAAAAAAATTTCTCCACATAATTGAGAACCTAATTATGGATAATTTGATAAAAACAAGTTATAACTGAGGAAGCATCACAGGATGGTGAGGCTAATTATATGAAAGAAATTGCAAATAAGGTGCAATTTGTTGAGAATGACAGCATAAGCAGAAACAAAGAAAATAAGAAGTAAACAAATCATTATATATTTTGAATTAAGCTTTGTAACAATGGCATAAGAAATTTGATTTGGTGGTATTGTTATACAGATTTAAGCATAACAACGTTGATAAGTGCTTTGATTAAAAATTTACCAAATAGCGTGGCGTTAAAATATGCTCATACGTAGATAAATGCTAATTGTTGGTACAAATATTTATGTTATAAATGAAACTAAAATGTATCTGTCTTCTTAGCTCAAAATGAAAGATTTGGGAGATATGATTTTAGGTATCAAAGTGATAAAATATAGTGGGGGTTATGCTTTATGTCAAGATCACTATGGTGAGAAAATCATTATATATCAATATTTGTTAATCAAAGAGTCAAATGTACCATATGATGTATCAATTAAATTTATATGAAAATATTGGACAACCTTTAGCACAATTAAAACATGTTAGTGTAATGGGAAGTTTGATGTATGCTATGCATTGCGCTAGACTAAATATATCCTTTATAATGTGTAAATTGTCCAGATTTACTAGTAATCCTAATACTGTGCGTTTGAAGGTCATAAGTAAAATTCTTGATTACTTAAAGAAAACTCTAAATTATTGTATATTCTATAAAGACAGCCAATAGTACTAGAAGGATATTCAGATGCTAGTTAGATAACTAGCAGATGGGATAGACGCAAGTCAAAGCTTGGACTGGAATTTCAAACACATTAGCGTTTCGTGGCTTGAATTTCTTGCTTGCAAGCTATTCAGACATGTTCTCATATTATGTTTTGAAAATTGAAATATGTCAAATCAAGAATCAACTATGTGCCCATAACATTGAAGGCAGTTTGTTAAGCTTGCACATGTTCAAGAATCATATGATTGCACATGTGTTGGTAAAAGTTCTCCCATCACTCCAATTGGGTACATTTAGTAAAATCCAAAAAACATATGATTGCACATGTGTTAGGTTGGTGAAGTCTTGGGAAAATTTTCAAAAAAGTTCTAAATATATTGCAGTTGTACTGATTTAGTTATAATTTTTTTTTTTTTTTTACCAATTGAGTCATAAACCTTTTGCAATTGTGTCAATTCAATACATCCAACCAAATTTAGCCTGGTTAGTAATGATATGGCCGCTGGTGACAATTTTTTTAATAATATTTTATTTTTTTCAAATTATTTTATTAATTTTTATCTTTTTATCCTTTTTTTTTGCCTCCTTTCTCCTCTTTTCTCCTTCTTCTTTTTGGCTCTGGTGACCAGTTAGAGGAGAGGGCTGGTCGATCACTGGACTGAGGCAACCAAGTGAGCTCACCCCGTTGTTGTTGGGTCTAGCAAGGGCTCACCTTAGCTTGCCTCACGGTCACTGTAAGTGAGCTTGCCAGCCACTAATAAGGTTGCTGATCCGTGAGGGGGCTTCGTTGTTGTTGGGTCTAGCGAGGGCTTGCAGCCACTAATAAGGCCATTCGACCACTCAACTCCCATTTGGTCGATCATCAGATGAGGGATCAATCAAATTTGGGGCTTAACATAATTACAAAATATTTAGGTTGTAAAAAAATGAGTTCAAAATTGAATCGGCATAATTGTAATATATTTAACATTTTTTTGGTAATTTTCCCGTGAAGTCTTGATTCACATGCCTATTTCAATCTAGGGTAAATCGGACACTGAGTCCCCTTCCACGGTTTTAAAGGACATCGCCCCAAATGCCTAGAACGAGAAGGGATCGACATGTCTTTACATCATCGTAGGATAGAGCGCAAAGACCGGTCGGGCAACACAGAAAAAATTCATTTGGTCCCCAGTCCTCTGCAGCTTCCTCAGGGATTGGACACGTTCGTACTTGCTGCGCCTTTCGTTCACGTGGATGCACACCCACAAGAAGATTGTCAGGACTCAATGACTCTTTCGACGGGACCATTTGATTTTGATTTCGGCTTCCGCATGCCCCGAAAATCGAGTGTTTTTTTGCGTTTCTGGGGGTGGTGTCCATTGGCATGAAAGCTACTTCACTATCGGAATGGGGCTAAAACGCGCGACGAGTGTAGTTGCTTCTTCTTCGACTCATACCTGCTCTTGAAATCGCCTGAGTGGTGGATGTAACGTGTCCGAAGTATCTTTCCAATTGTCCGTTCCATCTGAATTGTTCAAGGAACAAGGGAAAATCTATTGAATCCACTCTTGCGCAAAGCGTCTATAGTCAGATCGATTGGCATTCTTCTTGCTTTATAACAAGACAAGAACGAAAAAAGAAAGCTGGAAATATAGCAGGATTCGCATCGGAGGCTGAAACAAGAATAAGATATATGTCCAATCAGGTAAGCATGCAAGGAATATAGCCTGTCAAAGGATTTCTAGATCTCTACCCCAGTCGAGATTTCGTGGAGTCTTGGTTTTATCTGAAGGACTAGGTCCAACTTCCTTCGTATACACATCTGAGTTACATGTTCTTTATAATAATATCGTAAACCGCCATAAGTTCCAAATGAGTTCTTAAGTGAATTTCTTTGCAAATCGGTAGCACTCATGATACATACTACATTCAGATTCAACGTGTGGTGTTGAGAAATATACTGAACAAGTTGCTGATGTGGTGTCGATACCTAATTTGATCGAAGGTGATGATAGACTCGAGCGTGCATCAATGCTGCAGATGTGCTTTGAGCAATCTTTCGCTGTCTCTAAGCTTGTTTGGTGATGAGACTCTCGAATTAGAGAGAGAGAGAGGAAAAGCGCTCGAATTTCTCACATTAAACTTGTTGGGAAGTGTCGAGCGAATCCAAAACCTCTTCGTGGGTAGATCGCATTCCGTCGCAATGCTTAATGACGCCAGTTTCTGTGTGTCATAGGTTATCCTACGTTGGTTGGACCAGTTCTGTCGTTCTTTTCACAGTGAATTAATGAACACGGGGGCCACAGCAGTCGCGTATGAAATGCCTAGAGAAATTATTCGATGCCCACAACGTCAGCGTCGTCCTGCTGCGATGCCCATAATGAAGCTCTGAAATTCAGATTTTGTTCTTACGTGACCAATCAACATGTGCCTTAGCACACATAATGAAGCCAACCAGTTTCTGTTTCGTTCATGTGAATGAATGCGTCCTCAACTTGCGTATTCTAAAGTGTTTATAACTATACGAAAACATATATAGATATACTCGTATGATCAATTTGGCAGAGTAGATGGAGAGCCGATATCAGCCGGGTTGATTCATAAGATTCTGTGCCTGAAAAGGCTGTAGCTTTTGCTTGTAAAATTCTCCTTCTGGTTTATGTCGTTTTGTTCTCTTGGTCCCCCTCGATGAACTTTGTCTTGTTTATGTAGGAACCCGGAAACTGTTTTGGATACGAAACTCTTGTCGATGATATCATGTGTCATGCTGCATGCCATCAGAGAATCGATCGTGTCTCTTCAGATTTCAGATTTCGAAATCAGGTACGTTGACGAAAAAAAGGAAAGTTCGGTGATGGCAAGATGCAGGATGCCATCAATGCGAAATTATCTTACCTGCGAAAGTAGTTGTCATTCTCACGTATGGTGTTTGGTAGAGAGTTGCCTTACAACTATGGCAGCAGAAATCTTTCCCAATGCGATTGATTTGGTCGGTTTAGAAAGATAAATCTTTGCAATGTCCATCATTCGATTTGGGGTTTATCTAATGGTAACAGCGGCCAACTGCTGGGAGTTGGGCTTCTTGATGGAAGTAATAATGGTGGGTGTAATACCAACCTCCAAAAAGAAAATCTAAAAGTGTATGAAGCACGAAAGATTTTTTGTTAGGTTAGGTCGTTGACTAGGAACGCCCAATTACACCCGGGCACCATTGCAGTTATTTGAAAAGACCAAATTGCCCCTGTATTTTAAGAAGTTTACACAAAAAAAGGAAAACCCGGACGCAAACGTAACTCCTTTTTCTCTCTCGCCCCACCACATCAATCAAGTCTTGCAAGCTGGAAAATGAGGATGGAGTAGACACAAATTGCTGGAGTTGGGTTTTTCCTACTAGGAGAGAATAACGCGGGACGTGAATTTTCTAGATTGTAATTTGATTATTTCCCTCATCTTTAGGGTTTTTTTTTAGAGCTCAAAATTTCATTTTGATAAATTAGGTGCTCCTACTTAGTATAAGTAGCAAGTGAATTTAGTACAGTAGAGGTTATTTTTCTTAATTCAGTTTCCTTGTTGAATTTTAATTTTCCTTAGATTTGTTAGGATTTGCAGTCTATAGATTGGCTATGTTTTCACAGTAACTTAGCTTACATCCTTTTGGCTGAACGGTTTAATGAAATTAGAGAATTTAATCTGGTATTGGGAAGTTTGCATGTTTGCCAATTGCGACTAGTGTTTGCCAATTTAATATTTTTCTGTATTCATGTTATTTCCGTTGCATCAATTGACCAAATGCAAGAACCTTTAATTCTTGCTTCCAAACATGTCATTTATTTCAATGATCAAATTATGTTGGTCGATTAAATGCAAATTATAACAACCCTGCCTATTTCAAATGTCAAGCCTTTGAAAGGAATATTTTGGCAACTACTTAGTGACCATTTCAGAAGGGTTTTGCTTATGAATCACTTTGTAAAGTCCCTCTCATTTTATATGGTTCTTGGAGTATCATAATCTCCAAAACGTTGATGTCCTCATCATATTAGGCCCCATATCGCCCACGCAATGCTCCCTAATTTGATGTTTGATTCAATAATTCGTGCCCTTTCTCATTCATAAAGCCTGCCAATCCACACCTCATGAAAAACCATTTTGCCTGACATCACTTCGCACTCTTGTCAAATTGACTTGGGCATAATCCACCTTCATGTCCTGCGTTTACTAGAGAGCATCGTGCTCCAATCATAATGAGCTAGATGGTGCATATGAGTCAAATGCATTTTACATGGATCAAATTTTAAAAAGAGCTAAATCCACATTCAAGATGGTTACCATTTGAAAATGTATATTGCTCATGAATCATTTTGCAAGGTCTCTCCCATCGAATGTTAGATTTGGGCATCACATGAATCTCACTTTATCTACCATTCATTAAGATCTTGTGTCTTCACCCATGTTTTACAGCTTTCTTTTCTTTTAAGAGAGGAAGTTCATCCTAAATAAACTAATCCACAACACATGAAATTCTCACCAATTTATAAATCGAATATGGTACAATTTTGGTGGGCGATTTGAACTTTTATTGTGTGTGGAAACAATTCCATATGGTGCGTCCAATTTACACCCATTTCTTTATTTACTAAAATACACAAATTTTAACACACTCTTCAAAAAAATGATGGGTGATTTGGTACCATAAAGTCTTTGCAAGGATTCTTCCTCCGCACTCTACATAGACATACAACTTCTCTCCCAATGGTCAAGGTCAATATATCTGCTAGGCCAGCCCCTCTAGTCCCCAAACTCTCCCTAGAGAATTGCTTCCCCGAAGAGAGAGAGAGAGAGAGAGAGATGGGCAACTACAAGTTCAGGCTATCAGATATGATGCCCAATGCCTGGTTTTACAAGCTGAGAGACATGGAGAGAGCAAGAAACCACCACCACCATAAGAACACTCCCTCCAAACCCAAGAAGAAGCAACCACCCACCACCACCACCCAACCACCACCACCACCACCACCACCACCACTCTCTTCCACGAAAGTCTTACCACTTCACAAGAGATCTCCACGCAAATCAGAACTTCCAAGACCACTCACAGCCCCATTCTCACTTTCCTCATGACCCGCCAAGGAATATACCATCCAAACAAGACCCAAAACCAGTCCATTGTTCCATTGCTCATGCCAACTCAGTTCCTGATGTCTCCACGGTGACGGTTCAGCCTAAGCCTCTCCCTACCCAAGAATTCCGTCGGGACCGCCTTCTCGTCGCCGAGTCACCACCACTTGACAAGACGACTCCGTGTTCCTCCTCTTCTTCCTCGACCTGCAGCTATGGAGTCAACTCTATCTCCGGCAGTGAACCCATAATCCTAGTGGATCAACATTCTTTCGACAAGGAAACCAAGGGGCCGCACTCAACGCGGGACTCGTTTTTTCAGCGGCAGCTTCCTTCCATCGTGACCAAACTCAGGTTCAAGCGCAGAAACAGTACAACGAAGCAAGAAGAGAGCAACATCTCAGCGAAAGAACAGCACAAGATTGGTTCAAGAAGACGATCTTCGGCAAATTATTCTCATTCTCCGGGAGTGAAGCTGAAGACCAAGTCCCCGAGACTACTAGCAAAGATAAAGCTCGAGGGCCACGCACGGAAGAGCTCGCCAGCAGTATCACTCAATCCAACACGGATCGGAAACAGCTTTGCTGTGGTGAAGTCGTCATCGGACCCGGCGAGAGATTTCAGAGAGTCGATGGTGGAGATGATCGTGGAGAACAACATCAAGGCTTCCAAGGACTTGGAAGAGCTTCTCACTTGCTATCTCTCGCTGAATTCAGATGAGTATCATCAGGTCATTGTCGATGTGTTCAAGCAAATTTGGTTCGATCTGAGTGATATGTCCGGTTCGAAGGAACTGATAAATTATTAAATTTGGTTAGATCAAACCTTTGACTTTTGATATATGGCCTATTACAAGATTATTACTAGATTCTTTAACTACCAAATCTAGCAAATTTGCATTCTGAAGACCGATTCTCGAAATCGATTTCTACCGCGACGAGCTCAATTGGGTGTACATCTGATGGATGCTAAACGTGGCATACTCGTTCAAATGCCAGGCAATCTCTGTAAAATTCACTTTATGAAGCGACTAATCACTTCATAAACCAGCTTTAGTAAGACCATAATATGACTCAAATGTGACTATACTAGATGCAAGCAGAAGAAAAATCACGGGTTGTTCGGCGTTTGAAAGTCCAATTTAAGTGAAGCATGTACGTAAAGAGACTACGAACTCATAGTCGAGAGATATGGGATATTTTAATATCTCTTCTCATGTACGAACTAAATTAAGAATGACGTGTGAAAATTAATTAATGGGGCAAATATGAATGGAAAATAAATTGAGGCAGAACTCCACTCCAATATTATATCAGAAAGTCCTTCTCAACTTGTGACGGACATGTAAAGCCCACGGTTAAGGGATATGGAATTTTTGAGCCGATTGTGTGCATATACTTTTTCTAAACTCCCCGTACAAGAAATAATTTCCCATCATTTATTAATTTTTGCAGACAAGAATTTCTTGTCGCGATCTGGACGGGCATTATGCTGGTAAAGTAAGATCATACTCAACCAGAAAACGAAGGATAGAGAAATGGTGACATGACATGTGTGGGCAGGGGCCTCGCATGTGGACTGTGCATGTGGATATAACTCCATCTGTCTCGTGACTTTTTTTTTAACAGTCTTTGTACTTCGTTTTTTTTTTTCTTTTTACAGAGCCCATTTCTGAAAAGCAGGAATAATATTGAAGTGGTGAAAAATGATCGTTAAACTATTTCGCGAGAACCGGAAGATGGAGTTAGAAAATTAAATATATTGTTTACATTATAGTTGAAAGAAATATCATACAAACAAATATGTATACGTGCACAAGCACGAGTACAGAAACTATTGAAAGACCCATGTCAAAAATATCTTAGGATGTTATATAATCTATGCATATTTTTACATGAGAAAGTTATCTTCAAACAAATAAAGAAAGTAAATTCTTGTATAGTATTTTTTTTTTTGGTTGATAAATTCTTGTATAGTATGAATAGTGAAAAAGTGCGTTGAAAGTCCTAACTAGTGGCATCGAGTTCTAAGTATATTTATTGATACAACTAAGTTCAAAATATTTCTTGTAAATAAAATGCAAATGGATGATTAACACCTAAAATAGTCACATGTCACTTAAAGATTGCCTACATGACACCCTTAAATTACACTTTTTTAATATGACTGGCTTTTCTCACGTTTTTTAGTAGGACTCCATTGTACTTTTTGGTAATGATTTAGGACTTAATTAAATCAATTGAAAAGTTTAAAGCTCAATTGCATTATGTACATAAAGGTTTAGAACTTTTGGTCCAATTTTTCCTAGAAAAATGCTTTGGCAACCGTCTATTCACCGTTCATTTTGTAGTGTGTTACTTGATAACCTCCTTTGCTGGTTCATTTCACATAATTTCCTCCTCAGATAAATGCATTGCGCATTCCACCATTTGATGGCCTTAATCGTAGAGGAAATTAGTTATGTGATATTGATAAACAGAAACACAGTACGAATTACTTTTAAACAAGGGAAATATACTAATATTTCGAAAGGATGATACCGGAAATATGTCAACTAGTTTACTCGATTTACATATTATATATGGAGGAGTTAGGATGTGTAAATTGATGTTACATAAAAGTAATAAATCTAAATCATTTGACGTCAGATAAATCATTGATTTCCAACAATTAACAAGACGTGTTTTAAAAGTCTTATAGACAAATATAATGTTGGCAGAAGGTCGGGTGGGGCTGCCTACTTTGTTAAACAAGTACACTAATGTTGGGGGATGTTACGATAGTGCGTTGATAGGTAACTCTTTCACCATCTCAAACTAGCATAGTCCATTTCAAAGCCACACTTGCATGCATGAACCGAAATATGAATTATATAGTTTCACGGTAGTGAGCCTATATATATATAAGTGTAATCCTTTCATGATCGTAATTTATATGGAGAATTCAATTTCTCACCTTTTTAGAAGGGCTAGAGATAGGGATGTTTGAGTGGGAAAACAGCATTTCACAATCTGCGTATTCACATAGCAATAGCACACACAATATCTTGTAAAATAGATACAAAATAGGACCAAACAAAAAAGAAAAGAACAGAAGAAGCATTACACGAGTAAATTGAAGAATTTATAGCGTACAAGGATAATAGAATCTATTTTCCCCTTTTGATGAAAGTGATATTTTTTTTTCATTTTCCAAAGTAAAGAATAAATTACCCTGATAATGTATTGCTGCTTTTTGAATAAGTCCAATTTTGTACGTTTGTAGACTTTTATTTTTCGGAATTCCTATTGCGAAAATATATCTATTGTTGGAACAATTAGACAAAAAGGTGGGTTTAATCATAGGTTTTTTTTTTCTTTTTTTTAGTAGAGGAGGAAATTAAATTAAAAAAAAAAGATGTGAATATAAAGGGTAATCGATTTGCTTGGTTTCAACTTTTTCATTCGAAACACTTGTGGCCACCATCGCTCCATCATTCCCAAAAGTGAGAGGAGTGGCCATCCTAGCGGGACTCCATTTCGTACCAACAGCCTTACGTGTGGTCTATGGTACTTTAGCTATGGCTTCTCACTCTGGCTAGGTAGACAGCTAATTACTAGCCCCACGCTTCGCGTCAGCATATATTGGTAAACGTACCTTAAATATTATAGTTCTCATTTTTATTGTTATTAATGCTAAGTGTAGAAATTACCAAGTAATTGGGATCGACTTGTCGGTCCAGGGAAGGACTCAACTCTAATTGCTTCTCCTGTCCAGTCAATGTGATTGCAAACTATTGTAAAAACAGGCTGAGTTGAGTCTTTGCAAAATTGCACATACAAGTTTGTAAAAGTTGGTAAATTCGACTTCGACCTTAATATTTCCGAAAACCTAGCTAGGAACTTCTAATATTTTGGCAGAGTATAACCCTGATCGAACTCAAACCATCTTCATTCCTAACTATAACATGTCATGAAAGCTTCAATTTGTGCCACTATTAACTAGTCACTCCTCCACTCATCTACTCTACTAGGAACTTTTAGGTACTCTCGAAATACAATATCCTTGAAGACTACAACAGTCCTAAGGGTTATCATTTGAGGAAGGCCACAACATATGGTAATTGAAAAGGGCGAATGGAAATGTCATACCTCGAAAGCAACATAAAATTCTTGTGTTCAAGACCGTTCGATAGCCTTGTTTTGTTGTCTTTTACTCAACTTGTACCCAGGTTAAAGTTCTTCGAAAGTTTGGCATCTTTGGAGACGAAATTCCAAGGGGCCTTATATATGTAAACCAACGTGTTGCTACTGCTCCACCTAATAGGTTAAACCATAGAACTTAGGTTGGATTACTCATCACATAGTCTAGAAACTAAAACTGCTCCTACCAAATTTTACAATTTAGACTTATATATTATCCTCATTCCACAATTTTTCCAGTGTCGTTTCTCCTTTTCCGCAATTCACGTTTGTCTTAGGTCAACACCAGACACTATCACTAGACATTATAATACTTATTGAATTTTGTCCTTGTTGACGCAGTAAGAGATAGCTGAGCAGCATATAGGAAAATGTTTTCTCTTATTAAAATCAAATAATTGAGGAGCGGCAGCAGATTCACCATCGAAACTCCGCAACCATCTATGTGTTTCTATTGGGCCACCCTCTGATCACATGAATCCAAAACTTTGACTTTGGTTCATCAAGCGATCTTATTACAATCACGGAAGGAAATCTCGCGACGTTGTCTTCCTCTCTCTTCTCACGAATTTAGGCGAAAAGATAGGAAATTGCATAGAAGGAAATTCAATGCACATTAACCACTGCCGCAAGTTGATGCGTAGAATAAGGCAAATTATAATAGAGCAAGAACAATGACCATTGACCATGCGCTCATCGTTAGGGTGTCTCTTGTGTATGCAATTGCCTATCATATCAATGGAGCAAGAAAATAAAAACATCATCACTAGCTAATCGGGTTGCAAGGGGCTTGCACATATAGAATTGGCGAATCGATAGTCTTCCATGGAAGCAATCCCTTTGATGTGGTTGAATCAATTGATTCATCAATTGGGCCATCGCTGTGTATTAGCAAGAAACACGGACTAACATCAAGTCCTCTATGAAGGATACACTGAAGACGAGATAGCCACACCTCCTTAAGCATCCTCGCTTTAAACTCTCCGAGCGTGGGCAAACCAAATTGTTTGGGAAGGACAAGAATGACTCGCGATCAAATCCACAATCGTGAGTTAAGTTTCGCATGTAGTAAACACGGAGCTCTCTGAGCATCGGACCCAGACGACGACGAGTCTTAATTTGATGATTCATTTTATTCGTTAATTTATGGTCAATAGCATCATAGATACAGGATTAACAGATGGAAAAAAGTACAAACGATTAGTAACTGGTCAACTCTCTTTAATTTCCATGTCGGTACGAGCTCCATTCTTTATTTTAATCACATCAGACAGTGATTGCACGGTTTTATGTTAGATCAATGTCGATGGCAATTTTTTCAGAGACTGTCGGCTGTAAAAGTGTCCTCTTCTTTTATCTTTTTCCTTCTCGTTTTTGTTTATTTCTTGCACGATTGAAGGACATGTACATCTTCAACAGGACTCCGGGGATTCTGGGGCACTGCTGTGACATTTGTCAAATTGACAATGCTGCTACAGGCTTTCTTGCTCGGAATGCACGTTCGTGTGTACTCACGTTCTTTTCTTCAGCTTTCCGTAAGGAAAAATCCAACAGATAATTCGATCATCTCGAGATTTTGACCTCGAGATTTTGACTGTCCGTGGCCACGTGCGGGTCTAACGCGCAAGAAAAAAAAATGTATATTTTCTTTTCATCTCAAGAACAATCACAGCATGTGTAGACACACACATTATCTATTGAAAAATCATTTATTTCGATGAAATTTGTAAACTCATGAAATATTTCACTCGTTTTGCAAATTACATAAGATGTATAATTGAACTTTAAATGAATGTTTTTTCTAATAAGGGGGAAATATATTGCTTATTCCTTGTTTTTATTGATGAATTCGGCGCTATCACGTGCTTATGATTAATATATCTTAGATCTTTGAATTGCTTAATCTAACTCTCATGGGTTTGCTTAAGATTTCACTCTGCCTGGTCACTGTCGAGATCTTATTTCACCTCAACTAGGGTTTACATGGCTACAACGTGCTATACGGTAGGGGAGCATTCTTTAAATTTTTGTCTCTCCGTTGTGTTATGGTCACTCAATAAGATATATTTAAATGGCTTATTTTATTAGTCCTTTATACATGAATTTTATTTTATTACCACTTGCTTGTGTCTTGTCCCAATATATACGGACTAGAACCACAAATTGGGTTTCACACCCATCAATTTTCTTTTTTTATCCCACAATGTGAATGATAGAATCAAAAGAAAAACTTGTGTTTCTAAGTTAGGTACATGATATATAAATTTGATTCCCCATAACATCGAGTGCAAATAATCTAATATTTTTTCTTGCATCTTATCTAACTCTCGAGATTGGCACATAGCTATAGAAGTATGCACTCTCACGATTAAAAAAAAAAATCAAATTAAGGAACATGGAAGTATATGGTATAATTATAGTTACACTGACATATTCATTGCGTTCGATTGGCAGTAGTTTTTCAGTAAAGCTTTGCTGACTCTTATGTCCTGAACAAAAAGACAAAATTCTCATTTGGGTCCATTACAAGCACACGTAAAAAAAAAAAAAAAAAACCGAAACATTTATTTTCCAGAGTAGACAATAGACATGACGGGGAGACACAGCATCCGTGTGACTTCGATTTGATTCTGATTGACAAGCACTTCCTATTTCAATCACCTCGTATTTGTTTTCCCCTGCTTTCAAACTCGTCCTTGGCCTCCGTTTGTCGTATATGATATTCCAAACCCATCACCGATAGTCACCATCCAAATTTCTCGTGAAAAGAATCGGTTAGCACATCCTATCGGGAAAGGAAGCGGCACCATTTACTTTGGCATCTCTTTCGACTACTGTTGCATGAAATGAAGGTCGCATCACATCCGGAGATAGATATGAATCCCTTTGCTGTGATCATCAATTAAGTTTTCAAATATATATATATATAGCTCAATACATCTATTTCTATTACTCAGTCTTTAAAATTGCAAATTATAAAAGCACATATCACTAATTTATATTGGAATTAGTTATTTATTGAAAAGCTTAAAGCACTGAATAAAGGATTGGTGTGACATTCCAAATTCTATATCAGATTGGAGAAGCCTTATGGTGTGATAGATGAGGTAATATTTACCCCTAAATGGTCGCCTTTTTATGTGATTGCTTTTACCAATCCTTTTGAAAATTTGACTAGCTTAAAACGGGGCATGTCATTGTAGATGATATTGGAGCAAGATCCAATTTAATAGATATTTGAGTTGTGGATAGATTAGGCTATGCCCAATCCAACAAGGGTAATGAGTGACTACCTTAGAAAGAGGGAGCTTGGACCATGTCCAACTACTAATAGGTCTTGAGAAAAATGGAGTATAAATGAATCAAATCACACATCAAATAGGGGGATAAGACATAAATTATTTAAGTAGAAATTTGTGACATTTCAATCCCCCATGGGATGGGAGAGGTCTCATTGAGTAATATGTAAATTGACACATTACTTTCTCCCTCTTTACCAAAAACATCCTTACAACAACACCAATCTCTCTTTTCTCTTTGTTTGACTATGTCATTTTTGATGATTTATCACCCCCCCTCTCTCTCTCTCTCGAGGATGATTGATTTCAATGTGGATTGATTCTTGATATAGAACTTGAATTGACGTATGATTATCAAAACTTGAAAGCAACCGATCAGTGTAGTAAGGAATTGGCAGGTTCAAGCAAGATTCTTGAGCAGGAAAAAGTTAAAAAGTAGCAGTATTGATGACACCAACATTTGTTTGTACTTAAGTTTACATATGTGGATGATGTCATAATTGTAATCCACTTAGAGACGTAGTTGGAGGATTCCTCCAATTGAAGATGAAATATATAAAATCCTTGCAAAAAAGTCATAGGAATGGCTTCGGAAACACTAGTCAGTTACTTCCTAACTTCTAGTGGCTTTCGACTAACATTGTGAATATAGTAAAGAATTGGCCGAATATTTTGATTAACATAATAATTATAATTTCTTCTATATTGACAGTGAACTCTCATTGTAGAACAAGTGGCAAAATCCGGGTTGCCTTACAGTAAAGATTCACATGGGCCCTTGTCCGATCTTATTCGTCAGCCTAATTAATTGATCCACGAAAGAGGAGTCGTATCCGTACGAGGCAATGCTGATTGAATCTTGATCGTAGGGGTTTCATCCAAGGAAAACCGACGAGTCTTTTCAATTGAAACGTCACAAAGCCGGAGACATCGATTGATTGCTTATGTGGGGCGACACGTTCATCAGACAGGCAATTGGCTTTTTCGTTTGCTTGAAAAGTTGAGTGGTTCTTATCATCAGTCCAATCATATAATTGTCGAATTATGTGAGTTTAGGTGGTTGGTTGTCAATGTGAATTATTAGTCATCAGCTCACAGGTTCATTATCACGAACTACCCTTTCGCTCTTTCAATTAAGCCTTGATAGGTACTCAATAGGCTTGGCTGGCCCGTGTTTCTTCTAGTTCCCATTGGGGTTGGAATCTTAGATGGGTTTTAAGCTGCTCTAGAGCCGACAGATAGGCTGAGCTTACTTTACTCTTCTGGAAATTTATAAGGACCTGTCCCTTTTATAACAAAGCGCACCTTATGCTTATCCAATCGATTCGACTAATTCTTCATGAATATATGCCGATTATCCCGCCCACGGACCATTGGGCACTTCTTTCAATGGAAGAAACCCATATTCCGAAATGCTTCACTTAGTTAGGGTTTAATAGTTGTGATGGTTACTCTACTAGTGATGCTCATCTTCCGTGATTAAAAGCAATCGCTACTAATTAGAGTCATTTCTCTCATTAATAGGGTGAAAAATTAGGAGCCTACCCTTGTGATTTCTCGTACCTAATCATTTATTGTTTTTGATATGGAGATCCTTTGACACATAAAGGTCTTTTCTATCATTAGGTCGCAAATGAATTAAATTGTGCTCCACGTGTTTGTAGTGTAGAGATGACAAATGGGTAGATCAAATTGATTTTGAATAAGATCATTCAAGTACAATTAGATTTTTAGGTATCGATCATTTCGGAATTGAATATGGATCAAGTTCGGTTCAGGTCAATCAGCTTTTGTCTCATCTTAATGACTTTCATTTTCTTTGATGAGCTCGACTTGGATAGTGCTTCGTTACAAATCTGCCCAATCTTCGAATGGTTTAAGCTTTTTTTATTTCGATTTCACGTCCAATCGTATCAAAATCAATATCCTGGTGCTTCACATTCATCAAGGTTTATCTTGGGCATAGATTATCTAAGACCTAAGAAGTACCGACGCTCTCCGAAAGCTTTTGTGTTGTGTCCGACACTTCGACACGTGTCCGACACGCTTCAACACATTCCGATACGCGATCAATAAGTATCGGGAAATCCGACACGTGGTTAATTCTTCCCGACACGCGAATCCGATATTCCAACACGCACGTGATCAATTTTAAAAATTTTCAATACTTGAGGGGTTAAAGTATAAATATATGAAAAAATAATGAAAATAACAAAAATAAAGGGGAAGAAGAAAATTCTTACTCTCAAGTTTCTCAATTATAAATTTTGACATTCCCGTGAGTGACGATGAAATGACCTCTTCTCGTTGGCGTCACTCCGTCGCCCTGTAGACTTAAAGTAGTGATTTTTTAATTATTTATTTATTTATTTATTTTTTGCTTCTTTTTGCCTCTCGCAAATGTCGCCTATGAGTTATCTCTTTTGGTCTATGTCATTAGCTTGTGAGTTATCTCTTACATTTTGCATGGTGAATTTAGTTATTTCCTTTTCTTTTGGAGTTCTTGTCCTAAATTTTCATTTTTCTCGAACCTTGTTTTGCAGAGGAGCTCCAAGCTAATCTATATCATGAACTTCGAACTCTATGTGGGATTATAAGAAATCTCACTAATTTTCGATAAGTGTAAGAAAACATAACACGTTCCTTCAAATTTACTTTTTTGTGTTTGCAATTTTTGAGTTTCTTATTCAATCTCTATCAAATTAAAATAATGAATGATATTAACGAATGTTGAATTAATATTTTTAGTATAAATTAAAGATATGCTCTTTATTATTTATTTTTGCATTTATATATTTTTATCGGAATTCTCTATTTTTTTGGTCTATATACATGTCTAAGACTCGAGCATGATAGGTCTATAATGAACAAGAATAAGATATGATCTTGATCTTTTCCTGATTTTTAGCACAAAATGAATATTATTAGAAGTATATATATCAAAACAAGATACGATCTTGATCTTTTCCTGATCTTCAGTACAAGATGAATATTACTTGAAGTGTATATATAAAGAGACTCACTTTGTAAAATGGTGTAGAGTGAAAAATGATCAGGCTATTGTATCTTTGTTGGTCCCAATCTTATTTCCTAGTGTTTTGGCAAGCAACGAACCATGGCCAGCTCAAGTACAAAAGTTGAATATAAGTGCTTAGCTAACACAACTGCAGAAGTGATGTGGACTGAATATCTATGAAAGATCTTCATGCTCTTCCACAACATCCACCAACTCTTTGGTTTGACAATATATTAGCTTTGCACCTCACTGCGAATGCTATATTCCATGCTCAAACAAAGCACGAGGAAATTAATTTTCATTTTATCTGTGAACGCCTAGCTTGTGGACAAATCAACATCCATTCCATTTCATTTATGGATTAGCTAGCTAATATCCTCACTAAAGGTCCCTCTTCCATACACTTTAGACTTTTGAGGTCCAAGCTAACTCTCCGTATTGCACCGTCAGCTTGCAGGGGATGTTGAATAAGTCAAAGATATGATCTTATCCTAATAAGATATGATCTTGATCTTTTCCTCATCTTCAACACAAGATGAATATTACTTTAAGTATATATATCACAACAAGATATGATCTTGATATTTTCCTAATCTTTAGCACAAGATGAATATTACTTGAAGTGTATATATAAAGAGACTCGCTTTGTAAAATAGTGCAGAGTGAAAAACAATCAATACAAAAAAAAAAAATACTCGTTTACTTTTCTCGTCTTTGCATCCATTTATTTTCCTATTATCTCTTTGATCAGATCCTCCGTCAAACTTTGATTGATGAATTTTTCAATCAACTTGGGTTTGAGGAAATTTGTCCAAAAAGTCTTAAACACATTGTACTTTTGTCAATTCAGTCTTAAACATTTTAATTGTACAAATTAAATCATAAATATTTTCACTTCTTACTAATTGAGTCTATCTAGTCAATTTTTGCCACAATTTGTTGACATAGACGCCGATTGTCCTACACCGGCACAACCAAGTGCGACGTTAGCAAAATTATTATTAAATATTTTTTGAATTTTTATAAATATTTTTAAAATTTTGTTAATCTCTTCTTCCTTTGCCGATTACCCAACCTCTACCAACCAATGAGGTTCGGCCTCGGTGGGAATTGGAAAGGGGTGACCTCACCAGGCTTAGGTGAGGCTCGTCTTTGCCAAATCCGATGAGGTCAAACCTCCCCAAATGCTAGTGAGGGATGGCCTCACCAGTCTCATGCAAGGTCACCCTTGCCAAGATCTAGCAAGGGACGACCTCGTGGACCTTGGATGAGGCTCGCGTCAGATCTAGCGAAGGGGGGGTGAAAGGTGACCTTCCTGGCCACGAGCGAGGCTCACCCTCACCAAATCCGGCGAAGGCAAGCGTCACTTAAGGTTTGCGACGTCGTCCTTGACAGATCCTAGAGGGTGACCTTGTGAGAGGCTTGCAAGGTTGACCCTCGCGAGCGTTTAGTGAGCCTCGCTCGAGGTCAACAAAGTTGTCCCTTGCTAAATCCCAACGATGGTGACCTCGCATGAGGTGAGCGAGGCCAACCTTGCTGGCCTTTGGCGAGGGCAAGCTTCACCAAAGGCCGGCAAGGTTGCCCCTTGCTAGTTCCCGACGAGGGCAACCTTGCTGGTCACAACGTCTAGCCAATCGCTAGAGGTTGAGCAATTGGCAAAGGAAGAAGATAGAAAAGAGAAAATAAAAGAAATTCAAAATAATTTAGAAATTCAAAAAAACATTTAAAAATAATAATTTTTGTTCACATTAGCATCAGCTATCCTACATAGAGCGGCCTACACACATGTCAACGACAGATGGACTCTATTGACAGGAAGTGAAAAGATTTATAACCCAATTGGTAAAATTAAAATATTTATGAATCAATCAGCAAAAATGCGATAGGTTTAGGATTTTTTGGACAATTTTTCTCTTGAGTTTGGGTGAGATTCCAGGTGAGCTATGCATATTCTCAAGTTGAGTTAAAAATTAGCACCTCCACATGCACAGTAATGATTGAAGTTCTTTAAAGCGAAAGTGTCATGTTTTTTTCGCTTACTTTGGAAAATGATGTTGCATCACAAACTGAACATACACTAATGTATGGAATGCCCATATTATCTACCTGTCAATGTCTAAGCTTAAGTGTAATATGCATGATTACTAACATGTATTGCCTTTAGAAATTTGAACACTAATAAATTCTTATTTTTTTAGTCCTTATTGCCATTATATTTAACATGGCCTACTTGAAAAGTACATGTCTTACATACCAAACCTAATTAAATATAAATGTAGGTTATTGTTGGGAACATGCAGCAAAAGTCCGATGTCTTTACTCGAGGAGATTGTCAAGAAAGAGCTCAAGTTTGAGCCCGTCAATATATTCAATTGGACCCACTTTCACTTGAAAGTTTAAATCAATGATTTATGAAGCAATTAAAATGTATCAACTACTCTACACTATACTAATTCTTCAATATGATTTTTTTTTAATGCAACTCACACATGCATCCCAACACTCTTCCCTTCACATATGAGCTCAATATTAATTGTACTACTCCTTAATCTAGGTATCCTTCTACATCAAGATATCTTATCTTAAATCTCCATCAATGCCTAACTCCATCTCTAGTCTTTTTCTTCAAATGGAACCATGAAATTTGTCACTTCAAACTGCACCATGAAATCTGCCAACAAGCTGACATTGCTACAACACAACGCCCATCACTTGAAAACCACATCGGTCACTAACCATCGGCTCTAATACCATTTCTTGGGAGCGAACAATAAAGTCCAATACTTGCACGCAGGGAGATCACCAAGAGGGAGCCAAAGTCCAAGCCCATCAATATATCCAGTTGGACCCATCAATTTTCCAATGTGTGACTCTTCTCTAAAGAGCTCACACATGCATTTTAATTATCTACTCCTCACTTGTAAGCTTTCATGTTGGCTTTTCTTCTCCTTAATTTAAGTATCCTTTTATCAAAACTTGAATTTAAGTATCCTCACTTGTAAGCTTTCAATGGACTAAACCATAAAGTCTACCATCAATCCTATGCTGCTACATCACAATGCCCATTGCCTGAAAACCGAGTTGGTTAGCAAATCCCTCTTTTGAGATATTCACCAAACACCTAAGAGGGAGCTAACGTTCAAGCCTATCAATATATTTAGTTGGACCCACATTCACTCAAAAGTTTGAGTCAATAAGTTATGAGCCAACTAAAGTATAGTAACTATTTTACACTGCACTAATTCTCTGATGTGGAATTTTTCCAGCATAACTCATGTGCATCCTAACAGTTATATCTATGTATGCAACCCCCCAATGGAAACATCGGTAGAGGCAATTGAAAATAATATTGCAATAGACAAATTTGAGGATTCTCTATATAATCCAATATATTCATAATGAAGATTACATTAGCCTCTTTATAGGCTTTATGAGATGACTATTGATTCACTATTAAATAAGATATACACATAATCTTGAGAGATATTCATAATCAAGTGGTTCTCCTAATATCACTAACATGCCCCCCATCAAATGCAAGTTGAGTTGAAACAAATCAGCTTGAGTTTGAAAAATAATTTGAACACCATCACAAAAATCTTCAATTAAAATGAACTCAACATATCCAAGGTGAGGCGGTATGTGGTAGCGCATGTGATGACTCCAACTTCCGTTGGCAAGAAGATTTCATTATGTTGATTGTTTGACGGTGATGAATCTAGCGGTGGAGTCGGCTTCTCAAAATGAGTAGTGAAAAGTCGAGAATCGAAGATATTGGAGCTGAGCAACATGTGTTCTTTGTGGTGAACTTTGCTGTTGAGACAATAACTTAAACATGGCTCTAAGCTTTGCTGAAAGAAAAGTTCCTATGTGAATACGTGTCTTCACGATATGGAAAATACCTCTGTGGGAAAATGACCTCAGTGGAAAGAGTAAAAACCATCATGACTCAAATAGGAATGATGCACTTGGGTGAACATGAGAGACGTCGTAACACAACCATCATGGTGCTTACTCAAATAGGAATGATGCACTTGGGTGAACATTGTTGAGTGGCATAGATGGGTTTATCTGCTTGGGATGCATGAGTGCACTGTTGAGAATGATAAAACTGAAAGAAATTAGGATTGATGAATTTCAAAGGTGCACTGGGTGCAAAGTAGGATTGCCTCAAGAAAAGAGGCTTTGATACCAAGTTGAAAATCATATTGCAGAAGACAAATTTGAGGATTTTTTTTTACATAATTCAATATATTCATAATGAGGATTACATCAGCCTATCAATAGGCTTTATGAAATGACTATTTGAAGGTAACAAATCAAACATATGCATTATCAAATGAGATATATACATAATCTTGAAAGATATTCACAATCAAGTAGATTTCTTACTAACGCAAACATTGCCCTTTCAGTTAAAAGATGTAAACCTTGGAAAACGCTGAATGTCTAATGCCTGCAGGCAAATCATTTTACATTGCAAGCGCATGCAAATCATGGTTCATAACCATGCATACATTTCAAGGTTCATACAATCACAGAACTGCAAAACACTTCAAACACACAGAATAAGCACCATCATGAACTCAGCACTTACATGTTCGTCCGATGCATTACTAACCACACAAGTAACACAATTAATAGGAAAACCGCCACCAATACAATATATGGCGATTGGGCACGTAATTGAAGTAGCAACTTCACCATTCAAAATCGTTGCTTCTCGTTATCTCTGCGAGAAGTGCCGGCAAAGTCACAAGGTTCTTGATATCCGATGTTTTCAACTGCTCCGACGGTCTTGAACATGCGCCTCTTGTTGATTTCCTCCACTAGAGAACGGTGCAACAGCTGGCTCCGGATGTCCACGAGCGACTGGATCCGTGTTAACTTCTGCTTGCCTTTCATGAAATGTTGACCTCTCTGAGCGTCGGACTGCACATTGTCCCGTTGGTAGTTATCGTTCACTCTGTTGCGCTCTTCAGGACAGAATCGTGTAGATTGGTGGGTCTTCGCGAGGCAATGAGGGTCCCCACGGGGACTTGTATCGTAATCATCTTCATTACATGAGCAGAAGCTGAAATTCGAGTACTTTGGAGAGCTCACTGAGCTTGTAGAAGTTGCCTCATCATGCGCACAGACATCACGATCTGCATGGATTTGCACGTTTAAGTTCTGTGTCCCAAAGATAGCAAAGAACAACGTGCATATAACCCAAATATGTTCAAAATCAACAATCTGGAGAAAGTTCCAACAAAGATTTTTCCTGCCTTTCTAAAAAAAAACGATTTCACAGATTTTCTTTCATGAAACACTATACCTTGCAGCCAATTCAGGCCGATGTTCATCGTGTTGTTGCAGACGTCCTTGAGATTCGCATCAGGGAATGCTGAGTTGAAATCTGGGAGAGATGCATGGGAAGAATAACAAGAGGAGAAAGTGCGAAACGGTGGGCGTGTTTCCTCGTCATCGTCATCATCTTCGTAACTGAAGCTATTGTGGTGATTCTTAAGTGGGAGGCTGGATCTTTTCCACGTCGGAACGAGAGAAGATATCTCGTCCTCAATCATCTTGGCGATCTCCGTCGGCTCCCGATCGGAAATTTCCAGTTCCCTTACCATCTCCAAAGCGACATCTAGTGCAGTGTCATTCACGGTATCAAAGGGAAAGTATATGTTTCTTGCATGTCCTGTTAATTACACAAGAAGGGAAATGTATTATTATGAGGTCAGCCCAAAAAGCTCATTTGAAATGAAAAGAATTAGGAAAGCAAATTGAACATATTGCCCTACATGCAAGATAGACTAGACATTAAAATGTGTCTATACTTTGAAGGTGGTTTTAATTGAATCGCAATGTTTTAAATCATCTCCCACAATGTCATAAGCGGATGTAATCTTCTGTTCCAAATAGAAATATCTGGAGATCAGGCCGCTCGTGGAGAACTCTCTTTTCTAGCAACGTCTTTTAGCATGATGATCTCTGAAAAAGAGTCAACAGGCCGAAACCGGTGCCTCTAGGTTGCCCCTCTTACCAATAATCTTAGTACATTGAACGTAAACAGAACAAGAAATGATGCACGTACCATCTTTTTCAGTAATTTGCACTCTGAGATAGATGGCGTCATCTTCCGAATTCATAGACCCCGTGATAGTCATGTCGGTATTCCTCAAACGATCGGCCGCAATTATTGGTGGCACCGTTAAATCCGTTGCTGCCGCCATTGATTTAGGAGTTGAACTTCCACTTGAAGCTTTTGGCGCGAGCAGGAGCTGTCCTCCATCATCGGAGGCAAGAAAGGGATCCAATAAGAGCTCTCGAGCGGGCAATCTATCGCACGCCTTCTTCAGACATTTCCCGATGAACTCTCGTGCTTCGTCATTTTGAATCCGATGAAAGGCCTCCGGTAACTTTCCCTAATTTAATAATTAACGGACGGAGTAGGTATAATTTCCGATACTAGCACGCATTTGTATTATTTGAGCTTAATTGGTTATTTCAAACGTTTACCGAAGTGACTTTCTTGTATATCTGAGCCGGGTTCGAACACTCGCTGTACGGGTACTCGGAAGTGAGCATCTCAAGCAAGCACATGCCAAAGGAATATATGTCAACTAGCTCATCGTACTCTTCCTCGTACAGTTCTGGTGCCATGAACTCTGGTGTACCTGGTAATTACATGAGGAGAACATATGAACTCAGCCGAAGCAACCTTGGTCATTTCACAAAATGGAACTGAAGCTAACAAACATTTCAACATGGATGAACCAAGCTAAACAGAGTTTCACATAAATTTCAACGCAAATGACGCCAAATAAACTTCGGAGCAAACTTAATACAAAGAGATTATAAACCTCAGGGGACATAGTGCAATAAATATTTTTCACTAGACTATATGTTATCGAAGTCCATTAAATGTAGATCACGCAAAAATTCATCCATATCGAGTGCATGTACGCACACTATACACAGAGAGGGAGAGAGAGAGAGAGAGAGAGAGAGAGAGAGAGAGAGTACCTATGACGCTGTGGGCATGTTGCGATCCACGAAGAATAGTGGCCAGACCGAGATCGCCGATCTTGACTTGGCCGAGATGGCCATTGACGAAGAGGTTGTCACACTTGAGGTCTCTATGTATGACTGGAGGATCATGGCTATGGAGGTAAACGAGGCCCTTCAGGATTTGGCGAGCCCAGTTCTTAATTGCTAGCATGTGCACTCCTTGATACTTCCTCCTATAGCTGCAGATATTTCACAAACAGAGATTTCATTTATCAAGAAACATAACGAGTTCAATTTACATACAACCTGAATATGGACCAGACTGTCTCATGACCATATAGACCTAGTATAACATCCTAAGTTATGCAGATATTTCAAATTCATGTTAACATAATGTAAAAAGCAAGTTTTAACATTGAAAATAAAACAAAAGAAGGCGATTCAAGTTGTTGAGGTGTTATTACTCTCGGAGGGTGCCGGAGGTGAAGAGCTCGGTGATGAAGTTGAAGGTTCTCCGATCGGGATCGACCCATGAAGTGTAGAACTTCATGATGGACTCGTGATTGAGATTCTTCAGGAGGTGAACCTCCGAGTAGAGTCTCTGGAGGTCCTCTGGTGAGCGGAAAACATCGTGGAGCTTCACTTGGCTCCAAGCCACCTCCATTCCAAGCACTTCATCAAATGCCCTATACACCGTCTTCATCGCTCCTTTGCCCAAGACCTCCCTAAACTGCAATAAAAAGCATCGAAAGGGAGCGCAAAACTGCAACATTAGCGACCTTAATTTTCTCTCTGAGACATGGATCATATCAGTTATGCGAGTCTTGAATTTGCAGCTGAAAATCACTTGTTAAAAAGTTAGCAATGTGGGATACTTTAACAACTTTCTCATACGCAAGCCGGAGTCTAATTTCAATATCATGTCAAAAGATCCAATTATATACAAAGAATTAGAACCCCATATAGGAATGTTTTAACGTTATTCATATTTGTGTCTCCTCGTATTTAGACGCTCCAAAAAGGCTCTTTAAATTGATCCTAAAGCATTTTGGACGTAATCAGTCGAAGTCAAACTTAATTTTACTCGAGCAAAGGTCAAAAATCAACTCGTGAGATTAAACTCTTTACATGGCCCCAGCACTTGATTACTCCAAGTCAAAGAAAAACAGTGAAAAGCAGCCTTTCTATCTGCTACAGAACTTGTCTCTTTCGCAGCGAGGCGGCTTGGGGTTATTCTCGGTTCCTTCCTCGATCACATGCACTAAACGCTAAATACACAATCAAATCCATCTGAATATTTGGTAAAATGAACTAACTTAACATGCGATAATAGATTCTGATCATATATGCAAATGAAGATTATCCATAAAACAGATTGCATCTGATTCTTTTTTTCTTTTTTCCTTTGGTTAGCATGCGTATAATTTCAAAATTGCATCAGATTCTTTCTCCTCCTTTTTTTCCCTTCTTTTTGGATAGCACGCGTACAATTTCAAATTTATTTAGAATGTGACAAGACAAAGACTTGTTGACAACTCAATCGACCTCGTGCTTGAATAGAGACCCTTTTAAAGTGCACCATATGATATTACAACGAAAATAGTTCTTGTGCTCCTACCATTAATCCGATCCTACCCTGCTTGCGAATATAGGCCTAGGTATTATGCATAATATTTACAATATTTTTCACATCTCTATCAATTCTTCATATCAATTGAGGATATGCATATGTCCCAATCAATTCTCCGTATCTATCGCATAGAATCATTAAGGCTCAGATATGTCATATGCTCAAGAATATATACTATGTATATATTATGCATATGTGCATGAACATGGACAATATATTGAGGTGTTCCGACTGATATTCTAACCACATTGATGGCAATAATGGGGTTATATAAAGCTTTAAAACGTGCGTCATCAAAATTGGTCAATCAAAACCCATCTCTAATATTAGAAAAAAAAGGGGCAGGTGGTTGTTCGTATAATGATTTCCACTTCCTCTTGCCGTTGACCAACACCGATAGTGGCGTGCCCTTCTTAATAATATATTAACCTCACCAATAAAACACATGAAAAGCATTGTTTACTGGGTCCGGCTCTCCTAATACGACAACGCGGTGCACGCTGCAATCTAGTACAAGTTGTGTACAGAGCATACCTACTAATTAGTTAATTAATTGATTTTAATTATCATTAGTCAAAGTCACATCTTGATCTCCAGATGGATGGATACGAAGGGAGTTGATTTCCTTTTATAATACGGAGCATCCTAACCTTTTTAACTTTCTTCTTTTTTGGTCAGTTAACTTTTTTAATTTGGCCCTTTCGATAATCTCGTTAATTTCTATGGGGTTTCTGATACGTGGAAACCACTAAGTGGATTCGATTTTTTTTAAATTATAGTCGGAAAAGTTTGGACTCTAGCGAGAATATCCACGTTGGGATATAATCGAACCCCAAATAGTGGCCATGAGACTCTAAATTCAGGGGTGTTTATCAAGGACTAGTCATTCTACATGCATGAGATAAGAACAAAATATAGGGTCTAGATTAAAGATGGGAAATCAAAAGCATAATAGGAGTTATTCAGAAAAATTGATAGAGAGCTACTTACGCGTCCGTATCGACCGGTCGGGTCGGTCTCGGCATACTGGGGCCACGCGTTTGCCGCATCCAAACACCCTCCGGCGGCCCTTGCGATCCTCTGCATGGCTAACGGCGACTCCAAACGAAGCCTCTCGAGAGGACTCTTGTCTTCCAACACTTAACAAATACTTTTTATCTTATTCACTAAAGCTAGAGATCGAGAAGAAGCGAGAATTACGACTACTTTTATTACTACTGCGGACGGACAAGCTTTTCTAAGGACGGGAAGAGGGAAGCGGTCGCTAGAAGAAGATCCGAGGCTTTCCTTCGTGATTCTCGTAGGAGAAGACCCCGAACAACAGCCAGAAGAGCCTCGAGTAATCGACGCTGAGCATGATCCATGCCATTTCCACCACTCCGCGCGAGAACTCGTAGTCCTTGTTGATCATTTGTCTTCCCGGGCGACTGATAATTCTCCTTCGCGATATATGTAGCGGTGAGGACGAGGAGGAAACTCAAGAAAGGACCTGTGCGCGGAGCGCCGAGCACAGTGGAGGCAATTAGATGAGAGGGGACCAGGAGAAGAATCCGGGTTCAAAAAGAAAGAAAAGAAAGGAACCGGGGGCGTCCGATATGTGGACGAGGACGAAGTTTCGTGCAAGAGAGAGAGAGAGAGGGAGGGAGATCTTTGTATTGTCGAGATCAGAGGAGGGAGTGATCGCTGAGGAGGAGATGGGTGCTGGAGATTCTGAACTTGAAGAACCTGTGGCTACGCCTTGGTAGTATCATTTGTGGACGGGAGAGGAATCGCCAAGAGAGGGAGAGAGAGAGACAATCAGCAGGAGGTTATAAAAGAGAGAGAGAGAGAAGAAAGAGAGATGGTGGAGGGAACTGCAGCAGAAGACAAAGGAGCCGAAGATGGTGGTGCGGATGATGGTGGGGGAGGTAGAGTTGGTGGGGCATTAGAAAGGCCTCGGTGATGCTTGCCCGGGGGAGAGAATATTTATTCAATTATTGCTGTCCACGGGACCCCACGCCTGACGGGGCTTGCTGTATCGGGACGAGGTCCTCGAAATCGTCGACACGGGCGCTCGCAGCTTTCGATTCTGACCGATCCCTCCTCGCGATCATGTGATTAATATGTTCCATCGTCGATCGCCAGACCGCCTGCGATAACCTTGTCGGTGAATTTCTCATGTCGTGGAAAGATGATTGGCTACGGATGAGTAAATGTAATTCTCCCCTGTTGATCGGATAAGATAACTACTTGATGACAAAGAATGTCATCTCGAAATTACTGAAGTTGATGCGTGTTGAGGGGTAGTGAAATTCCGATGCCTTTACCTGAGGAGATTTTTATGAAAAAGTCCGATCCAAGTCTGAACTTGCTGATGCTTACGCTTAAGCTTAAATCAAAGAGTATAAATTAATTAGACTTCATTAATAATTTCGCACTGCTTCGATTCTCCAATTTGGGATTCTCTTTGACACCCTCTCGCATGTATCTCAATAATTAAATAGATCACTGTAATTTGATGATGACTTTGACGTTTAATAACAGTGGCTCAATATCAGGTCATAATCATAAAAAGGATCATTGAGAACACATGCTTGCTATTTCTTAAGATTTGGTATGCACCCTCGTATTTTCACCTCAACAAGTAAATTTCGCATGCCATGAGGACAGTTTTGGCTATTGGTTTCTAAAGGGACTTTGATTGCACTACCTCAAAGATTAATTAGGATTCAATTAAATCAATCAAAAGGTCTTAGACTCGATTACATTCTAGCTGCGTTTGGGAATTGCCTTCCCAAGGGACTTTGGGAGTGTAAAGGCCTTTGGGCCAAATATTTGGTGTTTGGCAAAAAACTTTCAATTGCCTTCGCCAAAGGGAAGCATTCCCAAGGCTAAAAGCCCAAGGCAGGTCGGGGGCTGCCTTGGGCTTTCTCGGCATCTTGGCTTTGAAGTTAATACAAATTTTCTTCCGAAATTGTCCCCGCTAATTTTTTGATTTTCCGGTTTTACCCCGATAACCGTTCATCATCATATTCATCTTCTTCTCTTCTCTCTACTGAACACCAGCATCTACTCGTGGTTGCCAGCGAAGGGTAGGTGGTTCGGCGAAGGGCAGGCGGTGCGGTGAAGGACAGGTAGTTCGACTAGGGTCCCATGACCCTCCGACAAGGGTTGCCGTGCGGCAAGGATCACGACAACCCAAATTGCGCACAGATCTGGTTGCGATGACCAGATCGCGAGCGCCGATGACCTCTGCGGTGCGATGGGTTGCGCAACCCTCGTTGCGCCGTGTTCTCTGCATGACAACCCTAGCCGGACGCTTGCCCTTTGCCATGCCACCTCCCCCTCACCGAACCACCTACCCTTCGCCGACGATACCCAGCCAAGCCCTTCACCGGCCAACTCTCCTTTTTTTCCCTTTTTTTTTTAATAACAAAAGTCTTTTGTAAATTTAATTTATCCAAGCACTATTTTGCTTAAATATATTTCACAATGGGCTTTCACAAATATATTTTACCAAACACAATTTGCATTTTGAAAAACTCTTTTAACTCAAATACATTTATATTTGTTCAAGGATTTTTCCCAAAAGTATTCCCAAACTCACCCTTTATAACTAAAGTTTAGAACTTTCAATACTCTTTTTCAATCGGGCAAGTAGAGCTAGATTAGATTCCATATTCGACTCTAGCTTCTCACTTGACCTGAAGCCTAGCTCAGTTACAAATGATTTAGCTCTCATGTGTTTTCTTGATGGTCTCCACATTGTTTCTAAGATTTCACGCTAAAGTTGATGTAGGATCAATCTCATGGTCATTATAAATACCATGATCTTGACTTTCACGACTTTCATCGAATGGTTAGGTGGCCAATTTGGATGCCATAGGTGTTACATCAAAATTGCGACGTGTTTTACTCATATCGATCTTGATATACCTAATTTATATGAGCAAAGTGATTGTGTGAACAATTAGAATTAGTCGCGCATGGAATTCAAATCGCTCTAAGTTTCATTTGATGGTTGCTTTTTCTTTTTTTTTCGGTCACTAGCTTCCATTGCTTTTTTTTTTTTTTTTTTTGGTGAAAATTAGATAACTAGGCAGGTTATTGGTGTGACGTGGTAGGAAGAAGTCTAGTTTGGAAAATTACTTTTAGAGATCTATTTCTAGCTTCCATTGCTTCATCTCCATAATTCAAATAAATTACTTTATCTACATTGATAATGATCATATAAAAAAATTCAAATTCCATGGCCCACATTATCAAATAATGGCTCATTTTTTAATGGGAAAAAAAGGAAAAGTGTCACCAGATATAGGTTTTAGCTCATGTCAACCGTTATATAGTGATTTAAACATTTTTTTTATTTATTTGTCATGTTTATCTTCATTTTTTTTCAATAATGTACATAACTTTAATCGAAACTGGTTCAATTTGCAATCGGGAATTTTAAGATGATTTTTTTTTTTTTTTTTGGTCTACTCTTATTCGGAATTCTAACATGATCAATCGTTGACGAACAGACACCTTTTATGTGCGTGACGTCGAAGGTAAAGACATGCACGGCAATAAGCTGGGGGACGTGTCGCTTTGAAGCGGTAGCTGAAAATTATTTTTAAAATAGGCGACTGAAAATACCGTTTTTTTTTTTTTTTTATATCTTCGAAATAGATCTCTAAAAGTAATTTTCCAAACAAGACTTCTTCCTACTAGGGGTGATCGGGTCCAGGGTGGGTAGGGTCTAGACCTGGACCCTGTACCCGACCCCGTTTGCATTGGACCCTATTCCCAACCTACCCTATTTTTCCGGTCCGAGAATAGGGTTAACCCTGTTTATATTGGAGCCCGTTTTGCATAAAAATTGCTATACAACACTCATATGTAAGATAAAACGTTTAACACTCATATGTAAAATAAAACGTTTAATAGTCGAGATAAGTGATCATTTTAAGATATAATTTTGCTTGAATATTAAAAAGAAGAGGAGAGGAGTTCGAATCCGCTGGCCGCACGGAATCTTAAGTGCAACGTCAGGGTGGTGGGTCATCCGCTAGCATCGCCCAGGGTTTACCCTCCGTTACCCCGGGACTGTCGGGCTATCCGTGTTGGTACAGTGCGCGGGTTCCGTGGGTCATAAAAGAAAAAAAAGGAAGAGGTGAGTTCGGGTTTATAAAAGTATATTGAAGAAGAAAACCAGCAGAATAACCTTCGCTCTCTTGCCTCTCTCACACACACACCCACCCGCATAGGAATTGTCTTCCTTGTGTTGTGCATGACCAGGAAGTTGAAAATGAAATTCCTTCCTTATCAGGTAGGATTAACGAATACTGTGACAGCAACAAGTTAGCAAAACCAGCTTAATAATTGTTGTATAATTTCTTGATGAAACTTGAAAGGTAAATGATTTATACACCATAATAGTTTCATAATCAATACAAAATCAATCAGTGAAACATGAAAGGCAACGCAACCATTTTAAAAACTGGAATCCATTGGTGAAACCGAAAAAGTAAAATATTTAAGAATGAGAGAGCAACTATTATCGCTCATTTGTATAACTAATCAATAGAGCTAATAATTTCTAATTACCAAACATCACTGACTGGTGGCGAGCGGACCAAAAGTAGGGTCAGGGTTGTCGCGGGTGAGACAAGGACAGCGGTGGAGCTGGGCTGTCGGCGGCAAGGGCGTCGCTCGGGAGTAGGCTTGGAGTATATCTGTTGGGCATCGAAGTAGATTTGTCGGGTGTTGAGCAAAGGAGGACCGAGCAGCAGGGGTAGCGGCGGCTTCACAAGGGAGGGCAGCGCAAGCGAGGCGCTACAGCAGGGGGCTCAGCGAGACGCGGCGACGTCGGGTCGACACGAATCAGCACATCATCAGCTTTGATGGGCTACTGGTATCGCAGCTGGTGAGGACAGCAAGGATCGACACAGCTTCAGCGAGCATCAGCGAGGGGGCTAGGCCAAATTGCGAGCAAAGTAGGGGGCGTAATTCGGGCGGCGGTAGACCGACAGCAGGGGACGCGAGATTTGTAGGTCAAGGGCGTTGGCGAGGCAACAATAATAGGTGGAACGACGAGATCGAACGGAGGTGGCGTCGATGCTCGGTGCGAGCTCTGTGGGGGTCAGCGGCTTCACGGGCAGAACTAGTGGAGCGAAGCTTCAGATGATCGGTGGAATGGCTGCAGTGGTGCGAGCACAAGGGGTTCAACGAGAGCGGCATAGGCGGCGTCGGCTTCGCGATTTCAGGAGGGGAGCTTGGAGCAAGGCTGGAAAGCAGCCAGGAACCGGGTTGATAGAAGCGGCGTTGCGATTTCGGGGGGTGACGTCGGGATCTCATGGGCTGCAAGTGTCGCGGGAGGAAGGCGACGGTGGGTGAGCTGAACTAGGATCTGTGGATGGGCAGAGGTCGCAAGCTCGGGGAAGTTTGTTGTCTGCGGGTGTGAGAACCTAACCCTGAAAGGTAAAGATAGAAAGTAGAAACATATTAGGATTTTGCGTTTTGGTCTTTTTGGGGTGGCTTACAAACCGGTTCTCCAATCAGTTCCCAAACTGGTTCGGTCGATCCGGTTCCTGGGTGGGTAATCCCTCGGAATCGATTCCCGGACCAGTTCAAATAGGGTCTGAGTTTTAGGAACCGATTCCCGGACCGATTTCAACCAGAATCGGTTCCCGACCTTGTTTTCTGGGTGGGCCGATCTAAGAACCGGGTTGACCCAATCCAGTTGCACACCCCTACTTCCTACCACGTCACACCAATAACCTACCTAGTTATTTAAGCAATAATATTTTCAGCAACTTTTATTCTTGTTTCACGGAAATGAATAATTTAAAAAATATTTCCCTAATAATTATGGTTCATATAACTTTTAAAAATAAATAAACGAAAAATATTTTCATTACTCACAAAATTATTTAAATATAAATTATTGTTGTCAATAAAAATGTTTTTTTGACTAATTATTTTAAGTAATATAAAAAATTATTTTTCACAACATTTATTTTATGTGAAACAAATAGAGCTTTATTATTGCTTGTAGAAATTTCCAACCACAAGGATCTCCCCGGTCCAATATTTCATTCAATTATAGTTTTCCCTCTTTAATTTATTCTTTTGTCGAACTTTTTATTTCATCTTGACATTCTCCTTTTTTATTCCTTAGCTTTTCAGTCAAGATTATTATTTAATAGGTTGAAGTTGCTTGTCATGAGTAATTGGATATTATGAACCAACAATATTACTATATCATCGCTTTGACCAATTATATTGTCATGTAACAATGCATCATAGCCAATATCCTTTTTCCTTTTAAGTAGAACCGATTCTGTTAACATATTTAATGCAATGCCTCACATTACAAATGGAAGAAAAATGAAAAATGAAAATATAAACAAACATGGGAGAATTAGAAAAGTTCTCAATCTGTTATTATTGTGTCAATTCAATTCAGGAATGTTATTTTACCAATTGAATGCTAAAGTTTTTGTATTTACATCAATTCAGCCCATTCGACCAACTTTAACCAAATAATCGTCAGTCAAGCGTGGGCCATCCTATGTGACGCGCCTATGTTAATATAGATAATTTTTAATAATATTTTTTTTAATTTTTTATTCTTTATTTTTCTTTTTCTTTTTCTGCCCTTCTCCTTCATCCTCTAGCTGGCGAGGTCAGCCCTGCCAGCCTTTGATGAGGGTTACCCTTGCCCGCCCTTGGGAGGCTCAACCTCGCCAGTGGCCAGCGTGATCGACGCCAAAAATCTAGTGCCACTGCTTCCGCAGGCGATCAAGAGGGCAAGAGGTTTGTGCCCTAGGGTAGCTGCAGAGGTTGGCGAGCGACCCCTCAGCAACCACATCCTCGTAGGCGCAATGGGACACGATTGAGCCAGCCGCAAGGAGCTGGGCCTCACTCTCAATGCCCTTGAGGAGGACGTGTTGCAACCTAGAGACCACGTCTCAGATGAAGACAAGCTGTCCTTCGAGTCTCACCATTTTCTGAGCAGACGTGATTCGATTCGATGGTCGAAATTGCGGCTAGCCGCGCAAATGATTCGAGCGATTTCACAAGGCGAATGAAGGATGAGGACAACAAAGGAAGAGGAGAAAGAGCGTCTTGTTGCTTAGAGCTTCTTCGATTAGGATGAGAATAATGGCAATTCCAGCAACAGTGAGGTCAAGCCTTGCTAGGAGCAAGTGAGACTAACCTTCGCCAGACGATGAAGATGAAGGGGGAAAAATAAACGAAAAATATTTTCATTACTCACAAAATTATTTAAATATAAATTATTGTTGTCAATAAAAATGTTTTTTTGATTAATTATTTCAAGTAATATAAAAAATTATTTTTCACAACATTTATTTTATGTGAAACAAATAGAGCTTTATTATTGCTTGTAGAAATTTCCAACCACAAGGATCTCCCCGGTCCAATATTTCATTCACTTATAGTTTTCCCTCTTTAATTTATTCTTTTGTCGAACTTTTTATTTCATCTTGACATTCTCCTTTTTTATTCCTTAGCTTTTCAATCAAGATTATTATTTAATAGGTTGAACTTGCTTGTCATGAGTAATTGGATATTATGAACCAACAATATTACAATATCATCGCTTTGACCAATTATATTGTCATGTAACAATGCATCATAGCCAATATATTTTTCCTTTTAAGTAGAACAGATTTTGTTAACATATTTAATGCAATGCCTCACATTACAAATGGAAGAAAAACGAAAAATGATGATATAAACAAACATAGGAGAATTAGAAAAGTCCTATCTATTATTATTATTCCAATTCAATTTGGAATGTTTTTTTACCAATTAAATGCTAAAGTTTTTGTATTTGTATCGATTCAGTCCGTTCAACCAACTTTAACCAGTCAGCACCAACATGGACACTGGCCATCCTATGTGAAGCGGCCTATGCTAATATAGATAATTTTTAATAATATTTTTCTAATTTTTTATTCTCTGTTTTTCTTTTTCTTTTTATGCCCTTCTCCTTCATCCTCTAGCTGGGGAGGTCAGCCCTCCCGGCCTTTGATGAGGGTGACCCTCGCCCGCCCTTGGGAGGCTCGACCTCGCCAGTGGCCAGCGTGATCGACGCTAAAAATCTAGTGCCACTGCTTCCGCAGGCGATCAAGAGGGCAAGAGGTTTGTGCGCTAGGGTAGCTGCAGAGGTTGGCGAGCGACCCCTCAGCAACCACATCCTCGCAGTCGCAATGGGACACGATTGAGCCAGCCGCAAGGAGCTGGGCCTCACTCTCAATGCCCTTGAGGAGGACGTGTTGCAACCTATAGACCACGTCTCAGATGAAGACAAGCTGTCCTTCGAGTCTCACCATTTTCCGAGCAGACGTGATTCGATTCGATGGTCGAAATTGCGGCTAGCCGCGCGAATGATTCGAGCGATTTCACAAGACGAATGAAGGATGAGGACAACAAAGGAAGAGGAGAGAGAGCATCTTGTTGCTTAGAGCTTCTTCGATTAGGATGAGGATAATGGCAATTCCAGCAACAGTGAGGTCAAGCCTTGCTAGGAGCAGGTGAGACTAACCTTCGCCAGAGGATGAAGATGAAGGGGGAAAAAAGAAAGAAAAATAAAATAAATATATAATTAATCAAATAAATATTAAAATATTATGAAAATTTGTCCATGTCAAGATCGACCGCATCATAGACATCCACGTTTATGTTAGTCGGCCAAAATTGATGGGATGATCTGATTGGCACAAATACAAGAGATTTAAAACTCAATTATCCGAAAGAAAAGTTTATGACTAAATTAGGACACTTGCAATATGTCTAGGACTATCAAATATTGTAATTCATGAGGATGAATGACAGTTTACTGGTTACTCGATGGAAGAAAAAAACAAGCAACACATATAAAGATTCAACTGGCAAAAGATAAAACAAAATAAACTTTAGGGAAGCATATGAAATGCAATTTTTTCGCATGGTAAAGTGTACTTTTTTCCCTAATGGTTCTTCTAACAATTGGCGATTGTGCTTCTAAAAAAAATGAAAATTGAAGTCTAGGATTATAGTTATTAAAGTCAATCATTTCTCGATTCATATCGTACGAATGAATTCAGAGTCTTATCAATATGTATTAACTAGGTGAACTACTAATCTCCTAAATTGCAAGCGAATATATCAATTCACTAGCAAATTTATAATTCAAGTGATTCAAATGTAATGTCCATCTATCAAATGATGTAACACTTTGATGGTTACAAAGTGATTGAAAGTAAATTGTGCAGGTTACATTCCAATAATATATGGAATGACGTATTAAAACGGTGGAAAATTTATATTCTTATGAATGGGAAACATCACATCTACTCAAAATTAAGATTTTTTTTCCATAGATCCTAAATCTTACTCAAAATTTCATATTTCAGAATATTATTTACAAAATTTATAAATGCCTCTATACAAAATACAAATTCTAAATATTTTATTGAAACTTATGATCCGATTCTCCATCCACAATTCATTATACCAACATTTGAATTCACTATACGTATCTCCATTTAACAACTACGTCTGGGATGCAACCGAGACACAAAAAAAAGGAGTTTATTGGTCATTTTTGTCTCTATCATCGACTGTTATCAACGTGAACATCCACATTGGAAAAATCTTATCCACATCACACTGTGACGCCTAGTGGGATTTGGTGATGGGAGGACTTTGATTAAAACATTTGTGAAAAACAAACGCACTTGATTAGACAAACCAAAAATAGAGTAACTTGCATTAAAAAATATATATAGGGTGAAAGTATGGAGACTGCAGAAGGGAATTTTCGAAGGGTGCTGCACGAATTCAAAAGAACCTGACCCTGCAATGCGATGTCAAGTCCATCAAAGCTGCTGGGGACCTGGACTCTCCATCATATCGTATTGCTTCCACTCATATACTGGGCCCAAATACGAGATCGAGCCACGGCCAACAGAATGAAATTCTGGCTGAAAAACAATCAAAAGATCCTGTTGAAGTGCAATGATGGAATGTCCTAGAATACTATGCAAAAGCATTATGTACTGTCTTGTGTTGCTTTGTCAAGATAAGCACTCGCCAAGGATTTCATGTTCAGCCTTGGATCCCAATGTCTAAAGACAAACATGCATCAGAAACCAGGACTCGCGGTAGCTGGCTTCTGTGTCAAAGTCTAGGCAACACAAACAACAGGAAAATCAACATAGCAACTACTTAATGCCGTGTTCTGTCGTGTTGGGTGGAAAAAATAGGGTGGAAATATGACAAGCTGAGATTACAATTTCGGGGAACTGTCTACCTATTCCTTGCGCTTTCTCCAATTTCTACATGCAGAAGATTGGCAACCTGATCGGATGGGCTGGTCACAGTGGGACAGTTACATTGGCATTTATCTGTAAAGAAAATTTCTGCCTGTAGTGCACCGAACTTCGGACTACCAGTAAGGAAATCCAGAAGGGACAGCAGTGAAAAGTAGGCTTTTTCATAGCACAACCAAACCTACCACAAACTTTTTCCGTGGCTCTAACAGTCATCCACTTGATATGATAGAAGTAAGAGATCAGGATAAGTATCTTCCAAAGTCAAGGCCAACAGGCTCAAAGAAAAGGATGGTTTTACAATACAGCAGGAGACAGAAACTAGTGGGGTGATCCCCAGTCCGTGGCAATCAGTAGAAATGCATTGTTCTGTGCCATCTGCTTGCAGAGCCAAAGAAATCACCACACAATTTTTCGATTGTCTACAGTGCTCCTGGCATGCATCCCTTGTCTTGCTGTTTCAGTCTATTAGCACAGGGAACAAACTTGAGGCGTGCATGATATTCTTTACCCACTTAGGAATAACAGCACTTGGGAATAACACCGCATACTGCTCCAAAAAGAGACTCAACTGAGGCATTTAATAATTGTAGAATTTGTGGACTTCTAAATGGATAAACAAGCAGCACGTCCTCTTTTTTGTCCAAGAAGAGTAAATGTTCATGATCATTATATGGTCGAGAAAGCATTCCCTATTCTCAACGAGATCTCATTGATCAATTTCAGCCGTTGGAGGGAGCATCTTAGCTTTCTGTCCAGTCAACTTATCCAGCAACTCAAATGTGACCAGTAGCTTCCTTTCCCTGCAAATCACCTCAACTAAAAGGGACCAAAGATCAGGCTTTGGTGTAAACCCCATCTCAACCAATCCAAATAATGCCCTGACGGCATCAAAAGTCATTCCCTTCTTACAAAGGGAGCTGAGCAATTCATTTGATGTTTCATAATGTGGGAGAAACCCTCTAACGAACATCAGGAGCAACAACTCCGTTGCCTTCTCAATTTCATCTTTCTGACACAAGCTATTTAACACAATTCTATAGCTTCCTTTGTTGAGATGAACACCTTCAAAAGGCAATCTTTCAAGCATCTGCAGTGCCTCTGGAAACCTACCTTCTCTGCACAATCCTCCAAGTAGCACATTAAAAGTTACAACATCAGCTTTGCATCCAATGTTTTTCATCTCTTTGATCAACTCCAAGGCCTCATCAGTTCTTCCTGATCTGCAGAAGCTATTAATCAGAGTAGTGTAACCAACCGCATCAAGTTTCATACCCAGGTCCTTCATTTCTGCGATAACACCTTTGGCCTCCTGCAACCTCCCTTCCTTACACATCCCATTCATTAAGGTTGAAAAATTGTAAACATTGGGATTGCACCCATTATTTCTCATAAAGTCCATTATCTTTCTTGCCCCATCAACTTTTCCACTTTTACAAAACCCGTTTATCAAAACATTATAAGTCAAGGCATCAGGAACAATCTGGTCCTTTGCTATCATTTCCTCAAACAGTTGGAGAGCATCTTTGACCCTCCCGCTTTTGCATAGACAGTCCATCAGGGTGGAGTAAGTAATCAAATTTGGGTAAGAACACTTGGACATTTTCATCTCTCTCACAACTTCAAAAGCAGATTCGATGTCCCCATTCTTGCAATGATGCTTAACAAGGATATTAAAGATGCACATATTGGGCCTCAAGTTTAGAACTTTCATTGAATGCAAGAGAAGCTTCTTGGCAAGGCCAATCTGATTTGACTCCACCAGACAATTAAGACAAGTACTAATGGCTTTCAAAGAGGGCTTCTCACGTACGATTGGATAAATCAAATGGAACATGTCGAGCACCTTTTCATGCATGTGCGATCTTGAGAAATGCTTCATGAGATTGAGGAAGATACCCTCATGGAATTTGCAGGTCTCGTAGGTCATCTGTTGAAGAACAGCATCAACAGCCTGGAACTTGTTCGAACGAGCGAGCTTTTGAAGTATGGTCGCGAAAGTGGCATTGTTGTGGTTGAAACCCTTTTGGTCTGCCACCCTGTTGAATATGTCCAGCGCCCATTGCGGATCTCTCTCTCGGTCCATCAAGTCTATGGCATCTTGGTGAGATATCGATCTGGGTTTCCTTTGCGTTTCCACGAGGATGCTGGAAGAAGCGGGGGGAGGGCATGGCTCGGATGAGGAGGTACATCCTGGAACTCGAAGGGGAGATATCCATGGGAAAGAAGATGAGGATGTTGCGGAAGAAAAGAAGAAACCGCAATGGTAAGAGAAAGGAAGTTTCTTGCAATCCATAAAGATTTGGTGCACTGCCCATGATTTGCGCACTACCATACTTGAATAACCAGATACTTAAATTTGCATGGCTTGATAGGCTTTACCCCAGTGAGGATGAACCCAATGCTGCGCTACATAGAAAAGGATAGGATCTCTAAGGACCATCCAAGCATCTGAGAATCAGGGGATGCAGCAAATCTGTATCCATAAAGCAGCAGATTCTGACGAATACCATTGGCAAAAAAAGCAAGGCGGATTCCTCCAGCAACAACATCAGCATTAGGAGAATTCCACAACATATCAACGAGCACCAGTTCACCTCTAGCATTTCAACCAAAATGAAAGAGAACAGACACCAATTACTCATTCAAAGCACACCAATAAACTCACTCTATTGCAAACCCAAGAAATCCTTAATGCTGAAGTTAAGAAATAACGTGCAGGCCCAACAGAGGACGATAACTTGAAAACGCAGGGGAACAAAAAATCTTTCATTTCTAGCACCCAGAAGTCACTGCACTCGCAAATTCGTCATCAAAACTCAAACACCCGCAACCAATGTTACGCAAATTTATCGACTTTCTAGTGGAAATACGTATGAACGAGATCTAGAAGCCACTGGATGCAAGTGAAACGTGGAACTAAGGGACGATCGATAAAAGGGTAAAGCAGAACACATGGCACCACCGTAGAATCGTCTGAAGAAAAGGACTTACGGAGGAGGAGGAGGAGGAGGAGGAGGCGGCGGCTCGTCTTCAGTGGCTGCCGCTGCGGTGGAGGCGGCCGGCCGGCGGAGGAAGCCGCCGGTGAACTGCCATGGCCGCCGCGGAGAGAGAGAGAGAGAGAGAGAGAGAGAGAGAGAGCCGACGCTGCAAGGGGGGAAAACGAACAAAAGGAATTTTGTGGAACTCAAATGTAATAGCAAAATTTTTATTGTCTACTACCCAAAAAAAAAAAAAATGAAATTGTATAAACTGATGAGTTTCAAATATTAATTATAAAAACACCCTGCCGGAAAATTGTTTTTCTTATTATAACATTATTAGTTTACTGCATAACACATGAATTTAATAGAATCTGTTTGTAAATAATTAAAATGAAATCTTATATGAAATTGATGACGAGAGGCTCCTCAACTTTACGCTAATTAAGTTACCAATAAATCCCGAAGGTTCCGAATCCGAAGATGTTAGATCAATATCGGCCAATTAGTTTATGTAACTTTGGCTACAAGATTATCTCAAAAGTGCTAGCGAATAGACTCAAACCATTATTACTAGCTATTATAACACCTGAACAAAGCGCTTTTGTAGGAGGGAGGCAAATTCAGGATAACATATTTATTGTTCAAGAGGTGCTGCATTAGATAAGAATCAAAAGTAGAAAAAAGAAATTCCAAACACTTCTTAAATTAGACATGAATAAGGCCTATGATTGAGTGAAATGAGATTTCTTAGAGGCATGCCTACTAAAACTGGTTTTGATGAGAAATAGATGAAATGGGTAATGCAATGTGTTACTACGGTCACATTTAGTGTCAATTTCAATGGAGAATCTCTTTAGTACTTTTAACCTTCTAAAGGACTCAGGCAAGGGAATCCCTTTATCTCCTTATCTCTTTATTATAGTGGCAAATGTTTTATCCTCATTGATGAAGCAAGCTGTGGAAAATGGTAATATCACAGGAATTAGGCTAAATAGAAGATGTCCTACTCTTTCTCACTTATCATTTGCGGATGATTTTTGATCTTTTTTATGAAAGGCACTATTCTTGAATGTCAAAATCTGTCCATGATTCTGAATCAATATTGTCTAGCTGCTAGACATGAGATTAACTTAAACAAATCGAGAATTTTCTTTAGTAAGGGATGCCCTCAATCTTTAAAAGAGAACATGGCAAGGGAATTGCAGGTTCCTATTATTGAAAAAACTAGCAAATATTTGGGTATTCCTTCAGATTGGGGAGAATCGAAAAAAATAAATGTTTGCATGGGTTCTCAGGAGGATTAGCTCAAAATTGGAAAGTTGTAAGGAAAAGCTCCCATCTAAAGTCGGAAAAGAAATTTTACTGAAAACAGTGGTTCAAATATTACCACAACATGCAATGTCAATTTTTAAAATCCTGGTTTCTATTTGCAAAGCTATTGAACATAAAATTGCTTCATTTTGGTGGAAAACTAATGAGAAGAAAGCAGGCATTCATTGGAAGAGTTGTGATATCATGAAGACTAGAAAAGATAAAAGTGGAATGGGTTTTAGATATCTTCTTTCTTTCAATAAAGCAATGTTAGGGAAACAGGCTTGGCAACTAGGACAAAATCCATCCTCTCTTTGGAGCAGCTTGTTTAAGGGACTATACTATCCTCACATAGACTTTTGGCATGCTGTAAAGGGCCTTCGACCTTTATAGGGTTGGCAAAGCCTAGTCTTTGGAAGAAATTCAATAGCACCCAAAGTCATGTGGAAAGTAGGAGATGGATCTAAGATCAAAATCAGGGAGGATAAATGGTTGCAAAGAGGTATTATTGAGGGTCCTATAAATGTTAATGAACCCTCTTTAGTATCAGAATTTATTGATAAAGAGGAAGGCAGATGGGATGAAATGACCATAGCGGCACACTTTGATGAATATTTAGCTGAAGAGATTCTAACTATCCCAATTAATCCTTAGATAGAACAAGATCACCTTGTATGGACAGGCAATCAAGTAGGCAAATATGCAGTAAAAAGTGGATATCACTGCATCAAGAAGAATATGGAGCAATGTCATGTGAACCAAGCAACAACATCGTTTCAACCTCCCTCCACACTTTGGAAGAATATTTGGACTTCGCATACTCCACCTACAATAAGAATTTTCATGTGGAATTTATGCCAAAACGCTCTCCCAACGAAGGATAACATGTTTAGAAGAAAAATATTACCTGACCCCATATGTCCGTTATGCAGTCATGAAAGGGAAACGGTTGAGCATATCTTCCTGCTATGTTCTTGGACAAGACAAATATGGGATAACCCTGTGTTGAATATTAAAATATCTAGTCAGGGCTTAACAAGGATCGAAAATGGTTCTGCAATCTGAAAGAAAAGGTAACTCACCCTTTAAATCTAAACTTGGTGGCTGTGATGTTATGGAATGTTTGGAAGGCCGGAAACCAAGCCATTTTTCAAGGTAGAGAACCAGTGGCTTTGGCAATCATAGATTCAGCTCAAGGGGCACTTAAAAGCTATAACCGCTGGAATCCAAGGAAAAATAGGGTATGAGATAGAACAACTACTAAATCCGAAAGAAGAGAAGCCCAAACAGGGAACATAGTGCTAAATGCAAAGCTGTGACAAGGGAATAGCGAATCGGGTGATGAGCTGCGATTTGGTAGCCGAGTGCCGAGAGATGAGATAAGCGCCGGATTAGGCAGCATATTAGAAAGAGGAGAGCTGCAAATTCGGAGTGGAGAATCGGGCCATCCAGCAGAAGGTGGATCTAGGTGTGAAGTAGGCAAATCTGAGATAAGAGAGTTGCAACCCAGTTTCAGAGCACCGAGACCCAGAGAATATGCTAGATTGGGAAGTAGAGAAGGAGATTTGAGAAGAGATCTGCACCTTGGGTCGAGCGGTGAACTAAGAACAATCACTAACGAGCAAAGAGATGCAGTAAATGCCGGGTTGGGATGCCGAATGGAAAGCAAAGACCTGCGACCTTGGCACAGAGCACCGGCCCATAGACCGGCCAGAGCAGATGGAGGATCGGGTAGTGGAACAGGTGGGTCGAGAGGCGAGCTGTGCCTTGGGTCAAGCGGAGAATCGATGCCAAGCAATAGACCACCGAGAGCTTAAGCTGATGCTGGGTTGCGAAGCAGAGATGGAAGGGGAGATCTACGACCTCGGTACAAAGCATTAAACCTTCAGAGTGCCGATTGCTCAGGAGTCCATGAAAATGGAAGATCTGGAAGCTCGGGGATCTTTGAAAATGGCATATTTGAACTTCAAGAAGCCGAAACACCTCAAATATGGATTCCATCGCCGAAATGAGCATATAAAATTAATATAGATGGAACATACGCACTTGGTTCGTTGGGAAATTCTATAGCTTGCATCTGTAGAGACTCGGGTGGAAGGATGGTGGGAGGAACGATTGAATCGGTAAGAGCTTCTTCCTCCTTGATGGCTGAAACCCTAGCTTTATGGGAGGTCATCAACTTCTTCTTTTCTAAAAGATATGAAGAGATTATTATCGAGTCAGATAACTCACAACCGATTAAAGTTATGAATAGTTCATAAGTGTTGAGTTGGGAAACTCAATCTCTTGTCAGTAAGTGCAAGGATAAAATGCGGGCCTTCCTAAATGTTCAGATAGTCCATTGCTTTAGAGAAGCCAACCTTGTAGCAGATTGGGTAGCCAAAGCCCACAAGAAAAATTACTTACCTCTAAATTGGGTCTTATATCTTCCTAAACTTTGTTGGACCTTTTATGTAATGATGCCCATTTACCAGGCCTCTCATCTTTGCTTAGTAAATGAATTTATTCCGTTTCTGACCAAAAAAAGAAAAAAAGTTACTAATAAATATCAGGTTACTTGCATTTCTTTGAAATAGTTGCTGGCATTTATAGTATCAACTTTTAGTTAAGTATGAATTTTTGTTCTCATAACTTATCAAAATATGTTTTGTGAGATCTTATATCAAATAACTAATCATAATTTGAGTAACTAATTAAATTTTCTTCAATTAAATTACCAATGGATTTAAAGCCACCCACTTTTATTTGAATTACTTAATAAGGTTTGAGTAGTTATTCGTAAATTACTAGTTTTCCTAATAACTTAACTTTTATTTAACTACAAGGTTTGTCCTAGTGATTGGGAATAAGAACTGGGAGGTTCGAATCTTCATCTTATCAAGAGATTGGGAATGAGATGATTTAGTTTTAGTTGTGGGTTTCGACTCATATACCCTACATAAAGGTAGGGCAAAAATCTAAGAATGAATATTTGAATAATAGTAGAGTATGACCGACAAAAAAAAAAAAAAAAAAACTTTTTTTTTATATGACTTTCCAACTTTTTAAGTTTACCAACTCTTATATCATATATAATGACTTAGCAACTATTCTCCAATTAATTTGTCAATTACCAACACATTTATAAATTACCAAATTATAACTTGTTGACTCACACTTGTGTTTTTTTTTTTTTTTTGGTTGAAAGTAATGCTTTCATCCATTCATTAAAACAAGAATTACATGGAAAAGACAAGTTGAAATCATAGCACAAAATATGCCAAAGGGGTTGGGGGTTCGAGCTTCCATGTTGAGGGTAGGGTTTTAAGGCGAAAAGCTTTTGCAACCCAATCTGTGACTTGATTTGCTCCTCTTAAGCAATGGACTGCATTTACGTAGGTCAGTTGGGCCAAAACCTGTTTACACTCCTGGATTAAGCCCTTCAAAGCCCATGACTCCTCTGCCCGGCCCATAACAGATTCCACTAACATGCAGCAGTCACTTTCGCAAACTAAACTCTCTTTTTGTTCGTGTTCTTTCCCCATGTGAGTTACTTCCCTCTGTTTCAACAGAAGCAATCCATGGAGCAAAGGTAGGGTTTCCGCCTGCAAGGATGAAGGCATGGATTTCTTTGATGAAGCCATCAATGATTACTCCGTTGGAATCTCATAGGATAATAGCAATCGAGTTGGGTGATACTCCTTCTACCCACGAACAGTCGACATTTAGCTTCAGAGCTCGGCCTTCCGGCACTATCCAGCTTGCAGGCGGGTTCGCCATTGCTGACTTTTCTTTTCTCTTGCTCGGATTCCATCGATTAAAGCTTCGATTTTGTGCTAGGGCAGTCTCAATTATGGCCTTTGGTTGTGGCTTCTTGTCACGGAAGACCCGGTTGTTCCTGTTTTTCCAAATCTGCCATAGCACCTCAGCCACTAGCCCTACATCCGGTGAGCCCAACTTTGCTTTGAAAAATTCCGCCACCCATTTAACCATTCTAATGGCCTTTTGTGTACTGGTGCTGAGGTTTAAGCGTAGATCTGACCATACACTCTTGACTTTTTTACAGAAGAAGAATAAATGCTCGATTGTCTCAGGGTATTTGGAACAGAGAGGACATAGCGAGTCAAGTAAGATGCTTCTCTAATAGAGCTTTTCTTTTGTTGGTACAGCATCTTGACATAGCTCCATAGAAAAAATTTTAATTTGGGGGGGGGGGGGGGGTTGGTAGGTGACATATTTTTATCCATAGGACTCAAGGTGGCTGGTATGAGATCGATGCCCTATTACTGTCTTGTTGTATGGATTTGGCATACACGTTGTTATAATCGCTTTTGACTGTGTAATTCACATTCTTGTTTCCTATCCAAATCAATTGATCTGCCTTTGGCTGCACAACAATAGGTATAAATAGGATTTCATTTACAATTCTTGTTTTGAAAAGATGGTGCAACACCGGTTCTTTCCACTCCTTTCTTTCCTCGTTAATTAATTCAGCCACCATTTGGGGATTGTCCTTGTTTTTGGGGCCTCCTAGCACGTCCTATGTAACTAGTGATCTTGACGAATGTTAATGGATTTCCCATCCCCCACAGCCCATCGTATTTGTGGTTCAATGGCTTCCTGTCCCATTAGGATGCTCTACCATCCCCAAGATGGTCTTTGACCTCTTTTTGCTTTCCATAAGTTTCCATTAGGGAAGTATACGCCTCTCAAAATCTTACTCCATAAAGTTGAAAGTGATTGAGATAATCGCCACGCCTGCTTTCCCAACAATGCTTTGTTGAAGGTAATTAAATTTTTGAAACCTAACCCTCCCCTGTCTTTCCTAGACTTTAGAACCTCCCATTTCTTCCAATGCATGCCTTTTTTGGCTTCATTCTGCTTCCACCAGGACGCTGCAATTCTTTGTTCAATAGCTCTACAAATTGAGATAGGTATCTTGAAAATTGACATTGCATATTGCGGCAATGCTTGCACAACAGTTTTAATCAAGATTTCTTTCCCAGCTTTAGACAAGAATTTTTCTTTCCATCCCTCAAGCTTCATATTTACTCTTGCCAGAATCCACACAAACATCTCTTTCTTTGTTTGACCCCATTCGAATGGTATTCCAAGATATTTTCCTGTCTTGTCAATGCTTGGTACTCACATTTCTTGGGCCATATTCCCCTTCAAAACCGGTGGACAGCCATTACTAAATAAGATACCTGATTTGTTCGGATTTATTGCTTGACCTGTCGCATATCAGTATTGATTTAGAATAGTCGCCAAACTTTGACATTCTCTAACAGTCCCATCCATGAAGAAAATAGCATCATCATCAAACAGTAAGTGGGAAAGGGTAGGACAATACCTGTTCAATTTGATCCCTTTGATACTTCAATCCTCTATGGCTTTGTGCATCATCCAAGAACGTACATTGGCTGTCAATATGAAAAGATAGGGGGATAATGGATCTCCTTGTCTAATCGCTCGTGTAGGTGAGAAGTATTTTGTTGGCTCTCCATTGACTTTTACATTAAAAGAAACCATTGACACACATTGCATGATTAAATGAATCCATTGGTCACAAAATCCCATCCGTAACATGCTCATTCGAAGAAAGTCTCATTCCACTCTATCATATGCTTTATGTATGTCTAGTTTCAATATTGCTTGGAATTTCTTTTTCCTCTACTTTATCCTCATTTGATGCAACACTTCTTGAATAATGAGGATAGTCTTGGATTTGTTGGCCTTGAACAAATGCACTTTGTTCATGTGCAATGATCTGTGGAAGTCAAGATTTTAATCTATTTGCCAATACATTCGATATGATTTTGTAACTGAAATTACATAAGCTAATTGGTCTAAATTGGCATATACTTTCTAGGTTTTTAACTTTTGGTATAAGTGCAATGTGTGTCTTGTTGAGGAGGGGATCGAGATTACCTAACTCAAAAAATTTATGGACCAACAACACCACATCTATTTTTATATCTTCCCAGAAATGTTGGTAAAACTGTCCATTTAGACCATCTTGTCCTAGAGCCTTTAGGGAGCCTAGCTAGAAAACAGCTTCTTTCACTTCCTCCAAAGATATGGCAGCCATCAAATGTTCATTCATCTCCGTAGTAACTACTTTTAGGCATTAATTTAATATGGGTTGGAAATTCCTTGGTCCCACCGAGTCATAAAGAGACCGATAGTAATCCACAATGTGTTGTTTAAGCACCTTAGGATCCCCACTCCAATTCTGGTCATCTACCTTCAGCATTGTTATTTTGTTTCGTTGCCTCCTTTGAATTGTTATGGCATGGAAGTACTGAGTATTTTTATCTCCCCATTAGAGCCAATTTATCCGGGACCTTAGTCCCCAATACATCTCTTCTTGTCGCCATAGTTGATCAATGTTCTCTTTTAGCTGCTGAATTTCTTCCTTGCTAGAGTCTCGGGTATTGCTGTTTGTGATATCTGTTAGTCGCTTCTTGAGTCCCTTTATTTGATATGATGCATTAGAGAACTTCTTTTTACTCCATTCAGCTAATTCCTCCGTTACTCGGTGAATTTTCTATGAAAAACTTCTATGGTCTTGATAATCCTCAGCTCAACTGTCCATAATAACATCCCTGCATTCTTTTTCTTCTAGCCAATATGCTTCAAATTTGAAAGCTCTTTTCCTTTTGCCATGAACAGGATATAATGAGAGCATAAGGGGCTGTGATCCGACCCCACAGCTGGTAAAGCCAGAACTTCAGCATTTGGAAATGTGACTCTCCATTCCATTGTACATATGGCTCTATCTAATCGCTTTTTCACCAATTCTCCTTCTCTATTGTTGGTCCACGTATACATGCAACATTTACTATCAATATCCATTAAGGAGCATTCATTGAGCATATCCCAAAAAGCTGCAATGCGGTGATAGTATGCCTCCCTTTTGCCTTCCTTCTCTCAATTATACATAATGTCATTAAAGTCCCCCATACATAGCCACGGTAATCGATTAGATGTATGAAAACATCGAAGTTGTTGCCAAAAATGGAGTCTTTCCTGGGAATTTGTTGAAGCATGAAGGAAAGTAATCCTCATAAGCTAGCCACTCGTGGGATCTTCACATTCCATATCTATAAAATGATTTAAGCTGCATTTCACTTTACTTGAAACTATTCACTCCACATGAGTGCTAATCCCCCCGCAATTCCTGTTGGCTGCACCAATAATGAATTTCGGTATTTAAGTCTCCTTCTTACCCTTTCCACCATCATTTCCTTGTTTTTGGTTTCCATCAAGAAAACCACATTAGACCTTTCAAGAGCTACTAAGGCCCGAAGCTCCTAGAATGTCAGGGGGTTACCTAGCCCTTGACAGTTCCAGCTCAAAATCCTCATGATGTCACCAGTGGCTTATTAGGGCTAGCCACCAAAGCCCATTCATTCCCCTCTTTCACCATCTAGATAGGCGTCTCTAATAACTCCATCTCATCGATCATTAATAGACTCGACCCCTCAACCTTCTTCTGTTTTTTTGCTCTTAAAAGCTTTGACCATTTCCTGTTAGTTCCTCATGTTTCAGTCAACCCTACATTAGTAGAATCTAGCAAGTACAGTGGTTGTTTCGCATTCCCTATTTTAACTATTGGATCCCTCATATCTTCTTCTCTATGCTCATTTGATGACGGGTTTTCTACCCTTTTTTTTGCTTCGAGTAGGCCCGGCAGAAGTCTCAGGTCCTTTCCAACACACGTTCTCAAGATTCATTGATTGGATGAGAGTTTCAGGTACATATTCCTCTTCCTCTTGAGTAGAGATTATTTTGCCATAAAAAGCTTCCCATTGAGGGCTCCTTTCCCGTACCTCCGCTTTGAGCCAAGGCTCATATTTCCCTACCCTATTTTCTGCCAATTCTGTTTTTTCATAAGGTATTTCTTCACAATAAGAGGCGTAGTGCCCTAGCCTTCCACAAAATAGCAGAAATGAGGGAAGCGTTCGTATTTAAACTCCACTTGTAGTTTTTTTTCTCCAATCTTTACTAGAGCCCCTGTTTTTAGAGGAGTCGAAAGTTCGAGTTCAACTCTTGCTTTCCCTATTTTATATAGCACATTTCCTCTATTTTCAAACTGAATTTCCTTCACTTTTCCCACTTTTCCAGCAACATCAGTATATACTTCTTCCAAAATCCATCTAGGAGGCAAGCCGATAATATGGATCCAAAAATCATAACGCAAGAAGTCATAACAGTGCTCAGGAATGTCAAGTACACATTGCTTCAAAACTAGCAAATTACTTGCAAATGACCAAGGACAAGATTTTAGTACCCGTTCTTTGTCGACTTCAGATTCAAAGACAAAAGAGAAAAACCCAAGTTTTTAAATTCACCAACTCTTATATCAAAAAGTCAATTTTTATTTGAGTGACTTACTAATTTTTCTCTAATAAATTTTCCAACTAGTATGACATTGCACGAAAGATCCGAACGTTGCAATCTTTTGATGATCAATTGAATTAGTCTATGGGCAACTTAAAATATCGATAGCCAAAGAAAATATATTGAGTAACCGGAAAATATCAAGCCCAGGATCAAGATCTATACATAGCTACATCTTGACTCCATCTAATTGAGTAACTAGGATATAAAATCAAAAGATGAACTAGAGTGAGTTGTCAGATTCCTAGACACGATCTCAATAGTACATGCATTACAAGTGAAGTCTCACTGTTTGCCTCTCGCTGCTACCTCAATTGCGTCGCCGGTCCTTTGCATCTATACCTCATTCGCCGCAAACCGTTGGTGTATTTGCCAAACAACTATTCCATCTCCTCCAGCGCTCACTCCATTGTCTCCAGCATCATCGTACAAGAGCACTCGCAATTGCCGCCAACAAGAACGCGACCCCACCAAGGGTGATCGCCTTGTACATTGTTAACACTATACTCACTGTCTATTTAATGTGCGCAACCTAATCTCACTTATCAGATTCCATTGTGGAAGACAATTTTTTTTTTGAAGAATTTGTCATGATATACTTGACCCATGCATAAGATCATGAAAAATGGATATAAAATTTTGAATACTACTTATTATCAACAATAGGTTTGAAAAAGTACTAAAAAATATCCAATTTAAATATTTGTACCCTGTCAAGGTAAGGAATCATGGCATATATTTTTTGAATATATTCCATTTACTATGCACCCTTCACCTCTCCATCTCCCTCACCGTATAAAAGCCCCTCTCTCCCCTTCTTTTCTGCCTTCTCTCACACTTCGTCCCCCTTTGAATAGAGGATATAGCAATTTCTCTTGGATTTATTAGTCTAAGTAGGAGACAATAAATTTTGATATTATTGATCATTCTTTGATTTAAAGGATCATCCCATCTCAATTGAAAACGTAAATACCTTTTTAGGAAAAAATCACGGGAAGATCTCCAAGCTTTACACCAACGTGATCGGTCCCATCTTGATGGAGAAGAAGACCACGTAGGAAAATATAGAGGCAATATACATGGTCATTGGTCACATGAGCTTCGAGTGGTTGTGGTTGATGATGGTGAGGCGCAATCTAACGGAGGTGAGTGAGAAGATCATCCCGCCAATGCTGCTCAATAGCAATGGCCGCCATCCGACCTGACCAAGGAGGAACTTGGTGATGAGGATGAACACTATCTTTACAAAGATGATTGCCATGTTTGCAAGCAGCTTTACATAGACGGAGGTGATGTCATCCTTCCTAAAAATACTAGGTCTATAGAGTAGTATGTTGTCAATGTTTAAGGCTTATTGGACGAGGTGGATCCCAACGGCATAGGTGAGCATGTCAGATGGACAGGGTCGGGTAGAGGAAGAGATCCCACCACATGCCATCCTCGATGCTTTGCTTGGTCAAGCTTGAATCCATTGAGGCCAGCCTAGGTCCATAGAGGCTAATCTCGAGACTTGGGTGCTTGTGACTATGTCTCCAACAACCATGTCGGGTGGACTTCTGCACCCAAGTCACCAACGGCTTGGCTCAAGTTCATCAAAGCTGGCCCCAAGTCCACTAAGGTTGAGCTTGTGACATTGGTGCCCCTGCTCAAATTTTCAATGGTGAGCCCTAAAACTTGGCTCTCATTCCTTGGTCATTGTCACACAAGGCAGGGTCCATAGAGGTCAGGCCGAGGACCCCAATGCTCAAGTCCTCGACGACCACTTGGCTCTTGCGTCCAAGTCCTTAGCTCTTAGTCCTGTTCCTCAACAATTGGGCTCAAGTCCTTCGAGGTCAAGCCCAAGACCCAATGCCTGTGCTCCAGTCCCCAATAGCTATGCACGGGTACCTAGCTCCCGTGCCCAAGTCACCAACACTTAGGCCTGAGTCTACGATGTCCGTGCTCAAGTTCCCACAGACTAGACACAAGAAATTGTAGCTCTTGCAACCAGGACCCCACCTATTGAGTATTCCTTATATCGCACAAATTGTGCATGTCACTTTAAGAAAATGAGATTAAGTTTTAATTTTTGAACTAAGGAAATTTCATATTTCAGCCAAATAATAATAATAATAAATAAATAAATAAATTCTTACCAGCGGAGCTAACTGTTGTGTAACATTTCCTTACGGACACACCCGCGTGGTTAGAGAGAGAGAGAGAGAGAGAGAGTGAGGGGGTCTGCTGGGCCCAAAGAGGCGATGAAGATGGCAAGTGGCGGTCAACTCACGCATGTGAACAGAAGCACAGATGCAAGTCCTATAGAAGCGCCCTCCTTTGTTCGTTAAATTACAAGTTCGTCTCTCCTAGGGAAAAGGAGAGCGGAGAAAGTGACGTTCACACGCCTTTCGCAGATGGTGAAAAGTGATATGGCACACCTTGCGTGGTCAATTCCATCTCCAGCGAAGTCTCCTAACTCTATCGATCCCTCCATCTCACATGAAATACACGTGATATGTTGATCTAGATCAGGAACGAATCTTCTGAAAGCGAAGTTGAGTTCAATCCATACGCAATCTGAAACTAACCCCTTTCAATCCGCAGGATTGCTTCAAACCTTGCACCTGACCTTTTTACGTGTCCTACACATTCAAAACTTTCGAACCTTTTGTTAATACACCGGACAAAATTCATATTTTGCAATAAATATGACATCCTGCATGGTGCAATTTGCATCCGAACTCCATTCGCCCGAACAAATGTCAAGGGACCATGTACACTTCAATTTCGCTACTCAAAAGCAACCGTCCAGATGTCTATGGTGAAGCACACACAAGATATGCCTGGTTCATCCAGCAAAGGAACCGGTTTTCATTATAATTGCATCAGACGGCAGGAACAACAAGTACACGGCATTTACCTAAACATGTAACAACGATACCTGAATCAAACCTCGGCCCAAGCACCCTATAAAATTACACGTAGCACGTGACGTGAAGCTAACATAGAACCTAGCCCTTCCAAAAAAATAAAATAAAATTGGTAAATGGTACAAAAAGCCTCTAGATCACACAGTAGATATAAAACTCAGCGCCAGCATCAGATGGTTCTGAGGAATCCATGAGATCAAAAGCTCAAGCTCAAACTCAGACTGATCGGTTTACCATTTACAATCCAATTAATTGGAATTGGGTTTGAACCATACATATGGCTCATCCCTTCCCCGCAGACTCTGACAAAGGTGGGAAATCATCTTCATCTTTTAAACGGTAAGACTGTAGAGAGATTCTGCATGTAACAACCGAGGCAAATAAAAAGATTTTAGAGTGCAGCAACAACCTGATGAACGACTCAAATGCATTAAGCTATTGGTTACCTATCTTGTTTCAATCCATTAACCGATGGCCATTCAGTCACAACACCTGGTGTCGAATGGCTTGCACTAGTTCTTGAAGCTGGTGCTGACCCAGAGATTGGTTGCTTACTTCTCTCCAGGGAGAGAGGCTGAGGTGTTGCCGGTGGTTGATGTCCAAAAGAACCAAACTCTACTGAGCCTTCACAAAGTTGCAAAGATCCATTGCTAGTAGAATAAGGTTTTCTTATAGGAGAACCATTGTTTAAATCAGAGGGCCAAGACTTCCCATGCGTTTGTGAAAACTCATTACTTCGTTCAGAGAAATTAGTCTCCGAGGGTGTCAAAGTGCGGCCATTGCTGCGAGGAGACCTCACCGTTGCATGATTCCTTCCCCTTCCCATTGAGTTTCTATCCTTGTAGTGGTTCTGCCAGAATACATCACATAAAACTGAGATGACAATAGACAGCTGTTTCACAAACTCAAAGTACCAGCAGCTGCAATTAGATGCCAAGTCAATACATCTACCCGACACTAAAATTGTCCAAACCTACATTTTAATTCTAATCCTGATCATCTGTACCACAATCAGTCCGCATAGGGATGACATGAATAAAAGTGTCAGTTCTGGAAACTGCACCTCAACATCAAGGATGCTATATACAAAGTGCAAACTTTGGATATATATATGGGCAAACCCCAGGGGCATCATGTCATGCTTGCATGCATCAGAACAAGTAGTGCTCATAGGCAGCCCCTCTATACAGTCAAGCTAACACAAGAAACCCAATATCATAATTATCTGGAGGCCAAAGGAAACATTACCGTGTTTGGGAAGTACGTTCCTGTTCCACGCGGTTTTGACATTTCTTCCATGCCAAAGGGAGCATTAGCTACAATTGGCGACTTTATGTTATATAATGGTCGCCCTGTGACAGAACCATTGGCACTTATCTGAGAAAAAACATCATGCCTGTGGTGCACTGACCTTCGTACCACTTCCCATGAATTTTTTACTGGGAAATGTGGAAAGTATGATGGAGAAGTGTGAGAAAGTTGTCCACTCAAGGTGAAATTATAGCACCACCGGCCATACTCCAAACTCCTCATGTTGCTCTCAAAGTCTCCAAGTAGATCCGATAGAGAATTCAGTTGTCCAGGGCTTCTAGAAATATGAGATGAGGCTTGAGCACCAAGATAGCCAGAAGAAGTATCATCAGATGTCCAGGATGATGGACTCAAATCTGAAGAGAGCTTTTTTGATCCAGGAGGGGATGGAACAGCATGACTTCTACTGAGCTCATTCTCATCCCCGTTGTGATCAGCAACTACACATGGTTCTGCAGCATCTGATTGCAGAGCAACAGAAGTCACCACGGCATTTCCAGATTGTTCAGTGTGCTCCTGGCCAGCATCCCCATTTCTTGTCTCCCCTGTCTCTGTTGATGATTGTGGAAAATAAAGATGAGGAGCATGATATGCTTTACCCGACAAGGAAGAGTGTACTGAGCTGCTCAAAGACAAAGCCTTAAGCGAGCCATTTGATTTAACAGAACTTTGGGATGTAGCAAGCTCATCTGCTTGACCAGAAGAAGATGAAAGAACATCTGACATAGGGGAATTTGTGGTATTCTCCACTTCTACAATTCCTGAATATCTTGCAGAGCCTTGCTGTACTTCATTCAAAACTCTACCTGATGAATCTTCTTCCCGAGATATCAAGTCCTGAACATCTGGCCTCTGACCATTTCCATGCCGATCCAGTGTATTCGAGAAAATTTCACTAAGTTCATCAGCTATGTCTATCTCTGGGTCAGAGAGGACTTTTTCAAGCTTACGAACACCAAAAGAAAAGGCACTCCTAATTCGGAAAAAGCTCCCTACATAGTTCGAGATAAATTAAAACATGTCATCATGTGCAAGAGTGATTGGGACCTCCAGAAGACAACAATGATGCCAAAATTTAAAGTAGCATACCCAAAATTCATAGCTAAACCAAACTCTGCATTGTAATAAATATTCCCTATGTATTTCCTAAAAGTATACAATCTACCTGGCAACTAATTTTGACAAGCTGATCCCTCATGACTTAATGGGAAGTTCCATATACTGGTTATGACTCCCCATCATCCTCTATATGAGCTTCAATTTATTTCCTTAAAATGAGAGCTAACCTTCGACAACGACTATACCATAACTACATATAATCAAATCAGAAATACGAACCAGTACCAATTCGCAAATTGCATATTGTCATTTGCCACCGCTTATCAACAATTTTGAAACATATATCCAGTTATCAACCATTCTTCCCAGCTTTAGACAGTTTATCCCCCTCAAACAGCTTAGCCACAATCTCTTGAGAATGACCAGGAGAAAAATAATGCCCGGACATAACATTCACATTCAAAGAAAAGAACATCAAGAAGTAACAATAGCCTATAAGACCAATACCTTTGCTTACACTGCGACCAAGGTTGTTGTTCTCTTTCAGCGGATCAACTATATTAAGATGCTTTGAAACAAAGGTCCGGGCATTTGCTCCAAATCCATTTGAAGGAACAGAGAAATGTTCCACACAGTCCTTCAGGAAATCCTTAGTGAGCAGTAGCTCTCCCCTATGTTCCAGTGTCTCAACTGTAAAAAAAACCGATAAGTTATCTCAAAAGCACGCGAGAAACACACCTATCTTGCACAAATTTGGTGGACATTATAGCTTACCGACAATTTCTGGTAGTGATGAGATAAGGACAGGACCATTCAGACTGACGCCGTACTTATCCCAGTCGAACTTGCTATAGTAATCCAAAAATTTGTATAAAACCTAACATCACCACAAATAAGTATAGAAATAACATCAAAATCTATACAGCATTCTGCGAACAATCCACATCATTGACCTTACCGCTAGGGGACCATCTAGAGATGTATGGAACAGATGGAAGATATACAAAACCAATGTCTCCAAGGCATATGTAGAAATCAAACCATGATGAGCACCAAGTATACGGCTCTCGTAATAGCACCAAGCCTTAACCAGTATAATGCTGCGTTTAAAGAGGTGATCCTTGCCAATGAGATGATCTACCTGTAGAATATGAAGCAGCACGAATGTTGAATGTTGATTCCTCCATTGTATTCAAGATGAAAGAGAACAAAAGAAAGAAGATTGCTAACAACACAAGTTCCTCCAGGGCACAGCATACAAACAGGACATACTGCAGTAAATCACACTAACATTTATCAAAATATGATAGCACCAACATAGGAAACGTTAGCAGTTTTATAACCTTAATATACTAATCACACCTATATGAGTAATGCTACTGGTCAGCGAAACCATCCAGTTGAAGATGCAAAAATCTGTGCATGCCACTGCATACATGCAATAAGTGTATATGTGTGTATTCGCATGTGCCTATGCATGCTTAACAATGTTTGTGTGTAGTCATGTTTATGTGCAGATAGATGCAAACAGAAAGAAACAGAGATTTCCTGCAATGCATAGACGTTGACACATATACTGCTATATATTATTTTTTCTTGATAAAGTCAGATTTTATAAATATGGAAAACTGGAAGTCATAAATTGAAAGAGAAATGAACTGAGACGGCTACTGACTCAAAAATGATAGAAGTAAAAAGAAGCCTACAAAAATATGCAATCCAATTCCTAGAACCATGAAAAAGACTATTACAAAACCAAAAAAAAAAAAACTACAATGAACTTCACTAACCACCATAAGACTCCAATGGTCATCCTTAAAAGTAGGAAATCAACAAAAAAGCATGAAACATCCACAGTAATAAAAAAAATGGCACATCTTCTAACTAAGCAAGACTTTCAATACCAATCAAGCCATTGTTGCCCCCACCCCGCAAAGAAAAAGGAAGAAAGAACAATCACTAGTTGAAAAAATGAGGACATTGAGAATCACTTAATAGTAAAAAGACTGCATTAAACAAGCTACCTGCTCTAGAAAGCACAAAGTACAGAGCCCTCCTAGCTGATTAAACGATATATCTACCACAATGTTCTGTATGATGCATTTTACAAGCTTGACCTGCAATCGGAAGATTAATTGTTAATCCAGAAAACATCATTTTCTTCAAAATACTTGAAAGAAACTTGACTAGGTGAGCACACATTGATATCATCATGGAGTGCCAAAATGCAAAAAGCACATAAAATAACGTCAGCATGCATGCATGGCATCAACTAGTACCAAAAACAGTAGTCTACAAGATCAAGCATTAAGGTGATCACCTCAAAAAGCAGCATAATACATTGCTCTGTAGGATAAAATGAGGTACTAATGCAGTAATCACATGATAAAAGTGGATTTATGGTAAAGTGAGATCAAGAAAGGTTGAATTCCAAATATCTCAACCTTCTAATAAAAAGGTATGCAAAGAGAAAATCAAAGGACCAATTTTTGGTTTCAAAAATCATATTATGCAAGAGAGTAGTATAAGAACAATGCCGAAATGTCACTGTGTGATAGAGTACACATGCTAAAAGAGCAACACAACTAGCATTCACAATGAGCAAGACTTAAATAGTGTAATATTAACTACATATACAATTAGCAATTCGTGTGCGTGTGCGTGTGCGTGCGCATGTCTTATAGAGAGGAGGGGTGAGTATTGGTCTAGGGTCAACCTTGAACCGACCCTAGAAAGGCCCAACCTGCTGGTCCTGATCCGGTTCCCGATCCGGTTCCCAGAGAGACTAGGTCAGTCCTTGATCCTAAAATTCATGGACCAGCACTGTGTGGGTCAGTTCTTAGTCCTAAGAGTTCTGGACTGGTTCAACCCAAATCAACCCTAACTATATATATAATTTTTTTATATATAGAAAACCTTAAAATAAATGGCGTCCACAACATTAAATAGTCCTTTAGTGAGGAGTTCAAATAATTTTATATTATTCTTTAATAACTTAGGTTTTTAATATCTTTTATTGTGTCAATAGTCATAATTTATGAAGGACAAAAAGTTTTTGTGAGGAGTCCTCACGACGTCCAAAAAGACACCTTATGACATCCTCCTTTAGTATTCGTTATCTTCTGTCTTATTTGTCCTATTAGTCTTCAATTTGCTAAAATCGAAAAAACAATTTCTCCGTTCGCCACTCAACACTCGTCTCGCTCACTTTGGGTCACTCATGCCACTCGCTGCTCGATGCTCGCTTGGCTTTTTGCTCCCTGCTCGACATTCAATGCTCATTCTGTTCGACGCTCACCCCAGTTGACCCTCACCGCTTGCCTTCCTTAGCTAACCTTACTTATCATCGAACCATTGGGTCGGTACGGTTCTCGATTGCTCTTTCAAGCAGTACAAAAAATGAAATAAAAGATTATTGGTTAGTCTTAAGTTGATCTTGAAACTGGATCAAACCCATTAAGTCAGTTTGGTCCTCAATCGTTTTTTTAAGGAGTACAAAAAATGAAATGAAAAATCATCAGTTGATCCCGAGTTGACCCTGGAACCAAACCCAAGCTCAATAGGGTCGGTCCTTGGTCCCAAATATTGAGGACCAGCACTCTACAGGTTGGTCTTAGGGTTAGGAGTGGACCAACCCAACTCGGACCATGCTCACCCCTAATAGAGAGAGAGAGAGAGAGGTCACATCAAATTGTAGGACATTTTCTTTCTTAAGAAAGAATAAAGTAAAATGAAGAGAGGTGAAATGACACCCTCCAATTCTTGTTCCCATGTGCAATATATACTCACCGTAACTTCAGCTCATTGAGCAGCAATAAGAGCAACTGTTACACAGTATAAGTAGCAATTACCTATATTGTATCTAGGATTGCCGTTGGGATCCAATACAAAGAAAAGACTGTTTGGAACCCCACAATACAGAGATTTGAGAAGAGTTTTAAGCATGAAAAAGATGGTTTATTTATCCAAGGGAGTTAGACTTACAGTATTGAAGTGCCCGCTTTCTATTCTCGAATTTTACTCTCTTTGTTTCCAACTCTTGTCTTGGTGAGGGAAGAAATGATGAGCTGAGAATTCACCTAATTACTTGGATAATTGTAATACGACTAGTTCCTTAAAAAGGTTTGGGGAGAAATCACTGGTCTCTTTCAATAAATCTTTGCTTGGAAAATAGCATTGGAGGTTTAACAAGGAGAACAATAGTTCATATAGACTGTTTGAAAATTTTCGATTGGAAGATAGAAGAAAAATAATTGTGTTGGTCAAGGAGAAAATGGGTTCAGGATTTGGAAGGACATAAGGCAAGGATGGGATCCTTCAGCCACAAATTCTATTAAGAGGAAATGGTATGATTTCATTTTTGTGCAATTAAAGATGGTATGGTGACTGCTGCTACAGAGCCTAGAAAGATCATTTTCAGATGTTATTGCATAAGCAAGGAACCAGGGAGATAATGTGGCCGATCAATTGAAGGTTAACAATGGAGAAGTGGTGTAAGAGTTTACATTTCAAGGAGGCCCCAAGCAACAAAAGATCTGGGAGAGGACAATAGGCTATGGAGCAATTGTTGTAACTCTCAAATTTCTTTTGTCAAATCCTACTATTCTAATGTCATCTCTACTCGGATGTAAATTTAACTCAATTTTTTCACATTCTTCCCATGAGAATCTACTTGAAAAGTCAGCCTACCTTTGAAAGTGTCTCTTTTCTCTTGGGAAGCACCCTGGGGACATACCCTCATTTTGAATAATCTTCAAAAGACACAACTGATGAGTAGATTTTTTTGTGCAAGAATGAAAGAGAGCATGATTCACTCATTGTTACATTGTAGTTGGACCAGACAGATTGGACTATGGATTTTGCACTCTCAAGAATAAATTTGGTGACTTCAAACACAATGCATGATGAGAACGACCAATATGGTTCCTCTCCTCAAGGCTCATTTGGATAAGAAAATACTGAGGGGGCATTTCTACAAGTCGAATCCTCTTACGAGTGTTTTTAGAGGTTATACATTTTTCACTTTCAGTAGAGCAAGGCATCTTCGATTTCATAATTCTAGTTCGTTGAAATGCAAGAAATGGTCTTTTGTGCATATTTTTGTGTTGCATGAAATTTCAGCCAATCACACATGCAGCATATCAATAACGGTACTCTATCCTAAATGAATCAATAAACATTTATACTCCTTGATCAACCTAAGGTTTTCCCTTCTACCTAGATGTCCTGCAATGAGTAACGACAGCAGCAATATCCTAAGTAAAACCTTTACAAGACTAAAGCCACAAACTTGGGATAATAAAGTTAGAGTCCTTTTGGTATAGCTTAGCTGTGCTGTAATTGAGTTGGACTGCAATCACATTGTAATGTTTTGTAGCGTCTCTTTGGCAATTCATATTTTACAGCTAGTGCGGCAGCTTCCTATAAGCTGGGTCCACCAGAGCTGCTGCAATTGTTAGGTGTGCCCCAAAAAGTTTTTGTAAAACTTAAGCACCCATTTTCATAGTTGTCACTGCTATGAGAAAACTCAAACACCCTATTTAATAAGGTCAATTACATATGAGTATTCACATTTATAAGACTTGGTTTTTCCACTTACATTTTTGGTGAAAGCTACAAAATATTTTATGAAAGGGAACAAGTTAACTTAATAAAAGGCATACAGCTGAAAAAGTTCACAATGGTAAAAGTCCGCCCCACTAGTGGAAAAAAGCTTAATCATTATTAGCAATATGTAATCTCGGAATAGAATTACTAAAAACACAAGACGGCCAGGAGAAAAAAAAAACTAAGAAGGACACTGTCATGTTGGAACTCTTACATCACCAATCAAATGATTTTAATACTAGAGATAACCCCCTCTCACATGAAAAAAAAAATCCCCCTAATTCTAATTGAGAGTGAACCAGTATAATGAATCATTGAAGCAGAACACAAGCCACCAACAACAATTTCTATTTGACATCAATCACAACAACCACTCAATATTTCCCAATTATCATGTAGATTAATACTTTAAAAAAGACAGTTGTAGTGTCACCCTGGTCCCCAACAACTTAAGCAGGTCAAAGAATGATGAACAATACTAATCAGTTCATTAAAAGCAGGCAAAACTTGCAAGAAAACCAAAGGTTGCAAAAATACACATGTTCTTTGGCGACACCAAGCTTTAACCTACCTTCCCCAAATAAAAGGAAATCAAACTACGAAAATGCAATGTAATGCAATAACAAACTCAATGTAGAGATACAAAGATATCAAGTAAGAAGCGCAAAATGACGACCTACATAGAGGTGAAGGACTAAAAAAGCAAAATGAACATCCTCTGAATGATGTGGGTGAAAAGTTTAGGATTCAGCTAATTGTGAGAAATTCCAAGCAGCAAATAAAAAGTGCATCAGAGATAATAAAGATTTTATCTACCAGTTCTGTCTGGTTTTAAATATTCAAAAAGAAAGGGTGGGGCTCAAAAGTTAGAAAACACTAAACTGAAGCAGAAAATGGAGAACTAAGTGTTCTTATTCCTGGGAAGGTCAAGGGAAAGCACAAGGTGCATTCGGGGAAATTACAGCTTCCAAGTTCCAACACAGGCAGAATGATAATATGCATCAAGTTTTGGCTGATGTACACACAATAACATGTTTCCGTGCTCCTTTTTCCCTTGTATAAAAAAGAAAACTTTCTTTTTGATAGTAAACCATTGATGATGTAAGCAAGAAAAAGAAGTGGTACACTTCATGTACTCTGTAAGTATACCAGGAAAATAAATAAATAAAAAGGTAATTACGTTCATTGCTCCGGGGAAAACACAGCCTTCTCTAAATAAAACCACTTTTAAGAAAAAAAATGTTGGCAATGTGCCTGAAATCTTCCCAGTTGGTTTGAGCTTATGTATGTTCTTGAGGGAGGATTCAAAACTGGCAAGGAACAATATCAAGAACGTACATAAGCTCATAGCAACTGGGAAGATTTCAGGCACATGGCCAACGTTTGTTGACGTTAATTTGTTAAATCGTCACAAGTGAAATGATCATGCAGTTCAGGTTAAACACATAGGTAACTTTCTAGATGTAAGACAAATATGACTCATGCTAGGTTTCATAAGCTAAACATGATAAGAAGTTGCTGATAATTTTCAACATGAAAGATAACATTTGATAGTCCTACATTTGGTTTACTCTAGCATCATTCAATGATTCTACATATTTAGTTTATTAAAAAAAAATTATATAAGAAAGCCACGACTTCACTCGCCCAGGCGCTATGTGTTCTTTATGTCGACAAAAAGAGTCGAGGAGTGAGGTGCTCAGCTAGCTAATCAATTGCAGTGTCAAGCTCATTCCGAGTCCAAGTCTACCCTTTTAGACCTGTCTTGACTCTCATAGTCTCTTTCTACGCCTCCTATACTCATAGTAGTGGCACTCTCAAATGCAAGAATCGTGAATGAGAGAGATCACCAAGCATTAAATAGAGAAACAACACATTTCATCATGTCATCCAGACATTAAAAATCTAGAAGTGCAGCATCCTTTGGATAGATTGGATTAAATATAAGAACCTCGGCCCAAATTAATTGGACATCCTTCACCACAAACTGAGCATCTTCATTCTGTTCTTCTCCTTGAAGAACTGTACAGACTTGACTAGCTAACGAATCTTCAGCATTAAGAACCCCAAAGGCAGTCAAATCAATATCTCCGTCAGGAAGATAAGTCTTTAAAGGAACCGAACCAAACGGAAATACCTGTAAGAAGCACCAGTTTTATCTCAACAAAACCAAAAGAAAGAACGGAAGATGGTCATGTACTTACAAATGTGAAAAATTATCATCAAGCTCACCACACCTTGGTAAAGTGCGTTTTACATGCACAAGATCGTCTAATCGAAACCAAATGGTAGTCTTACTACCGAAAAAGAACATGCAGATGCACGAACCATGGGAAAGCAGACCAATTACCGTCTGTTCATTTCATCACCTACCTTTGAACCAGAAAGATTGCAAAGCTGTCTCATAAAATCTACAGTTGATGTTGAAAATTGCAAGTTCAGTATGCATCGTATAATTCCTTATTTACAAAACCAATTTCGGATAACGGCCAAAAGAAACGATTAACTTTACTCTATTGAACACGGCAGGCATTCAATATACTCTAAGATGAGAGATTCCGGCCAATCCGAACATCCATCGCACCTCACTAACATAGCTACTGCCGGAGCTTAAATGAAAAATTATTCGGACAAGAGGAATCAGAGTTCTCCACACCAAAAACGAGCGATCTTAACTTTGACGAGCTCAATAAGCAACATTCATCTCACGAACTTTAAATGCATGAACTCTAAGAAAGCAGAATCATCGCGAGCGATCATCCTACACAACAGCATTCGACTTGCCGAACGGAGCCAATGCAAGAACCAGAACGAAACCGCATACACACAAACATCCACCGCAAGGCTGCGTTTCTAATGAGCACGAGCGACGCCCTAGCCATACCTCAAATCCGAGGATATTCCTGATGAGCCTCTGCACGTAATGAATCACGTCTGCTCGCCTCTCCTCCGACACGGAATTCGGCTGAATCTGGGCGATGATGCCCCCGGTCACCTCCTCGGCCTTCCGCAGGAGCTCGGCGCTAATCGCCGCCTGCCCCGACGGGGAGGAGGACGAAGACAACGACGACGACGAGGAGCGGTCTTCCAGGGGGGCGGCACCGTTGGCTTCAGGAGACCAGGCCAGGAGATCGCCCATGGGAGTGCCGAGGATGCTCCGTTTTCGGCGGCGAAGCGAAAGAAACCGCAAGCGCCAAAAGAAGGAAAGGAAGGAAAGGGGCGAAAAGATCCCTCGCAAAACGGACAGCCTCCTCCGCGAGAGAGGACCGTTCCCTCAAAGGCGCTCGCCGGAGAGGGCGGTGGCGAAGGCGGCGGCGGCGGCGATCGTTGCGGCGGCGGGTTGGGCGGCGAAGATTGGGATTCGCAGAACCGGAAGAAACCGATCGACACGAATCGGTCGAGGGCGACAGGGATTTTTGGATCGAAAACTGACGTGCAAAGTGCAGAAACGTAGAATGTGAACTGAAAGTGGTTTTTTTTGTTTTTCTCCTTTATTTTTATTTTTATTTCTTTATTTATTTACGGAGGAAGGATTTTATTTTACTTTTTTTTGTTGTTGATGTTTTGTTCTTTTTTTCTAAATAGGAATGTGTCAGTAATAATAGTACGGCTATAAATAAAATGTCAATGTGATTTTTTTACTTATTGGGTAAAAATTTTTAATTTGGTGGCTAAAACGTCAATATTTCTTTTCTCTGTCCCCATATACGGCCATTCAATTATTCCACGTGGAAAAAGAGAAAATTACTTTATCTGTTGTTATTATAATTATTAATATGTAAAAGAAGGGAACCATTTTTAATCCGTTTGTTAATCTTTTTTTCACAGAAATCAGCAACGAAGGAAATTGAAGGAAAATACCCGCCTGATGTTCGCCATGAGCAAATTCAATAGGGATTCAACCAAAATCGAGGGGCTTTGAAAATTTATAATTTTAGCTTGTTTTATGCAACTAATTGTGTATCATATGTGAATAGGTGCACCACAATTATGACGGGTGATTAAAAAAAATGATTTTGTGTTTTGAGGACACTTTCTAAGGAGTACATGACAAATCAAAATTTCTGTTCCAAAAATAATTTTTTTATTCCAGACTTGTTTATGAAATAAAATTCCGTTTAATAAAATTATTTCATTTTTCTAATAATTTTTTGTTTCAAAAATAGGTTTGGAATAGAAATCAAAAGTAAAATTTTTTTACTTTTCTATTTCTGGAATAGAAATGAGAAACGATAATTCTTCTCATCGTTCATTCTTGCTATAAATCGATTGTCCATCAGTTGCCGTCAACCACCATCCGCCAACCCCATCGTCGCCACCGCCACTTGTCGCAGGTTGTTGGTTGCTGCTAACCACCACCGGTTGCCGCCGTCCGAAATGGAAAAGTTTTGTATCATTATCAAATGAATTTCTATTTTAAGAGTAGAAATTTTGTATCGTTATCAAACGGGTAATTTTGTTTAAAAACTCATCTAGAAATAGAAATAGAAAAATTTATTTATCTTCCAGCAATTAATTTCTGGCCAAAATGGTAGAGCAACTTTTGCAGTTTTCATACATCAATTGTTTAGTAGAGCAACTTGTTAATATGACCTAATAAGAAAAACAGTGATTAAGGCCCTGTTTGGCAACACTCCAAACAATGACTAATTCTGATTTTTTGTTCCCAGAATCAGTTTAGGACGAGAATCGCGTTTGGTAAAAATTTTGTTCATGGGAACAAATTTGTTCCCAGAATCAGTTTTGGAGTAGATTTGAGAATTAAAAAAAAAAAAGTTGATTCTACGTCCGAGAATCAAAAAAAGAATCAACACAATAAAACTCTTCTACTTTCCTTTCGCCATCCCACAACCGTCGCTTGCCACCGCCCGCCGCCGTCTACCGCCGCTCACCACCGCCGGCCGCCAGAGGCTCGCCTGGCCAGGGCGAGGTCCGGCGAGCTCGCCGGAGGCTCGCCCGGCCACCGCCGAGCCTCGCCGGGGCTAGGCGAGGCCCACCTGGCCATCGGCCGAGCTCGCCTAGCTTGATCGGTGGCCAGGCGAGCCTCGCCCGGCCCGGCGAGGCCCGCCTGTCCACCGGCGAGGCCGAGGCTCGCGGGGCTAGGCAAGGCCCGCCTAGCCACCGGCCAGGCTCGCCTAGCTTGTCCACCGGCGATGCTCGGCGGGGCCGGGCAAGCGTCACCGGCACCGGGCGAGGCCGCCGACAACGCTTAGCCGACGAGGGTCGGCGACACTCGGTGAGGTCGCCGGCCACAAGAATAAAAGAAAAATAGGAGAAAAAGGAAAAAATGAAAAGAAAAAATGAAAAAAGAAAAGGAAAAAAGGTAAAAAAAAAAAAAAAAGTAGAAAAAATATCTAAAAATAAAAAAAAAATTTGGAACATAATCAATGAACACGTTATCAAACGCAATTCTATTCCAGAATAAAAAATTTTAGACGAGTTACCAAACACGTTTTTTTACTTAGAATCGGTTCGAGAACGAATAAAAAATAATCATTTCTTGTCGAGAATCGGTTTAAGAACAGAATCGTTGCCAAACGCGCCCCTAAGACTCTAGAAATAATTTCATCTTATGCACGTGAATATGGCGATTGCTTGCATCCACAGGCAACAATCGAGCTAAAAGGATCTAATACCCAAACGTTACTGGAAAAATGAAAGGTATGAAATCATTATTGTATGTATATGATCATAAATGTTTATTGGAAATCAAATCTTGCTATAAATAAATATCAACTATTAAGACATTGATTGCCCAATTTAGGTGAACAATCAGTGCATTGAAAAATATGAAAATTTCTAAATTAGTAACTTAATAAGTAGGAGTGAGTGGTTCTTGCGTTTACTTAAGTTCTACCTGAAACTTGAAACTCATGCATTGAAATCGATCTTTTAATTTTTGAAATCTGGAACCTACCATATAAATCTAAGAACCTATAACGTATCATGTCATACATTTCAGGATCTACCTAGCTTCTATCTATATTATTAAGTGAACGATTTTACTAAATCATGTCTCTAATGACCACCATTTGTTACAATCTACTTACCATAACTCATTTCTATATATATGAAATATATGGAATATTAACAAAATAAAAGTTTAGGTCATGAATATAATGGGAAATAGAAACTCAGACTAGTAGTCCTAGATTACACACTTATCATTAAATGTTATAAAATACCATAGAATCAATCGAAGACATAGAATAAGAAAAACGTAAAGACTTACTCTAGTTTCCCAATTTTAGGTGTAAAATTTGGAACTTATTCATCATAACTGATCTTTTAATTTTTAGAATCTGAAACTTACCATACGTATGACAAAACCTAGAATCAAAACTTACTTTGCATACCACGAAACCTAGAATCACCCACTGGTCCGTTTCTCCGATTCCTTGTTCTACCTAGAACCACACTCACCTTGTTAATATGGGATCGAAAGCTTCGTCAACAAAATTTATGGATATGCGCATTAAACCTCATAAATTGCTTGATTGTTCCATTAAATGGAGGGAATTACGAGAATACCACTTCTATTCTGTGCAAAAAATGTGGTGTCATTCCCCCTTTAAAGAAGAAGAATTTGGCATGAACTAAAAAGATGAAACACTTATAGTGCGTTTGGTAACGCTTTTGTTCCCGGAAACAATTTCTAAGCATTTTAAATTGTTTGGTAACTGTTCAAAATTTTAATTCTTGTAATAGAATTACGTTTGATATCGTGCTCAAAATTTCTACTCCAAATCATTTTCTTTTAATTTATTATTTTTTCTTTTTTTTCTTTTTTTCCTTTCTTTCTCCTATTCTTCTTCTTCAAGTGGCCGATCGTCGACCTTAGGATGACCAATGACCAGCCAAACAAGGGCCGGCAACCTCACCGTAGCGTCGACGGCCCTCGGCGAGGCCGACCCTCGTCGGCGGAGCCATGGTTGGGCAAGTGGCCTTGCCAAATCTGGGCAAGGTTGCTTGCCCAGCCATGGCTCTATGAAGCCTCGGCGGGGTTGGGGGAGACCCACTTGGTCACCGACGAGGCTCGACCTCGCTCAATCTGGCGAGGCCAAGCTTGGCCAGCCGCCGGTGAGGATCTAGCGAGGCCAAGCCTCGCCTCGCCTAGCCTCGGCGAGGCTCACCCAACCTCGTTGGTGGCTAGGCTTGCCTCCAACAAGCTTGCTAGATTGATTATCGATGATTGGCGGTGGTGGCAGCGAACGGCAACCATGGCGGTGGCAATAGATAAAGAAGAAGAAAATGGAAGAATAACAAGAAAAAAGAAGATAAAAAAGAAATATATAGACTTGATTCTAGAATTGTTTCCAAAAACAATAATTAACTTTTTTTTTATTCTTGATTATATTCCAAATCTACTTTCGGAAAGCAAAAAAAAAAAAAATAGAAATTTATTCTTGTGAACAAAATTTTTATTAAATACGATTGTATTCCAAAACTACTCCCGGAAACAAAAGAATATAAATTTTTACTATTTGGCCGGTTACCAAATAGGGCCTTACATGTCAGATGTTTTTCACATAAACCAAAAATATAAGGCCTCAAATATTTTCAATCTTTTAAGATAAAAAGAAAAGAAAATGTGGTACTTTCCCAATTACCCAAGATTCCATGGAAAATGATAGCTGCAAAATTACCAAACAGGGTTTCATGTGGATGCGCGACTATTTTTATCTTTATTATTCCAAACGTAGACGTGACATTTCAATTTTCACTTGACTTGCTATTATTATAGGACCCGACACGTGACTTTACTGTGAAAGCTTTTTAAGCAATGATCATTGTATGATGCTATATAATACAAAAACACTATTGGGATTACAAATAATATCAAAATTCGAATTTATACCCAATGTTTTGGTGACATGCTACAATATTCGACTCCAAAGTTTCTGCCATTTAACATATAGATAAGCAACAAGTATCAATTTGATACCCCATCTCGCATGAGAAACAACGCATGTATTTGATAAAGAAGGAATAAGATAGATGAAAATTATATATGAGACGAAAGGTCAAACTGAACATAAAGAATTGATGTTTGATTATAATACAATATCGAGCACATTGTTTTTTTCTCAAAAATTTTAAATTTCCTAAGATTCATATCACTATCATTTATGTAGCATGTCATTAAAGAATGACCAATTGAGAAACTATGCCCTTTCTTTAAAATGATTATAGAGAGAGGAAGTCTTTACAATCTTCATGATCAATGAAGGGAGTCAAGTTCCCCTTCCACTTCTATGTCCAATTCCTTCTTCTTCTTCTTTTTTGTCAAAAAAGGCAAAATAAGATAGATTAATATGGAAAATTGTGGTATTTCATAGAATTGTGATGCGGGGATAGAATTGAATAGATAAAAACATAATAATTAATTAATAATATTTTTCTCATTAAGGAAAACTATTTACATCGTTAGCAATATCGGGGATTATAGGTCTCATGTAATTGTGTTGTATATTATACAACTAAAAAATTTAGACACTTTTTTAAAAAAACACAACAAAGAAATGCCAAAACCATGCACCATGCAATGGAAATGGAGAAAAGAGAAACTAAACAATAAATAGGGAAGTGTACTGAAAGTTTTCTAAAACTTATTATGAAACTGCAATTGAATCATAAAATTTTCAAAAAGTACAATCAAGTCTTGCAACTTATTACAAAACTAATCAATTCTTGAAACTATGCAATTTAATCAAGTCCTAACATTTGTTTAAATTAGTGTAGTCAAGTCTCGTATGAAAGTCTCATGACCCAATTATACTTTCATGACAAATTGTAGAACTTTACTATATTTTTCCCATACAACATACTCTTGGACATATATTAAAGCTCAAAAAGAGAAACAAAACTCAACTTTTCAAGTCAATATCTAAAGAAGTGATCTTTCTTACTAGTTGATAGGATATAATAAATTTTTGACAAAAAAGGAAAAGATATAGCTTCAAAACCTTGGACAACTCTAAAATAAATCTAAATAAAGATCTTGTGTGTGTTTATGAGATTTATATACTCTTTATACATAGTGACATTCTTCCATGTGTTGGCTTAATTTTTTGGATTGACATCCTTCCATCCTTAATCTCGACATTTCTTAATAAGTCCTTAAATTGGATATTCTAACATATCTAATAAAACAGTATAATTGAACTCTTAAATTAGGTTTTTAACCTCAGATTTACCAAAGACAATTGAAAATGGTAATTTTATGCATTTGACTAGGTAAATTTTTTTTTTAACGGAAAGTAGTTTTAATGAAACAATAAAACCAATCTTACTTTAACCTTCCTCTCAAAACCCCCTATTTTCTTTTTCATGAACAAATAACAAAACCACTCAATTTTCATTCATGTACACGCACCAAGTGTGCTGCCTCTGATTATAAGTAAGTTAAACAAAATCACGTAAAATATTAAGAAAATATTTTTAAATAGGATTCTTTCCACGTCACAAAGAGAGGCAACAGAAAGGTTAAAAATAAGATGCCACCCAAAAACACTAACGTTTGACAATCAGGATAAAATTCATGATAATTTATCATATTTTGCGTTTGGTACCTATTCAAGACTGGATATAAGAGACATATAAATTGGATAAAATTATTTCATAGGGAAAGTAGGATAAATGTAGATAGCATTTCTAACATCTATAGTGGGAAAATTATTTCTAGAAAAACAAACTTCTTAAATTAACAAAATTAAAATTATATTTCAATATAAATAATATTTGAATTATAATATTATAAATTCAAAATAAAAAATAACAATTTAGTTATTTTAATCTTATTTTTATTTATATATTCAAATTTAATTTAATTTTTATAATATAATATAATTATGTAAATATATTTTTATCACATATTTTAGGTATTTGAGTATTTTAGGTATATTAGTACTATTTATTAGTGGAAGGGGATGAAAGAAATTAAAAAAAAGTTAATTAAAAAAGACAGGAAAATAAAATAAAATAAAATAAAAGTAGGTAAGAGTTTCGTGAAAGATTTTTATCATCTCCATTTGTATGTTCTTTTCATTTATACTAATATATCGTTTATACCCAAAAATATACATAATATAATGTGAATATATTCGATTTTATTATTATAATAACCAAATAGTTAATATAATATAATGATATCCTTAGGTTTCATATCGTATCGTATCAAGTTCTATTCTCATTAGAAATCTAGCCAATCAAACGAATCTAAAAAGTTGCTTAGGCTTTGCATTGGATGCCCAAAACTTTTTGGTGGAACCTTAATTTTCTAATCTTTAACCCACTTTTGCAGTCTAAATCAATTCGTCAATAGGAGAAACAGATTGACCGCCGTCACTGACATAAATCTCTCTCTCAGGGATAGGTCATGGCAAGTACAAAAAGTTTGAACTTCACGATTGTAAAATCGAAAAAAAGAAAAAAAGGACGTGGATCCTCTATTCTATTGTTAGTAATAAAGATACATCGTTGGATTTTATTTTATTTTTAGATTTTTTGGCTTTTCCTTTTTCTTCAATTGAGCTCATTCTTTTTTAGTTTAAGATACCTTTATTCCTCTATATATATTTTTTTGGGTCAACGGAGAAGGGCCGTACATAAATTTAAGATGATTTTACATGATTCTCTCTAATTTTTTAATTTAGCAATAGATTGCAACATCAAGAGATTGAAAAATGTTATTGTCTGAACGATTAAGATTGCGAAGATCAGATGAATTTAGAGGACTTGATATTCTGCTGAGAAAAAGTCTAAAAACTCAATTACACGAACCATCCGAGTCAATGGTCAATATGGATTCATCCCTTGTTAAAAAAAGGAACTAAAACGTGTTAAAATATCATAGTTATAGGAATATGAATTTTTATATATGTGTCATTTCTCTCCACCTATCAAAATAACCCGTAATACTTGAGGTTTAACTCCATCTATGAGTTTAAACTTTTGGGTTGAATTTTCTCATAAGATAAATTACTTAAAAAAAAAAAAACTAATGGTATTTGCAGGGGCAAGCATCCATTACTTTGTATCCAAATTATTCTTTTTTTCTTTTAATCACTAAAGCCCATCTATTTATAGTTTCTAAATCTGCAATTACTTAATATAGTTGAGCAAACGATTCTATACGTGGCCAGTTTGGGACATCTCTACGTTTAGGCCCTTGAAAATAAATTAAGCTTCTTCGCCCAATTCTATTAAGAAAAATAAACCTAATCCTACTCTAATTCCACAATTTATCTCTCTATAAATAGTCCCTCCGCTAAGCCTTCAACAATTCGTACGCCAACAGTCTCAATATCTCTCCCGCCGGTTAGAGATCAAGCTCACTAAGGATTGGACATTCTTCATTGGAGAGTTCTGATGGCTGTTCTCCGAAGAAAGCTGCGTCGGCTCGTCGAGAAGTTAGGAATTGGCAAGAAGCTAGCCGGAAAAGGATGCTTCGCAGCGTACGTTGGTGAAGAGGGAGAGCGTCGTGAGATCCCGGTGAAGTGCTTGCATTCTGTAATGTTGCAAGCATTGTTTAATCAGTGCCGAGATCAATCGGACGAGCGCACAGGGCTCTACTTGTGTTGCTCGCCTGAGTTTCTCAATGGGGTTCTTGAACTGGCCAAGACCGAAGTGGAAGAGACCGACCATAATCTTGCGATCAAGAATGATAGGATCATACATGCCAATATGAGCCCGATTTGGTTGTCTAGTAATTTCATTCTAGCGGTATAGGTCTTGATCTTAGTTTTTCCGTTGGATTAGGTTTTAATGTACATGCGAAGCCTTGTTTTGTAATTTGAATGAATGATTGAAGTTTATCAGAAGGTGTTGTCTTGTGATGAATTGATCGTAAAAACTAGTATAAGCCAGCATTCTTCAGAGTCTTTTTTGCCATGGAGATGTTCATCATATGTTTAATCCATCTAGAAGCACTTACCAATTTTTTAGAGGATTTCATGTCGAGAGAGATCCCCAAACAAAAGGGTTTCATCTTGACATGCGTGGCCTCTGAACAAAAAAGATACTATCTTGTGCAAATAAAATGTCTACATATATGTGACAAGCAACTATTCTTTACTATTTCAAGCGTACATAAGATACCTCATTTTTCATGTTGTTGCTATAGACTGGTATAGGATTTTACTGTGAAAATCTTTTCAAGCAGTAACCATTGCCTGATTTAATTTAATAGAAGTATTTGTATCACAAATAGTGTCAAAATTCAAACTCAGGTAGAGAGAGATCATATAAATATGAGACTCGAACGAAGATTAGTTTGATGCTCCATCTTGCATGCAAGGCAACACATGAATTTGATAAACGACGAATAAGATGGATAAATATCATATGTCAGACGAAAGGCCAAATGGGTCAACATGAAGAATTTCATGTTTGATTGTAAGACAATGTTTGGCACACTGCTCTTCTTAGGCGTTTAATTTGTTAAGATCCGAATCCAATTTTATATGTTAGTGATCACAAAAGAATGACCAATTGTGAAGCGACAAACTCTTTAAAAGTAACGATAGATAGAGCAAGTCTATACCATCTTGATCATCAATGTAGTAGGAGTTCTTTTTCGAGTCCTTTTGCTCCCAAAAAGGCCAGATTAGATTGATGTGAGAATTGAATTGGACAAATATAGGCACATGAATTTGTTAATACTGAGTTACTTAATATAAATAAAGTTAATATGTGCAAAAGATCTTATGTAATTAATCACATTTAAGTCATTTAAATATTGTCTCATCAAGGAATAACTAATTGCATCGTCAAAAGATATCACGAACTATGTCTCATGTAATTATATGGTTTATGCTATGTAACTAAAAAAATTAAAGCAAATTTGTGGAAGTCCTTTCAACTTATGTTTGGCAAAAAAAAATTTAAAATTAAAAGGAGAAATTTGAGCTACAAAGTTAATTTAAAAAAAAAAAAAAAATGCCAAAGCGATGCAGTGGAAATGGAGAAAAGCGAAACTAAGTAATAAATATAAATTCACATTAGAGCGCAAAAACATAAACCAAACTCAATTTTTCGTATCAATGTTTAAAGAGGAAATCTTTCTAACTAGATATTATAATATAACAAATATATAGTCTCAATAACCAGGACAACTCTGGAATTTTAAAAAGTAAAGGTTTAAATAAAATCTAACAAGCTAATTTATGTTATTATAAAAAGAACTTTTAAATTTGGTGTCCAACCCCAAATTTACTAAATTACACCTGAGGATTATATGATTCTTACAACAACAACAAAATAGAATATGGTAATTGTATTCATTCGACTGGTTAGTTTTTCTGTTAATTGTCAGATACATTCATTAAACCACTCTTGCATTATCTTGATCTTTAATTATGACGAAATCAAACAAAATCACATTAAACTTTGAAAACTATTTCTAAAATCCTAAAGATAATGATATAGCATGATGTATAAATCGTTCTAATTATCTTGTCGCGGGGCAAAGAGAGCAAAGAAGAAGAAGAAGAAGAAGGTGTATAATAAGGTGATACCGAAAAAAACCGAGATTGCTTAGCTCTTGTATTGGATGCTTAAACTTTCTTGATGCAATCTAATCCTCTAATTACATATTTTTCTTTTCCTTTTTCTTCAATTAAAATGGTTCTTTTTTATTTATTTAAAGATACTTTTATTCCTCTATTGTTTTGGTCAAAGGAGATGCAGGAAGGCCGCAAATTAATTCAAGATAATTTGACACGATAGCCTCTATTTCCTAATTTGATCATAGATCGCAACATTAACAATTTGAATAACTTAGATGGCGAAAATCAGATGAATTAAAGTATTTATATTCTCTATCTGGTTTTAAAAAATTCCACTAGAATTCCAAACTCGGAATCTCTTTTAAACCCTTGAAATTAAAGCAAGCTTCTTCATCCCAAATCTACTCGGAAAAAGAAACCTAATCCTACTCTAATTTCACAATGTTTATCCCTCTATAAATAGTCCCTTCGCCAAGCCTCCAGCAATTTGTACATCAACGGTCTCAGTATCTCTCCCACCGGCGAGTGATCAAATTCACCAAGGAGTCACCATTCTTCATCGGAGAGTTCTAATGGCCGTCCTTGGAAGAAAGCTGCGTGGGCTTGTTCAGAAGCTAGAATTCGGCAAGAAGCTAGCGAGGAGAGGATGCTTCGCAGCGTACGTTGGTGAAGAGGGAGAGCGTGTCGAGATCCCGGTAAAGTATTTGCGTTCTATAATGTTGCAAGCGTTGTTTAATCAGTGCCGAGACCAATCGGACAAGCGCACGGGGCTCTACTTGTGTTGCTCGCCTGAATTGCTCAATTGGGTTCTTGAATTGGCCAAGGCCGAGGTAGAAGAGACCGACCATAATCTTGCAATCAAGAATGACAAGATCGCACATGCCGATATGAGCCCGATTTGGTCGTATAGCTATTTCATTGTAGCGTTATAGGACTTGATCTTAGTTTTTTCTGTTGGATTAGGTTGTAATCAACATACGAAGAACTTGTTTTGGAATTTGAATGAATGAATGAAGTTTCTCCGTGTTGTCATTGATGGGTTTATTTTTGTGATGAATTGCTTGTATATCAGTCCAGATGTTCATCCTAGGTCAAATCCATTTAAAAGCAATAATTAAAGAGATTTCTAATGTGGCTCATGTTATTTGATTTCTTTTTTCTAAGGATCGCATTCCAAGAAAGATCTCCGAACAAAAGGGTTTCATCTTGACACGAATGGTTTACGAACCAAAAAAGATACTGTCATGTTCAAAAAGAGTCTCTACATATATGTGATAAGCTGCTATTGTTAGTCCAACTATTTCGAGCGTACATAAAATCCCTCAATTTGTGCCTAAATCGTTTAACCATTGCCCAATTTAATCTAATAGAAGTACTCTTTGCATCACAATTAGTGTCAATGTTTAAACTTATGACTTGTATTTCGGTAAGCATGTTAGAATATTCGACTCAGGTAGAAAGATTACATGCATATGAGTCTCGAATGAAGAATTGATGTTTGACTAGAATATATAGTTTGACACATTGTTTTTCTTAGGGGTTTAATTTGTTAAGATTCAGATCACGATAGTCAACTTCCCTTTCAAGTTCTTTTGTATTCACTCGAATTCATTTTCCTTTATTTTAGAAAAGGGAAATTTAGATTGATACACACTAATTCATTAATACAAGTTATATACTGTACTTTATGAAAATGAAGTTAATTTATGTGCGAAATATCAAACGTAACTAATAACATGTAAATTATTTAAACATTCATCTCACTAAGGAAAACTAATTGCATTATTAAAGATAATGCGAATTACGGTCTCATGTAATTATGTGGTTTATGCTATAAACTCAAAAAGTTAAAGCAAATTTGTGGAGGTCTATTTAACTTTTTTCGACGGAAAAAATAAAAAGGCGAAATTTGTTCTACTAAGTTAATTAGAAAAACAGATATGTGAAAGCGATGAAGTGTAAATGAAGAAAAGCTAAGCTACATAACAAAAATATAGATTTACATTAAAGCGCAAAAAAAGGAGAATTGTCCAAAAATCCTAAACCTATTGCACTTTTGTTAATTTAGTCATAAACCTTTTAACTTTGCCAATTGAGTCATAAACCTTTTCACTTTTTGCCGATTAAGTCCATTCGAACAATTTTGGCCGGAAAATGCTGACATGGATGCCGGCGGTGCCACGTAGGACTGCCGGTGCTAACGTGGACAATTTTTAATAATATTTTAATATTTTCGATTTTTTTGAATTTTTTTATTTTTATATTTTCTATTTTTCCCCCTTTTTCTTTTCTTTTCTCTCTCTTTTTTTTTTTTTTTCTCTTTGGCTTTTTCCGGTGGCCGGCCACCGGCCACAGCGACGGCCGGCGGCCACAGCCACGCCCGGCCGGGCGAGGAGGAGCACCGGCGAGAGCTCGGCGAGGGTCGCCGGGCGACGAGGAGCACTCGCGAGGGCCCGGCGAGGGTCGCATGGGCGAGGCCGACCCTCCCCCGAGCAAGGGTGGCCTCGCCGGATCCGGCGAGGGGAGCCCTAGCCCTGTGCAAGCGTCGGCCTCGCCCAAACCGGATCTGGTGAGGCCAGCCCTCGCCCCTGGCCGAGCGGGCGTCAGCCTGTGGCCAGGGGCGAGGCCGACGCCGCCGGGCGAGGGCGAGCCCCGCCGAGGGCTCCCTCGCCGATCCGGGGCGAGGCCGGACCTCGCCGGGGCCAAGGCGGCCTTGCCGGCGTCGCCATCACTCGGGCGACGCCCGGGCGAGGCCACCCTCGCTCGGGGAGGGTCGGCCTCGCCCGGGCGACCCTCGCCGGTGCTCCTCCTCGCCCGGCCGGGGCGTGGCCGGTGGCCGGCCGTCACCTCCACCGGAAAAAGCCAAAGAGAAAACAAGAAAAGAAAAAGAAAAGAAAAAAGGGGAAAAACAGAAAATATAAAAATAAAAAAATTCAAAAATATTCAAAAATATTAAAATATTATTAAAAATTATCCACGTCGGCACCGGCAGTCCTACGTGGCACCGCCGCGTCCACGTCAGCATTTTCCAACCAATTAGCCGGATGGACTTAATCAGTAAAAAGTGAAAAAAGTTTAGGACTCAATTGGCAAAATTAAAAGGTTTATGACTCAATTGACAAAAGTGCAATAGGTTTAGGACTTTTTGTACAATTCTCCCCGCAAAAAAAGAAACCAAACTCAATTTTTCATATCAACGTTTAAAGAGGCAATCTTTCTAACTAGATATTAGTATATAACATATACATAGTCTCAATACCCACTACGACTGTGGAGTTTTCAAAAATAAAGATCTAAATAAAATCTAAGAAGCTAACTTATGCTATTACAAAAAGGACATTTAAATCTGGTGTCCAACCCCAAATTTACTAAAATACACCCTAGGTTTTACATGATTCTTACAGCAAAAAAAATCGAAGATGGTAATGTTATTCATTCAACTGGGTAGTTTTTCTGTTAATTGTGAGATACTTTTGTAAAACCGGTTTTAAAATCCCACTAGAGTTCCGAACTTAAGATCTCCTCTAAATCCTTAAAATTAAACTAGGCTTCGTCATCCCAAATATAATCAGAAAAGGAAATCCAATCCTACTCTAATTTCACAAGGTTTGTTCTCTCTCTTCCTGATCCCTTCTTAAACAATTTGTACATTTGATTCCGATCTCAACATCTCTGCAACTGGTTAAAGATTGAATTCACAAAGGAGTCACCGTTCTCCGTTGGGCAGTTTTGATGGCTGTCATTAGAAGAAAGTTGCGTTGCCTCGCGGGGAAGTTACAAACCAACAAGAAGCTAGCTAGACGAGGATGCGTCGCCATGTACGTCGGTGAAGAGAGGGAGCACCGTGAGATCCCGGTGAAGAACTTAAATTCTATAATGTTGCAAGCATTGTTTAATCAGGCTGCGCATGACAACGCTTCTTGACTGGGGAAAAGTTTTTTTTTTTTTTTTTTTTTTTTTTTTTTTTTTTTTTTTTTTTTTTTTTTTTTTTTTTTTTTTTTTTTTTTTTTTTTTTTCAGAAATAGTTCTTTTCTCTTTCTATTCAAGGGAACAATTTCTGAGTAAAAGAACATGTTTGGTAACTATACAAAATTTCTGCTCTTGAAATAAAAAAAGAATAGAAATGCGTTTGGTAACGCAACAATTCTTTTTTGTATTTATTCATTTTTTATTTTTTCTTACGGATTGTGACCGCCAACCACTACCCACCGCTGCCATTGCACGTTCATCGGCTGCCGATCGTCACCGCTGACCGCCATCGCACAGCCCATCAGCCGCCGACGATCGCTACCTGGTGGTGGCCGATGGGCTATGCGGTGGCGATCGGCATTGACGGTCGATGGTGGGGCGGACGTGCAGCGGCAGCGGGCGGGTGGTAGGCGACGGCGAATGGCGGGCGGCGGCGAGTGGCGGGGACCAGCGATGGCGGCCAGCGACTGTGACCAGCAAGCGGTGGCAACGGCCAATGACTCGGCGCGGCAGCGGCAAGAACGGTCAAGCGGCAAGCGGTGCCCGACGAGGTGGCCACGGAAGAGAGAGTGAATAAAAGAAAAAAATTGGAGGTGGCCACAACAAGAGAGAGGAATAAAAGAAAAAAAAATTGACTTATTTTTAGAAGTTGTTCCTAGGAACAAAAAGTAACTTGGTTTTGCTTCTCATTTCTGCTCCAAATCTATTCTCGGGCTAACTTTCTATTTCGGGAATAAAAAATAACTTGGCGTTACCAAATGGAATTCTCTTCTTTTTTTGTTTGGGGAACAAAAGAACAGAAATTTAGAGAAATAAAAGCGTTACCATGCGCTGCCTCAATGTCTAGACAAATCGAACGACTGCATAGGCCTCCACTTGTGTTGCTTGCTCAGGTTGCCCGATTGGGTTCTTGCACTGGCCAAGGCCGAAGTAGAAGAGATCGACCGTAATCTTGTGATGAAGAATGATGGGATCATACACGCGGATATGCACCCGATTCAATCATTCAGTAGTTTCATTGTCTAGGACTTGATGTCAGTTTCTTTGTTGGATTAGGTTCGAATGTACACATGAATAACTTGTTTTATAATATAATGCTTCACAAAGGAATGAATGAAGTATTTATTTTTTCTCTACAGGTATTGTTATTGATGGGTGTATTCTTGTGATGAATTGCTAGTAATCCCTGTTCATTCTAGCTCAAAATCCATCTAAAAGCACTTGTAAAAAGAGATTCCTAACGTGGCTCATGTTCTTCGATTTTTTTTCCTAGAGGACCGAATGCCGAGAGAGTTACCGAAAAGGATTTCATCTTGACACGAGTGATTCATGAACAAACAAACCTCGATTTTTAAATAAATCGTTATAACTATAGTATTTGGTGGTGCAAGATTTAATTGTGAAAATCTTTTTGGAGCAATAATCATTTTCTCCTTTAATAAAAATAGAAGATATTATTGGTTTTATAAATAGTGTCGACATTTGAACTAATTACCCGTGCTTCGATAGCACGGTAAAAAATTCAACTTGAAAAGTTTCAACTATCGAATGGAGAGAGATTACGTCAACATGAGACTCGAACAAACCATGCAAATTAGCAATGAGAGATTGGTCTTATCCCCCATCCTGCATGTAAAACAACACGTCTATTTGATGAACTGGAAATAAGATTTATAAAAATAATTGATGTTTGACTGTAATACAATGCTGGGCACATTATTTTTCTCAAAAGTTTACTTTGTTAAGATTCGGATACTGTTATATATGCAGCATATCACTAAAGAACCAATCGTGGAATCTACGAACTTTCTAAAAGTGACCCCAGCCAACTCCTCCCCACCCCCTTGCCGGGGTTCTTTTGAGGATCGGTGTAGGAGTCGGGTTCCCTTTCGGGTTCTTTTGCTTCCAAGTGTGTTCTTTTTTATTTGCTTTTTTCCTTCAACAGGCAATATTATAGGATTATTAAAATATATAAATAATAAACTATACCTTCATTTAATAATTTAAGATTTTAGAATAGCTTGCCGTGGTCCAACCAAATCTTATATTGTATCAAAGTTAAGAAGTCCTGAGTTCGAATCTTCCAAGCCTCTATTTATCTCTCCAAGCAAATATTTCAACATCTTAAGTTAAAGCCAAAGTCCAACCTATGCTTGAGAGGGAATGTTAGATTATTTAAAAAATGAAAAATACATTCATGTAATAACTTAAGTTTTTAGAATAGTTGATTATGATTTCACCAAATTTCACAAGAATCAATCACATCGGAGTCATTTAAACATTCTCTCTCACTAATGAAAACTAATCGCATTGTTCATGAATTATGAGGGTCATGTAGTTATATGTTTTATGCTAAATTACTCGAAAAATTTTAAGCAAATATGTGGAAGTCTATAACTTATGTTTCGCTAAAAGAAGCGAAAGAAACAAAACTCAATTTTTCATATTATTTATAAAAAAGAAAAAAGATAAGCTTTCTTGGTAACGGAATATAACAAACCAAGTGTCTCAAAAACCTGGACAACTCTGAAGTAGTCCTAAAAAAAGATTTAAGTTAAATCCAATAGGAAAATCTATAATATTATAAAGAGAAAAATTGGTGTCCAAACCATATTTATTAAAACATTCCTGAGGTTTATATGATTCTCACATCTAAAAAGTACGAGAATATTAATTTTATGCATCGGGTAGCTTTTTGGTTAATGTGTAGTTATTTTCATTGAACCACTCTTGCATTATTGTACCTCTAGTAACCATCAACTTCCCCAAAATAACTACTCATTTTCTTTTCGTGCCTAACTCACCCAACTACAGTCGTGCGTTGCAACTGCCTTGCCTCTAATTATAACTAAATTAAACAATATCACCTAAAACATAAAAAACAAAAAAACAAAAAAATGTTTCTAGGATTATGATAATGTAGCAATCTTGCTAATTATCTTGCCCACGTCATAAAGAGAGAAGAAAAAGATGGAAATATAAGATGCTACCGAGAGAAAATAAGATTGCTAAGTTTTTGCATTGGATGCTATAACTTTTTTAGTACAATTTTAATCCATTGACCTTTTCTCAGTTTCGCAATCTAAATCAATCACTTTGTCAATATGAGAGATCAAGTTATCAACCCCTATCGCCGTCATAGAATGACTCTCTCTCTCTCTCTCTTTCTCTCTCTTTCATGGGGACCTCCACCTAGCCTATGGCGGGTCTGGGTGGATAAGGATTCCACCACTTGCAAGAATTTGCACTTTACAAGTTTGAAATCGAAATAGTTAAGGACGCGGATTCTCTATCTACAGGAACTTTTCATTGTTTTTTTTTGGATGGTGGAGGAAGGATTCTTCGCCCTTTCGCTAGGAGTTCTCTCCATCAGAATCTTCACCTTGAAAAAGCTCTATTCGATTGTTAGTAATAAAGACATAACGCTCGAAATTAGCATAATAATCAAAGATCAACAATTTTTTTTTTCTCAACGAAGAGGTGAAGGGTTCAAAACCCAGGGAAGGCGTTAAGTGTATTAAGTGTGACTCGGGGGTGATGGGTCCTCGCTTAAGTGTAGCGCAGGGGTTTATTTGGACTAGGATTCGTGCTGCAATGCCAGTTCCTCCAAAGACCAAAAAAAAAAAAAAAAAACAATTATTTTTATCCTCCATATTTTTCTCTCTTTTTTCCTTCTTTCTCTACTATTACAATTGCTCTTCTTTACTTCAAGATACTTTTATTCCCTTTTTTTTCGTCAAAGGAGAGGCCAAACGGCCGTACATCAACTCAAGATAATTGTTTTACCAAAAAAAAACTCAAGATAATCGTACGTGATTTTCTCTATTTTTTTAATTTAATAATAGATAGCAACATCAACAAATTGAAAAGTCTTAATGTCAGATAGACTTAGATTGCGAAAATCAGCTCAATTAAATGATTTACATTCTGTCATATTCTGGCCACGGTTAGTTTTTTGGACATCTCTATCCGGATTTAAAATCCCACTAGAGTTCCAAACCTAAAATCTCTTTTAAACGCTTCAAAATTAAATCAAGCTTGTTCTTTCCTATTCTAATAAAAAAAAAATAAACCGACTCCTACTCTAATTCCACAATAATTATACTATCTTCCGATCCTCTCTATAAATAATCCATCCGATAAGCCTCCAACAATCGTACACTAATTACCACCGGCCGCGTTGGCTCCACTGGATAAGACTCTGCTGATCCTCAACGAAGAGATGAAGGGTTCAAAACCCAGGGGAGGCGCTAGGTGTATTAAGTGTGACTCAGGGGTGGTGGGTCCTCCTGCTTAAGTGTCACCTGGGGGTTTACGGTGCGGCTATCGGCTGCAAGCCGGTTCCTCCAGCACCAAAAAAAAAAAAAAAAAAAAAAAAAAAACAATCGTACACTAATTCCGGTCTCAAGATCACAAATTCACTCAGGAGCCCCCATCCTACGTGAAAGTTCCGATGGCCGTTCTTGGAAGAAAAACGCGTCGGCTCGTTGAGAAGTTAGGAACGTCAAGAAGCTGGCGAGAAAAGGATGCTTTGCAGTCTATGTCGGCGAAGAAAGAGAACTTTGTGAGATCCTGGTGAATTTTGCAGAGTATGTCGGCGGAGTTATGCAATAAAAAGACCCACTTGTCATATAAGGATTGTATTGAAAGATAAATCTTTATATGAAGAAGAAGAAGATTTCTTTTGCTTAAAAAAAAATCCAAATGGAAAAGAAGAAGAAGAAGTATACAGATATGAATATTGCAAGCGTTGTTTGATCAATTCCAAGACCGACCGGATGAGTGCAAGAGGATCTACTGGCGTTGCTCTATTGGGTTCTCGAACTGGCTAAGGCCGAAGCAGAAGAGACTGACCCCAGTCTTGCTATCAAGGGGGACGGGATCATACACGCCTACAAGCATCCAATACAGTCATTCCGTAATTACATCGTTGTGGTATAGGACTTGCTCTTATTTTCTTTGTCGGATTAGGAATGTACATGTCAAAATTTTATGATGAATTGCTAATAAAAACTAGTCTAAGCCAGCACTTTTCACAATTTTTTGCAATGTCCTAGGTTAAATCCATCTAAAAGCACTAACACAAAGAGATTCCTAATGCCTCGTGTCATAATGTCATTGGATAATATTCTTAAGGATCGAATGACGAAAACATTACCAAATAGTTTCATCTTGACATGTTTGATCTCAAAACAAAAAGGCACTCTTTTTTTCAGAAATATTGTCTCAAAAATCTTAAATTTATTAGAGTTTTACCAATTAATTCCTTCTAATCAATTTTAACTGGAAATTGATGACGTGGATATCAATAGTACCATGTATGATAGATGGGACTTCATGGGCAATTTTTATATTTTATTTTAATAATGAATTTTTTAATAATTTTTATTCTTATTCTTTTTCTTTCTTTCTTTTCTTTATTTTTTCTACCAATTTCGGTAAAGGTTGGCAGTCCTTGTCAGTCATCAGTCATCTGGTGAGGACCATGACCCTATCTCATGGCCCTTACACATTGGCCAGAAAGGGTTTGTTAAAAAAAAAAGAGTAAAAATATAAAAATTGTTCACATTGGCATTGATTGTGCCACATGTAACGACTAACATCTACATCAGTAATTTCCAACCAAAATTGGTCGGATTGACTTAATTAACAAAACATAAATAAGTTACTCAATTGGTAAATTAAAAAATTTATAATTGAATTGGAAAAAATACAATAGATTTATAATTTTTTGGACAAACTTCTCATTTTATTCAAATAGAATGCTGCCATATCTTTGACAAGCAATTATTTTGAGCCCAACTATATCAAGCACAAACATGATACCCCAATCATCACATAAATTGTTATTTATATAGGACTCGATACATGGTTTTATTACGGAGATTGTTAGATAGCAAGGGTACAGCTCAGCAAAGATTTCCTCCATGATTATTTTCTTGATTATTCTCTGTATATTTTCTATTCCATAATTGAATTTGTTGCTCCTCTTCCTAGTATTTATTCCCATTTGTTCTCTTACAAAGGGATGTATAAAATATTATTAAACACTACATACAGGAGCAATTACGACTGCATTTAGCCGCCACACTTGTTGCCTTAAAATATTAATCCCTTGAGGTTTACATGGTATCAGAGCTATCAATTGCGAAAGCATCATAGCCATGGGTTCCGATCTAAGTTCCTCAACAGAACCGAGTCCTACGACTTCTGGTGCCGTTAGTATCTCAATGTCATCCAGTTCGACAATCTTTTTTTTTTTTTTTTTTATCTCAATGCCGACCAAACCCCTGGGTGACAATCTTGACCCATCTCACACTTAATACACTAGCCCCATTATTTTGCCAATTGGAAGTCTCATGGGGTCATCGACAATCTTGTCTCTCACTATCCCCATTATTTTGCCATCTGGAAATCTCATGGAGAAAATCTTGGGGTGAAATTCACCAGGGACAACTACGTGGTGTGGAAAGCTTGAATCCTCCCCTTCCTTTGAGCAAATAAACTAATTTCGATCGTTGATGGAATGCTGCCATGTCCTTCACAACAAATTACTCAAACCAATACAGATGGTTCTTCCAATATTGTGCCCAATCTTGAATATGATAACTGGTATACACTAGACCAAATTGCTCTTGGGTGGATCTTAAGCACGACAACTGATTCAATTGCGAGTCAATTATGTAATATGAACACCTCTCATGTTGCGTGGAATTTCTTCTCTGCATCTTTCGCTGCCCAAAACAGTTCGCAAGCTACCCAATTGCGGCTGCAACTTCAGATGATGTGGAAAGATAATCAAATCGTGACCGAATTTCTTCAACAGGCTACTTTTATATCTGATCAATTGGCCTCCATTGGTGAGCCCATCTCATCACAAGAGTACCGAACGCATATCTTCTGAGGCTTAGGAGCTGAGTTTCAAAGCTTGGTTGTTGCAATTTCGGTTCACACTCGGCATCAACAAATGACCGGGGAGTCTTTTCATGGCTTTTTCTTGGCTCATGAAGCACTGTTGGAGCTCCAGGAATCACAAACCACCCAACCAGCTGCCTTCGTCGCGCACAACATCAGCTTGGGCCCAAATTCCCATTCACAGCGTGGCCCTGCTTCCAATTTCAATAGCCCCAACTCAAATATGGGGCAGAGGAATTTTAATCCTCATGGACAGCAGCCCAACTTCAATAATTCGGGATGGCAACAAAAAATCAAAGACGCAAAAATGTGAGGTGTCAGATTTGTAATCGCCCAGGACACAAGGCCGTTGCTCGTCACAATCGGTTCAACCAACAATTTGGGTTCTTTGGAGGCAACAGGCATCGGCAACAGTCACTTCCACCACAAGTTTAATTGGCTCAAATACCATGTAAAACCTCAGGAACTTAATATCTTAAGGCAACAAGTGTGGCCGCTAAAGGCAGCCATAATTGCTCATGTATTTAGTGTTTATTTATATTTTGTACTCTCGAATGGGAATAAATGTAGGGAAGAGGAGCAGTGCTAGGGCCCCAATTATGGTAACAAATTCAATTATGGAATAGAAAATATACATAGACTAATCAGGAAGTAAATCTTTGCTGAGTTGTAGTCTTGCTGTCTTCGCTAAAGGCCTCTCCACTCCTCGTTTTTGTCTTCTTCAGATCAAGCTTACTGTGACTCCTGCTACATCAGCTTGCGGGGGATGTTCCATAGCAAGGCAATGGGAAAAGTCAAAAAAAAAGTCCTAAACCTTTTGCTTTTGTCCGATTTAGTCCTAAACTTTTTTTTGGTGCCGATTCGAGTCCTAAACCTTTTTAAGTTGTGTCAATTCAATCCTTTCCGGCCAATTTTGGCCGGATTTTTTGGACGGACGCGAATTGCGTGATTTGTGGCTTCGATCAGTCTTGCGCGTGGACAACTTTTAATAATTTTTTTATTTTTTAAAAAAATATTTTAAATATTTTATTTTTATTTTTTAAAAAATATTTTAAATATTTTATTTTTATTTTTTAAAAAAATATTTTAAATATTTTATTTTTATTTTTTTAAAAATATTTTAAATATTTTATTTTTATTTTTTAAAAATATTTTAAATATTTTTTTTGTTTTTGTCTTTTTCCTCCCGGCCGGTCGCCGAGGTCCGGCGACCGGCCGGAGGCAACCTCCGGCGAGGGCGAGCCTCGCCCATGGCCGCCTCGCCGAGATCGGGCCATGGGCGAGGCTCGCCTCGCCGCTCGCCCTCGCCGGATCGGCGAGGTGAGCCTCACCCATGGCCTCGATCGGCGAGGTCGGGCGAGGGCTAGCGAGGCTCGACCTCGCCGGATCCGGCGAGGGCAAGCCTTGCCCATGGCCGCCTCGCCGAGATCAAGCCATGGGCAAGGTTCGCCCTCGCCGGCCCTCGCCGCCATGGGCGAGGCTCGCCTCGCCCGCCTCGCCAGATCCGGCGAGGTCGGCCTCGCCCTCGCCGGAGGTCGCCTCCGGTCGGTTGCCGGACCTCGACGACCGGCTGGAGGAAAAAGACAAAAACAAAAAATATAAAAATATATATATTTTTAAAAAATAAAAATAAAAATAAAAATATTAAAATATTATCAAATGTTATCCACGTCGGCGCCGATCATGCCACGTCGGCCGGCCAAGCGTCCGGTCAGCAAGATCCGGCAAAAATTGGCCGGAAAGGACTGAATTGGCACAACTTAAAAGGGTTTAGGACTGAATCGGCACCAAAAAAATGTTTAGAACTAAATCGGCACAGCCAGCAAAAGGTTTAGGACTTTTTTGGCACTTTTCCCCAAGACTACAGCTTAGCAGATTTTTTCCATGATTATTTTCCTGATTAGTTTATGTATATTTTCTATTCCATAATTGAATTTGTTACCATAATTAGAGCCCTAGCACTGCTTCTCTTCCCTATATTTATTCACATTTGTTCTCTTATAAAGAATTGTACAATATATTATTAAACACTATATACAGGAGCAATTTATGGCTGTCTTTAGCCGCCACACTTATTGCCTTAAGATATTAATTTCTTAAGGTTTTCCATAGATTTTTTCAAGCAGTAATTATTGCCTTATTTAACATAATAGAAAATCATTGCTGGTATTACACATGGTGTCAAATTCGAACTTATAACTGGTGTTTTGGTAGCATGACAGAATGTTCAACTCGAGAAGCTTTGACTATTGGGTGAAGAGAGTTACGTGAATATAAGATTCGAGTTCTCTTGCTCCGCCCAAATTTATGTTTTTTTCTTTTCCAAAGAAAAGGCAAAATTAGATAGACTACTATGGAAAAAGGTGGTATTTTAGAGAGGGTTTCGATGTGAGAGGGTTGAATTGGACAAATATAGATAAAATAAAAGAAATATATAGACATACTAATAAGCATACATGTTATAATCTATGCATTTGTTCAATTTGTTTATCTCGTCCAAGTTCATGATATGCCTTATGCGTCTCATGCAATCACATGGCGTATGATATATAACTTGAAAATAAAACAAATATGTGGAAGTCTGTTTAACTTATGCTTGACAAAGAAATATAAGCACCAAATTTGAAATGAAAAATCAAAAAACAGCAAAGAGATGTCAAAGTGATGCGGTGGAAATGGAGAAAGGAAACTAAATAATAAACACAGTTTCACACACCATACACCAAGCATGCGCTTGTTTCAAGAAAAATTACTCATTTGAAAGATATTTTTCTTAAAATGATTGTTTATACTACCTACAAAAATGAATAATGAAAAATACTCTTATCTTCCACAAAGGTATTTAGACATAAATTGTCGATAATTAAAATATTTTTTCATTAACTAACTATTTCTAGCTATACAAGTGATTATTTAAAAACATAATATTTTGCAAATCAATTATTTCCCACAAAAAAAAAAAAAAAAAAAAAAAAATGAAACCTTGTATACACATTAAAAGGCAAAAACAGAAACAAAACTCAAACTTTCATATAAATATTTAAAGAGGTAAGCTTTCCTATTTGATAATAGGATACAATAAGTCTTGTGCTATTTCCACCATCTTATTTTTATATTGAATCGACTAAATTATCCTTTATAGGTCTTAAAAGGGAGAATTACCAAAAAAGTCCTAAATTTATTAAAATTGTGCCAATTCAGTCCTAAACTCTTTTTTTCTGCCAATTTAATCATAAACATTTTATAATTGTGCTAGTTCAGGCCCGTTTGGTTTAGTTTTGGGGAAATGCCTTTGGGAGAATACAAATACCTTTGAGGTAAAGGGATTTTTCGAAATGCTAGACTGTTTGGTAAACTAAAACTGAAAAGTACTTTAGGGAAATGCAAGACTGTTTGGTAAACATGTATTTGAAAAGCCCTTTGGTGTGACCAAATTAAGTTTTTTAATTTTAGTATTTTTAAAATTGCAAAAAAGAAACAATGAGTATATAACATTTTACATTTTCATGTTGGGAATAATGGAAAGAATACATATTAGTAATTTATTTAAAAATTATATTAAAAGAATTTGATTATAGATTAAATGCAAAGCTCGACTTTTAGCCTAGAGTTCTTTTAGGTTTTTTTCAACTTTGAATATATATTTTATTAATTATTGTAGTATTAATCATCTTCGTTAATTAATGATCATTCTAGTGTATTGATAAAAAGTTGGGTTATTGATTGTCAAAAGATAAAAATGATATCATTCTAGTGTATTGATAAAAAGTTGGGTTAAAAAAAGATAAAAATGAACTTATTCCGTAGATGGTGAAGCAACCAATTGTAGATGCTAATTTTTTTGAGTAAGCACTGCATATAAAAAGGGAGGTCCTAATTAAAAAAAAACAAAACCAAGTTCCTCTCATACAAATTTGACTAGAAAGAGTCATTTTATGATAGTAAACATGGTCATATATGTCAGGAAAAAAAGAAATATGTTATACTTAGTATTACAAACCTCAACGACTTTGTAAACTTATGGCTATTTCATCACGTAAACGTGCCATGTCCGAAGATGCATACGAATTTGAAGCACCATCCCTTCATTTGCATCATCATGGTCAACTGAATATCTATAATCGGGATCTAATTCTGTTTGTTCAAAATCCGTATCAATCATGTTATTTCTCCGTATATAATTGTGCAAAGTCATTGCCGCTATCACAATTTGCACTTACTTTTCATATGGATAACTTGGCATATGAGTTAAAATCCCCTACTTTTGTTTTAATACACCAAAGGCTCGCTCAATTGTCAAGCATAGCGAGGAATGGGCACGGTTGAACACTTCTCGATATCCCATAGGTGAAGAACCTTCTTGAAACTTTGGCAAATGATAGCTAATTTCTTTATATGGCTCCAAATAACCAGTAGGATTTGGATATTCAACATCTACTAAGTAATATTTACCAATATAAATATATTGTAAATTTAATCAACATATGAATATATCTAAACCATTGACTAACATACCTGAAGGAGGATGGAGAAAATGTGCGTCACGTCTTCCAATAGCTTCATAAAAGATACATGTATCATGAGCTTGTCCCTCCCAACCGGCCCAAACATAAACAAATTTCATATTAAAATTACATATGGCTAACATGTTTTGAGTTGTTGTTCCTTTTCGACCAATAAAACGAATTTGATCATACTTAGGTACAATCGTTGGAATATGTGTGCCGTCAATAGCTCAAATGCAATCCTTAAAATATGAATAAAATCGTCGATCTTTCGCGATCTTCTCTGGAACTTTTCTATATTGTGAATGAGTTGGTTGGATCAAATCTTTTCTCATATCAGATACTTTATCTAAAACTAAGTTGAAATGGCTACTTATGGTTTCTCCGGAGCGTTGAAAACGCTCTTATGCTAATCTGTTACATATACCATGTCCTAGAATATGAATAAATATACCAACCATTTTTCTAACATCAGTATTCCTAGATCCTTGAAGGCCATAACATGTTACTAAATCATTGGTTAAATTGTTAAATACAATCTTATGCATTCTAAACATATTGTAACACCTTATCGGATTAGCATCTTTGTCAATCAACTCCTTTAACCATACATAACATGTATATGTTGAGGTCATGCAAGGTTGTTTGCAAATGTTGATCGCTTGATAAAGAATTGTAGCTTGAGTGACTGTAATAAGATCTCATAATTCATTTTCCTCTTACTCATGATTTTCCCTTGTATGTGAATCATCCAAATTGCTTCAAGTAACAAAATATAAAGAGGAAAAATATATTAACCATCGCATAAATCATCCATAACTACTTCAAGTAACAAAATATAAAGAGAAACAATATATTAATCATCGCATATATGCAAACTATTACATTAAGAGAACACCAAATGAAAACATTCTAACATCAAACATTAATTGAAATTAGGTTCACAAAGGCTGCAAATAAAGATCCATAAATAGAAACAAAGTGGAATGACTAAGCTTCAAACATGAAAATAATAAGATGCTAACATCCTCCTATCTATGAAAACTTGATTCTTTTCTCATCTCATATTTGAGATATTTTACTTTCTTTGCATTATCTTTTAAGCTCATGAAAACTTGCCTATTGTCCATCTTTTCCTTTAAATGAGAAATTGAAAAAAAGTACAAGTCTTCGTCTTCCACAATCTCAAGTATGGAATCCAATATCTCTATGAGGTCCTCATAAGGACCGACTAAACTGGTCGCGTTGGATGCAGCACTAGTAGTGCTCCTACTCTCAACAACTGTAAGCAACATGTTAATTTGTGTTCCGAGCTCCTCTCTTGTGCTCAATTTCTTATCTTTCTTTCCTCGAGCTTGCATCTTTGAAGTTTGTGTGACTCTCTTACGAGTTTGAGTTCCAGTTGGTTCATCCACATAATCCTCCAAGTTTTCATCAATAGACCCTAGAACATCATCGATACCAGGTTGTGTGGTCTCCACATCATTATCAACACATAAATATTGTCTAGGATTCCATGTGATTCCTCCAGTAGCAACTGTATATCTGAACATCATATCTAACTTTACTTCAAGATCAAGATGTATGCATTTTATCCTAAAAGCCTTAAACTTTTGATTAGCCTATTATAATGAAGCATTTGCATAAATTGTATCATTAAATGTGAGCTTAATATGAAAGTTAAAAAAGAAGTGAGGAAAACCTGAATTTTACGCTCCCATCATTCGTCACTTGCATCAATGGTTTTTTTTCCTCGAATTCCATCCCAATCCAATTTCCTTGTAAAGCAATGACCTCCATCTTTTCTATTCTTCATTGAGGTTATCTCACTTACTCTTCATTTTTTGTTTATCATACTTTCTACATGTTAGCTCCTCAAACTTACTAATTATGACTGCCTATCCATCTCTTTTGTTGTTTGCAGGACAATTGCCTTTTTCAATTTGTTCGATGCACAAATTACATAAGATTTCTACATATTCTAAGCTTCAAAATGCATTTTCCTTTTATGAACTCATCTACCAGTAAAGTGACATGAACAAATTTAAGAGACACAAACAAACAAGATCAACCACTCAAGCCCTCTCTTATTAAAAAAACTAGAAGATATTCACTTAAAGAAAAGAAAACTAACATTGAAAAAAAATAAGGACACACAAAAACATTATACTTGCATAAAAAAAAATACTTGATTATACTAGGTCATCCAAAACCTAGAACAACAGTGAATGTGCAAACTAAACATATCCATCATTGTGCAAAGATATGCTTAAACTCCGCATGAGACGATTCATGATGAACATGGCTCATCATTAAAAAGGTAAACTCATGCCACCTCGGCAATGATGAGTATCTCTTAATAACTAGAATCGCGCAACATAGATTCACAACAGCAGGCAAACAAAATGGAAGAAAAGTGATATCAAATTATTACAACAGCAGGACAATCAATTTCAAAAGCCATAAGTGTTGGTCATGCATGAAAAAAGAAAGGCATAAACTTGAAAGGTTCACATTCTTGATCTAAGAATGCGCAAAGTGCAGTCCCTGCAATGTCAGGAGGCCATATAGCTCATGGTTTATCAAGATAACGGGTAACTCAGAAAAGCATTCTAGATTCGGAGATGTTTAACATTTAAATGAAAACGGAGATAGGGCAAACTGCATCTTCTGATCTAAATATGAATCTTCCACGAGTCTCATCACGAATAGGCTAAGCACACATCCGTTTTAAGGAGTTTGGCTACTTTAAGATAATTTATTAACCTAGTTCTATGACATAATCATCACGACATAATCAGAGTTCGTAACTAACGAACTTTGCTATGTCTAATGGATGGTTTCTTTCGGATGGAATAAAGTTTTACCCTATTGAGCCAATGGGAGTGCATGGAAGAAAGAAGCAATGCTCAATGCCCACCTATGGATCGTAGGCGTTAAAAGTAAGACGGCATTCTTGATCCTGCTGATTCTTAATATGAATTTGGCTTCAGTTCATCATAATTACTCTAACCAATATCTTCTTGGAAAAAAGTTAACTAGTACTTTCATGGATCTACTGCACATACAACAGGGACCAGCCTTTGGTGGGTAGATTTCTAGTTCTCTTGCAAACTGCAGAGGTAAGCGAGATCTTCAGGGGAGAGAGAGAGAGAGAGTGTGTCTGATCTTAGGCAAAAAGAAGCAAGTTCAATTAATCTAACAATGGAACGTTGAGATAGATCTTCTCATATTCTCAAAAGAATATAATAGTTTTACCTATTGAATATTAAATGTTATAGGGCAACTACCTCAATCCAATGACAAAAGACAAATATTATTAGGGAAATGGAATTCATGATGAACTACTAGCTATTCTTGAGGAATCTTATATGACTTGTAAAAGGAATAATCTGGAGGTGATGGTACTTTGATGCTTCTAAGAAGAAGTTTTGGCCAAAATTTATTCTTAAGTTTTCTTTCCCAACTTTAAAGTCTAGAAGACCATGGATTTATGTTGTGTTGGGGTTTTGTTGCTCTTGTTTTGCTTCTGGCTAGGAAATAGTTCACTTAGAGACATTACTTTACCTAGACAAGAGTATATAGAGACTTTCACATAATTATTAAACAGATACTATAATTTACTTGCCCAAAGATGTTCTTACAGTGCATTCATATGGCAGAGTTGTTACAGCAACATGCTTAGAGGCATGATCATGCTGAAAGTATTGATGATATCACATATTTTGCCTTAAAAAGGAGAATTTGTCAGCTCCAATCACCATTATTTTAGTGGCAAAACTAACTTTACTTTGGAATTGTCATAAACATCTTAATTCATAGTAGGACCATGTTACAATTTTCATTAAGTGAGAAAGGTACCTAGAAAGTGGCATTAAAAGCCTCTAACAACTTATGCATTCATCTATGCAACATGAAGGGATCAAAACCCCTCTTGCTCTACAATACTAGACATCGAACTATCACTCATTCAATTCTACTATGCTATCTTCCAGCTATAATAATTTACAGCTACCATGATGAAAGGTGGTGAAACCGAACCCCCCATTCAACGGGGCACGAAAATCCATACCAATGCATCAATCAAAGCAAGCAAGATCGTAGACCAACCTGTTGCAGGGCGTGTCAAGGGTTGGAATGTGAACAACATCGAAGCACAGGGAGGCCAAGTGATCGCACCACATTCGACCTTCGACCCACTTGGACTCAGCGCCACACAACAACTCATCCTCGCCTTCTTCGGTCGGGCGTTCCTGAGAGAAACAAGTTGGCACATAACAAAACGAAAGAGCCCGAAATTCAGCAAGCAAACTCCACCAAGCACACACCCATCGCCAACCAAACCATGTGCGAAATTCAAGAACCGAAAAACTGCAATACTCCTAGATCAATCGAATTCCAAACGCACCGACAACGCCGGCCCGACCCTGATCATGAGGTTCTAGTGCAGACCCAAGAAAAACATAATCATACCCACGAATCGAAATTGAACAAACACCCGAACGGACGAACAAGAATAGGGGGAGAAAAGAGAGAGGGATCGGGTGTGCGCGCGCGCGCGCGCGAGAGAGAGAGAGAGAGAGAGAGAGAGAGAGAGAGAGAAAGGGAACAAACCGAGAAGACCGATAATAGGCAGATCTGTTTACCATCCAGCGACGAAAAGGAAGTAAAGAGGGAGGAAGAGAGAGAGAGAGAGAGAGGCGTACCAGGTAAAAGAGAGAGGAGAGAAAAATAGGCGGCGAGAGTGGAGGTGATGTTGCAGAATCAGCGAGAGCAGATGCTGCGAGAATCGATGAAAAGAAAAGAGCCTTCGCATGATGGACTGCAGAACAGAGGAGAGGAAAGAGTGTCGAAAAAGGTAGGCTTTTGTTTTATATTGGGTAAAATTGAACTTTTAATAAAATTTTGAGGGTAAAATGGGCAATCATCAAAAATTCATTAATCCTCTCACCAGCATGCTGGAAATACAGAAATGCCCAAAGGAGGTCCTCACTTGCTTCGGGTTTTCAGCATTTCAAAAACAAACATTTTGTCAATGAGCCTTCAAATGCTGAACCAAACACCCTTAAATTTTTCCCAATGGGCTTTGGGGGATTAACCATTGGGAAAGCTTAACCAAACACCCCTTAATCCTCTCACCAGCATGCTGGAAATACAAAAATGCCCAAAGGAGGTCCCCACTTGCTTCGGGTTTTTAGCATTTCAAAGACAAATATTTTGTCAATGAGCCTTCAAATCTTTGAACCAAACACTCTTCAATTTTTCCCAATGGGCTTTGGGGGATTAACCATTGGGAAAGCTTAACCAAACACCCCCTCAATCCATCGGCCAAAATTGGCCGGCCGACGCTGATGTGGAAGCCGGCCAGTTGGCAAACGATTTTTTAATATATATTTTTATTTTTTTTGAATTTTTGAATTTTTTTTCCTATATTCTTCTTCCTTTAGCTGGCGTCAACCAGCCGGCCAAAGACAAGGGCCGGTGAGGTCGGCCTCACCGGCCACCGGCGAGGCTCGCCTTCACCGGTGGTGGCGAGGGCGAGCCTCGCCTAGTGACGGCGGGCGCGTCGCCCCCGGCCGGGCGAGGTCGACCCTTGCCTGCCCAGCGGGCGGCGGTGGCCTCGCCATCGTTGGGCAAGGCTTGCCTTCACCGGTGGCCGGCGGAGGCAAGCCTCGGCCGGCCAATTTTGGCCGATGAATTGAATTGGCACAATTGTAAAAGGTTTGGAACTAAATTGGAAAAAAAAATGTTTATGACTGAATTGACACAATTGCAATAGGTTTATGACTTTTTTGGTAATTCTCTCGGTCTCAAAACCCTAGACAACTTTGAAATTAAAAAAACCTAAATAAAAATCTAAATAAAATCTAACGAGAATTTGCAAATATGGTGTCCAACCCCAAACATACTAAAAATACCTTTGGGTTGCATTTGATAGTCATGATAAAATTTAGGATATGATAAGATTGTGTTTAATGCCTACTTAAGATAATATAAAGTTGGATATAAGAGAGATATAGTTCGGATAAAATTGTCCCATAAGGGAGATGTGATAAATGTGGAAATGATTTCTAGTATCCATAGTAGGAAAGTTATATTTCTTGAGTGTATATTTCTTGAGTGACAAACTTCTTTAATTTACAAAATTAAAATTACATTTCAATAAAAATTATATTTCACTTTTAATAAAATAATTTCAAAATAACAAAAAAAAAAAAATTACTTTTACCACCGCTCGCGGTGGCCACGATGGCTAGGGCTTGTGCCCCCACCGAGGAGGGCAAAAGAACGCTTCAAGTGCCATAACTTTGGCCAAAGGACACTTAGGTGCCATAACTTACGAAAGGTACACTTAAGTGCCACATTCGAAGAAAAACGAATCACTTGAGTGCCACTCCGCCAAAGTCCGGTCAAAATGCCAACATGGCGTTTTTCGGTGAAGCGCGCCCAAAACGACATCGTTTTGCACGCGACGTGGCCAAAACGGCGTCGTTTTGGGCTAACGTGATAAAAATAAATTAAATTAAATTAAATTAAATATAGTTAAAATATTTAAAATTAAATTTAGTTAAAATATTTTTAAAAATAATAATTTAAAACTTTAAAAAATTTGAAAAAAAAAAAAGGAAAGAGGGAGGCGGCCGAGAGCCCCTCGGCCCGCCACCCCCCGCCGCCCGCCGCCGCCGGGAAGGGCCGGCAACGGCGGGGGAGGGTCGGCCGGGGTTGCCGGCCCCTAGCAAGGGCCGACGACCCCAACCGACCGGCGGCGAGGCCGGATCCGGGCGGGGCCGCGAGCCCCCAGATAGCGGCGAGGGCTCGCGAGCCCTCGCCACCGTTCGGCGGGGGTCGCCGACCCCCGGCCGGGGGCCCGGTGACCCGGCCGACCCTCCCCCGCCATCGCCGGCCCTTCCCGACGGCGGGCGGCGGCGGCGGGCCGAGGCTCACCCATGTTGCTTTTTTTAAAAAAAATTTCAATATTTTGACTAAATTTAATTTTAAAATTATTATTTTTTAATATTTTAACTAAATTTAATTTTAATTTAATTTATTTATTTTTTCTACGTCGGTCCAAAAAATGACGTCATTTTGACCACATCGGCAAGGCCAAACGGCGTCGTTTCGGGCACGCTTCGCGAAAAAAACGCAACGTTGGCGTTTTGGCCGGATTTTGGCCGGAGTGGCACTCCGGTGATCCATTTTACTCCGATTTTGGCACTTAAATGTATCTTTCGTAAGTTATGGCACATAAGTGTCCTTTGGCCAAAGTTGTGGCACTTGAGGGGTCCGCACGTCCCCATTGCGGGACTCACCTACGGCTGTACGTGGTGGCGGCCCAGTTCCCCCCAAGTTTACCCCGCCGGCTACCGGCTGTACAGGGGTTCTTGGGTCATCGAAAAAAAAAAAAAAACAAAAACAAAATTTTATTTTTAATTTAATCTTATTTTTATTTATATATTCAATTCGACATAAAAATATAAAATATATATATAGTATTTTAGGTATATTAGTACACTTTATTATTTAATAAGATTATTGTATAGAATGATAGAAGGGGAAAAAGAAATAAAAAGAAAATAATTCAGAGGGGAGAAAAAGCAAATAAAAATGAATGCGAAATTTTTTTACCATATCCGTTTATGCAAATTTTAAGTTTATTTACACTGATATATATTTATATCGAATAATGTATATGATATGATGTGAATATATCTGAATTTATTATTACAATTCACCAAACAATGAATTGGATATATCAAAATTTCTATATTTTATATTTTATCTTATCCAGTCTTATTCTGACTAGAATTCTAAATGACCAAATGTGATCATAAAGTTTATAGCTTTTTAGAAAAAGAAAATCAAAAATAGTAATTTTACGCATTTGACTAAGTCTGTTTTCTATTCATGGATAATTAGTTTCTTGCATTATAGGATCTCTTGTCACTAGGAAAAATGCCAAAAAGGTCATAAACCTATTGCATTTATATAAATTTAGTCTTAAAATATTTTAATTAAATCAATTTAGTCATAAACTTTTTCGCAATGATACCAATGCAGTTCATCCACCCAAATTACATCAAAATTTGTTAACATGAATGCCAATCATTCTACGTAGTACAACCAACACTAACATGGACATTTTTATAGAATATTTAAACATTTTTTTTGAATTTTTTTTGAATTTTTCCTTTCCCTTTTTCTTTATTCTTTCTTTTTATCCTTCCTTATTTTCCTCCACCAGCCTTCGTGAAAGCCGGCTTTTAGCGGGCGGGGGCTAGCAAGTGCTAGGAAGCCCTCGTTGGCCTTGCCAACGCTAGAGGCCAATGAGGCCTCCCCTCATAGATCTAGTGAGGGGACCCTACGGCAAGAGTGGCCTTGCTCAAATAGCGAGGGCCTCATCAAGGCGAGGCTGGCCCTCGCTGACACTTGTCAGCCTCTAGCGTTGGTCAAGGGCCTCGTCCAAGCGAGGGTTTCCTAGCACTCATCAACGACCTTCGTTGGTCATCATGAAGGCTAGCGAGAGAAAATAAGGAAGAAAGAAAAGGGGGAAAAGGAAAAGAAGGAAAAGACAAAGGAAAAAAGAAGAAGTAAAAATTAACAAAAAATAATTCAAAAAAATAATTTAACATTATATAAAAACGTCTACGTTAGCGCCGAACGGGCCATGTAGGCAATCGACATATATGTTAACAATTTCCGACCTAAATTAGTTAGATAGACTCAATTAGTATCAACATGAAAATGTTCAATATTAAATTAGTCAAATTCAAAGATTTGTGACTAAATTAGTATCGATGTAATATATTAAAGACTTTTTTTGGCACTTTTCCCTTTATTGCCATCCACTTCTTCAAAGTAACAACCTACTTTCTTTCCACAAACAATAACAAAACTACCCTCTTTCTTTTTTTACATAACCACAAAACTATAGTTATGAGTATAGCAAGTGTGTTGCCTCTAGTTATAACTACATCAATAAAATCACCTAAAACATTAAGTAAAATTTCTACAATCCTAAAGACAAGGAAATACGATAATGTAACAATCTTGCTAATCATTTTGTCCATGTTGTAGAGGGGGCGGAGAGGTGAAAAATAAGACGCTTCTCAAAGATTGCTTAGTTTTGCATGGGATCCTCAAACTATTTTGGTGCAATCTCAATCGTCTAATCTTATTTCACTTTAACAAACTAAATCATACCGTCAATATGAAAGAGAGACCAAGCGCCATCACCACCATAGATTGACTATCAATCTTTGGGTCAAGGTGAGTGAGGGTTTCACCATCCAGGAAAGTTTGCACATCATAGTTTTAAAATAGAAATTGTCAAGAACGGGGATACTTTGCTCACATGATATATGTATATTTTCTTCTTCTTTTTTTATCGTTTTTTGGAAGGTGGAGGAAAGATTCTTCACCCTTTCTTTGCTGGGAGTCCTCTCCATCAAAACATTCACCACATAAATACTCTATTCAATTGTCGTTAATAAAGAGATGGTTGTTGGAAATTAGTAAAATGACCAGAATCAAAGATCAACACAATTTTTCAGATTGTTTTCTTTTCCTTTTACTTCAATTGAACTCGTCCTTTTTTTATTTTAAGATACTTTTATTCCTCTATTTTTTGGTCAAAGAGGAGGCCAATGGTGCGTTTGCTAACGATTCTGTTCCCAGGAGTAAATTCTGATTAGAAATGATTTTTTTTTTTTAATTTTGTTCCCGAGAACAAATTCTAAGCATTTTAAGCCGTTTGGTAACTGTCCAAAATTTTTTATTCTGAAATAGAATTGCGTTTGGTACCGTGCTCATTGATTCTGTTCTAAATCAACTTCTTTTAATTTTTAAATAATTTTTATACTTTTTGTTCCTTTTTCTTTTCTTTTCTTTTCTTTTTTTCTTTTTTCTACTATTCTTCTTCTTCAGGTCGGTCGTCGGACCAGCGACCGGCCAGACGAGGGCCAGCGACCTCACCGGAGCGTCACCGGCCCTCGACAAGGCTGGCTCTCGTCGGTTGAGCCTCGCCCATCCTTGCCGAGGCTTGGCCTCGCCGGTGACCGGGGAGCCTCACCGGGGCTAGGCGAGGCCGAGCCTCGCTGGTGGCTAGGCTTGCCTCCGACGACCTCGTCAGAGGCTCGCCCGGCCAGGGCAAGGTCCAACGACCTCGTCGGAGTCTCGCCGACAACCGACGGCGGTGGATGGCGGAGAGTGATAGACGAGTGGTCGATGAAGAAGAAGAAGAAGAAGAAGAGTTATTTTGATTCTTAGATTTGTTCTCGGAATAAGAATTAACTTTTTTTTTTTAAATTCTTGATTCTGTTCCAAATCTACTTCTGGGAACAAAAAAATAGAAATTTATTTTCGAGAACAAAAATTTTATCAAACGGAATTATGTTCCCAAACTATTCTTGGGAACAAAGAATCAAAATCTGGCCATATTTGGATAGTTACCAAACAGGGCCCAAAAGGCCATATATTAATTCAAGATAACTCTACATGATTTTCTCTATTTTTTCAATTTAATAATAGATTGCAACATCAGCAATATTAAAAATTATTAATGTAAGCGAAAATAAGATGAATATGAGGACTTATATCCGATTATATTCTAGGCAGAATTAGTTTTGGATATCTCTATTCGGTTCTAAAGTTCCACTAGATCTCCAAATTTTAAATCTTTTTCAAACCCTTCAAACTAAATTAAGCTTCTTTGTCCCAATCTAATGAGAATAACAAACCTAATCCTAATCTAATTGAAAATTGATTGTGTAATAGTCTTTAATATACTGTGAAAATAACAGTCTATTCTAAACCATAAAAAATCAAATTGCAAATAATTATAAATTGTTTTGAGATCTACTTCTTCAAGAATTTGTGATCCACACTAAATTGTTATTCTCACAGTATCCCACAAATTCTTACGCTAGCAAAGCCCGATCTAATTCCACAATTTTTTTCTCTATCTTCCTTATTTTTTATAGATAATCCATTCGCTAAGCCTCCAACAATTTATTTGGTAATTCAAATCTTCTCATCCCTCCCCCTTTTTTTTTGGTAACCGAGGATCCGTCGGAGCCTACCCTTATCGGCTTACGCCAATTTGGGGTCTCACAGGCCTCCGTGGTGGAGACCCAACAGCGACTATATCTCGGGGGAAATTGGCCTAGCAACTCAATGTCGAGCCCCCCCGCTTTAATCGCTAACAACGTAGGATTTCGAATCCTTGACCTCCTTCGTTGGAGGAAAGATCTCAATCAACTGTGCTGTCCACGGGTGGGAAGCATCCCTCCTTTTGTTGAGAGATGAAATTCACTATTGAGTTGGTGTCTTGGTTGGAAAGTTCCGATGGCCCTTCTAGAAAGAAAATTGTGTTGGCTCGTCAAAAGGTTAGGAGATGGCAGGAAGCTGGCAAGAAGAGGATGCTTCATAGCTTATGTTAGTGAAAAAAGAGAGTGTTACGAGATTGCAATGAAACACTTGAATTCTATCATAGCTTATGTTAGTGAAAAAAGAGAGTGTTACGAGATTGCAATGAAGCACTTGAATTCTATAATATTGCAAGCATTGTTTAATCAATTTCGAGACTAATCAGATAAGGCTCCACTTGTTTTACTTGCCTAGGTTGCACAATTGGATTCTTGAATTGGCCAAGGATGAAATAGAAGAGACGGACCAGATTTTGTGACCAAAGTGATGGGATCATACATGTCGAAACGTGCCCGATGTAGTTATATAGTAATTTCATTGTTGTGGCATAGGACTTGATCTTAGTTTCTGCGTTGGATAAGGTTCTAGTGAACACGTGGAGACCTTATTTTAAAATTTGAGGTTTGACTAAGGAATGAATGGAGGAAGTATATATATTTTTCTCCGCACGCATTGTTATTGATGGGTTTTATTTTTGCAATGAATTGCTATTAAAAACTAGTATAAGCCGGCATTTTCATCCCAGATCAAATCCATCCAAATATTAAAGTTATGAATCCTTATTGCATATATCATGATAAATGTCAATATATTGGAAATTAAAAAACATTTCAAATTAGTTAATTAATAAGTGTCATAAATACATTTTAAAATAAATTGAGTCTTATTAACAAGTGTCACTAAAGCGCTAATTAATTTTAATCGATAACAACTGTTAGGACACTAATTACATACTTCAATAAAACAATTAACACATTGTAAATTATGATATTTTCTTAATTGGTTACTTAGAAAGGATTTCAAAGCTTTGCTAACAAAATTGATAAGATTCACGTATTAAACCTCGTAAATTGCGAGGATACCACTTATGTTCTGTTCAAGAAAGTGGGTCATTCCCTTTTAAATTGGAGACGTTCAATCTGTTAGAATTACTGTCTTACGACTCAAAAAAAAAAAAAAAAAAAAACAAATAAGGCAGGACCAAATTAGATGGAATACTCAGAGGTCAGATGTTTTTCTATGGTTAGAATTATATATGTAAGACGTTAAATGTTTTTCCTTTTTTTTTTACAAAGAAAATGTACCAACGACCCACGATTCCATGGTAAATGATGCTAGAAAATTACCCAAAAATGTTTCTTCTAGAAACACAACTACTCAAAACTATGGAAAAATTGTCCAAATTTTTTTAAACTTATTACACATTCACCAATTCGGTAGTAAACTTTTTTAATTATACTAGTTGAGTCATACGCCTTTTCACATCTACCAATTGAGTCCATTTGACTAGAGTTAACCAAAAATTGCTGATATAAATGCCAACTATCCTAGGCAGCACAATTGACATTAATGTGAACAATTTTTTTTCATTTTTTCAATATTTTGTTTTCTCTTTCTTCTCTTTTCCTTCTTTACTTTTTTTTTTCTTTTTTTCCTTTTCTCTTCTTTTCCTTTTTCTTTCTCCTTCTATGCGTCATCACTAGGCCCCATCAATGACCAGTGGAGGTTGTCGGCCTCGAGCAAGGGACACCTAGGCTTGGGCTAGCAAGGGCAACCCTCATTAGGGCTTGGTGATGCTTGGTAGAGCAAAAAAGGGGAAAAGAAAAAAAAGAGAAACAGAAAAAAAAAAAAAGGAAAAAAATATAAAAATATTATTAAAAAAATATCTACATTGATGTTGACCATACCACATAGGGCAACTAGTATTTATATTAGTGATTTCTACTAAAAGTGAATGGATGGACTCAATTGGTAAAATGTGAAAGGTTTAGGGCTCAGTCAACACAATTAAAAGATTTAAAACTAAATTGATAAAAATATAATAAGTTTAATACTTTTTGGGCAATTTTCCCCTTAACTATGTCAAGCATAGAAACGATACCTCATTTTTCACATAAATTGTTATCATCGGATACATGTTGCATTAGATTTAGATGTTGACCTTATATACATGTTAGGGGTGTGAAAAAAAACCAAGAATCGCCTAGACCACCTAGAACCAATAGTTTCAATGGGAATTGGTCCGATTCTTGATTCCAACTTAGTGGAACCGATGAGTATCAGTCTGGTTCTCGGTTTTAAGTGTGGAAACCGCTCACCCACCCACTCAGACTAGACTAGTATATTTATATATATTTAAAAAAATCTATCTAAATTACTTAATTATTTTGTAGTTTTTTGACCAAATATATATGTACATATATGTAGATATATAGTTATTAAACATTATTAACTATGTGTAATAAGATTAACCCCCTCCTCTTTTTTTTTTTTTTTCATTTTAATAATCTATAATTTTTTTTTCAACCAAAACAAAATAAACAAACAAAGAGAAATGAGAGGACCAATTGAATATGTCCATAAATGTTGTGGTGCTTTGTCGTTATGATATGAAATTAAGAGCTAACGGCTTGTTTTAAGAGCTTACTTAGTTCTTTTCATGGTCATCCACATGATTTAATTAAGTGGACATTGAAAATGGATCAAGCGATTAATGTTTTCATTTCTATGGAGGTTAGGACTGTTGATGTATAGTCTAAATCTCTATATGTTCCCACTGTTGGGGAACTCTAAGAGGACCATACCATAACCTTTGAAGAAATTATGTTCTAATTAACAAGTATTATTAATTTGTTGCTGCCTTATAGTTTTCAATCATTAGTAAAAGTCAATGGTTTGCAATTCAACTCGAATATAAGGTCGAACAAGCTTTGGTGCTCCAAAATAGAAACTAGGTTCACTTTGATATTAATTGATGAATGCAATAGAGATTGGGATTGGTTTCATGGACCCATCTAAGAATCAAATAAGACCAATGGTCCAATTTCTGGGTGGATCCATAAAACCAACGGCAATTCCCAATTCTAATTTTTTGGAACCGATCTTAGTGGGTGGTTCTCGATTCCAACCGCATATCCAGATTATGCTCACTCCTAATATATGTTAAATTAGATTTAGAGGCTCTCATCCCATTTATTTACATATTTCTTCCAGCCCCCGAAAAGAAACGGGGGAAAGAAGAGTAGGATTTCACAAATTGTAAAATCAAGAACCACTTGCAAAGGCCCAATTATCTAGGTGGGGCAAGAACCCACTTGGGGAAAAAACAAGGCCTTCTGAATTTTTATTGAAAAATTGCTAGGTTTCTTTAGAACAACTTGCCAAGGCCCAACTATCCAAGTTGGGCAAGTACCCACTTGGAGAAAAACTTAGGCCTTGTATAATTTTATCGCAAAAGTAACCTTTTCTTTTTGGAAAACTCAAGGGCATGGAACGCGGAGATGCAACTATCTTGAGACCTATGGAACATCATGCGAGTTTAATGAATTGGTTAAATCTAGACTTTTGACCTGTATTGGCAACCGGACTCAAAGCAGTTTGTATACAATTAGCGCGTGATTCGAATTGGTGACTTTTCAAACATAAATAGAAAATTCTCCTACACCTCAACCAACTACCACAAGGGGTTAAAGACTTTGTAAATGTCAATGAAGCTCGTGGGATCAATCAATTGTGGCTATAGTCCCTATGAGTTGCTCAAGTGATGAGTGTGTTCGACCTTTGCGGCTCAAGGTTTGCATTCGGATCATTATATTTGCATATTCTCTTAAAGCTATCTCGAGGAGCATAGATTTGTCTATCTCCAGGAATTAGTTAATCTGTATGAGGTGAGGGGACTGTCGTGTCTGGTGAAGATCATTCATGTGTTCAAAAAGTATTGGAAACCCCATTGTGTAGAAAAAAATAGGTGAATCATTGCTATTTCGAGGGGAAAAGGTTGATTACGATTAACAAATCAGCAAAAAGGATTTGAATAACATTACTTTCCCATATTATTCCTGATGATCAATGGAATTAGCTAGCTATGCCCTTTGGAGTCGGATTAAATGAGCTTGGAGGACCACAGCACCCACCAAATGCACCACATATAGTGCCCACCAAATGGTCCAAATACGGTGCCCACCAAATGGTCCAGGGAAGGGAAGACTCTAGACCCTAGATCGCGGAATAGATTTTTCAGAAATTATAAATTCTCTCTACACTTTCGATATTTTAGTCTTTGATTTCGAATCTAAAACTTCGTTTTCTCGGAAAGCTCGGAATGATCCTGTAGTTTGATGGGGGCGAGCAGAGGCCCGCCACTACATTGCACCAAGGCATCTACTATGTCATATTTAAAGACCAAGATCAACGATCCGAAACACAAATCACACCATTGTCTTAAAAAGATACAAGAAACAAAGTCAACATATAGTACTCTACAAAAATCTAGAAATACTAGAAGGCACATCTCGGTGTAAACTGAGCAACATATGGTATGTACGACGTAACTTCATCTAGAAGTCTCCAAATTATATGAAACTTGCGGCATTTGAAATTATTATACATAGAGGGTTCCAACAACGATATACTATTTGATCATGCTGAGCCATGAAAACCCTCTCAAATATTAGAAGAAAGTGACTTTAAAATATTCTTCCAGCAGATATGAACAGCCTCCATGCAATTTGGATACATGTGAAAGAAATCTTGATATTATTGAAATGGTAATTCGTCACAAATGAAGTATATTTATTTATACATAGACAGGCGGTAAAGCAAATTATTTGTGAATTCTTGCCCAGGATTGACAGAAGTTTGGGACTATAAGTTGATATTACGTGCCATTAATCTAGTACAAGCCAAAAGGGAAAAAAAAAATCGAATATTTGTGCTTGTTGCAATGATACTTTTCACTACCAAAGTGTAGAATATAATACATTGGAAACTAATTATTTGCCCCCAAAAAAGCTTAGTACGTGCAACAAGACCCCATCTTCCTATCAAATACTTAACTCAGCTGCTTTCTCCTTTCTTTGGAAACCAAAAAATCCTAAGCCTATTGCATTTACGCTAATTTAGTTCTAAACTTTTTAATATGACCAATTGAGTTCTAAATATTTTAACAATTTATCAATGCCGTCCATCTAGTCAATTATGGCAAGAAATCACTAACGTAAATGCCAACCATCCTCGGTGCTCCGCTAGCATTGACATGAACAATTTTAGCAACTTTTTAATATTTTTGAATTATTTATTTATTCTTTATTGTGGCTAGTGATGGCTCATGACCCTTGTTGGCCACTCCACAAGGGCTTGCAAGCCCTCGCTAGCTACTGTGAGGATTGTGGCCTTCACCCAAGGTTGGCCACCTGTGAAAAGGAAAGAAAAAAATAGATAAAGGAGGGAAAAAAAAAACCAAATTGTCCATGTCAGCACTTACTAAACCACCACATCAACAATTTCCTATCAAAATTGAATGGATGGACTATATTGACAAATCATTGGAAATGAATTAGCATAAATACAATAAATTTATGACTTTTTGGTAATTTTTCCGTTTCTTTTCCTTTTGGCTAATGACCAATAAACTCTTTAATTTGTGCCTGGTTCTCAATTTAAAAAATTAAAATTGACATCGACAGATGATGTTGTGAACTAAGAAGCAGCTTGAAAAGCACCGTTTGTCATGGCATGAGCAGGTGACGGAAGTGCCCCATTCATCAGGAACAAATCAAATTAAAATCTGAAGCATGAGTAGATGATAACCTTACTTAGTGATAAGATTTAATTTATCAATTATTAGCATAAAAGTCGGTGGCTAAAATCATAATTGTGTGGGAATATTAGTGGGAGGGACAACAGGTCGGGCTCCACTATCAAAGATTCCTGGTATAGTTACAAAAAGTATTTAGCTCATTTATCGTACCTTCTCTACCTAATCTTTTCCATAGGCTTTAGCATTACACTTATTAATTATCATAAGGTGAGCACATAATTTGGGTGACGTTAATAAGAAAAAGAGAAAGAAAAAGAAGAAGGCAGCACAATCCACAGAAAGTCGAGGCATTTAATATTATCTTCTACTCTCAACAGTTACTTTCACTAAAAGTACAATTATAGAATAGTTCTTTTGGAAAAGAAACCTAATTTGCAAAAGTGATCAGGACCAAAAGCTTTTGATTTGGGGGATTTTTGTATGATATCAAGATAAGAAATTTATTTATTTTGTGTGTGGAAAGAACTTGATTATAGGTTGTGGAATTGATTAAAAAATCCCACCTCAAAACGTGTGTTTGGCCTTTGTCAGGAAAAAGCGAGTTGCTACATCTTTTGTCCCAATGTCCTAGAAAATCGATGGGTCGGAACCAAGCGAAGATGATGAATGATAGCAACTTGGATAACATATAATAAAAGGACAAATCATGCTATAGGCCGACAAAAGCAAAGAACCACTGCTTTAGCGAATATCAGTTCAGAATAAGGGATCTTCCATCACTTTATCATGTCCCAAATGCATATAACTAGGATCTTGACATCTATCGAGCACGATGTTTATGAAGTCATTGACACGTACGATCTTTTGACATTTTACGGGCATAGACATGGAAATCCAATTTTATGGGGTATCATGAAAAGTCCTGCAAATCCCATGAATCAGTTAAACTCAAACTTTCGCCTTATGCAGGTAAATCCTAATCTAGAATAGTCTACATACAATCTAGTGTGATATGAACGAGTGGCATCTAGTTCCTAAACTGGAAAACACCTAACGCCCCAACCAATTGTCCCAGTTCCGGGGTTATAGACATGTACTATCATCTTGTACATATTAATGTACGGTATAGAATGAGACACTATCATGAAATGATATAGAACATTCGTCCTCGATTATGTTTTTACAAAGATAAACTCCACGTGTTAGTAAAAATCCTATGTTATTTTGAGGATAACAAAACATGTTAAGTATAAATTGAGCTTGTAGAATACACTGTCTCTACGTATATAGATTCATATACTGATGATGTTAGCAAAAACCATGTCTAAGAGTGTGAAAGGACCTTTGTTCTGCAAAAGGTGAACGGGATATCGAATGTGAAATATGTTGATGAGTGGACAGACCTTGCAAGTGATGAACAAGTTACTCCACGTAAGAGAGATTAATGTTTGGGAAAATCTCGTGGATGGTGACCAAATTAGAGGATGTATGATTGTCGAAAAGTTTGCGTGGAGCAATAGAATGTAAACAGACGAAAGGACATGAAGAAGTCAACTAGTTTGGATGGACCTTGTGGACATATAAGGACATGTGATCGTCGAAGAGTTTATATGGACCAAGTAAATGATGAACAATCCACTCAACATAAGGACAGTCAACGCGTTTGGAGGTACCTAACTGTAGAAGGAAAACAAGTTTTTGATATAGCTGACTGCAAAATGCGTTCTTGCTGCAGAAGGGGTATTGGCTCTACTATGAGTCTCTGCATCCCAATTGCGAACCCTCAGCGACCCTTGACACACGCCGGTGAGGACCGCAGAAACCTCCTCAAGTCAGCGGCGAGGTTGCAGCCCTCGCCCCAGCGAAGGTCTAACCCAACAAAACTCACTGACCAGATCCGCGTGCACAATCACATTCCCTCGTGCATCTCCTTCTCCTTTCGAACCTTGCCTCAACACCTTGTGTTTTGGTTTTTGCACAAGCATTCTGCAGATGATTGGTGGTGATTAGCAACAAGGGGAATAGTAGATTGGTTGAAGATGAGGGCCTGGCCAAGCTGTTATTTACTCGCGGGTTTAGATTGCCTAGGGGTTTTACCATTGCAATCAGCAAGAAGAGTCAAGATGCAGAGCTTGATCTTCCTTCTCTCTGCTTCCCCTTCCCATATAGCACAAACCCCATCACTCTCTCTCTCTCTCTCTCTCGACTTGCAAATTTTTGTTTTTTTTTATCTTTCTTTCCACGTCAGAAACCTGATAGAGCAGCTTGATGACGTGGTGCTGATTTGGATGTTCACGCGACCCGTCTTGTCTAAATATACTATGGAGGGACCAACTTGAACAAGCAAGTATATAATTCGAGGATTTCATCGCAGGGGTTGAGAAAAAAAATTAGGGATCCATGGCAACTTTATCTCGAAAAGTTCAAGCTCGAAATTTCAACGGATTAGTTATGTGATCGACGCATAGAATATATCTTTCTAACACCCCCCGAAAGCTGCTCATCCTCAGTTCCATACGCTGCATGTTACAAAAAAGGTCACGGACACTTTAACAGCCAATACATTCGGAACCGAATCGCATATGCCTTCGCTTTTATTGGGCGAACGTCGTACGGACGGAGAGTTTTGCTTTGTCCCGTGGCCACGGATTCAAGACAGCACGCACGCGCGCTCTCCCTCTCCCTCCCTCCCTCCCTCCCTCTCTCCCCATGAAGCAGTAGTAAACACAAAGCAAAAGACAAGCAGACACTTAGGGTTTCGGATAATGATGCACAGTTTCAAAGGGGAAGTATAATATACAAAAACGCGAAAGCCAAGGCTGCCAACTTCTCCACTTTGCTCGACTCGACGTTGGAGACCCGATACTGTTTTCATATGTCGCAGGGACCAATCGAGAATAAATATGTTTATGTTTGGGCGGCTGACATTCTTCAAACATTTTGCCCAAAATGCAATCAAGTCCTGAACGTTGGAAGATGTACGGTAAGTATATCAAAAGAATCGATAGTTTCAGACTTGATTACACTTAGACAAGATTTTTAGGCATTTTGGTGTAATTTTCCTTTTTTATAAGTTGGGTTAATATCCATAAAAAACCCCGAATTGGTAGACGTGTAACAAATTTACCCTCAAACTAATTTTTTTTTTTATTATGAAAAACTTCAAATTAATACATCTGTGATAAATTTACCTCAACCGACCATAAAAAATCTCAAACTGGTACGCTTGTGACAAATTTACCCCAAGCTAATTTATTTGATTGCCAAAAATCTTCAACCGGTTTATCCATGATAAATATACTTCCCGTTAAATTGGATTAATACCACAAAAAATTATAAAAATTGTATAACTGTGACAAGCGGAGAGTAAAATCCCAACCGGTACATCAATCAATTGTCACGTGTCATTTAACTTAGTAATTTGACAATAAAATTTAACGGAAACTAATAGAGAGTAAATTTGTCGCAAATATACTAGTTTTGGGATAAATTTGTCAAAGGTGTACAGGTTTGAGGTTTTTGGTAGTCAAAAAATTAGTTTTTGATAAATTTATCACATTTGTACCAATTTAAAAATTTTCAAAGACATTAACCCTTATAAGTTTGTGCTTCAACTTTTCTTCTTTGTGGAGAGGGCTTTAACTCATTTGAGTATGTAATGTGATCCTTCCGTTAATAACTGTAACTAACCCATCTATTCCAACGATTACCATAAATGGAAACTATATTTCAAGAAATTGTACTCGGCAAGTTTCAATTTTCCTTCTTGTTATATGCGCTTGTGATGTCAGTTTTTGCTATGGAGTGAGACCCTTATCACCTTATATTTCCCGAGCGCGCTAGGGTGAAAACAAAAGGAAAGAATTAATGCTTAACCTTTGTGGTTTGCATTTGGTTGTGATATTCAGGATTTTCCGCTCATTAACTAAAAGTTGCAGATTCAAATCTTACCATGTTTTAGGTAAGGGCCACTTGCATAAGTCAAAGAGCTCAACTTAACTGGTTCTTAGGGTTTGTAAGGTATTCCTTGAGCCTTTTGTAGCCGGGTCTTCACGTCATACCCTTGGTTTATTAAAAAAAAAAAAGAACGGAATGCTTAGAGAAGTATATGTTTTTTTCCTTATTTAGATTTTGCAAATTTATTACTAAAAATGTGAGTAATTAGTAACTTGTTTGCAGGTGCACCTCATGGGGGTTGCTTCATGCAGGAATAACACAGTATTACTCACAAGATCCAAGGTTATCCTGGTGTTATTGAGATGCTAAATTGTAGGAAGCATTAATTTGGTGGTCTTGAAATGGTATTCATTAAAAAAGATTCGATCAAAAAAGATTCGATCCATTTCCTACTATTTTCTAATGGGCTTGATGATGACCCATGCTTAACCCTCTACTGTCATTGTCCTCACAATCTATTGCAACCAATTATAGGCTGCCATACTTACGACATGCCACGATACATCAACCATTTATTTGAATAAACTTAGATTTTCACATCGCAAGATTCTGTTTGCTGAGCATGGTGACCCGCTCGCAATATATACCCCTTAGATTTGAGGATTCTTTTAGGAAGATTTTGCTGATACGAGATCTGAAAGTTTGCATTCGATCTACGCATATTCTTCATCCTCCAATGACTTCGAGCAACCTAAGACGCTTCATCTGTCAACAGGCATTTGAGTATATGCTAGAACTGCTCGCTCCCTCTCAACTATATCATGCTCAGCGCATGCTGTGCATGCAACAATAAGCACCCTCTCGCAGCAAGGGATCACGTCCAAACCCTGGACGGGGTCCACTTCAATGGCTTTTTCTTGCATGTAATTTTCTCAAGGTAAAACCCAAAAATTGATTAGATTATGCATTACATTTATAGAGACCTTGGCCAAGTAATACTTTCAGACTTCCAAAATTTCCCCTTTCTTGATAAGTTAATTTGCACTCTACAAGTCCGGAGCGTCTCTCGAGGGATTTGATCTCAAGTCCCATTCCAAACCCGTCCCGGAATTGGAGCTTACTTGCTTGATCTTGATCAAATGCCCCTATATCACCTTTCAAGATTGATAACCATTAAGTGAATTGTTGGGTATCTACAGTACGAACAAGTCTAAATTTTTTTCCATTTCGTTTGAGACGTTGGAGTTAATTACTTTCATTACAGGACCACTCATCTCTCATAAGAACACTGTGCATATGTTTCCGAATCCTCAGGTCGACATTGAGACCTAACAGTATAGTCTGTGTAGGGAAAGGGAGACACCAACATGAACATTCATCATTCCTACCTACGCAAGCGCGTATGATTGAACTTCAACGGCCAAAGAGCATCGAAAAAGCATAACAATGCTTATAGTATTTTCTCACTGAGATTTATTTATCTATATTCTATTTTCAAAGGATGGCTCCAAGATATGGGAACATGACTGAAAACATTTGATGACATTCCAAGCATCATCATTTTGGCCAAAAACATATAAAAGGCGTGCAATTATGGTAATGGCCTCCTAGTCAGATTCCTGCTTGAAAAAACAAAAGGCAATATAAAAAAATTGCTAACAATAATTATAATCGAGGAGTAGCGATAGATTATAGGCTTCGGGGCCAATGACTTAAGGTGCTAGCTCCTTTGAACTTTTTTCAAAAGAAAAGCAAACAAAATTCTCTGTCAAATATTAAAATCTTCATTACAGATGATATTGTTCGAAAAGAAGTTCCACCCATTTGCTCTCTAGCAAGGACGAATCAATGGGGGTTTAAAGTTGACTATAATTTCTAGAGATGTCAGTGCAGTCACGGACAAGTCAAGAAATGGTAGGAATGAAAAGACATTGCCGTACAAAAACAGCTTGGATATGCAATAACCAAGGAAGCTAATTAGGCCGATGGAGTATTGTAAGAGCCACTTTTAAGAGAGTCGTGACTGTAATGACTCAATCAAGGCAAGGATTAGGAAGAAAAATGGTCCTATGTAGACTTTTTAGGTTAAAAAGTACTTTGAATGCCCGGTGGAATTGGGACTAAAAAGAATGTATTAATTTATGTCTTGGACAGCGAAAGCAGTAAGTTGCACATCGATTTCATTTGTTTATGCTTCCTTTCGGTGTGTTTCTGTTCTGTATACTCGATAGGTAATAAGTTGGTACCACTATCACCTCATGGTGTCCAACTATGAAAGTTATTGCCTCCACCAAGTACACATGCAACTGTGATTCTCAACTGTTACTTGAGCTGAAACCCTTAGGCTTTGATGTAGTTGGTTGGAACATCAAGGGATTTTCTACCAAAAAATTGAAGGGCGCTTGTTCAAATCCCACTAATTGCATGCAAATTGCTTTAGGTTAAGACACCTATGTACTTAAGTCAAAGATTTGGACTTAACTGGTTCATAGGGTTTATAGGGTGTTTCCCAGGCCACAGGTGCTCATGTCCTTGTGCTTGAGCCCTTGAATTTTAAAGTCAAAGAATAAGCATTAGTGATGTCCACCTCATTCGATGCTAGAATATAAAAGGTATTCATGTATCATCTCATAGTTTATCGTCTCATTGTCTAATAATCTTTTATTCGTGAAGCTATCTATGATAAATTCCGATCCCACAAAATTTGTTGAGCCCAATATGTGAATGACTTAGCCCCTTCCACATGCGTCAAACTCCCAAAACTTGTACTTAAATAACCACATAAGGTGGCAATCATTAAATGTAAACCTTAATTTGAGAATCAAATCACAAAGCTGTACTCAACGAATGTGGGACTTTGGGTGTCACAAACTTCCCTCCCCTTCTCCCCTTAAAACCAATTATGTCATCCAACGTGAGTCTCCCTCTATTTAACGCAAGTTCAAATCCATTCATATCATTTCACCATCTTATAAACTTGTCAAGAGTTGCACTTTGCTTGAGCCCTCTCGCTCTATTAATCACTCCCCATCCCTCGTCGGATTGTGTTGGGCCAAATCCTTCCTTAAATCATGCATCTACTATGGGAAGTCCTATTGTGATTCTATTTAATTGACCTTACACATTTCATATGAGATGAGTGCATAAAAAGAGAACTATAAATAATTATTTTGAGATGATTTCTTAGTTATGAATCACATTCACATCATGGATCTCACCAAACCATCATAAGACTTTGGGCGTCACAATTTGTCCAAACATTGGCGAAAAAGAAGTGATCGAGTATTTTCATTCGTTGCGAGTGTTTGGGATGGTTTCTACTTACAAGAATTTGCTTGTAATTTGAGCTTTCAAGATCAAACATTCTGATTATCTGACAAATGGTAAACATTAACAATTAGGGCCGCTAGAATTTTTTTTTTTCACTTTATAGAAAATTAGTAAATTTTTGTGGGAAAAAATATGAAATAATCAAAACACACCTTCACAGGATAGTAGGTCCTACTTCAAATGCTCCTGGAAACAAGTTTGTAATTCAATTTAAAAGTACCATCATTATTGTAAGGAATCTTAAAGGAAAAAACAGGGTTCATAAAGGAAGCATTTACTTCTGGATGGAATAAATGCTTGTTGAAATCTTGTGTACGAAATTTAAAGTCCTAAAGTTAGATAAAATAAAAATAATAAGTACAACTTGCTTATAAAGGGGGACTGGGGGGAATTAATTGTTCAGAAATATCTTCGTCCACTACATTCATCCGTCTGTTCATTAGCATTTTTTCGTGCGAAGTCTCCCCGATATAAAATCATTTCGATTCACCTTCTGAATTTGTTATTAATTGTGGTAATATATATGAAATTGTTGAACACCTGTAACTGTTGAGTTCAATCATTCTAAACCGAAGATGGGGGTGATTTTCTTAAGCGAGTGGTCCTCGGGCTCCACAATCTTCATCATGAGCTTTCCTCTTTGGAACAGAACATCAAGTTAAATATCTATTTCTCTTTGAGTTTCAGTGGGTTCGAATTTCAGCTAGAGCAACTTGATACATGTGGCTTCATTCCAATGGCTGCTATAAACAACTTGTTTTGAACATTAGGGCATTCAAAGTTTTTTTTTTTTTTTTTTTTTTTTTTTTTTTTGGTAAAGGTAAGAATTTATAAATAGCTTTAACCAAATATACAAAAAAGCTGGCGCCAAAACATTCACTCATAATAACAACAAGTCAGAATTAGTGAAAGGGAGCCGATGCAAAAAGAGGACACCCGAAAAGAACGGGAAGCCAAGAGTAGGGCATTTAAAGTTTATACCACTAAAAATGTAAAATCAATATGATCACTCCAAACTAATATTTGTATCACAAAAAATATCAAACTAGTATATCCATATAAATTTACCAAAATTGTAGAGTGAAATCAAAACAAATTGGAGATTTGATGTATGTTTGGAAAATGAGAGAGCTCTCATTACAAAATTAGTAAACTTTGGCAAATTTCTCAATCTTAGTTCATTCTCTTCAAATCTGGCTTCCCCAAAACAATGTAGTTTGGGAGACCCATTTATTTTGATTTTCCACGTCGGATCCACATCACATGTTGATTATCCGAGTTGTTTGCTAGGCATGTATTAGGACATTAAACGGAAAAACTAACAAATAGTAAATTTGTCATGAGTATGCCAATTTGAATTTTTTTTTTTTGTGACACAAAAAATTAGTTATGTTGTATGGATTACCAATTTTAGGCATTTAGTGGTATCAACTCTAAAATCTAAGTGACAATTTTCATTTAATTGCAAGGCTTTTCTAAACTTATGAAAGCTACGTATCAAAGTTGAACCTGGTAAGAGTAATTTGTTCAAAAACTATTTTCCGTTCATAGCATTTTTATTATAAACATCCTCATTTAAGAGTGTAGATTTTTTTTTCAAATTTCATTTTCTTGATTTATTCCCTTCCCTTCTACAAAGCAAGATTGCTGCTTCGCAGTATTAGGCAGAGGTTGCTAATGCACTTCCCAACATCATATGAGACCTTATGAGTATAATACATGAGAAAACCCAATTAAGTCTTTAGAATTAAGATTCAATTAGGGTGTGTTTATTTCAAGAAAAAATTAATAAAAAAGTAAAATGGTTTTTGGTAAATAATTTTCTCATAGACTTTCCTCCTTCTTAGGTTAGGAAATTCATCTTCCTAATTTTAAGCATACATATTTTCTTTAACTGTAAATGATTTTTCGTTAATTGTCCATTCTCAGCAAATTAAAAATGTGAAAATCCAGAAAATTAATTTACCACGAGAGAAATAAATTAAATATATGTTCTGATCCAAAAAGTAAAGCTAATGATTACGTTGGTGGAGCTCGTGTTGACAACTGCGAGTCTGTACTGTTCTGAGACCATTTGCTTTAGATAACCACCCCCCATCTTTGGTTAGGAAATGACTGAGCTCAACAATCGAGGATATTCAACTGTTATATATTATCATAAATTTCAACCAGAACTGCTTAATACATATGGTCTCATTTTAATGGCCGTTATAAAAAAAGCTTGTTTTGAAAAATTAGGGCATTTAGAGTTTTACCATAAAAAATTTCAAACTAGTACATTTGTGCCACCTTTCAAGCTAAATTTCATGTCACAAAAAATTTGAAATTGATACATTTGTGCCACATTTATTCTAAATTAATTTTTCATCTCACAAAAAATCTTACTCTGGTATACTTGTAAAAAATCTATTAGAATTTAATGACAAAATTGGGGCAAAATTGGATATCTTAACATAACGTGAAAGAACTTGTAAGGCAAAAGTAGCAGATTTGAGCAAATTTTCTAATCTCAGTTCATTTTCTTCAAATCTAGCTTCCCCAAAACGACATGTTTTAATAGACTCATTAATGTTGAATTTCCACGTTAGATCCACATTACTCACTAATCATTTAATTTGTTTGTTAGATGTATTTCCATGTCAACAATTTAACAAGATATTGGACACAAGCTAATGAAGAGTAGAGGAGTATCGGTTCGGAATTTTTTATGACATAAAAATTAATTTGGGATAAATGTGGCTTGGATGTATCGATTTGAGATTTTTTGTGGTATTAACTCCAAAATTTAAATGATAATTTTAAAAAATATATATGAATGTGATTCTAGAAGCATCACCTAGTGGAGTTCTTGTTTAAGTGGGAAGCTCTTTTAGACTTATAAAAGCTATCTATATCGAAGTTAAATCTGGTAAAGTATTTTATTCAAAAAAAATTTACCTTTCACAGATAGACATACTTATTTTAGAATGTAGATTTTTTAAAACTTTATTTTCTCGATTTATTCCTTTTCTCTTCACAAGGTAAGAGTGTGCTTCGCTGGGTTAGGAAGAGCTTGCTGATGCACTTCCCAACATCAGATGAGACCAAGCTATGAGTACAAGACATGAGACAACCCGATGCTAGAATATTTTAGTTAATTTAAACAGTTTCACAGGTTCGACAATCCAAAAGATATGCTAAATCGACACCCTACTCAACAAATATAATTTAGTAAGGAACAAAATAATTTCAGTGGTCTATAGCTTAGAGTAATCATTTCGCAATGAGGCAAGGTTTAATCATAAATTTTTGAAAGTTCACATGTCTGCCTCGAAGTGACCGACATGTGTCCTATTTAGATAGAACTTTGTCTCTTCATAGGGGAGGAGTTATGCAAATCCCACTAGAATGTACCCTTTTGCCCTATGATGTCCGGGGCATAAAGACACCGCCCTACGAAATTTATTCACGGAATGATGCAATAAAAACTATAATGAGTTGCTCGAATATAGTAGAGCCAGATCATTAATACCAGATTATAAGTGACGTGGCAAGAAAGTAAGTTATATTCAATTGTTATTAAGAGTCACACATTGCGTCATTTGATAAAACTATTGTTAAGGTTTACCTATATAAGATTTGTTACAGTGTAGAGTTGCTACCAAAAGTATGATTTGTAGGCAACCAAAACCTAGGGGCAATTCTAACAACCTACATTTGATTAGTAGAAGAGAGGCTGTAGCGACCAAATGACTTAACATGTGTTCGGTCACTAGAACTGGCATCGGGTGACCAATATTTAGGTCTCTAGCTACCAAATTAGATTGGTTGCTAGAGATGAGTTTCAAACTCCCAATATGAAGCCCTAATCTCTCTCTCTCCCCCCCCCCCTCCCCCTCCCCCTCCCTGCCCATCGCCCCTCTTTTGTTGTTGTCAATTCCAACCTCGGTCGCTAGAACTGGCATTGTGTGACCAAAATTTAGGTCTCTAGCTACCCAATTAGATTGGTTGCTAGAGATGAGTTTCAAAGTCCCAATATGAAGCCCTAATCTCTCCCTCCCTCCCTCTCTCTCACACAGACTGCCCATCGTCCCTCTTTCGTTGTTGTCAATTCCAGCGTCCATCAGCCCAAGCCTCAACGACTCGATTTCTTCCTCTCTTTTTTCAAACTTGTTTGTGAGGCAACACATGGCCAGATCAAGGTTGTGCGCCACCCATTGTGGCTGTGGCAACCCTCTAGTGGCCCTCTTCTTGGTCATGAGGGGCTGAACACTGGTGATCCCTATCTTGGCCACTCATTCAATTAAGCATTTTGAGTAAAAATAGGTTTAACAGGACATGTTAATGGGTTAGATTTGGGCTTCTCTCTTGGTGATATCATTGGGATGAGATAATGCTATTCTACTGCGCATTTTAAAAAGTTTGCATCAGACGATGATTGACTAGTGAGCCCCAACGTGGATTTGTGTTTTAGTGAATATTAAGGAAGAATCTCATGATCAACATGTTTGTTAGGCGAAGAATTGTCATCGCGACTCAATTTGTTAAAGAGAGACCATGGATTTACACAATCGCCACGCCGTCCTGAGTTGGTGAATTTATGGTTGTTACCATGCATAGAAATATGTTATGTGAAGTAGTTAATATATCTAAATCAATTATTAATTCCTTTAAACTTTTGAATGAAGATGGGTACGAGCACCATTGTTAAAATTTTATATTATGTCAACTTTCATCGATAAAGCTACATCTTACGTTTCATATGTAAGGTCAAGTTTATAATACATGACAGAGGATGTTAATAATTGTAAATATATATTGGCAGGAACTATTTATAACTTCTATAATTTAACAATATTATTCTAATGATTTTGAAAAAACAATTTGTCCCACATGCTATAAAATCACTCCCTAACGTCCCCCTACATCATTCTAACCCACATTTGCTCCAAAACTGTGTCATTCATCTAAAAATGTGGCGAAAAATGAATGATTTGGATAACATTTTCTAAAAAAGAAACCAATCATATTGTTTACAAAAAATGAAAAAAAGATTTTTTTATCGATGAAAAATATTTAGATGTAAATTATTGTTAATAACAAAAAAAAAAATCATCGACTAACTATTCCAACGACGGAAGAGATTATTTCTAAGAAAATATTTTTAAATTATTTATTTATCATGAAATAAACTGAGTCGGTATTATTTCCGTGTCTCGTAGTTGCTTCATCGCCGTGTTCTTGGATTATTTAGGCAAGATGTGAGCTGGAGTCTTCGGCAATGAATCCAGGTAGCCAATTTCTGCACGATCTTTTAGAAATTCCAAGACAAAAACCTCGTACCCATCACAAGCAGACAAATTAAGGAGAAGCAAAGTCCGAGGAAACAAGCACAATAAAGTTGGGGGGGAAGCACAGCCCCTTTTCCACTCTGGTATGAGATTTCCTCCACGCATGTGTTAGTTGGAAAGTTGTTAAGTTAATCATCAAATAGTATATGTTGATTTTTTAAACATATAGTGCGTTTATTTAGAAAAGAATGAGTGAACGAAAAAAATATCTTCATCATTTATGAAAATATTTAAATATAAATTGATATTGATAGTTAAAATATTTTCATCGACTAATTATTTTAAGCAAATTAAACGGTCATTTAAAAAAACATTTTTCAAATCATTTATATTTTGTGAAATAAATGAAGCATTGTTTTAATAACAAGGCGATAGAAGCAAAATCTGTGTTGTGAGTGGTGTTACATAATTTATTGAAGAGACGTTCATCAGTCGATATCCGAAAGCCACTCATTAAAAAAAATAAGATTATCATTATTATTACCGTCACAACAAAACAAAACAAAAAGATCTCCGCATGCGGCTAATTGCTGATCATATGAACAATGGTTAGTCATTCAAAATCAAAGGAGCCATCGCAATCAAGACTCTTTTGTGACATCGGCAATCCTTATGACGGAAATTTTCTAAAAAAATTCCGACCAAATCACTCCACATCCACATCGAGACACCGAAATTTATACCTCAAAAAACGACCGACAAATCTCCCATGTGATCCACAAAACTAAATTTTAAGCCACCCCATGATCATTGGTCGTGAAAATTTATTCCATCACCTAACATCACCACGAAATCTGGTAGGTCACGAAAGATTTTGACGGTCGTCTGTCTTGAAGCATCCAACACTCCCTTTTCTTGGCTTCCCCCCTTTGCTCGAATCATTCGGCTCACGCGATCATTACCTAGCGCAACGAAAGTCGGCACTAAACAATTCGTTGGGGACCAGTTACATGTTTTATTAAGTGGGGGCAACCACTTTATTTCTTAGTGGAAAAGCTCTAATCAGAGATTGCATTTACATCATCTGTTGCGCAATAACTCATAATCCGATTTTCCCTTCTCCCACTTTCGAATTAATTAGGGTTCATAGGCACGTGGCAGAAATCATGGTCCGCTGCATTGAGACTAAGAGAGCAAATTTTTTGTTTCTCTTTCGGTGAAATCTGAGACTCTTGGATGGGCTCCGGTAAAGAGCAAACTTTTACAGATGCGGGTAGAGAGGGAAGCGGGATGAGTTTGGGATGGCACGGCACGCCTCGTCCCGTATCTGTCCGATTAACTGCTAAGGCTGTGTTTAGTTCAACATTTCCAAAGGGCTTTCAGAGACGGTACACCTTGTCTCGGATCTGTCCGGTTAACTACTAACCCGGTACAAGTTTTGATATAAGATCCCAAACCCGACTACCCATCCCGTAGGAATGACTTTTAATGAACAATTGCCTCAAATTAAATACATAATAAACCATCTCAAATTTCTAAGCACGATCGTTTATTAGGAACTCACAGCATTGTGGATCTCCAAATTGAAAAGCCTACATCATCGTGAAAAGATAAAATTGAGAAAACGATCAAGATAAGTTATGGCCGCACTCTAGAATCTAGCAATCCTAAAAAGAGAAGTCAGGCTTAAGATGGTGATTGTTACTCAAAATATTAGGCTATCACTAATCTTGTTTTGGGATCATGTATATTTACTGAATAACCTAAGGACACTAAAGGAAATAATGGGAATTTTACTTTTTAATACATCACGATTAGATATATGATGTCCTTACAAGAAAATTCTAAAGGCGCACAAGGCTTTCGGTAGTTGATCCAAAATCGTCCTACTACTCGAAACCCTAAATCATTTACAGGCATTGAGGTTTGGGTGGGTTGGGTACTCAATTATATTCGACCTTAGATGTGAAATAAAGTAACATGGCATTCGTATGATACAAGCAACATGGATGAAACCCTGAAGAGGCTTGTTTATTTATCTAAATGCCTAAATAGGGTATTGTTAATGAATGCCCTTGGGGCACTTATCAATTTATTTGATAAGGAAAGATTTCGATTTTCGATGCAGTGTTGTAGCACACATAACATGAGAAAAACAGTCATTTGAAATTATAATTTTTCCTTACTGACCAAAAAAAAAAAAAAATTATAATTTTTCCTTAAGTAGGTTTTAACCATTAGCAAAATCCTTCCTAAAATTGCCATTCAAGCTCAAACTATCTAAATTTCCCAAAAACCAGAGACTGTAATTGCCGAACCCAGCAAAAGCACCACAAGAATAGTATGTAATTATTGCAGGAAAAGAAAAAAGAGTAGCATGTAATTATGCTCCGTTAGTTTTGTCGAAAATAAGATTTGGATAACATTTTCCTAAATATAATTGTTTATATCATTTGAAATAATTAGTCAATGAAAATGTTTTATTTACTAACAACAATTTATGTCCAAACATTTTCGTTAACAATGAAAACATTTTTCATTTATTTATTTTCATATGAGATACAATCGATCATTATTAAGAAAATAATTTTCAATCATTTATTTTTTGTGGAGCCTTAAAATGGCTTACATTGTATTAATGGACTACTGAGCTATGTTTAAGAATGGAAGTAAATGTATGATTTATTATGCATATAGATATATACATTTTTTTTTTTTTTGGTAACCAAGGACTCCACCACGGACCCTCCGTGCCCGAATGGTTCTTGAGGGCCGGGCCCCTATACCTCGGAGGAGACTAGCCCAGTAACCCATCAACATGGCCTCCCACTTAAATCGCTAACAACTACGGGTTTCGAACTCTTGACCTCTGCGATGAGGGAGGGACTCTCAACTAAGGCAGCTACCCATGAATGGGTTAGATATATACATTCATATACATATACATACCTAAAATCCCTGAAGATGTTGACCCGAAAAGAGTAAGAAAGAAGTCATGGCAAAAACAAAATGGGTTCACACCGTATCTTCCCACCCCTTCGTATCGTACCTGTCCCATCAAACAAGTTTTCTATATGCTTGTTTCACCGTCACTTGAAAACAAACCCCAACCAGAGAGTCTCTCTTCTTGGTTCATAGTTAAAATTTTGGACCATGAGTGCATCAGAGAGCTTTCCCCATATTTTATAACTTCCATTGCAGTACTAGAAGGGGGGGGGGGGGGGGGGTTGTTATCTTTTTTTTTTTGGGTTAAGCAAAAGAGTTCTGCTCTCTGTCTTCACTCATTTTTCTGTGACATATCCCCAACTCCATTTTAAGCCTTTCCAATCACACCAGAAATTACAACAGTTTGGACAATTTTGTGTAATAACCATATCGCATCGCATTAGCGCCATAATATCAGCATCTGATCAAACAACACCAATCTTAGTATATATGGTTTGAATGAAAACATTCGGTCCACGATAGCCAGCGTGATCGGAACTATATATAAATTAAATGTGACATGAAAGAATTCTAATTTTTTTCCCACTTGCCCAAAAGTAACTATTCCATTGATTGTTGTCTATAAATCGAGGCCAACTGATGTGAAGTTCCAAGCAGTTTTGTTGCAGTGGTCTCCACTTCCCAATGCAACACAACTCTTTTTCTCTCCTTTTACTTCCTCCTTCTCCTCCTCCTCCTTCGTGATTCTTCCATTTTTCCATTGCCGAGGCTCTCCCTAAGGTCACATCGTATGTGGCACTCTTAAGCTCCCTTTCCATCTCCTTGTTTTTTGCTTTCTGTTTCTTTATGTAGTCTGTGGCTTGAAGAAACAAAAATAACTTCAGTTTCATGGCTGCCGTACGTTCGGGCTTGAAGAGTTAATTCTGCAGGTTTTGTTGAGCGGTCATACAGACCTACATTCAGAATTATTCATATTCCCCTCTGGCTTCCAGTCCATTTTGCTTCTCTTAATTTGAGTGTCCCTCTCTGTCCATTTGCGTGAGCCCTAAAGGGGGGAAAAGCATGTGCTCAACTAGCAAATCTGCTGAAACTATAAGCAGAGACCGTTTTGATGGCTTAAAGGAAGAAGTAGCAAAAAAGAAGAAGAGGAAGAAGAAGAAGAAGAAGAGGAAGACGACGGCGAAGATGGTGAGTATAATAGTGAAGAAGAAACAATGAGAGGATCAAGAGAAGGCAGATTCTTGCACAGGCTTTCGCAGAGATTCCCAGTCATTGCCGCTCTTGAAAAGCTCCCCTTGAACCAGGTGATCAATTAATTATTTATCACATATTACCATCTCCTTGTTCTTCTTCTTCCTTCTTCTTCTTCTTTTTTTTTTTTTTTTTGGAATGAAGTGGAAGTTTTTGATGTTCTGCATTGGTTCCTGCACCATGAATAGGTTAATTTGTTTTTTGTTTCTTGAGGTTTCTACCGTTCATGGGGAAGAATGAATCTTTTTTCTTCCAAAAGAGAGAACTCTCTCTCCTGGGATCTTACCATTTTCGTTTGATGTGTGACAAATGACAATGACCTCCTGGGGTAGGACCAAATTCGTGGGAGAAAATGGGGAAACTGAAAAACGAAAAGAACAAAAAAAGAAGAATAAGGAGGAAAAGTTGAAATCTTTTGGCATTTTTGGGGGAGTCAAACGTAAGATCGGTAAGCGTAAGTATCCTCCTAGTGTTTTGATTTGTTTGGTTTCTTGAAGCTATCATTTTCATGTGGGTTTGGAGCCAATTGGAATCCACGTGGATCCCACCTCCCTATGCCCTAGGGGGAACTGGAGTTAGAAGTCTTTTTTTCTACTTCTATATTTTATTCCCTTTTCTCTTATAAATGACATCGTTTTTGTGCCCAAAAGAAAGGGGAAGACGAAGCACTGCTTCTGTTTTCTGTCTCCAATATCTGCAGATTTCAAAGAGATGGAGCTATAGGAGACAGCTCTCTTCTTTTCTTTACTCTAAAGACTTCTTCAGTTCCTCCTTAATTTTCCCCCAAAAGTTCTCCTTTTTTGCCCCTTTATTGGTGATGGAACTTTGTCTTCTTTTTCCTTGTAAAAACTAAAGGTTTTGTCAAAATGAAATAGGTTTTTAATTTCAAGCGACATAAGATTTGATTTACAGAAATCATTCAGATGTGCGCTTTGTGTTCTTTTAAGGCTATTTTTCCAATTAGAATCAATTCTTTTAATTTTTTAATATTTTTAATCAATATGAGTTTAATTTTGAAACATGCTCCGATGAGCAAAGGCATAAGATGCGGGGGCTTTCCTGTTTATGCAAAACCTTCGAAAGTGTTCCGACTCGAAAGTGTGGAATGATGACTCAAACAAAGTTAGCTCTCTTTCGAATTTGACATAAGGACATGTTTCAGCATTTCAACATCCTTGGACAATTCAACGTTTCAACATTAAACTCATATCGATCATTATTTTACTATAATATCAGTATATCACATTGTCAATTCTAAAAGTCTGGAGAGCCAAACTCCACACCTCTTGATCTTCTGGCTCTGTTCAGTTTTACATCTCATTCTACTCAAAAGTGATTGCAAGTCATCGTATCACAAGAGAAGCTAATTATCGTGATTGATTGTTCAGCATGTTTTATTCATTGACGTTTGTTAGATCTACCCTCAGAGTGAAAGAGAATTAAGCAGCGTTGAATTCCCAACCCAACACGCTCAACTGTAGATTCGACATTTGTCTATCATGCTTTAGACTCTTTAGATCTATGCTAGTAATGATGGGTCAAACATCATTCCTTTCGTTTTGAGTCCAGCGATTCCGGGGGCGTAGATAGCCCGCCTAAAATCCCAGGGCTTCTGAGGGCATAGATAGCCTGCCTAAAATCAATGTTTGACTAGAAGAAGACCTATGAACGACAAACATGATCCCAGGAAACAAGGTAGAATGTTTTCTAGGATGACTTTACGTCCCCTTTGCGCTTTTCTTCTCAGTCCACTACCCAGTCATCGAGAAGTTAAAGTTACCATCACAAGCGTTGAGTGCACTAAAGTTCAATGTATGTGAATCCTAAGATGAGGTGGATCCAACACAATGTTTCGACCAAATCCAATGATGCACACGCGTGTCCGCACGCACCCATCAAATCGCATGTGCTTGTGATCTGCATAACCTTTTGAGAATCCTCGTATGTGTACAGGCAGCAAAATAAGTAGGAAAATGGAAGGATCATGTGGTTGTACACTTGCAGTGTCATGTTCTTTTTTTCTTTCTTCCCACTATCTTGTTCTCCAATGAACTAAAGCTTTTCGCTTTTTCAGAGACCGGGCTTTAAAGGCCTCTTTTTCACTGTGTAGCAGCGTGATCAGGGGTGAGCTTTTTCCATAAGCATTTCAGCGGGAACTTTCCAGAAAATGATACACATGGTCTGGGTTTCCCACTGGCCATCTCATTCCAAAAGTTCATTTTCGCTTTTTCTGCAGAAATATTCAACTCGACTTTACTTTTTGGCAATTTGCTGTGGGGCTACCATAAGGCGATGAGTTGTCCCCTGAGGATTAGGACGCACCGGTACAGATACTAATTTCTCTAGGACAGACTTTGTTTAGGGCGCATTGTTAGCACATGACGGCTCAGTGGTGTTGGGATAGCGACTGCCAGTTAGGTTTACAGGTTCCCTGACTCAATCTACAGTGTCGGATTCTGAGTATTTGGGACTGCATTGCAAGAACCCAATAGGATCTCTTGCAGGTTTTAGTTTTCCTCATTGGGAACCTAATCTCGACTCAATAGTTGGTATATGCTAGCTAGTTTCCGTGACAACTTCCAAACTTTGATGAAATTTTGCACGTACACTTAAAACTCATATGCATTTTAGTTTCACTGACGAGTCCGATATAGTTTAATAATATTCGGCAGATACAATCTACTTGTAGTGTCCTTTGTACCTTGGTCAGATCTCAACTTCTACTCTTTTGCTGGAGAGAGCCAATTTTCATTTTTTTGCGTGTGACAAGAACATTAAATTGAGTTCTTGGGGGATCATTATTCATGTCAAAGACTCCACCCCCCATATCAAAGTGATCAACTCCTATGTTTCAGAGAGACTGTATTGTCGAATATATATATATAGAGATTAACCCCTAGGTTGATCATTTATCAAGGCAGAAGGTCATATCCAAACTAAATATGACAGTTCCAGAGATTCTACCAGAATTGAAGAAAGCTTTTCCTTCTTTCTTGTTCGGCTTGTCAGTCTTCAGGACACTAGTTTTACCTTTGAACATGAGACGATCAATCTTCTTTCTTGCTCAATAATAAAAGAAAAGATTGAAGGTGAAGATCAGTCTACAGTGTCCTATCTAGTTATTTGTCTGGGAATAATCTCTTAGCAATGTCCCTGGGCTCGAAGAGAGTAATAAATTGCTATTGAAAATTGTTGGTGCACTTGTATGTCCTCTATTTTTCACATCCCTGTCAACCCAGCTCAGCTCAGTACTGTGGACTTGTCTCAAACTTCATTGTTAGTACTGTTTCTTTGCATAGCCATTCCCAGGTGACATATATTTCTATATTGTGATTGAATTTGTTGAAGTTGTGGTATATCCAGGACTTCTACTTTTGTCATTGTGCCTAATATTGGCAAATTTCCATGGAAAGTCTTCACAGGCTGGAGAGGAATTACAGTCGCTCATGAAGATCGCATGCCCGATCGTGATGACCACACTGCTCATCTTCTCAAGGTCGGTGATCTCCATGCTCTTCCTCAGCCACCTCGGCAAGGATGAGCTGGCCGGCGGGTCCCTAGCCCTTGGCTTTAGCAACATTACGGGCAACTCAATCCTGAAGGGCCTTGCGATAGGCATGGACCCAATCTGTGCCCAGGCCTTTGGGGCGAAGCGGTGGTCAGTCATGAGCCAGACGTACCAGAAGACCCTGTGCCTGATGCTCCTTGTGTGCATCCCGATCTCGGCCCTCTGGCTCAACATGGAGTCAATCTTCGCCTGGCTCGGCCAGGACATGGAGATCACCCGCATTGCCCAGGTCTACATGGTGTTCTCAATCCCTGAGCTCTTTGCCCAGGCTTGCCTCCATCCATTGAGAATTTTTATGAGGACTCAGGGCGTGACCACACCCCTCACAATAGCCTGTGTCTGGTCGGTGATCCTGCACTTGCCCATCAACTACTTCCTGGTGGTCTACTTGGGCCTCGGTGTGAAGGGTGTGTCGCTCGCCCTCGGTTGGAACACAATTAACCTCAACCTCGGCCTGCTCATCTACCTGGCCACATCAGACACGATCCTGAAGCCGTGGCACGGGGCCAGCCTCCCCTCAATCCTCCAGGGGTGGCAGCCGCTTCTGGCCCTGGCCTTGCCGAGCTGTGCCTCAGTGTGCCTCGAGTGGTGGTGGTACGAGATCATGCTCTTCCTCTGTGGCCTGGTCAGCAACCCCAAGGCCTCAGTCGCAGCAATGGGAATATTGATTCAAACGACCGGGTTGCTGTACACGTTCCCGTTTGCACTCAGCTCGGGCCTGTCCGCACGCATTGGGCAGGCCCTGGGCGCGGGGCACCCATCCCGAGCCCAGCTCATAACTATTATCGGGATTGCCTCAGCGGTCGCCTTCGGGCTCACCGCCCTCGTCTTCATGGTCGCCATCCGGTCGGTGTGGGGCCGGATCTACACAGACGATCCACAGATCCTCAAACTGGTCTCCTCCGCACTCCCGATCCTCGGCCTTTGTGAGCTCGGGAACTCCCCTCAAACCGCATCCTGTGGGGTCCTGACGGGGACAGCCCGACCCAACGTCGGGGCCCGCATAAACCTGTTCTCGTTCTACGTGGTCGGATTGCCCGTCGCGGTGCTCACCACGTTCCAATTCAAAGTCGGGTTCCGTGGGCTGTGGTTCGGACTCCTGGCATCCCAAATCTCCTGTGTGTGCTTGATGACTTACACATTGATTCAGACGGATTGGAAGCATCAGGTCAAGAGGGCCGACGAGCTGACGATGGTCCCTAACATTGGAGACCCTAACGCTGGAGACCAGAATGACTTAGAGTCCGGCCTACTCCCTGATCAGTGATTAAATTGCAACAAAAGAAAAATAAAAAAAATAGAAAGACGAGATTGTTGACAAGATTTTCAGGATTGGCACATATTAACATTACTTCAGATTTCTTTAGATTGTTGTCTTTAGAAGTTGGAAGATAGCTTAGATGGTGTTCATCAACCTCATTCATTTACAGATTACGTTTTCTATTGGGAAGGATTGACCTTCTCCCAGAAGTGGCCTGCCGATCAGGTTTTCAGAATATCCACACAAAGCAGACTCAACCTGATGAAGCAGGACCGTGGTTTTAATGTCAGATGTTTCATCAATCTTCGAAAAGATGAGCGACAGAATGTTCACCAAAAGGCGATATCCATAAGCGACAGACGTGGCCTTTGAGGTTATGAGAGATTCTGTGATTCGAGCACGAAATCTGCCATTTCGTTGGCAGTGACGCGAGTCGCAAGCAGGACCATCGAGCCCTCTACACAACACGATGAGGATGACAAGCATGGAGTAAATCCTTGCCATCCTTGCCTACGGAAGGTGACAGGTCATGGAAATCTGCAGAGTGGATGCGGCAATTTAAGAAGGCTATCCACAAGTATTGAGCTTCTCAAAACGAGGGCATTTCAGAAATAGGCGGGGGAGAATGTTCACCATCCAAGCCACTAGGTGCCACGGAGCTTGGCACAGGCTGGCCGAGTGCAGGCGGGATGTGCATGGGCAAACGAGTGCAGCATACTGAGTTAGACATGAATGAGTAAAGAGCAAGTCTTCAAGTATATTTTCTCTTTGAAGTTTGTGGTTGGTTCATGTATTACTATTAGCCAAAATGTGTTCAAGGGAGTGGTATGAATCTTGCTAAATGCAATGTATTGTATAAAGAAGCATCTATAAGGTGAATATCTAGTTATTTAAATTTATTATCCCCTCTAAAATGGACCCAATTTTTTATTATTTTTTCCCCTAAAGGCTTTCAATGTTTCCGTAATCTTTTCCATTCATAATGTTCGTACATATAATTATTTTTATTTTTTTGCTAATTATATAAGGGAAAAAAAACTTCCAGTGATTTTCATTTTCCCGATTTGATGTGCCTCGAATTATTTAAAACTACTATTACAAATGGAACGTTTTCTTTCATCTAATTGGCAGCCAAATCTCAATCTCAATTTGAAGCTTGTGAAGATTTTCCCCGTCAGAATAGGTGGGTAAAAATAGAGAGGAGCCAAACAACCTACAATAATATTGTTCTCAAAAGCTTCGCGTTGGGGGAAGAAAACGCCAGACGGTGCAAAACTGATCAATGATTCAACTCTACTTCGGATGCGTTGGAGGGAGCGTGCGAAAATGAAGGGACATTTCCTAATTACATTGCATAAATTAGCTTAATCAATACGTCATTTACCCTCAAACTCAACGAGTACAATGAATTGCCAAAAATAATAAAAGAGATGAGATTAAAAAAAATACTTTAATACACAAAAACCCAGTCATATATATGGAAATATTTAAGATCTGGCTAGGGTTGAGGTGGCTATTTGTGATTTCCAGGACAGTGTGATCATGAAGGTGAAGAAGCTTTTTGATCAGTGAAATTTAGAAGCTAAGGTTGAGGCCTTAATCCAAGGGCTTCATGCTGCGGCATTGAGCTAGGTCTGAAAAGTGGCGGATAATTAGGTTGGTAAATTGTTACAGTTTTTTGGCCCTCTGTTGCAAGAAAGAAAGCAAGGGCTGTAAGCAAACAAAGTGATCTTTCTGGTTTGGGAAATTGCAATTTGTAATATGTGTTGTTGGGACAACTTTCCACTGACTGAAGATCTCTGAATTGACGATGCCTGGGAGCTAACAGGTTCATAAGAGCGAGCCCATTGCTCGTCGATTGAACAAGATGCACTGCCCTTTTAGCCTCTCAACCATCTTCATGCCTCTGTCCAGGACTTGATCCCGGAACTTGTCCACGCATGTGTTCTTTTTCATCAATGTGGCGCTTACCCACGTCCCCATATTGCTCATGTACCATGCGAACTTCTAACTTGCAACTCCACTTGAGTACCCGAGCTTCCCCCATCAATTCAGGGACCTAGTCCATTGAGTCACCTGTTTTTCAAAGGCGACAATTTAAAGAGAAAAATTGCTAAGAATTGAAATCTTCATTGGGGAGAAAATTACCCCAAAAGAAGTCATAAACATTTTGTAACTATACCAATTTAGTCAATTCAGCCAAATTTAGCTAGTTGGCTTTGACATGGCCAATTTTTTAATAATATTTTATTTTATTGAATTAATTAATTAATTATTTTATCTTTTTTCTTCTTTTTACTCATTTCTTCTTCTCTAACGACTAGCCAAAGATGAGGCTAGCGGGCTCAACCTTGCCATATATGGCTGGAAGAGGTCAAGCCTTGACCTCTCCCTCGCTAGTGGTCAGGGGGGGGGGGGTGGTGGGCAAGCCTCACCATTGGCTGGCGAGGTCACACCTCACTAGCTCTTGTCTCTAGCAAGTTGCCAAGCTCCAGTAACTGACTAGAGGAAGAAGAAGGAAGGGAAAACTATAAATAATTAAGATAAAAAAATCGGAAAAAAAAAAATATATATATATATATATATATATATATATATATTATTTTAAAAAATTTGGCCATGTCAACATTGGCTAGAGAGCTAGCATCCATGTCAATGTCAGCCTATCAAATTTGGCTTGATAGACTAAACTGGCACAGTTGTAAAAGGTTTAAAACTTGATTGGTAAAAAAAATATATATAATTGAATTGGCAAAATTGCAAAAGATTTAGGACTTTTTTCATAATTTTTCCCTTGATTAGTTCAAGTACGAGCTAGATTTAAGTCAAATTTGGTATGGATTGCTAAATTAATGTTGTATGGAAATGAGTCAATTTAGTTATACATTTTTATCCAACCCAATGCTTGTTTGATGTGCTTATTACGGATGTTTGACGTGCTAATTACGAAGTCACTAACATTGTCTCAGTCAGTATATGTGAAAAAGAAGGAAACGAACAATGAGAGAAAAAAAAAAAAAAAAAAAGATAGTTTAAAAAACTTTGACTGACTAGTTAGGGGTGAGCACCTAGTTTGGTTCAATCTGGGAACTAAACCAACCGATTATAGGAAGAACCGGTTAGCCTTCTAAGTTGAATCAGTTCTAAACTAGTTTTGAAGTCTCTTATCTAGGAACTAAACCAACCGATTATAGGAAGAACCAGTTAGCCTTCTAAGTTGAATCAGTTCTAAACTAGTTTTGAAGTCCCTTTAAGAAAGAAGAATAATTTTGTATCCATCGAGAATCAAATCATGATAGTGAAACATAAATCAATTGTGACTCAATAATATTGACAGAATGATAGAAAGATAGTCAGAAAGAATTATAATTAAAATCACCATCAAATACATGACGTCAAAATCTATCTACTTACCAAAAAATATTGACTAAGGTTGGTTGAAATTTGAAATTCCTTTCATATGTAGCAAAGATTAAGCTTTTTGCAAAACACTGGGTCAGACTTATTTTGTTTTATCAAAAGTCACTACCATCATTGCAAATTTATTGACCCTTGATAGGTCGAAAATTGTTTTTTTTCTCTCTAGTTTGAAGCTACTTTATTACATGAAGAACTAGTCATTATCAATAGACGAAATACAATTTTTTTTTTTTAATGTGAAAGTATGACTTCTTTCGTCTGATTGAATCAATATGATTTTTCTTTTTTCCTTTTTCACTTTAGTAATCTTCACGCAACAACATTTCACGTTCATTGTGAGGCAATACCCGTGGCAATAAACATAACCTTCAAAGTTGCTTTGTGGGAGATGTTGTGATTTAACCATGGAATCCACCATTTCAATAACGAGTTGCAAGGAGAACCATCGAGCATCCGTCGATACACAACATATGACAAGGATGTGGAGCAAATCCTTACCAATAGGTGGTGGGTAAGCCGAGCAGGCTTGAGTAACTTGTCAAGTGGAAGGGAGGTACGGAAGGTGACATTTCTTGAAAGCCTGTGGAGCGGATGTGGTAATGCAAGAAGGCTTTCAACAAATATTGGGCTTTCAAAACAAGGGCACTTCAAAAATAGGCAGGGGAGAATGCTACGACCCGAGTCAACCAGGTGCTACGAGCTTGGCACGGGCTGATCGAGAGCGGTGCCGACGAGATGTGCATGCACAACCATGTGCAATCTCCGGGCTAGAAATGAAAGAGCAAAGAGCGAGTAAAGTTGAAGAACATTATCTTGATGTCCGTGGTTGGTTCATGTATTAGGATTAGACAAAATGTTTTCTAGGGAGGGGACGAACCTTGTTTGAATGTAATACGTTGTATTAGGACGCATCTAGAGGGTGAGTGTCTAGTTCTTGCATTCGTGTATTAGGAGAAGTAGTAGACACTATAGATTAAGTGTACTGGAATCATTGGAAATCATCCTTGGAATCCTTAATAAATCCTTCGGTTTGCGAAGCATTCATTTCGCACTCTCTTGGGTGATGAATTTGGTTTATCTTGCAGTGAGAGTGAAACCCGAGACAAGGGCCAAACAATCGGGAAAACCTGCTATGAGCATATATGAAACATGTTATGGAATCAGTCCATTTTATGAAAGTTGTCAGAACTTGTCGAATCTGTAAAACGAGATGTTCTGAAAGAAGATGAAAGATAACAAATCTTGCACTTCAAATCTAACGTAAAACAATAAGGATATCGAAGATTTAAATGGTTCGGTCCAAAGTGTCAATATACAAATGTCATCTCGCAATCTCTCACAAATTCACCTACAAAGAAAACCCTAACACTACTCTTGTTAGCTCTAATGTGCAATAGCCTAATAAAATTCCAATCTATATTTGTATCCAAAGTAACAAGCCCGTTTAGAAAAACCACTCAGAATAACGAGTCACTCAAACTGGGAAACCAAAAAAAAAAAAAATCTGAGAAATCTATTTAGATTGAGTTTTTTTTCATCAATTCAAACTGGAGATATGATCAGGAAGGAAATGCCGCAGACAACTATTAGTGCCGCAAAGATAATAGAAGCAACAAATTCGCATGTGGAAGAGAAAGAAAAGGTCAAGTTTGACTTCGTTATGAACGTTTTTTTTTTTTTCTTTTATCGGTTTAAGGACGGTGAAAGGTCTCAAAACATCGCCAGGGGTGTCACGACTCGTACTTTTTTAATCAGGTCATATACGGGTTATTTGAACTTTAATGGACCAACTGAAAATGGGCTAAAAAAATTTAAGGGATAATGACATAAATGGTTCATGAACGTTGGCCCGATATACAATATCATTCTTGAATTTTTTATTTATTGATTGCGATTCCTGAAAATTTGGTAAAAATTCAATATAGTCTCTAGATTATATGAAAAAATTTAAAATTATCATTTAATTGATTCGAATTTATGGACAATATTGAACCCCATATAGTCCAAAGACTAAATTGAATATGTACTAAAAGTTCAAAAATCACATTAAACAAATTAAAATTTCAGGATGACATTACGTAATAGACTAAAATTTAAGGATCACATTAAACAGATGACATCGCTCATTATACCAAAGTTTAGGGACTATATGTGTTAATTTTCCAAAATTTAAAGCTCAATTAGATTGGGCCTTAATGGGTTTCTAGAGCTCCCATTTTCAGCCCATTTAAGTCCAAAGACGTCTGGCCTTTTAGGCTTATTCTTCTTCATCAAGCAAGCCGGCACTGCCCTCACCTCTCGCCTAGCATCGCATCTCGCCCGCCCTCACGTCTCACCCACTGTTGAGTCTGGCCCGTCGTCGTCCATCGCCGGTGAAGCGTCAAGCCTCAACCGTGCCGACAATTCCGGCCGCCCCTTCTTTTAACAAAGACAGAGGGGCTCCAAGTTGTGGTGAGGCCGCAACCACAGCGATGGGCCACGTCCGATCTACGCTCGCGACATCGGATCCGACATCGTGGGAGCTCGGTCGAAGGTGAGACTGCGGCAGCCGAGCTGGACATGCGACAAAATGGGTTCAAGGACTGAAGTTGAACCATTGAACAAAAAGGAGGGGCACGTGAGCTGTTCTATTTTGCCAATATATGGCCAAAATTACCCCAGAGGAAAAGAAAAAACCAATGTGGCCAAGCTAGGTTGGGAATACGTCCCCACATTGCACGCGTGTAACGCGAAATCTTAACCCACGACCCGATCGGAGCACCCGAGGCCCCTCATTGACTTAGTGAACGGATTTATAGAGTCGTCCATTCTTCAAATGCAATGATTAAAAAGAAAAAATATTTATAATTGAAGTCCAGATCGGTCGGGAATAAGTTAGGTTTGACGGTGAAAATCTTCGCAAGCTACAAGTTGAGAAAAAATATTATTATTATTACAAATGGAACGTTTTCTTTCATCTAATTAGCAGCCAAATCTCGATCTCAACTTGTAGCTTGCGAAGATTTTCACCGTAAGAATAGGTGGGTAAGAATGGAGAAGATCCAAACAACCTACAATAATATCGTTCTCAAAAGCTTCACATGGGGGGAAAGAAAACGCCAGGCCGTGCAAAACTGATCAATGATTCAACTCTACTTCGGATGCGTTGGAGGGAGCGTGCGAAAATGAAGGGACATTTTCTAATTACATCGCATAAATTAGCTTAATCAATATGTCATTTACCCTCAAACTCAAATGGGTACAATGAATTGCCAAAAATAATAAAAGAGATGAGATTTAAAAAAAAAAAAAAAACCCCACTTTAGTACACAAAAAACCCAGTCATATATATAGAAATATATAAGATCTCGCCAGGGTTGAGGTGACTATTTGTGATTTCCAGGACAATGTGATCATGAAGGTGGAGAAGCCTTTTGATCAATGAAATTTAGAAGCTTAGGTTGAGGCCTTAATCCAAGGGCTTCATGCTGCAGCATTGAGCTAGGTCTGAAAAGTGGCGGATAATTAGGTTGGTAAATTGTTAACAGTTTTTGGGCCCTCTGTTGCAAGAAATAAAGCAAGGGCTGTAAGCAAACAAAGTGATCTTTCTGGTTTGGGAAATTGCAATTTGTAATATGTGTTGTTGGGACAACTTTCATTGACTGAGGATCTTTGAATTTGACGATGCCTTGGGAGCAAACCGGTTCATCGATCGAACGAGATGCACTACCCTTTAGCCTCTCAACCATCTTCATGCCTTCGTCCAGGACTTGATGTCGGAACTTGTCCATGCATGTGTTCTTTTTCATCAGTGTGGTGCTTACCCACGTCCCCACATTGCTCATGTGCCATGTGAACTTCTAACCTGCAACTCCCTTCTTCTTCCTCTAGTTGGTCGCCAGAGCTTGGCAACTAGTCAGAGGCAAGGCCGGTGATTGACCTCGCTAGATATGGCTAAGTGAGGCCAAGCTAGATTTGGCGAGGCTTGACCTCTTTCTTGCTTGTGGCCAAGGGTGAGCCTGGCCATCAGCTAGTGAGGTCACACCTCGCTAGCCCTTATCTTTGGTCGGTCACTGAGCTCTAGTGACTAATTGGAGGAAGAAGAAAGGAGGGAAAAAATATAAATATATAAAATAAATAAAGAAATTTGAAAAAAATAAAATATTATTAAAAAAATTGGCCACATCAATATTGGCTTGACAACTATGTGCACGTCAACATGAGCCTACCAAATTTGGCTAGATAGACTAAACAAACACATTGCAAAAGCGGTGGTTAATTTAGAGCAGGGGGAAGAGTTGATTGGTTGCTTCAAAAACGCGCGGTTTAAAATCCGGAGGTTCCCTAGATCATCAAAATAAAAAAAAAACACATTGCAATTGCAAAAGATTTAGAACTTGATTGGCAAAATAAAATTACGACTAAATTGGTAAAGTTGCAAAAGGTTTAAAAAATTTATGGTAATTTTCCCCTCGATTGGGTTAGGTATGAGCTAGATTTAAGTGAAGGTGGGTATGGATCGCTAAATTAATATGGCATGGAAATAAGTCAAATCGAATTATGCATTTTTTATCCGCAAACAATGAGATAAGAAAAAAAGAAAGATAGTTTAAAAAATTTGACCGACCAGTTAGGGGTGAACATCAAGTTTGGTTCAATCCGGGAATTAACCTAACCGATTATAAAAACGATCGGCTAGGGTTTCGAGTTAAATCGGTTCTAAACTAGTTTTGAAGTCTCTTCAAAAAAGAAGAATGATTTTGTATCCATCGAGAATCAAATCATGATAAAAAAGTGAAAAAAAAAAAAAAAATCAATTGTGACTCGATAATATTGACAGAAAGATAGTGGGAAAGAATTAAAATTAAAATCACCATCAAATACATGACGTCAAAATCTATCTACTTACCCCAACGCAAAAGCAATCCAAAAGATATTGACTAAGGTTGGTTGAAATTTGAAATTGCTTTTGAAATTCCCTCCCCTCCTGTCAGACTTATTTTGTTTTATGAAAAGTCACTACCATCATTGCAAATTGCTGACCATTGACAGGTGCAAATTTGTTTTTTTTCCCGACTTTGAAACTACTTTATCACATGAAGAACTAGTAGTTTTCAATAGGCGAAATACACTTTAAAAAAAAAGTGAAAATATAACCTATTTCGTCTTATTGAATGAATATGAATTTTTTTTTTTTTTTGGCTTTAATAATCTTCATGTGATAACATTTCACGTTCATTGTAAGGGATGCCCATTGAAAACAAACATGTCCTTCAAAATTACTTTAATAAGAGATGTTGTGATTTAATCATAGAATCCACTGTTTTGATAACAACGATCCGAGTTGCAAGGAGAATCATGATGAGTATGACAAGGATGGTGGGTAAGCCAAGTAGGCTTGAGTACCGAAGGGAGGTAGGGAAGGTGACATTTCATGGAAGCCTATGGAGCGGATGTGGTAATAGAAGAAGGCTTTCGACAAATATTAGGTTTTCAAAATGAGGGCATTTCAAAAATAGCTGGGGGAGAATGCTACGACTCGAGTCAATCAAGTGTAAGAGATTGGCACGGGCCGATCGAGAGTGGTGCTAACGAGATGCGCATGCACGACCATGTGCACATGAGCTAGATGCACAATGCAGATGAGATATGCATGCATGACCATGTGCAATGTGCAGGCTAGACATGAAAGAGCAAAGTACAAGTAAAGTTGAAGAACATTCTCTTGATATCCGTGGTCGGTTCATGTATTAGGATTAGACGAAATGTTTTCAAGGGAGGGGATGAACCTTGTTTGAATGTAATACATTGTATTAAGACGCATCTAGAGGGTGAGTGTCTAGTCCTTGCATTCATGTATTAGGAGAAGTAGGAGACACTATAAATTAAGTGTCCTAGAATCATTGGAAATCATCCTTGGAATCCTCAATAAATCCTTCGATTAGTGAAGCGTTCATTTCTTACTCTCTTGGGCAATGAATTCGGTTTATCTGGTGTGAGAGTGTTACACGAGGCACGAGTCAAACAATTCGAAAAACATGTTCTAAGTATACAAGAAACATGCCATGGAATCAGTCCACTTTATGGCTGCGTTTGGTTCAATATTTCTAAGGGGCTTTCAGGCTTAAAAGCTCATTGGGGAAATGCTAGACTGTTTGGTTCGATTTTGAAGCTAGCTTTCAGTTTTCAACTTGCCTTCAAAATGCTGAAAGCTGAAATTATTTACCAAACATAATTGTATTTCTCCAAGTAGCTTTGGGCTTTTAGCATTTGCATTTAACTCAAAGCCCCTTGTAAATGTTGAATCAAACGCAGCCTATGAAAGTTGTCGGATCTTGTGCTTCTTTTTGACAAGGTGGCGAGTCGTACTATTGGCTGAATGCATCATACAATCTATAAAAAAAAAAGTATGTTCTTAAATAACATGGAAGATGATGGATTTTGCAATTCAAATCTAACACGTGAAGAAGAAATTTCCACATAAATTAATAGATGATGAGGATATTAGATAGGGAAAAAACCACCAAAAACCCCAAACTTTGCCTAAAGTGATAAATTTACCCAAAACTTTTTTTGGGACAAGAAAAATCTTGATAACACATTTACTCCAAACTTTTTTTGTCACACAAAAAATCTTGAATTTTCATTTGTGTGACACATTTACCGTAAATCGTAGTGGCATTTTGGTCTTTTTACTTTTTAAAACATTTTTTTTTTTTTTTTCTTCTTCTTCTTTCTTCCCTTCGCCGGCCATGGCAGAGCCGGTGGAGGGAAGCTGGCATCCGGCGAGGGCTGCCCTCGCCTGCGTCGGGTGAGGGCGGCCCTCAGTTGGGTCAGGCAAGGGCGGCTCTCGCCCGGCGTCAGGTCCTCGCCAACCTAGGCGAGGGCAACCCTTGCCCAACACCGACGAGGGCAACTCGACACCGGAGAGGGCAACCCTCGTAGAACGTCGACTTCCCTCCGCCATGGCCGGCGGAGGGAAGAGAGAAGAAGAAAAAAAAGAGAAAATATACATAAAGAATAAGACGAAAATGCCCTTAATGGGGTAAATGTGTCACAGTTTGCAAAGTTTAGGATTTTTCATGTTACAAAAAAAGTTTGAGGTAAATTTGTCACTTTGGGCAAAGTTTGGAATTTTTTGTGGTCTTTTTTCTATTAGATATTTATGTGGTTTAGTCCAAAGTGTCAATATATAAGTGTTATCTCACAATCTCTCATAGAAGTCACCTATAAAGAAAATCCTAACATTACTCTTTTTAGCTCTAATATGTAAAAACCTAGTAAAATTCCAATGTATATTTGTATCCAAAAAAGCCTGTTTAGAAAATCCTCTCAAAATAACAAATCACTTAAATAAAGAAACCTACTTAGATTGAGTTTTTTCTTTTTTTTTTGTTTTCATTGATTCAAACTCGAGATATGATCTATCATGATACCATATAAATCAGGAAGGAAATGCCGCAGACAACTGTTAGTGCCACAAAGATAATAGAAGCAACAAATTTGCATGTGGAAGAGAGAAAAGGTGAATTTTGACTTCGTTACGAACGTTTGTTCTTTTATCGGCTTTAAGAACGGTGAAAGGTCTCAAAACATCGCATGCGGATAGAGGTGTCACGACTCATATGATACACGGGTAATTTAAACTTTGATCAACCAATTGAAAATGGGCTAAAAAATTTGAGAAATAATGACATAAATGGTTCATGAACTTTGACCCGATATACACTGACATCCTTGAACTTTTAATTTATTCAATATGATCTTTAAAAATTTGATAAATATTCAATATAATCCCTAGATTATATGAAAATATAAAAAAAATATCATTCTATTAATTCAAGTTTATAGACAACATTAAACTTCTTCATATAGTCTAAGGATGAAATTGAACATGTATTAAAAATTTAGAGATCACATTGAACAAATTGAAAATTTAGGTACAACTAAAATTTAGGAATTACAGTAAACATATCGATACTTCATGGATGACATTACTCATTATACCAAAGTTTAGGGACTATATATGTTAGGAATGATCGTTTTTCGGTTTGGTCCGATTCCATCTAGAAATTGAGAACCAAATCGGAGAATTGGTTCTCGATTTTTTAGACTGGGAATCGGACCGGATAGTCCTAGGACCGGAAGCGAACCATACTAGCTCCATGGAAACAATCGCTTAGCCAAAAAAATTTAAAAAAAATTTTAAAGTTGTTACTAAGGGTTTTACTTTTTATTAAAAATGTTTAGGGTTTATTGCTATTTTAAGAAATTAAAAAAATTATATATTTTTTAAAAAAAGTCGGTCAGTGGTCTGGTTTCCTTTTAAGAATTGGGAACCGGACTAACAATTGCTAGTTCCATTTTTATGGAACTAGCAACTGGACCAAACCAGCCGGTCCGATTTGATCCGAGTGGTTCCTGATTTGGGCGATGTGACATGCTCATCTCTAATATGTGTCAATATCCCAAAATTTAAAGCTCATTTAGATTGGGCCTTAATGGGTTTCTAAAGCTCCCATTTTCGACCCATTTAAGTCCAAAGAAGTCTGGCCTTCAGGCTTATTCTTCTTCATCAAGCAAGCCGACATTGCCCTCGCTTCTCGCCTAACAATGCATCTCGCCCGCCATCATGTCTCACCCACTACTGAGCCTGGCCCGTCGTCGTCCGTCGCCTGTGAAGCGTCAAGCCTCGACTGTGTCGACAATCTCCGCCGTGCCTTCTTTTAACGAAGACAGAAGGGCTCCAAGTTGTGGTGAGGCCGCAACCACAGCGACGGGCCACGTCCGGTCTACGCTCGCGACATCGGATCCGACATCGTGGGAGCTCGGTCGAAGGGGAGACTGCGGCAGCCGAGCTGGACATGCGACAAAATGGTTCAAGGACTGAAGTTAAACTATCGAACAAAAATGTAGACACGTGAGCTGTTCCATTTTGCCAATATATGGCCAAAATTACCCCCAAAAAAAAAACCAATGTGGCCAAGATAGGTTGGGAATACGTCTCCTCATTGCAAACTTGTCACACGAAACCACGACCTAATATGAGCACCCGAGGCCCCTCATAGACTTATCAAACAGATCTACAGAGTTGTCCATTCTTCAAATGCAACAATTAAAAAGAAAAAATATTGAGAATTGAAGTCCAAATCCGATCGGGTATGAGTTAGGTCCAAGTTGAGTCTTGATCGAGTTTGCATGGCTAAAATGTATATCATATAAAAATGAATTAATATGGATTAAATGGGTCAATTCGGATTAAATCATTTTCGACTTGACCTCATCCTTTTTGATAGGACTAGTCAAGGGTCATCAAAGTTCAAAGAATAATGGTCATCGGTTCAAATTAGCTTTATCAATACATCATCAGTGCGTGTAAACTCACTTTATATAGATTTGAACTTTCTTTTTGACCTTTCAAAGCTACTAAATGCACTAGAAAAAAAAAAAAATCACTAATAGGTATCAACTTATGTTTTATTATTAAAGGTTATTACTACGGAAAACCTCATGTAATATCTTTTACCGTTTCTCATCAACACGTAATTTCTCATACTTACCTTGCAAAGTTACCGACGATGTCACTAGATTTGAACGAGGAGACATGAACAATGAGAGAAAGAAAACATAAAAGAAAATTTGACATTCACTAGAGCAAATTAATGGTTATTAAAGTCGCCCTGGTATTTTAATAATGCCACTCTGACTGTTCCACCGCTGCTAAAAGGACTTGGAGCTTGGGTGGTGAGAGCAAGCCTTGCGCTGAGCCATCCTCACGGAGGCCGGCGTGGTGGAATAAGCCGGCGTTGCAATGGCAAGCGACGGTAGAGACGTGGCTGTGGCGGAGCACCAGACAGAAAAGGGGAGGGAGGAGGGAGTGAATGAACTTCCGATCGATGCAGGTGTGGTTTCCTCTAAAAATGCGAGGCCAATCCGATCAATTTAGGGTATCCTAAACTGATGACGCGAATTCGAGCCCTCCTAACTCAAAAATCATTGAAGGAGGTCCATCCACCGTGCATCATTAACCCCAATCGAACTTAGAAGATCTCGACCCAATGAAAATTCATTAGAGAGGCCACATAACATCACTTACTTACAATAGTACATTGTTCCTCTTAATAGATACAAGCATCAAAGGTGCGAAACCCATCATAGACTTTAAGAAAAAAGGATAAAAAATTAAAAATTAATATCACGAGAAATCTCCAAATAATAAATTTTTTGTGATAATTTCATCTCAAATTACTAAAAATCCTCAATTGGTACAATGACATATTTAATATAAACTAATTTTTTAATTATAAAAAATTTCAAATCGATACATTTATAATAAATTTATTCTCTATTAATTTTCATTAAATTGAATTAATATCACAAAAAACCCCAAATCAATATACCGTAAACCATTACGTGCTTTATTTAATAGAAATTAATAAAGATTAAACTTGTTATAGCTATATCAGTTTGAATATTCTATAATCGAAAAAATAATTTATAGTAAATTTATTATAAATATATTAATTTAGAGCTTTTGATAATATTAATTCAAAAATCAATGGGAATCGATAACATCGACACGCCAAACATCATCTCGCCTTGCCCCAAGGCAGAAGCAATCCAGAAAGAGAGACATTGACCAGGGCATCGCCCGACACCACGAGCAATCTCATCCGGACCGTTCGAGGAAATCCAACGGCTCGGATCCTCTCGCGCGCGCGCTGACCCCAGCGATTTTCCCGGAAAAGAAAAGAAAAAAAAAAAAAACGAACGAAAGAGAAAGAGAAAAGAAAACGGAGGAAAATTTCGGAAGCGACTGACGAGTCAATGCCCCGTGTGGACAGTATAAACGGTAGAGACGGAGGAGAGAGAAAGCTCCCCAATCCTAGAGAGAGAAAGGGAGAGATCGCGGCCAGATTCCCGGTCCTTCCCCCGTACGAGGAGCTCGCCGACGACCGGAATGCCCCCCGGCGGTGGCCGCCGTTCGAGATCTGGAGGAGCCCGCCGCGCCGCCGGCAATGCGAATCCGCTTCGGGAGCTCGCGGTAGACCGGTCAACTCGCTCCGCCTAGCCGCTCGATCCCGGCGCGCGCTCCTGCGCCGTGGAGGAACGGGGGCCGAGGAGGATCTCCTAGGGTTTCGGGATTGACCTCCACCCCCGGGAAGGGATCGGAGAAGCTTTTCTCTTCTTCCTCGGTGCGATTCGCCGCGGGCGGTGGTGGTGGTGGTGGTGGTGGTGGTGGAGGCGGCGGTGGTTTTTTTTTTTTTTGGATGAGCGATGGGAGATAATCCGGTTGCCTTGCACACCGCGGCGAACGCGGTGCAGGCGCTGGGCCGGGGCTTCGACGTGAACTTCGACACGAGGCTGCTGTACTGCAAGGGCGCCGCGGGGTCCAGGGTGGTGCAGGTCGACGAGGAGCACGCATGGGAGCTCCGGCTGTGCGATGGCCTGGCCGTGCGCGGCGTTTCCAGGGACGTCGGCGTTTCGCACCCGCGCCACGGCCGCCGGCAATCCGGGATTTACACCTACGACGAGGTATGGAGCGGTGATTGTTCGGCGTTTCTCGGCTTGTGGCTTAGTTAGATTTCGAGCGTTTTGTTCTCTAGATATCGAATCCCGGGGGACCCTTTGATGCTTGTCGTGGTGGAGTGATTTCCCACTGAACGTGTGTCCACTTAGGGATTGTGAATTGAGAAGGGGAAAGTTTGAGGGAAGACACTGTTGCAGCAATGTGCTTGTGATGGTGGAGCGAGGGATGTTTCTGCCACTAGTACTGCTGTGCTAGCTGATATTTCCAAATTCTTCAAATTTGCAAGGAAATCAATTTGAAGTGAACCTTTACTCAGGGTTCAGTGCATGTACTGACATTCAGAAAATTTAGTTTCCATCTTCCGTTTTTCGTACAATTGGCGTACTTTGTTAGATAATGAGCTACCGCTAAACAATGCCGGCTCATTTTTAGTAATTGATTAGAGTGTGGCTTCAGCACGCCTTTAACAACCACTTTATTAGGAAGAGTGCAATGGTATTCCCCAAGCTACATAATTTCTTGAAATGGTATTCCCCAAGCTACATAATTTCTTGAAATTGAGTGTTGGATATGCTAAAATTCATTTGCTGGAACAAAGTCTGCGTTTATGGCACTGTTTCTGTTTGCTTCCTTCAGTTTTGGCAATCTGGCAACTCTGTGATATGTCACTTGTCCATGTGTTGAGCTGGCAGTCTGAGGCAGTTAAAACGTCCTTAGATTGGTCAGAAACTGAGAAGATCAAATAACAAGTCAGTAAAATCCAAAAACTTTAGAAATATAGAAATAATTATCTTATTTCATATGGGAGAACATAAAGAAGTTAAAACAAAAAAGGAAGATTTTCGAGCACATCATCTGTAGCTAGAGGCCCATCCAATCGTCCACATTGGATTTTTGATTGGATTAATGGATTGCGCAAAGCCTTAATGAAAGAACAGCGATAGAGAGAATATTCAAATTCACTTTGCTTATGAGGTGCGGACTATATGATCGGAATTTGTTCAAATTATATGTTGAGATATATAGTGATATTTTCTAAAATTTTTGCTCATTCAATTGTTGTATCATGTGTTTGGATGAGTGGGTGCAGATGGTGGAATACTTCAATGGAAAGGTTAATCTATTAGGAAGCCCTCCTTTAGGGAGCTTCAATGCTGCATTTAGCTTTACTGGCTCAAAGCATATTGATGCAGCGGCAACAAAGACCCTCTCTACAGATGGGTTCTATATACCACTTGCTAAGGTCGAAATTAGCAAATCTCCTTTAGTGTTGCAAGAAAATGTGAAGCAAGCAGTTCCCTCTTCATGGGACCCACCCTCCTTAGCAAGGTAACATTTGGAGTTTCTAACTATTATTCTGATGTCATTAGTGTTGATCATTTTTAATATTTTGGCAGCTTCATTGAGAACTTTGGGACACATGTGATTACTTCTGTGACAATTGGTGGGAAAGATGTGATTTATGTCAAACAACATCAGTCATCGCCTCTGACAACTACAGAAATAAAAAGTTATGTCCAGGAAATTGGAAACCAGCGATTTTCTGACGCAGAAAGTCATTCCAGTTCAGGTCAAATGAAGATTAAGGACAAGGCTAGTGCCGACTATTTCCTCATTTTCTTATATTGTAGTCCCATTTATTTGATCATTCACAGTACTATTTTCTGTGGACCTGTCTTAAACTCGACAGGGTGCAGAACCTCACTTATTTAATAGCCAGGGAGTATACCCTCAGCCTACGGGGGCACCATTTCTATCCGGTAAAGAAGTAAGTAACCTTCTTATTATTCTTTCTGATGGAATGCTTATGTGACATGGAACCTAAGTGCCTCTTTTTTGCTTATTCTGCTTAGTTTGTACTGAGATTTATTTGTTGAAATAAAGTCCCTCTATTTTTGCCCATTCGGCAGAAATTTTCTATGATGCCTTCCCAGGAAAGATGGTAGTGAGAATTTGAATTAAAACAGTTGTGGAAGTAATTTATATGTTTTCTCTGTTCTTCAGTATCTAGCTTCTAGATCAAGAATGGCTATTATGCAATGAGGGGTCACCTCTATGATCATGCAGTAAAGTTCCCTCAAGGATTTTTAGATCCTGTCGACATGATGACTAAATATGAATCTAATTTGCTTGCCGACAATTTCTGCCTCCCATAATTATGCACTTTCTTAGATTCAGAGTGCCAGTTTGCTGGACTTTTGAAATTGATCTTCTTGGAGGACTCTTTGTTCCAATATCAAGTATTTTCTTAGGAAATAATCTAAACTCAGCGAGATCTTGATCTTGTTTGTGTTAGTCATCTTACTTTTTTGACATTTGCCATAAACAAAGAATTGGAGGCAGTCCATGTGGATACCAAAACTTGCCCTTGAGCCCAATAGGGTTAGAGGTTTATGACAGTTATTCTTATATTATTAACCTTCTTTTTGAAGGGTCTTCACTGAAGGTCTCAGTAATCCTAGAAAACAAGGATCCCATTGGATCCAGTGCTGTTTAAATAATTCCATTAAACCTGTATCAAGACAGACTCTAGTTTGGCAGTCTATAAGCCTGCAGGTGGAACAGAATTTAAGCATGCCAATAAAACTTCAGATCACTTCTGCAAAGGACATGGAATCTAGATTCCAATTCTTTGTGCTACGACTTAAGATTCAATAAACAAAGGATGATCTGTTATGTCTACATAAGAGAACTTGAGATGTGGATACTTGAGATATGTTGCGATGAGGAGAAGTCCTTTCTCTTTGGTGCCTTAGTTTTACTACACGAGCCGATAACTGTGTGACAGTATCAGATTAATGATTATCAAGCTTTACTCTTATTACATGATCATCCTAAATGCATTGGAGCACAACCTAGATTAGTTTTACATTTTGTCTTGTTAATCAAATAAAGAAATTTGTATTTGCATCTTAAAATCTGAATGTCAAGTTTCTGTCAATGCGATGGCAGGTGGTCTTTTTGGACTGATAGACTGAAAGTGATGTGGGTGATAATTACCTCTTGAGGTATAAATATATTAATCATAGTTATGGTGTGTATACACTAACAAGAAACGAGAGCTACGGGGACTGACTGTTGGAAGAGAAACAATGGAAAAATGGTGTTGGAGATTAACTTTCTACATAGTACATAAGAGGATTTTTGGGGTGATTGTTTGTGCACTCTTCAATTTCAGTATAGCAGGAAAGTTTACTATCATGCATCTAGTTATTTGGAAATGTTAGAAACAGTCTTTTGTGCATAATTTTGTATATGGGTGGCTTTTATCTGAAGCTGCTCTGCACAGGGATGGTACCCCCTGGTACCTTATTAATGAAATCTTATCTATCATTAAATTAATTAATTAATACTTTCCACTTTTTGTCATTGATTCACATACTGTGTTGGCCAATGTCATAATGTAAGACAACCAACTAATAGTTTTTGGTTCCAGAAGTTGGCATTCCAGGAAGAGAACGCTTTTAGCATGTTTGAAAATTAGACCCCTTGGCCCTTCCTCTTTTCCAGTTGAATTAGCCAATATTCATGGGCCACTCAATGTTGAACCGTCCAACCTTTTTTCTTCTTCAGGTCCAAGAAACATGCAACTTGTTAAATCCTCCAATTTGTATTGGTGATGTTAAACCCTCCAATTTGTATTGCTGACGTATTTTATATCAGTGACAGATAATTGCAAATTTAAAGTACAGTGCCTTTGTTTATAAATGTGACAACCACTTGGAGAATGAGTTGCCTTTTTTCCGTCATAACTGTTTGAAATTATAATATTAATTCCATATGGGTGACTACATGGGTGCTATTTTGTTATTGTCATGCCATGAACTGAAGAGTTTTTTCTTATAATACTATTGAAGGATGTTACAGTGATATTCCGGAGGAGGGGTGGAGATGATTTAGAACAAAATCATTTCCAGTGGGCAAAAACAGTGCAGTCTTCTCCTGATATCATCGAGATGACCTTTTATCCAATTACAGCTCTCATTGATGGAATAACTGGAAAGGAGCATTTGACTCGAGCTATTAATCTCTATCTTGAATGTGAGGAGATTGATTGCTTTGGATATGTTTGAAAATTCTTCTTTCTTGTTCACTAGTTTCTTCTTTGAGCACACATGAACTCTCTTTTCACTTCTGCAGACAAGCCACAGATTGAAGAGCTGAGGTATTTTTTAGAGTTCCAGATTCCACGGATATGGGCTCCTGTCCAGGACAAAATTCTGGGCCCCCAGAGAAAAGAACCTGTTTGTCCATCTTTGCAATTTAGTATAATGGGGCAGAAACTTTATGTCAGCCAAGAGCAGGTATCGGCAGCGATGCTATATTTCCTATATCTGCATAGAGAGAAAAATCCATAGTGTTTGGAGCAAAACACATCACCATTCAGACAGAGTCATGCATGGATGCTTGCGCTTGAGCCTTGATACTCTTGGTTGCAATATGTTGCACTTGGTAGTCACAAACGAAATGATCAAGCTGTTGAACCTTCTCTCTTCACTGTATCTAATAAATCTTTGACAGCCTGTACCATCTAAGGGCTGATTGAATTTACAACTACAATTAAATTGTGTGACTATCAATCAGTAAACCCTCTTGGTTCTCTTAACGGTCAACACTCCATGCAATTACATGGGTATTAGACATGGGGTGATTTCTGATAAAGACTAATTTGTCGCATTCTATCAAGCAAGTATATGAACAACTCTCTCTGTACTCAGAATATAGAGTTAGGAGGTCATTTTCATGATAATAAGAGTTATTGTGGGCAGTTCTTGTATGATATCGAGAGCCATAATTAATTAAAAAGATTGAATCAAATGACATCGTGGTGAAATTTTCAGTTGTCCCCTGATATACATTGATGAAGCAATGCAGTGCATCACTTGCCTTGGCTTGCTTTAAATAATGTATTGTCTTGTTTTGGTGGGCCAATCAAGCTTGATATTGATTTAATGGTGAAATTTAGGATATTCTTTGTGGTGTGTAATCATACTGATATTGCGTTGCCCTTTCATTTTTTGGACTAACACTAAGCTTGTAAATGAAGTTCAGCTGAGATTCACTCAACAAACATGCAGGTGTCGGTAGGAAGGAAACCTGTCACAGGCCTGCGGTTATGTCTGGAAGGAAGCAAGCAGAATAGGCTATGCATACAGCTTCAACATTTCGCATCTCTTCCAAAGATCCTTCAGCCATACTGGGATGCCCATGTCGCAATTGGTGCTCCCAAGTGGCAGGGGCCAGAGGAACAAGATAGTCGATGGTTCGAGCCAGTCAAATGGAAGAACTTTTCACATGTTAGTACAGCACCAATTGAAAATACAGAGAGCTTCAATGGCGATCTTTCTGGAATCTACATTGTCACCGGAGCTCAACTTGGAGTGTGGGATTTTGGGTCAAGAAATGTTCTATACATGAAGCTTTTGTATTCTCGACTACCTGGTTGCACAATTCGAAGATCGCTATGGGACCATTCACCGCAAGACATGTCGAGGAAAGCTTGTTGCAATGGAAGCAGTGCCAACTCTGGTGCCTCCCATTCGAGTTCAAGCGAAAACCCTTCTGGTGGCAACAAGTTGGTGAAGTTTGTCGATATGTCAGAAATGAGCAAGGGACCACAAGACCCCCCGGGTCATTGGATAGTTACTGGCGGAAAGCTAGGTGTGGAGAAGGGAAAGATTGTTTTGAGGGTGAAGTACTCCTTGTTAAATTATTGAAAATGTGAATGTGCGTCTGTATCGTTTCCGGTGCTGACTTTAGTTAGGTGGGATCGGCGATTTTAGTAGAGATGCAGTAGTGTTCGCGTGTGGGGAAACATTGCAGTTCAAAGTTGTTTAATGGGTGGTCTTGAGCATGTATTATTCTTCCAATTTTGATGGGGAATTGCGTCTTCCTAATTTTGGAACGGGGCTAATATGCCCCTTGACAAGTGGAGATTCCCAAATTGTAGATACATGTATCTGAAGTTGTCTCATTTATTGTCACCGTGCAGTTTTTTCACCACTTCAACCACGTGCTGTGTCGTCCTTCCATCCTTGTCGTCCTTTTATCCTATCCACTTAAAGACTCTTCTTTTGTTATATCTCCTCTTAGATGATCAGTTTAGTTTAGGTGCTATCAGCTTTCAGTGATGGCTGGTCATAAGACGTACCATGGAAGGGGAAAAGGCAATGAAACAAATCTGGAGTGGTTTTGCAAAGATGCTTAAAGCAAGAAAGGGAGCAAACTGGAAGGTTTTTCAGTGATGGTGGGTTTTCCTCTAAGTCTCCCCGATGATGGTGTCTTATTTGATTTGCCGGGTTAGGTAGACAGGGTGACCTGTTACTTGTTTAGCAAGTTCGAACACAGATGACCTTGTAACATTGAAACTTCCGGTTTACTGGTGCTGCCATCGAGTTGTCATCCACGTCACTCGAAACCGAAGGCTATAGAGATGTTGCAGAGAAATGTTATTGTTCTGCTTTCAGTGCCCATTTTGAATTGATTACTAGAAGACGGTAGAGAATGTTAGCTGTGCAGGGCAGGTTCACATCCATGGCTCAATTATAATATACGTGATGGTAAAGCGGAAGATAACAGTGCTGGCTCATCTTGAATGGCAAACATGTTTTCACACACGAATTCGAAATTGTTCGAATTGTATAATCGTTAATTACTGACATTGGTAAACGACCCAAATCAAGCATCTGCACTCCTGGAGAGAATTTCGTTCCCTCTTGTTCTGTAGCTTTTTCCAAGAATCCACATTCAGCAGCGAAACAAACATCGACCGGAATTTATGTATTTCGTATTTCTGCATATACCTGATCAAGGCAACTTTCTAAGCGTTCAGTTTTGTAAGTACATAAAAAAGGAACACACGAGCGATGATACTTTTAATGACTACTATCATTGGTTTTTCCATTTCCTTTTTGAGGTAGATTCCAGGATTGTACGTTTATCAGCCTCGTCTCATATATGAACCAGGGATACATGTTTATGTGTTATACATCGATCTATGCCCTCCTTGGATAGATCATTTTATTCACCTAAAACTGGTCGCCTGCGAAAGTCTGTCCGAATTGCCAACCTGCCGGGACAACGTTGTAGGTCGTGAGGGTCCAGCCGTCGCTGGCGGTGACCTTGAAGGAGAGGCTCTGGCCGTTCAGGTACGAATTGCTCTGCCAATTCTGGCCCCAGTTCCTTGACATTGGCATCCACCCAGTCCTTGAACCCTTGATGGACACCGATCGGACATCCCCTGCACCAGCCACATTGGTGACCAGCACCAGGTTGAAGTATGAATGGCCATTGATCGTGAACCTCATGCCTCCTTTCTTCACACAGGGGACCCTGTCACAATGGCACGGCGCAATGCAGCCGACGACGGTTAGTGCATCGGAAACAGGCAAGCTCAAGCTCGATCGTTAGTTTTGAGTCATGTAATTTACCTCCTGAAGCTCACGGGAACAATCCCGGCCCGGTACTGGGCGATCTGCAAGAACGCGGGCTCAGCCAAGTCGAAGTGCGCGCGGGGAGGGTTGCACCACCCTCCGTTGTCGCCGGCCAACGCGTAGTTAGGGGGGCAGAAGTTGGTGGCGGTCACCATGATCCCGTGGGGGAGGCACCATTTCGGGTCGCCGCTGCATCGGAGCTCGTAGCACGACCCGCAGCTCAAGCCGTCGTTGAACAGAGCGGTGCTCAGAGCCGCCGTTTGGGTCCCGTAGCCCTGGCTGTACAAGTTGCCGTACCCGCACGCTCCTCCTGCAACAGAGGAAAAAGGCACTCATCTTCTATGGTATTTTCTCACGCCAAATATGTGATGCGAAAGACAATGTCTAGCCGGTTCGACTGTATAAATGAAAGTTCTCGCCACGTTCTAACTTACCCATCGTGCCGGATGCATCATGGCCGCCGTAGAACGTCGCGTGGGCACTCTGCCAGGGGCCGTAGTTGCCGGCGGCGCTCCGAAAGAAGGCGGCGTGCATTATGAACAAGAGAGAGAGTAGTGGCAAGCTTGGAATGGCACTAGGAGTTCTCATTTTCTACTGTAGACAAAGAGAGAGGGAGGAGGAGCAACTGGTGAGGCTGGTATGAGGATTAAGGTTTGAGAAATTGCTGTGGGAGGAAGGGCTATTTATACAAGTGAGAGAGAGAGAGACAGAGAGGTAGAAGTCACTTACTAAGATAGAGATAGTTTCATGGCCAATAAATTAAATAGATAAGTAGATGTAGTAGCCAAAAGAAAATTTGGTAGATATGATATGGTTGGAGAGATGGGCCCCAACATTTTTCTTTTATCTCGTGCGTGTGTTTTGTATTTTTGCCTCTTCCAATCAACTTAATTTAAAAAGCTTTAGTTATGACTTTATTTATTTTATAAAAAATGATCATTGATTTGGAAAATAGTTTCCTAATATAATCGCGCTTATACCATTTACAAAAACTGATTGAGCGAAATTTTTTTCTCATCGTCTACCAAGATGTTTAGATATTAATTATTATCGGATGATGAAAACAATTTCTTGGCTAACTATTTTGAACAATTTGTATGATCCTTTTTAGGAAAATATTTTCTAAATCATAACATTTTTCGGAAGACATACAGAGTCTAAGAGATCAAACTAGAACTCCAAACTATTGTTAAGCATGCTACATGCCCGACGTTCCACCAAATTCTGAGTGCCTAATCAATGTCCAAATTAAGAAAATTTATCTCCTTTTTTTGCAAAGTACAAGCAATGTAGATGATACTTAGCACACTGGCGAACACTAGCTAAGCGGACTAAGCATGCGAGTCATTACAATCTCTCCTAGTCTTTTTTCGCAAGCCATAAAACCTGCGACCATTCATGTCTCATTGATCTTCTACAGCTTTGGTGTAGTTACTTGTTCAAGCATGCACGTAATGCATGTTTCACTGATCTCTTTTGGGGTCGATTCAATTATCAAGATCTCGATAGCATAAGTTCCTAATGCACTGGTTAGGATTTTCAAACCGATGATTTTAATGTCGTGTTCATGCCGGCATGTCTTTACAATCTGATTTCATTGGTGAACGAGTCAATTATCATCAAGGAAAAGAAAATTAACGTATCAAGAAATGCCGAGCAATATCCGTCACGAGTTAGTCGTGGTCGTAGGAAGCACAACTCTTGTTCTCTTATTTCGCACGCTTCTCTTGCATGCTCCAGTATTACATCGGGACTTATTGATCTTTTCGATCGAATGACTCGACTCAAGAATCTACACAAAATCTGGGTTTGGTTGGAAGGGGGTTGCAAACATTTGGAGCTTTCACGTGAGAAATCTTATCGAGTAGCTGAGGCAAGTGAGATTGGAATCGTTGACTCTTGCTGCTGGAGGAATTAGAACGTTCACATGACCAGGGAACGAACCGGCAAGGAAGGAGGAGGAAAGGAGGAGAGGGGTTCGAATGCTGACGTGTCATTGACCAGCTTTGCTGGTGGCCATTTATTGGGTGGCCATTGACACGTCGGCCTAACCAGAAAGGCGCCTCCTTTCTGGTTGAGCAGCTCGACAGTCGACACGTATCCCCTCCTTCTCCAAAAAGTGCCACCTACCCACCCAATCAGGGCCCATTTCTTGTTCCACGTGGCTTTTTCTTTTTTTTTTCCCATTTTTCATTTCTTTGTATCTATTAAATGTGAATTTAGCGGTACCTACAATATATGAAATGTCACAGAAAGTTAACACTTCAATCTTAGCTTAAGACACATGTTTGGGAAGCTGTAGCACCTGCCATTGTTCCCGCTAGTTGTGCTTGATTACTAAAAAATTAAGCTATTAATCATAAACCTATTGTACATATATCTATTCGGTCTTAAACTTTTCAATTTTATCAATTTGATACTAAATCTTTGTACAAAATTTTATGGTATTCATTATGGTCAATTTTCACCTAAATTTGCCATTTCAAATAATCGGCGATAACTAGATAATCCACATATGACATTTTTTTTTCACCATTCCATCATTTCTAATTAGAAGTCAAATCAGCAAATTCTGTTTACTTGAATAAATGGAAAGATTGTATTAGATATTTTCATATAGTTCATGGACTAAATTAAACATGTATCAAAAGTTCAGAGATAATAATGAATAAATTAAAAGTTCAAGAATAATGTTGTACATTAAATCTAAATTTTGATGACCATTTGTGTCATTTTTTTTTCTAAATTGTCAATAAACGGGAATCTTGATGGACAGTAGTTATCTGACGTGGCATCAGTCAATTGACCCAAAACCAATCAAGACCGAGGGTCGTGTAAAGCAGTTGGTTTTAAAAACTAGGTTATCATCTTAAGGATTCATCTCTAGATGCATGACACGACCCTAGCGAACCGGAAAGAGTAAGGCCGATTATGCACTTTACTATGTGTATCATATAATGTTCAAGTTTCATCGATTTGGACCCTATTCAACCGGAAGAAAGTCGGTCTACCGAGTTAGATTGATCCGCAAAATAACGCTAAAATCCGTTCCTTCATCTAATATTCCCATAGAACTTCTTGCATCCAGTTCGCACCATTTCGTCACTGTTTATGACTAGTTAAGCAGAAAACCAGTGCCTTTGATGAATCAATGGATCTGTGCTGAATAATCTCGGGTAGCTGTCACGACTTCCAAAATGAATTTTTCGACTCACGGAGGAGTTTACACGGAGCCAGCTCACACAGATCAGAATCATTTTTCACGTCTGTGTCTGAGTCAAATGCTATCTGTCTTTGATAGATGAGTCGATGCTTCGGATGTCGGGGGATGGTGCATAGACATTTTTTTAGCAGTTGGCTTCCATGGAAGGAGAGCTTCATAGCCCGATTCTCAACTTGCAGTAGATATTGGTGGTAATCAAAGTGAACTTTGCCACAACCGAAAGCTCAAAAATCACTCCAGCATATCCACTTGTACCAGCCAGATCTCTATATTACTTTATGCTGTTGCTCAGACATGATCCTACCCTCTGTCCACACCACAGCCCCGCAGAAGACAATGCATCATATACATAAAGACTTCATGCTCACAGAAACAATTTGTGCAGCAACCCCCGGAGTTGTCCTCTCTGAAGCATGCCAACCAAAACTTGAAGTGATCTTGGGTCCTTATTGAACCTGATTTGACTATCATTTGATCTTAGGTTTCTGCACTGTTCACTTTATGCGTAGTAGTTGCATAATACGTGACAAGGGGAGCTGTGGTGAAAAAATCAATCAAGCTTACTCTCCAGACTAGAAGGAAGCAGTCTGGCAGTCATTCCTTGAGCAGAGGTCTGTCTAAAGAAGAACAGAGACTACTAGTGGAAATTCCATAATCCTTCCCATTGACTTATATGACGTGCAGAGGAAGCAGTAAAATCAAAGATGTCATAAGAAGAACCAATTTGAAAAGAGGAGGAAAAGTGGAAGCACAGTACAACTTGCAATCGGCCTCGGGAAAATTGTTTAAAGATAATGTTGTAAACATACAGTGCACAATAGAAATATGTCGGTTTTATGATAAAGAATCATATGGGCATTACTTGTCAAGCAAGAGTAGAACTATATCCTATCCCTCATTCAAAGAATAAGGTGACCTCTGACTATCCCTATACAAAGCACAACTTGAACACGTCAGTGAAAATTCTCAGCCCAAGAGAAAGAGAAGAAGAAAGTACAAAATACAAAAGCAAATCATGCTATCTTCATCCAAGAGCACAATTGCACTAGCAGCCAGCTAAATTTAAGATTCAACTGTCAAAATAAGGGCACCCAGATCCAGAAATCAGTTTTTCAGCCCTTATACAGATTTAAATATTGATTCTTGAGAACCAGTGGTGAGAGTTAGACTGTAAATCTCGCCAATTTATCCAAAAGGCAACAATAATGCACTCAGTACAGGGATCAGTAAATTGTCAGCTGCTCTTCAACTCTTGGTCCTGGATTTCATTGTATACAGTATGACAGTCTCATCTAAAATCTTGTATGTCTAGGAGAAGACCATGCTTCCACAAAGAATGAAATGAATTAGATCCAAGGTTGTTACCTGAGAACCACCTCTGCAATGTGTTAGCAGAAAATGCAACCCATTCTACCACCATCCTGAGGTTTCATTGTGCATCGTTCAGTCATGGGAGATACGAGGCATGGAACAACTGGCTACAAATATTAGCTTTTGACAGAACTAGATCCAGTGACCTTTCTCACACTTTCTTTGGTCATTAAATCTCTAACCCTTTGTGCCTCATCCCACTTCCCACTCAAGACATAGATATCGCATATGAGTGTGTAAATGCCTCCATCATTCTCCGGCTTCACCATCCTCAAAACCCGGTCAATTACTCGTTCAGCCATCCTGAATTGGTTATGTGTCTTGCAAGCTGACAAGTAGGCAGTCCAAACAATTACATTGGGTTCATATTTCATGGTCCGAATTATCTCGTAAGCCTCATCTAGCAATCCTGCCTTACCAAGTAAATCAACCATGCATCCATAATGCTGAATTCTCAACTCCAGGCCATATTCCTCGATCAAATTGAAGAATCTGCGTCCCTCCTCTACTAAGCCTGTATTGGCACAAGCGGTCAAAACCCCAGTGAAAGTCAATTCGTTTGGCTTCACACCCCTCTTTTGCATTATCTCGAACAAAGATAGTGCTTCCTCACTGAAACCATGTTGCGCCGACCCACAAATTAAAGCCGTCCAAGTCATGACGTTCTTCTCCTCCATCATGTCAAATATGCGGACAGCCTGCTTGAAGAATCCACACTTGGCATACATATCGACCAAAACAGTCCCGATCGCAACATTTATCTCCCACGAATTCTTCACCACAAAACCATGAATTGATTTCCCAGCCAACAAGCCGCAGGAACCAATCCGAGCACACCCAGTCAAAGCGGAACAGACTGTCATTTGGTCAGGAAACAGTCTCTCCTTCACCATCATTTCCTGAAACAGCACTAATCCACAAACCACACTGCTGTAATTCACATACCCCGCAATCATGGCAGACCACGAAGGCACATCCCTCCTAGGCATTTCGGCGAAAACCGAACGCGCCTTCTCCACATCACCCGCCTTGGCGAACCCAGTAACCATAGTATTCCAACTCACCGTGGTTCTGTGAGGCATTTCGTCGAACAGCACGCGAGCATCCCGGAAAGACACGACGACGTACGCATACAACAGCGACGAGGCGACGTAAACGTGGGCACCGAAGCCGAGCTTAACGGCATGGCAATGGAGCTGACGTATGACTCTCGGGTCGCGCAAGTTCGTGCAAGACTTGACCGTGTACAGAACCGAGAAGCTGTCGAAAGGGACGTTGCAGCGGTGCATCCGGGAGTAGAGTTCGAAGGCCTTGTGGGGTCTGTGCGGGTGGGAGACGGCGGCCTTCCTTATGGAACGAGCCCATGCGTTGAAGCTTCTGATGAAGCGGCGAAGTGGGTGTTTTCCGGGCACGGCGAGGATGCGAAATGACATTGCCTTGCCTTGCCTTGCCTCGCCTTGCTCTTGATTGAATTGGGTTCGGATGGGTCGGCGATTTGCTTGGGTTTACGTTCGGCCCGATGTCATCATGGTGAATTCCGAACGATGCCACGGCTTCATCCGAGGAGAAAGGAACGACTTCCGTAGAGGTTTTAGCGTAGCAAGCGAAACGTTGTTAAGCCTTTGGACATTGGGAAATGAGAAACAGAGGATGTCGACCAGAACTGTAAGATCCTACTTTTGGCCTGGAGCTTGTAAATTGAAATGTGGAGTTGGATGGACTGATGATTATGTGATGTCAGAAGTGAATTTGAGCTATCCTCATGACTAAACTTTTGGGGGAAAAAACAAATAGTTGAAATGTCTAGGGGAATAAGCCTTATGCCGATTTGAAACATTAATGATGGTGGTAAATGGTAACCCAATCTATGTGATAATAGATCTCACAAGAGTGTAATTATATAGGTAAGAAGAAGTCATTCGTTTATATTATAGCACCAAAACATATTATAGGTCCCTCTTGTAATGAATGTGATTAGTGCTAAATTGTACATTGAGCAAGGATGACTTGAGCTAACTAGTGTGTTTATCTGAAGTGTGTACTTAATGGAATCACCTATATGAATGTAGAGTGGGGCTGCTTGTTCGTGAAATTCTAAATGCGATGAATCTGTCAAACAAATAATATAATGATAAGAAAAAGTATCGTCTCGTAAAGATCAAAAATTAATAAATCAATTAAATATTAAAAATGGACTAATTTTGAAATTTATCTAACAGATTAAAATAGAACTGAGAATAATTTAAAATTGACAATCTTAAAAGCAAAATTTAGGAACTAAATATAGTAAATCAATCAAATAAATATGTTACAAGATATGATTTCACTATAATCATTAAATATTAATTTAAGATTATCATGCATACAAGAATGATATAAAAAATATGATAGCGGAATTTCCTAATTTATTAACTAGCCTATCTCTAGGTGTAGCAAACCTATTCGATTTATTAATCCATCGTATCTCTATCTGAATTTAAATAAGCAAAAGTGCATTAAAATCTGTGAACATTTCTAGTTTAGAATGAATCTTTTGGACCACTTTATCACCGAAAGTTATACAAATAATATGGTATATCCATATCAACATTTAATTCATGGTTATATATTATAAGGAGTAATTCTGTATTATTACTTCTCAATTTTAAACATGCACATTAGATCATTTAAATGTTAGCCGAGTTACTTAAAAGCATTAAGTGCAAATTTTTTTAATTCATATGAATTAAATCACTTGCAAAACATAAAAATCATGATATTCATATCATCATAATTATGCTATATCGTAATCCTAACAAAAGAAAATTAGAATATAATAAAAGAAGAAATGAAAATATAAATTAAACTCAACATCTTGAATCAAAGATTAAGAATTCTATCATCACTTTTTCTTTAATTCAAAATACTTGAAAAACTCCCAGAACAATGAAAAATGATTTAAATTATATAAACCTAACTATCTCTCTAAGCTCTCAATGTCATCCTATTTGTGGGGATACATTCAAGAATCCTAACACAATGCAATTGCTTATTTTTTTGGGCATAAAATCAAGTAATAAATTGTAGAATCCCTGATTTTGCATCAATCTTTCAACGCTTCTAATTTAACTTCACTAAATCAAAAAATTTCATTTCCTTTCTTTGTCATTATTTTACTTATTTTCTCCATAACTCATTATGTTGTATAAACAAGAAAAAATAAATGGAAGGAAATCCAAATATTTTCTCGCAGATATTGCATTATTTGTTGTCTAAAATAGGTAAAGTAACTCTATTTTTATAAAATTATCAATGCTCCTATGAGAGTGGCGGTTGATTTCTAGAGCATTCAAGGATAAACAGGCACTTGCACAGCCTATTATGCAAACCAGTGTTGAACGACAAAAAAATGAGGGAGTATAATGGTTCTAGTGAGATTTCCACCTTACAACAAGAATTTTGGTTCATAGAAGCTGTAAGCTTCTCCATTGGTTCTTCAAGTTATGTCTTCTCCTGCTACATCTGGGTCATAATCCAAAAGACATCAGATTCGATGTATTACATCTAGTGTTAAACCAGATTTTACTCTTTCCCCACTTTGACAAACCTTAATATATCAGGAATTGTTGTAGAAGAGTATTTCAACAAGCTTGCTTCCCTTTTTTCTTGTCTCACATTATTTAAGATGTGGTATTTTACGGAAAATTTCAAATAAGGATTTGAAATGATCTTAATTTTATCAAATAAAACCCCAAAGTAGATCTTATTTAAAAAAAAATGCCTGAAGTGCCATCATTTTTTTAAATGAGAATTTAAGTGAATCTCATTTTAAAGAAGGGCCTGAAATTAATATACATGTTTCAAATAAATGCTTGACTTTCCAATTAGTCAAGGGTATTTTAGTCATTTACTTTTGTTTTTGTTTTTTTTCCTTTTTTAGGTTTTTCTTTCTTCTTTACTTGTGGCCAATTAGCTGCCAACGATGTTGGAAAGGGCTTGGCGACCCTTGCCTTGGGGAGGCCACCCTCGCTAGATTTGGGTAAGGGTCACTTACCCAACAATTGGCTAGGGATAGCCTCCCCCTGGGGCAGGCCACCCTGGCCCTCGTGCCCATCAACGAGGTTGGTCAACGAGAGTTGCCGAGCCCTCGTTGCAAAGAAATAAGAAGAAAAACAATATATCTATATATATATAGGAAAATAATAAAAAATAATTTAAATTTGTAATTAGACAAAAATGTCATTGATTAATCTGAATATTTAGCCGATCGGTGACCGGTGAGGTCAAGCTCTTATCTGAAACTACCATGGCCACTCCAAGCCCTCGTATGAAATAATATCCACTTAGGCCCTTATTTGAGAAAATCATGGTATTTCAAGTTCTTATTTAAATTTTTAAAATAATTTATTTGCTTTCTTATTAGGTTTATTTTATTGAATTGGTAATAAAAAGAGTGGAAAATTCCAAATAATGACCTAAAGTATTATCATTTTATCAAATAATAGTCTAAAGTAGACTTTGTATTAAATAATGGCCTGAAATGGCCATAGTTGTTTTAAATAAAAACCTAAAGTGGCAATGGTTGTTTCAAATAAGGGTATCACCTCGCCGGTCGTCGACTGACTAAATATTCTAACCGGTCAAGGGCATTTTCATCCAATTACAATTTTATTTTAAAATTAATTTTATTTTTTCTTTTCTTTGTTTTTTTTTTTTTTTTTTTTTGGCCTAAAGAAGGCTAGCAATTGCCATCACCAACGCTAGGAAAGGCCGACAAGGACTTGAAATGTTTTTATTTTCTTAAATAAAAGTATACAGTGAATCTTGTTTCAAATAAGAACTTAAAGTGTCATCATTTTCTAAAATAAGGATATAAATTGGATATTCTTTCAAATAAGGGCCTAACTATCCGGTTGGTAATGTACATTTTAGTAACTTAGCTTCTTTTTTTTAAAATTTTTTTCCTTTTTATGGTTTTTCTTTCCTTCACTAATGGATGCTATATCATCTTTAAACTTTTAACTCGTTCAAAATGTCTTGAGCTATTTATAAATATTCAATATAGCTTTTTTGTATCATCAAAAGGAGGAAAAAGTCACCACAAGTCTTTAAACTATTGTGATATGTGTAATTTAGTCCCTAAACTATTGGAAAATGTTCAATTTATTTCCTAAACTTTCGATTTATTCTTTATTCTCTCAACTTTCCATACAAAAGTTAAATCATTCCTTTGTTACTCTTCACAAGTTTTCATAATTATACTATTATTCAGATTTTAGGATTTTTAATTCATTTCCTTAAAAAAGATTGTTATCTTTTTTTTTTCTTTAACCTTTTCACACTTTGGTCTTTATAAACATACTGCGCGTTTTTGTCTGATTTCCATATTTTTTGCTTAAGTCACTTAAGCTTCATCTTGATGCTAGTTGATTTGTCCTCCATTTGTGTTTCTTTGGCCTAATAATTCTTTTATGTAACTTGCAAATTTCAGATATAGTCGGTGGTCTCCATGGGGTTAGTGCCCGGCGGCGGCTGTGAGCACCCGCAAGATCCTGGATATTCTGCGCATTTTTGTCTGATTTCCATGTTTTTTGCTTCATCTTGATGCTAGTTGATTTGTCCTCCATTTGTGTTTCTTTGGCCTAATAATTGTAACTTGCAAATTTCTCTTGTTTCCAGTTTCTCTCTCTCTCTCTCTCTCTCTGATTTCCATATTTTTGCTTTGTCTTGGAGCTAGTTGATTTGTCCTCCATTTGTGTTTATTTGGCCTGATAATTGATCTTTTATGTAACTTGCAAATTTCTCTTGTTTCCACTCTCTCTCTCTCTGATTTCCATATTTTTTGCTTCATCTTGATACTAGTTGATTTGTCATCCATTTGTGTTTCTTTGGCCTGATAATTGATCTGTTATGTAACTTGCAAATTTCTCTTGTTTCCAGTCTGTGTGTGTGTGTGTCTGGGGGTTGACTGGTTCAACTGATGGTTCTGTTGAGAAATATCTATGCTCTTTTTAATTACAATGAGCAAGGGTTTATTTTTAGCTCCTTCGTGTGGTTCATTATAATATCATGTTCGATCTCTAGTTGGGGTCGTGAAACCCGTATACACTCGGGAGAAGTCCCAAACGTCAACAATTTTCACCTACTGAGGCGCACTGATCCCGTCCGTTGGCCCAATTAATCGCAATCCAGGTCGGTCAATGGTCCATGGGTGGGCCGATAATGAATCTGGATGGAAAGAATTTCGCACCTTCAACCTCCTCTCTCCGCTTCATTGGATTTAAACTGACCGTCAATATAAATGAAGTGTTGGTGAGAGCTAGGTTGGGCTGGGCTAATTTGCTTAAGTTATAACTCGTCACAGATTTCGGTATCATTAGAAATGATCTTGGTTGGCATTGTTTCTGCTGTGAAGTTTGGAGCTGCTAGTCATGCAATCTTGTGGACACAGCTGAGCATGATAATTTGTGTAATGGGTGGATTTCCAACTCCATGCATTGTTAAGACAGTCCTATTTTACCTTTGGTTTGTATGGACTTTTCTGTAACAGGTCTTAGATCCTGCTTTAATAACTTTCACCGTGACGAGTCTTGCAGCTGAGGAAAAACATGCACGGTTTATCATATTTCTCTGAAACAGGTCATGTATCGGGTCAAGTTGTAATGTGGAAAATGATTTCTGATTTTCAAGAGAGAAATGAAAGTTCATGAATTGCATAGATTTTCCGTTAATTACAAAAAAGATTTTTTCACCAACTCATTTTCCTAAACATTCTGAAAACCTGAGAATGAAGAAAATATTATTCATTGTTAATTCTATGCGAAATAAACAGAATCTAGGGTTTGTATTTTCCACCATGTATGGCATGTGGCCTGGTTCCGAGCAGAACGTTGAGGGTTGAGGAGACATAGATTCAGTCTTTAGGAGGGAAAAAAGAAACCTCGGACATATGATTCAAAATTTTTACAAGATAATGTCTAACACAACTGGCTCTCACGGTCATAGCTGATCTAGAACTTGCCTTGGATAATTTTCATCTGCAAGTAAATTCAAGTAGGGGTTTCCATCTGCACGCTTTCTGAACTAGCGTTTTGAAATATTTTCTCCCTGGTCCAAGCATTGATTAAAAAAAGGACTGAAAATGGACCCACTTTACTTAAATTTAAGCATATAATTTGCACGGTCAACTTGGCTCTGCCCACCATTAATGACTAGATTGACAAATAGTCCATGTGAGGCTCAACAGGCCACATCCAGTGCCATCGCTCATTTGGCAGTTCAATAAAGAGAGAAACTCGAGAGATGCCTCTTTAGCCTTGAATTAGCTCAAGATTGAGGCCGTGGATGGTTTACTTATATGAGACGAGTGCCGATAAATGCACTCTATTTGCTGGGCGACAGTATCATTATCGTCACATCACGTGATTTTAGATTTTTTTTACATGGTACATATATTCATTTGTCTACACATGTGAGAATTGTTAACTGTAGAGTTTTTGTTTTATCTGTGATGATTTGATGCACTCTTCTTTCTCACTTTATGTCTGGCACATAGGCCTTATCTTGAAGTCTTTAATTTGACTTAACCAACCAATGTTAAATTAACAATGACCTTGAGTTTACTGTAAGAATCGAAGGAGATGTCATAAAAAATATTACACATGGCCACATTAGATTTGCTTGAATAAATAACCAAGGTTAGAGTAACGAGGACCTTGGGTTAGAATTACTGTGTGTAAGGAGAGGAATTGGTTTTCCAATCTAAAATCTTCAAGTGGCCCATTGAGAGTTTTCCAATCTAAAATCTTCAAGTGGCCCAATGAGAGTAGTTAAAAGAAGATATTTTGATTGGTAAAGAGAGAGCTTATTCTTCCAAATGAAATGCATAAATGAGTTATCGAGAGCATTAATTGGCTGAAGTTAAAAGAGGTGATGTGGTCAAATTCAAAGGTAACAAATGGCTTTACTATATAGTTTTCAAAGTAAATATTTGATTAAGTTAGGTATATCCGCAGTGGAATCAAGAAAGGAATAGGAAGCCAGTATCAAAAAAGAACTCTTTCTTAGGTTAGGAGAGCCATCATGCAAGGAATCTTTAATGAAAGAAAAGGAGCAAGCTTCTTTCTTTCGTGCAGTCACTCAAGCATAAGCACACAAGTATATAGAAACATTAATAAATTGGGAAAATATTTTGAACCCACCAAAAGTATTAGTGAAAGATAACAAATATTAGGAAAATCTCAAGTCAATAAGTTTTATAACTTGAAAACTTTTCAATACATATTTTGGAGCATTTTGATCCCCTTCTACCATTAATATGGTCGTAAATCAACTATCCTCACTCTACACCATCAACATACATGTCAACATCAATCTATTTAATACTAAAGTATCACATTTCAGGTGACTGTTGTGGAAAATCATCTTTTGCACCTTCCGTACCTTACAAAATTAATGACCCATTTGAGATTCCACACGGGCCATTCAAAACTCCAAGCTACATAACTTTACACCTTATATACATTACTATCGATCATATGAAATTTCAGATGTTGCTAAACCACTATTTTTCCACCAAAACAAGGCAATTTTTGACTTCATAGCTTTGCAAATTGAGATTGAGACCTTGAATATCGACATTACATATTGGGGCAAGACTTGCACAATTATTTTAATTAGGACCTTCTTGCCTGCTTTAGATATCGGCTTCTCTTTCCAATCTTCCAGTTTCAAATGTACCTTGCTAAATTCTATGTAGACATTTTCTTCTTTAACTGACCCCATTCTCAATGCATTCCTAGATATTTCCCAATGTTCTCAATTTCTAGTACTCTCAACTCTTAAGCCATATTCCTCCTTAGATTTTATGGACAACCTCTACTAAAGTACATTCCAATTTTGTTTAGATTAATGGCTTGATTTGAAGCAAAACAATATCGATTTAGAAAAGCTACTAGCTTCTAACATTCTTTAATCTTACCATACAAAAGAAAATAGAATTGGTTGCAAATAGCATATGAGATGAAGTGGGGCCAAATCTGTTCAGTTTAAATTCATTGAAGCTACTTTCCTTGAGTGCTTTGTCCATGAGATGATAGAGGACATTGGTCATGATTATAAATAAATACGGGAAAAACGTGTTACCCTGTCTGATGCCCCACGTAAATTGAAAGTACAACAAAAGTTCCCCATTAAATTTGACATGAAAGTAACTCAGGAGACACTGTGCATGATCAAAGATAGCCATTTATCATAGAATTTTATCTTTAACATGCAGTCCATTAACTTTCTATATATTTAGTTTCAGCATTGTTCGGAGTTTCTTCTTTCTTTTTAAAATTTGAAGTTGATGCAAAACCTCTTGAACCTGGAATTTTGTTATCTGGCTACTAGTTCACGTAATCAAGGTTAAAGGTGACTAGCGACAACTTTAGAAACGATTTTGGCTGCATTTTGGAAACACTTTAGGAAGGTGCTTTGGGCGTCCATAGATCTTTGGGCCAAATATTAGGTGTTTGGTAAAATGTTTGAAATCCACCTTGAAGCAAAGTTTTCCTTTGAAAGGTTGAAAGCCCAAGCCTTGGGCTTTTAACCTTCTCAAAAGTTAGGGGAAGTAAAAAAGTTTCTTCTGATTTTATCCTCACTGATTTTTTAGTTTTCCAATTTTTCCCTTGTTTGCAATTGTTCATCTTCTTCTCCCTAGGGCTGGTCGACGTGGTTGCTATGGTTGCAAGGGTCCACCACGGGCTAAAGAGAGGCCGATGATGTCACCGGCAACCCAGGCAACCATCACCAAGGGGTTGTATGACCTAGGCGAGTGCTGTCTATGTTGTGTGACCCTCACGAGGCTGATTGAGGTCGCCCAATCCAAACAATAGGGGTGCAAATGATAATGCTTCTTGGCTGGGGAAGATTTTTTTTTTCAACAATAATTCTTTTCTATTTCTATTTTGGGGAACAATTTATGAGTAAAAGAACTTGTTTGTAACTACACAAAATTTCTACTCTTAGAATAGAAAAAGAATATAAATGTGTTTGGTAACGCAACCGTTTCTTTTTTGTATTTATTCATATTTTATTCTTACTCACGAATTGTTGTCGCTGCCCGCCACCGTTGTTGCATGACCACCAATTGCCGACCGTCACCACCGACCACCGCCGCAAGCCCATCGGCCACCCCCTCCCGTGGCTACTAGGCTGCCTCCAGTGGCTGGCGGTCGTGTAGCGCGGCGGCGGGCGAGTGGCGAGTGGTGGGGCGGTGAAGACCGGTGGCCGGCGGTCGGCGATCAGTGACCAACGGCGACCAATGGCGTGGCCGACAACTAACAACTAGCGGCGGCGGTGGCCGGCGGTGGGCAATGGCTTCGGGCGGTTGACGGTGGCCGTAGCAAGAAAGAGAAATAAAAGAAAAATAAAAAAGAAAATTAACTTATTTCTAGAAATTATTCCGGGAACAAAAAACAACTTTTTTTTCCTTCTCGTTTCTGCTCCAAATCTATTCTCGGGCTAACTTTCTATTCATGGGAATAAAAACAACTTGGCGTTACCAAACGGATTTCTATTCTTTTTTTGTTTCGAGGAACAAAAGAACATAAATCTTGAGAAACTAAAATGTTCTCATGCGCTACCTAGATGGCCCTCGGTGGTTGCACAACCACAACGAGGGGTTGCTTGGTGTCAAGCGACCTTCGTGAGGGTCACGCCGGCAAGGGCCTGGGTTTGCTTGACCTAGCTGGCTCTTGCTGAGATTGAGTGACCCCCACGAGGGGTTGCGTGACCTAGTTGGCCCCAACTCATGTGACCTAACTGGCCTTCGGTGAAGTTGAGTGACCCTTGAGAGGGTCGCACCAGCAAGGGCTGCCTGCATTTGCACAACACAGGTGGCACACGGTCTATTAGGGCCAATTTTTTTTTAATAACTAAAGTGCTTTGTATGATTATAATATTTCCAAACGCAATTTTACTCAAAGGTACTTCACAATAGATTTTTAAATTACGATTTAATAAACACAATTTGCATTTTGAAAAATTACTTTAACTTAAAATCTCTTGCATTTTCCCAAAAAAATTTCTAAAAATCCAACCAAACACACCATTTATGAGTGAAGTTGGATAAACCGATTGGTTCAAAATGATTTAGATTCTTTGATTAAGCATTTTGGGGATAAGTGATATATCGGTCTTATTTAGATTGGGATCAAGATTAAATGCTTCGAAGAAGCTTTTCACCAGTTTGAGCGCATCAAGTTGAATGTCTTTCCAGTGGTGTTAATAAAGTTGGCCACCCGCGCTGGGGATTTCATTGCTCCTGCTCGCTTTCTCTATAGTCTTTTGAGCCATTAGAGATTCGTTTATAACATCCAAAACTAGACAAGGACTTTCGTCCAGTATTGGTTGAAAGTCAGTTGCTTCTAATGTGATATATAGTGATTGAAAAAAGTCAATGGTGCATTGTTTTAGCTGATTAGGCTCATGTCACCATCCTGCTCATCACTTTTTAGCATGGGAATCTTGTTCCTTTGTCTTCTTTGTACAGTAGTGGTTCGTGTTCTCATCTCCCACCTTCAGCCAATTGATTCGTGATCTCATTCTCAAATACATTTCTTCGTGCCTTTATAGATTCTCAATTTGCCCCATCATCATTGGATCTCTCTTTTGATTATGATCTTCAAATCTACTGTTAGTGAGGTCGATGAGTTGCTTCTTTTGTGATTCAGTTTACCCAAAACATGTCTTCATCTCTCAATTTCATGTGTGGCATCTGGCCTAGTTATGAGCAGACCGTTGAGGGTTGAGAAGAGACATAGATTTGGTCTTTTGGGGAAAAAAAATTCTCAAACATGTGATTGAAAAATTATTAGCAAGATAATGTTTAACCCAAATGGCTCTCACGGTCATAGCTAATTTAGAACTCACCTTTGATAATTTTCTTCTCCAAGTAAATTCAAATTAGGGTTTCCACTTGCACTCTCTCTGAACTAACGTTGTGGCTCCGGTTACTCGTGGTCCTAGAAGGGACTGAAAATGGACCCCATTTACTTAAATTCAAGCATATAATTTGCACAGTCATCTTGGCTCTATCTACCATTAATGCCCAGATGGGCAAACAGTCCATGTGAGGCTCAATATTCTGTGGCTACATTTAGGGTCATCGCTCATTGTAGTTCAATAGTTAGAAAGACTCGAGAGAGGCCGTGGACGATCTACTTAATTGCCCGATGAATGCCAATAAATGCACTCAATGTGTTTGGTGGTGGTATCATTATCGGCACATCACGCGATGTTAGTCCTTCACACGGTACAAAAATACATCCGTCTACACATGCAAGGATTGTTAACCCTAGAGTTTTTTGGGTACGTTTGATTCAGTATTTTGAAAGCGTATTAGGAAAATGCAAAGTAGTTTAATTTTAAGGGACTTTAGACAAATACAAAGACTGTTTGGTAAACTATGCTTTGAGAAGTAACTTTAAGAAAAATGTCGTTTAGTAGAAAATACATTTGAAAAGCCCTTTGAGGTTTTTTTTTTTAATTTCATTTGTTCAAAATTGAAAAAAAAAATAAAAGCAAAAAATAAATGAAAATAATACTAAAAAAATCAAATACATATATAACTTTTTTTTTTGCAACGAATTTTTTTTTTTTATTTGCTTTTTAAATATAAATTTGATAAAAATGCTAAATAATCAAATACATACATACATACATATAATTTTTTTTAAAATATCAAACATTTTTTAATTTTTATTTGTTCAAAATTGAAAAGAAAAATAATGTATGCAACTTTTTAAATATAAATTTGATAAAAATGCTAAATAATCAAATACATATATATATATTAAAAAGACCAAACCCTTCAATGGAATTTTTTTTTATTTGTTTAAAATTGAAAAAAAAATAATGTATGCAACTTTTTAAATATAAATTTTGACAATAACGCTAAAAAAAACTCAAATACATAAATATAATTTTTTTCTTAAAAAGACCAAATCCTTCGTCAAATTTTTTTTTATTTGTTTAAAATTGAAAAAATAATATATGTAACTTTTTAAATATAAATTTGAAAATGATGCTAAAAAATCAAATACATTTATATATATTTTTAAAAAAGACCAAACCCTTCGTAGAAATTTTTTAATTTTTATTTTTTTAAAATTGAAAAAAAAATGTATGCAACGTTTTAAATTTAAATTTTGACAATAATGCTAAAAAAATTAAATATATATGCTAAAAAAATCAAATATATAAATAATTTTTTTAGAAAGACCAAAATATATCTTCTTTTTTTAACATTTATGTAAATTTGATTTTTTTAGCATTATTTTGGCATTTAAAAAAATAATAACGATGGTGAAATAAGAAATTTGAAGAATGAATGATGATAGTTTTGAAAAAAATAAAAAATAAGTTTTAGTATTTGACCAAATACTAAAAACTCAAATCTAGCTTTACTAACATCGCCAAAGATTTTCAATCCGACTTTCACTGGAAATTTCTTTAAAATGGTTGTCAAACGGTCTAGCATTTCGCCAAAGGGCTTTGGAGGCTGAAAGGCTCTTGGGAATGCTTAACCAAATTCATCTTTTGTCTACGATGGTTTGATGCATTCTTCTTTCTCGCTTTCTGTCTTGCACGCAGGGCCTTATCTTCAAGCTTTCATTTGAATTTGCAATGGTGGGGGCAGTCACTTCCGAATCTAATGGTCTCGATCGGCAGCATTCAAGGCTAGCAGTTACTTGTGGCTCTCCACAGACGCATGGGAACCTGCATTATAAACTACATATAATTTCATCATCGATTTTATATGGCAAGCTCTTGTTAGTCACTTCTATAATAACGACACCAAACTCCTTCAGAAACCCTAGGTGAAGCAGGATGATATACAGAGACCATGTGAAAGCATGGGTCTTACACGACCTGATCCGAAAATGGCAACAGTATTCAATTCGGGCCCCAACCACCAACCAACCCCCATACCTCCTCCCCATGCAGCGCAGCCCCTCGTTTCTTCATTTCACACCCTCAAGGCATCACGGCATTCGCCTATAAGAGCCGACCCTCAAGCACAGCCAGCCCTCGTGTACTCATCTCTCTCGCTCTCATCACTTCTCAAGCACACTGCACTGCATCACCACTCGCGCCATCTGCCCCCGCCCGACATGGCGAGCCTCAAGCTGGTGTGCTTGGCCCTGGTGGTCGGCCTCATGGTGGCCGTGCCCCTCACCGAGTCAGCCGTCACCTGTGGCCAGGTGGCGAACTGCGTGGCCCCATGCCTCGGGTACCTGAGGGCCGGCGGAACGCTCCCCTCAGCTTGCTGCAGCGGCATCAGGTCGCTCAACAGTGCTGCCAGGACCACTCCTGACCGCCAGACCGCCTGCCGGTGCCTGCAGTCCGCCGCCGGCAACATCCGGGGCCTCAACCTCGGCCTCGTGTCCGCGCTCCCAGGCAAATGCGGGGTCAGCGTCCCTTACAAGATCAGCCCCTCCACCGACTGCAGCAGGTACTCCCTTACCACCATCTTTCATCCGCGTTTGGCTCCTCTTTAAATCTTCGAACGCAACCATCCGCGAAACGCACGTACTGGTTTCCCTAATGACGAGCACTGAGCCATACACGACTTCCTTTCTCCTGCACTGTCCAAAGCACACGAATGATTTTTCTTCTGTTGCAGGGTGAAATGAATGTGATTTCGTGGCCGAGGATGAGGAAATAAAAGAAGGGTTCTTCTGGATCCCGCAAAGGAGCTCCACCCGCGCGAGTCTCTCCGAATCGATGCTGTTTCTCATGCCCTTTTTCTTGTATTTGTCTGGGTGAAATAACATGGTCAACCATTGCAATGCAATAATGCGTATGTTTTTCATACCTCGAGTTCTCTCTTCATCTATTTTTCAGTGTTATTTTGAGGATGCTGGTCAACCTCAGTGATCACATGCATTAAATTGCCCAATAGGACCAAGATCCAGACGAGGGAGAGAGAGAAAGAGACACCGATTTATATCCCTGCTACTTTCACGGATTTATACGGCGTATGCCGCCAGCATAACAATCTCATCGCACAAGCAATATCGGAATGGAAATGTTGATCCCTCCATGGAATGAACCTACGTGCTAAAATCAAGAATTGTACATCTGTCATTGTTTAAAACCTACTTACGTTAAGTCGTTTTATAGGCTTGACGCGGACTCCTCATAGAAAAACAACTCTAGGATACGGAGTTAAATTAAGATTAGCATATGAAATCATGAATTGTTTGATATGATGTAGTATGTGTAAATATGGGGCTAAAATCAATTAAAAGTGAATTACCCCCCAAAAGAAATTATTAATCTCTTATAATGAAAGTGATCCCATCTTTATTTTCAAACTAGAACTTTGTTTTTCAAAGTCCATCGAGATCCATGTCGATTTACTTGAGTGAATTCCACTAATGTACTCATTTAGCATTGTATTTTCTTAAATCTTACTTTAAACGTATTGACAATTCCATTCTATTATCTCTTTCTTCGTATTACTTTTTTTCGTAAGAGATTGTCTTTTTTTTCTGACGTTATTACTTTTTTTTCGCCATTCTTCATAAATATTATCTAGATACGGTTGAAGCCAACATTAATTGAGTATTTTTGTGGAAAATTTATTTGCTTGGCATTACAAAATTATATAATTATAATAAAGCGCCACCAAGAAAAATTATTTCTCTAGCCCAAATACTTATTTAGGCTCATATAAAAAATTCAAGAACAATATTTACAAAATTCCGAACTGAACTTTGTAAATTTTCTTCCTCTTTTTTTATACTTATTAAGAGTAATATACCCTTTATAGTGTGAATGCACACCGACTGTCGTGGCGAGAAGTGAAGACTGTTGCAGAATTAAAATTTCTATAATTAATGTAATATTTTTACACTTGACAAGATGTTAAAATTTGGAATTATGTAGGTTTTGTTCATCTAAAACAACCACATGTTCCTGATTTTAAAATTGTTGACTAAATTTTGTCAATTTGTGTGGGTCACATTGCAATGAAAACAGTCACTACAGACTTTAATTATATATTTGCTAAAGAATTTAACGGGGACAAAAATTATTTTTCCATAATTTAAATATCATTAACTATTCTAAATTTTAAGAAATCCCGCCACCACAAAGTAGTTGGACCTTGCACCCTCATCTAGGACCTCAGCTCTTGAACCCAAACCTTTGGGTTGGACAGGACCGTACCCAATTCTGAGCACATAGGTTCAAGTGTGCACTTCCGACCGTACTTTGTCTCGCCCCCAAGATCCCTTATCCAACCCCGAGTTCTTGGATCCAACCTCTATTATACCTAATATAAATGTTGAGGTATCGGGTCCAGCCCTCAATGCCTTTATGTTCAAGCGCCTAGTTGTCGAGTCTAAAATGCTAGGGCCTTAGAAGGGGGCTTTGAGTCCGATGGCAAGGTCCCAATTTAAGGTCCGTGATCCCGAATTCAGCCCTCGAGGTCTCTAGTCCAAACGCCGGGTCCAACTCATGGGGCTTGAGTTCCTAGGTTGAAGGGCGGGGTCCTAGGTCCTATGGACTGGTTTCCATAACCAAAATTTCTCCATCCAAATGGGTGGTCCATGCAATTCTTTAAGTTGCAATGAAGCATCACATTAGAGGCCATTTTCGTCCATAAAAGAATTTCGTCTATTGAAGTTGACAGCTTATAAATCACGTACGCTGCTCTTTCTGGTGGAAAATCGTGTCGAGAGCGACCGTTGAAAATAACAGTTTCTGGTAAACTTGCACTGCAAGTTGCAATGACGCATCGCGTTTGAGGGCATTTTCGTCCACAAAAAAAGAATTTATTAGCGGGCAACTTAAGAATCACATACACACCGCTCTTTCCAGCGGAAAAATATATGTCGAGAGCGACTGTTAAAAAAAATTGGCAAATTTTTTATCGGTAAATAATTTGGAACTTTCGAGATGATAAATTGGAACGATTTATAAAGTGCGAGGTTTAACGTGCAAGAGAGCTTTCGGAAAATAAATAACGATTTCGTGTTCTAACGTGTAAGAGAGTGACGTGACTGCGACCGGCCTGTTTGGCCACTTCCCATTGCTTCGCGGGGAATAAAGCGAAAACATCATTGGAGAGTTAATTTAGTATTTTCATTATTTTAATTTAGAATTAACGTTGCAAAAAAAAAATCAAAATAATAAATTTGTAACAAATATATTTTAAAGTAATTTTAAAGTATCAAAAATCAAAAATCAGTAAATTATGATAAATTTATCTCCAAATTAATTTTAAATCTTTAAAGATTCCAAATTAATAAACTCGTGACATATTCTTTCTCCATTATTTTTTGTCAAAATTTGATTGTGGACCTATTGGATTGAATCATATATGACAATAATTCGATTAACATGACAAGTTCGAAAATTCCTATAAATTTTGAATAAATTTGATGTTAGTGTTGGTTCAAAAAACTAATTTAAAATATATTTATCACAAGTACATAAATTTTGGATTTTTCATCATATTAAACTTTTAATTCATAAACTCAATGCTCCGTCGATCATTTCACTACATTGATAGCAAAAAAATAAAATTCAATGGATGAAAGGGTCTTTCCATCAATCTCAATGATAAGAGAAGGGAAACACGAGACTCGATCCAATACTTCGGAGAGAAGGCATACCATACTTAATTGCTAAGTCATCAAAGTCATCAAATTAAATACAAGGATCGATTCAATTCCGTAACAAAACCAGTTTCCTTTAAATTCTCCCATAAATGTTTCAAATATTCAAATCAAGAAGTTAGAATTTTTGAATAAAAATATCATAATTTTTTTTTTTAAATCCCGATTTTTTTTGTTTTTTTTAATGTTTTTGGGAAGCGGGGCACGCGACCCGGACCCGCAGACGCCTGCGGAGGCGCGTGATTGCGAAACCAAACACGTGGATATCATGCAAAGCCCACATGAAAGATCCTCCCTCGCCCCAACGTCTCGTATCATCTCGCGAGAAAAAAGGCGCTTCCGAATATCTCGCGCACCGACCCGCCCTCTCCTCCTCGTTGAATAACGGCTTCGGCGTACTTTCCTTCTAGCCCCCAGCTACGGCGAGTCGTTGCAGCACGTCTCTCCTCCATCTCCTACATCTCACGCTCTCTCCCACGAGCTTTTCCCCATCGCTCTCCTCGTCGGCTCCCCCTCCGATCTCCGATCTCTGCCGTCCGCTGCCGCCGCCGTCCGCCGTCCGCCGTCCGCCGTCCGCCGTCCGCCGCCGCGAGGATCGGGGGAAGTCCGTTTCCCGGCCCGTCCCGCTTCCCCTCCGTCCGATCTCGAGAGACGCGCGCCCCCGCCGCCGCCGCCGCCGCCGCCAGGATGAGAGTGGAGGAGCGGCTAGGGCTGGCGCGGCTGGCCGTCGCCGCGTGGCTGCTGCTGCTGATGTGGGGCGGCTGCGAGGGGCGGTTCGTGGTGCAGAAGAACAGCCTGAAGGTGACGAGCCCGAACTCGATGAAGGGGGCGCACGAGTGCGCCATCGGGAACTTCGGCGTCCCGCAGTACGGGGGCACGCTCGTCGGCACCGTGGTGTACCCGTCGGCGAACCAGCACGCGTGCAAGGAGTTCCGCGAGTTCGACCTCAGCTTCAAGACGAAGCCCGGCGGGTTGCCGGTCTTCGTCCTCGCCGATCGGGGAGGTGAGTTCCGCGCGGTGTCTCGAGTGTCGCTGGTTATGTTTTGTCGCTGGCCTGAAGATTGTTGTTGCGTTTGTCGTATTTGCTTGGCATCGATTTTGGACTTTTTGGGCTTCAATTTGAGGTATTTTAGCTTCGTTAGTGTGCAATTTGAGTTTCGGATGGCAATACAATACTCTTTTGTTGCTTGGAATTCGTAATTTGCAATCGATTGGTCGGTTGGTTCTTTTCGTGCGATTGATAGATCGATTGCATCTCTTGTTCAGGGCTGGTTGAAGTGACCGATTGTTCCGTGTCTCGTTGCGGGATATCCCGGTAATTTAGACATGCATGCTTCGATCATTAGGGAATTTAATCGTTTTAGTATAAAATTCTCTATTGTTGAAGCCGGTCATTAATTAGAGACTAAAACGTAATCCCGGAAAGTTTTGCCATTTAATTACTCTGAAGTCTTCCGGGAGTATTTTCCCTATAATGTCCTTACTGGGGTTTTATTAAATGGATTCTAGGAGTGTATTTTGTCTTTCCTGAGATTGATGCTACGGCACTACTTAATGTGCGCTCCCGCAGATAGGAATGTGAAGAATGTTTTCCGATTTCCCCTGCTTCCGAAATACCAATTGACGTGTGAATTTGCTAATTTTGCAGATTGCTACTTCACGTTGAAGGCGTGGAATGCCCAGAATGGTGGAGCAGCTGCCATTCTTGTTGCAGATGATAGAGAAGAACCATTGATCACCATGGACGTTCCTGAAGAACAGAAAGCTGGTGCTGATTATCTTGAGAAAATCACTATTCCATCGGCCCTTATCCGCAAAAACTTGGGTGATAGCATAAAGAAAGCTTTGTCTGGTGGTAATATGGTTAACCTCAATCTCGATTGGACTGAGGCTCTTCCTCATCCTGATGAACGGGTTGAGTATGAATTCTGGACAAATAGCAATGATGAGTGCGGGCCAAAATGCGACGGTCAGATTGACTTTGTTAAGAACTTTAAAGGAGCAGCGCAAATTCTTGAGCAGAGAGGGTATACTCAGTTCACCCCTCATTATATAACTTGGTACTGCCCAGAAGCCTTTCTTTTGAGCAAACAGTGCAAGTCACAGTGCATCAATCATGGGAGATACTGTGCTCCTGATCCTGAGCAAGATTTTAGCCGAGGATATGATGGAAAGGATGTTGTAGTACAGAATTTACGTCAAGCTTGTTTCTTCAAAGTGGCAAACGAAAGTGGAAAGCCATGGCTTTGGTGGGACTATGTGGCTGACTTTTTGATCCGTTGCCCAATGAAAGAGAAAAAGTACACAAAGGAATGTGCAGATCAAGTTATAAAGTCTCTTGGTAAGATTTACTTATTCTTAGATGTCGTCTGGTACTGATGCATGCACTTGTTAGGATTTCCTTTGACTTTACAGTTACATAAAGCATTGAAAAGATTTTCTTGATTTCTGAGTTAATTCAGAATTAAATGTGATATTGTTGCATGTTTTTTGTTGTAGAGATATTAAACTGGTTCCTTAGGGTGAACCATGTGCTACTCGCTGAATCTCTTTCATGATAGACAGGGCCAATCTGACTAGCTACTGTATCTTCTCAAAATATATTGCCTTTTTAATTGGTGATCTTGGTTTTGGTGAATTATAGTATCTCTTAAAAGCTTCTATGAGAACTTCCTGGAAGAATACGGGAAATAGAACATAAATAGCTTAATTGAACTTCCTACCTCCCACATATCCAAAGTCGTTTGTAACGAATAGACTGTGAGCCTAATGGCTTAAAAGGTGCTTTATTCAGTTTAGTATATTTTGTTAATTATTAATTGATCTAAGAGTGGGAAATTAGGAAAAGTGTGATGATTGTTGTAACATCCCGGGTCCCACTTGTGTGATATTGTCCGCTTTGGACACTAAGTCCTCACGGCTTTAAAACGCGTCACACAATTAAAGGAACCCAAGCCTTATATACAAGGCCCAGGACTCCCCCCTAAGCGATGTGGGACAGGAGAAATGCCCTTAGCCTCACCCGCGTCGCCGAGGCGATCTTAGTCCGTCCCTCCGTACTGCCCCGAATCTGGGTCGTCACATTCTCCCCCCTTACGGCACGGCGCCCTCGCTGTGGCCCCACACGCCGCAGGAGTCGGCTCTGATACCATTTGTAACATCCCGGGTCCCACTTGTGTGATATTGTCCGCTTTGGACACTAAGTCCTCACGGCTTTAAAACGCGTCACACAATTAAAGGAACCCAAGCCTTATATACAAGGCCCAGGACTCCCCCCTAAGCGATGTGGGACAGGAGAAATGCCCTTAGCCTCACCCGCGTACTGCCGAGGCGATCTTAGTCCGTCCCTCCGTACTGCCCCAGGTTTGGGTCGTCACAATTGTGGTTGCACTCTTGGACAATGCAGCTAAGACATTGTTGTGTATATCCAACATCTGTTTCGTTATTTTCTATATATTTTTTGTTTAAATTAAAGTTTCATGACTGTAATACCATTAAGCTTCATGTTCCTGGTAATGGAGGTCTGACTCACTTCTCATCCATCTGAATCCTCCTCTCTATCTGTCTGGTTCATTTTTTTGCATCTTTAGATGATGCTTTTTGGCTACCATACTGGCAAGTCTCATTTTATTGTCCTTTTCTCGTCCAATTTTCATTACCCTTCTTTCAATCTTCTTTTTTCTTGAAGGACACTTTATTAGTTTCCTTTTTGGTAAGCCATACTATTTGCTTTTCTTTATATACTCTATTGGGACTATGTAACGTATTTGAGCCAAAAAGGTTACTCAGCGCCCAAGGTTACGACTTCTACCTTATAAAGAAGTTCTGTTCTCAAGTTGGTTGTATCTTTCCTTCCCTATTGCAAAAGAAAATTTTACTTATGATATTTTTATCTTCTATTATGTTAAGGTGTCGATCTCAAGAAAGGTTATGACTTCTACCTTATAAAGAAGTTCTGTTCTCAAGTTGGTTGTATCTTTCCTTCCCTATTGAAAAGAAATTTTTAGTTATGATATTTATCTTCTATTATGTTAAGGTGTCGATCTCAAGAAAGGTTATGACTTCTACCTTATAAAGAAGTTCTGTTCTCAAGTTGGTTGTATCTTTCCTTCCCTATTGAAAAGAAATTTTTAGTTATGATATATTTATCTTCTATTATGTTAAGGTGTCGATCTCAAGAAGATAGATGAATGCATAGGCGACCCTCATGCTAACGAGGACAATCCAGTTCTTAAAGCTGAACAACAAGCACAGGTAATTATTGCCTTTTTTCTAAGTTGACTGAGTGTTACTTCAATTCTTTATTGTATTCATATGTGATTATGCCAAATAGATCAAGGTGCTTGTGGAGATGTAATAATTTTGCCAACTTCTATCACGAGCAATAGACAGCTCCTTCCTCAGTAGTCTCTTCATATTGTTGTATTTAATTTTTGTATTTGTTCCAATTATGCCAGATTGGCAAGGGTTCTCGTGGAGATGTAACTATTTTGCCGACTCTTGTCATAAATAATGGACAGTATCGAGGTAATAAGCCACTGATTGACAATGTAGTAGGACTTCTGGATCTTGAGTTATTAATGGTCTGTTTTCATGTTTCAGGTAAGTTAGACAGAATAGCGGTCTTGAAGGCCATCTGCTCTGGTTTCCAGGAGACCACTGAACCAGCCATCTGTCTTAGTCAAGGTGCTCTTCAACTGCCTTCTTAAATGAGGCTTTTGAATATACTTTACTGTTTAAAACATGCCAAAGGCCACGCCCTACTCCTATAGTGACTAATCTGTTGTTTCTGAAATTCATCTACGTAGACGTCATTTTTATTCTTTGGCAGCTTTGTTTCATGAGTAGAGAGCATTATAGCATTTTTAGAGAGGTCACTAGGTGGAAACTTTAATTTTCTAGACATTGACTACGCTGAGGAAGTGTCTTTTACCTCATTCTCTCTTTCAGTTTCGTGTCTTCTTCCATTTCTTCTCCATCCTTTAAGCTGAATATTTCTTCTTTGGAAAAATTCCTTTCTTTTTTCCTCCTGATTTTGAATGGCCTATTGTAACGTTTTTTAAAGCTTTGGATTATACAAAGAAGATTTCAAACTCTTTTATGACATACATGTTTAGCATTGGTCCCTTGTTTTTTGGAAAATAACATTACTAAGTTCATGTTCTTACATGTCTCAAAATAATTTCTGCATAATAAATTATTGATGTGGCTTAGGAAACAAAAACTTGAATCATGTTGTAATAACAACTAACAACTTATGCCATTGGAAAAGAACCTTTACGAATAGAAAAGTTGTTATATTAACTAACTTTTCTTCCTTCCTTTCCTAAGACGTTGTAAGAACTACCATTTTGCTTGAAAGAAGTTAATGTCACTCTGTGCAAAATTTTTAGTATTAAAACAAATTAAGCGCATATTTGTTCCTTTAGAATTGTCTGTTCCTAATCCATTTAAGCAATATGTTTCATAGCAGTTTATTGCTTTAGTTAATTATGTTCAAGTGATTGTAGAAAATTGAGTCTTGCAGAGACAATATGAACTATCTTTTCATACATTATTTTTTACAGAAATTGAGACAAATGAGTGTTTGGAGAACAATGGTGGCTGCTGGCAGGACAAGACTGCTAATATTTCTGCATGCAGGGTATCTTTTCTAGCTTTTGTTGGTGTATTCTATAAAAAAATCTTCTTAATTTGGTTTTAGATTGTTTCTGAATCATGTGGTTCACTTGTCTCTGATACATGCCACTTATGCAGGATACATTCCGGGGAAGAGTATGTGAATGCCCTACAGTGCAAAATGTGAAGTTTGTTGGTGATGGTTATACTCACTGTGAAGGTAAACGTGCTTTGGTTGTGGATCTGTTTTAAGCGCTCATAACTGTAAATACATTTATTCAACATCATCATTTCTTTATGGAAGTATAAGATTGTGGAATTTAATTTTTGATGCTGTGTTCCTTTTGCATAATTTCCTTTCTGATACTTTGCTTCTCAGCTTCTGGAGCGTTGCGCTGTGAAATCAACAACGGGGATGCTGGAAGGAGTCTCAAAATGGCAAGACATACTCTGCTTGCATTGTGAGTTCAAACGTTGTCTTCTTTTTCCTAATGCTGTTAAGATTTGTTGTGCTGTTGCTAGAGTTGGTTTAATGATGATTTTCCACAACTTATTTGATAGGATGACCACACAAAAGGCTGCAAATGTCCTCATGGATTTCGGGGAGATGGAGTCAAATCTTGTGAGGGTACTGAATCTTGTTGCCTTGCACTCATCTGAACAATAGGAGTTTATTTATTCTAAGTTAAGAAAGGATCTTACTGAGTTTTGCATGGCATGAAATATTTCTAATCTTTCTGCCTGCCAGTGATTTCTTTCATATTTTCGTGGACTTTCGGTTTAAGCTTCATTGATAGTCAATTGGAATGGTGTCTTCACCGTGACCATTGAGATTCTGACTTTTAAGTGGATACCTCCTATCATGTCTTCCATATGCGAAGAGGATCTAAGGTTCCCTCCTCTTCAGTTCACTGTGGAGGTCTTTTAGTGGGAAGTAAAAAGTGCAGAATTCTTTCATTACCAAGAAAAGAAAAGAAAAATATTGCAATTTTTTTTAAGTTAGGCTTTTCTGCTTATGTTTAGCTCCTGTTTTGTCAAATGTCATTTATTTGGTCACAGCACCTCATTCTCCAGAGATCATCTGTACATTTTCTTATTTGTGCAATCATTTTAGATGTGGACGAGTGCAAAGAGAAACTGGCATGCCAGTGCCCGGAATGTAAATGCAAGGACGTCTGGGGTAGTTATGAGTGCAGCTGCAGCGGTGGTTTATTATACATGCAGGAACATGACATGTGTATCAGTGAGTACCCTTGGACCCCTGTTCGTTTGCAGTTCAAGCTTGAACCTTGTGATGAATGGGAACAATATTTTAGACCATCAGCCAGTAGATATACCTGCAACTGAGAATTTTTTTATTACTACTTTCTGTTTATTTACGAGTTACCTGTTAATTGCACTTAAGGAAATAAAACAGGCCAGTGCTTCTCAGGTTGTGTTGAAATGTAGGAGCATGTAATCTCCAGCAAAGGAAAAATCTTAATGTCGATTTGCTCTGTGCTCTGCATTTTGTGTGTCCTCTTCTAATTTTACGATGCTCAAATACAGATAAGAATACTCGTACTGAGTACAGCTGGGGCTTCATCTGGACTATCATTTTGGGTTTGGCTGCTGCCGGAGTGGCGGGCTATGCGGTTTACAAGTACAGAATCAGGGTATGATTTTATTCAAAAACCGGTGGATGATTACCTTTCTGCTATGTACCTATTACTGTCCATTAACAACACTGTGACGTTCCGATATTTGTCGAACTTCTGTGCAGAGGTACATGGATTCTGAGATAAGGGCGATCATGGCTCAGTACATGCCGCTGGATAATCAGGGCGAGGTACCTAGTCATACTCACGCCTCCCGTGGGAGCGTCTGAAAGCGGCGGACATCTGTGTAGCGTGAGAGGAAGAAAACTATGAAGTCACTCATCATCGCCTAATTCCAGATCCTCTTCATGTGAAATCAAGCGCTAGTGGTCTTGCTGTCTGATCGACCCTGTGCTATGCGCCGAGGCTGCTTTTCGGTCATCATGCAACCGTTTAATTAGAAGAGAGTTGCTGTTTTGTAAATGTCTAATCTTTTATCTGGCTTTACACAGATTCAAGCGATACCACAAATCATCCTTAGTCTAATTAGCAAAAATAATGGTCTCGCTTGTGATACGTCGATCCTGTCCCTTCTCTCATTGGGTTTCCTTGGGAGCATGATTCGTTTTAACTTATGTTCGTGCTTGTAGTGGTAGGCTTAATTATGTCGCGTTCTCTAGATAGGTTTCATGTATTAGGCACGAGAAGTAGACATTCGTTACCTGTAATGTTCTTCACCCGACGAGAAATGGATTCCTAGGTGCCAATTTTCGCATGCTCTTTCGATGGCTTAAATTGTCGGAGCAGTCTTGCTCGTCCGTTGTCGTGTGGCTCATAAGATACTGGGTCGTCTCCTTTCCTCTCATCATCTTCTTGGAGAAGCCAATTCCAGATCGGACTTCCAGTTTGCTCACGGTCCGGCATTTCCCGATGTCAGCTTGGAACTTAAGGTTTCTCTGATCACGTTTGGAAGTGAAGACACAATGTCTGTATTCATCTGTTTTTTTTTTAACAGAAATGACCTGATCATAATACGGTCTCTTAGGACGCACATACCTCACTTAAACTAACCCGGTCGTTAGGCGCCGATGTTCTCTAGGACGAGTTTGCAACAATATTGCAAAATGATCCACATTTAGACACTTCCACTTGCAAAAGTACGTGCTCTCAAGTTCAATTCTCACACGATACGACTTCAGTGAACGTGCATAACATCGATCTGACGGGCTAATCAATGAGCTCTCCCAATAATCAATCTCGATCCTCGAAGCACTAATTGAGATAATCTATTAAAATGCGCATTTATGTTCTATAGCCAGAACCGAGGATATACCCCGCCCCCGCCGGTCGTGCCAGATCCACACCGTAGCCACAGCAACCCCCAAGAAAACTGCATAAAAAAAATGCCTTGTCAAGGTCCCGTACGTCGATGGCGATGGTGGGTAAATGTGCTAATCTTGTTTCTTCCAGTCGTCCATTCATTAGATTATTCTCTTAAAAAAAGAGGTCAATTGGAGGAGACAGACGAGCCCACGAGTAAAACGTCAAAAAAGGCAAAAGCTTTTCCACGGCTACGGGCCAAAACGGGCCTTTGAAAAAGAAGGCCAGGAAAATGGGAACAAAATCGGAGGGACTGCAGGACTCGGATTCTCTTGCCCTCCTTTTGACTGTCGTTTCGCTTGGCATTTAAAAAACCCCCGTGTCATTACGCTGCAGCAGTAGTGTCCTGTCGTCTTTTTCCGCCTTGGGGAGGGAACTCAGCCGCGGCTCGGCCCTCCTTCGGTCGTCGCGTTCCGCAGTGCCGTCGCCGCTGGGGGATCGTTTGCTTCACAAGCCGGGGAAGACCGGAAGTCGTCGTGGTTTTGGCCGAAACAGACGTGCGGCTGAAGTTAGGAGATGGAATTAATGGCGTTTGGACGGAATGATTCTGTCTGTCGTCAATGATGAGATTTGTGAGACAGACTTGTTGTACAAGGTCTTGGATGGACACGACCGTTGGAAAAAATAATGACAAACGACGTTGAGGAAATTTGTGGCATACGGGCATGATGAGATGGATTTCTAATACTCTTTTTTTTTTTTCCAAACTTTTTGCAACATAACAAATGATGGAAGAATGCGTTATTTTCACTCTTTTTAGTGTTTTTATAAGGTACGCCACCGATATAAAATGCCTATTACTCAAAGTGAAGTGAAAATCCAACGCGGATGAAATAAATGTAGTTACCAAAATTAAAATGAGATGAGCGCATTAAAGTACTAAAATTTATTTTGAAAATGCAATTGAATTCTAAATCTTTCAAAAAATATGATTAAATCCTAAAATTTGTCAAATTAATATAGCCAAATTCTTCTAATTGAACATTTTGAAAGTTTTATGACTCGATTTGACATTACTAATAAGTTTTATTTTTAAAAATTTTAATAATTGATTATATTTTTATGATAAGTTTTAAGACTTCCAATACATTTATCTTATATAAAAACAATATAGATGCGAGCGTATAGGCTCCACTTGTCTCATGGTTTTTAATAAATTTGATCAAAAGTATGAGCAAACCACAACTCCCGATTTCTCCTTCTCTTTTTGCCCTATATTTCAGCTGCACCATACTGAAATTGTCATCACTCCCATATGCCAGTTTAATTTTGTCTAGAATTACTAAACACAAATGGGCCTTGTCAACGAGTGCTCTTAAAATACTTAGTAACCATACTCAAAATGTATAATACAAACGAAACTCTATATTGAAAATATGAATATTTCTCCTTTCTTCCTCTTTTGGGTATTTAGCAAGTGCCTCAGAACAATACTTCCGTAGAATCAAAGCAGGAGTAAGTTTGGCGATTCCATGTTAGGGTTTTAAACACGGCGAAGCAATCCCTTGCTGATTGCCACGTCGGGTGGAGACCAGACAAGCAAAAAAACAAAACCAGATGGAGAAGAAAATAGAGAAATCCTAATCATTAAATAGCACAGTACAGAAGAAAACTCAAAGGGAAAAAAGCCGCGAGTGTTCTCACTCTACTCTACTCTTCTGCTCTCTGTCTCGCCGTTCGAACGCTTTAAATGCACTGCTTTTCCTTCCACTTCTTTTCTCAGCTTCTCTCTCTTCTCTCTCTCTCTCTTCTGTGGTTTTTTTTTTTTAGCCAGCACCACTCTCTAGACTCTCTCTCTCTCTCTCTTCATTTAATGGCGCCCGGAATTTGACAGGCCCGGAACCTCACGCCCGCCCATCCCGGCGATCTCCGCTCCGAAACTCTCCCGGTTTCTGCCCATTTCCTCCATACCCATCAATTCAAAACGAGGAAAAAAGAAGAAAGCTTGGTTCTTTTTAAACTTCTCCCCTGTTCAGGAGCCACCAAGATCACAAAGAAGCCAAGAACCCACTTGTTTCTTCGTCCCTTTTCTGCTTCAGAATCTTTGCTTATGTTCTTCGACAATGTCGGAAGCATTCTTGAAGGGCTGTGAAGCTTGAGAGCAAGCTTTTCTTGGACCTGGGGTCCCTCCTTGCTTGCTGATGGGTTGTTTTTGCTGATGGTTAGCCTTGTATGGTGGTTGGTGGGGTCTTCCTTCTGTTGAAGTGGCAGCTGCTGGTGCTTCTTTTTTTGTTGGGTCTCCTCCTGTGAGTATTGCTGTCAACTTTTCCTCATGTTAGACAGCAGTACATGAAGGAAAGTTGCTTTTTTTTTAGGAGAAAGGAGTGGGAATATTTCGTGCTGAGCCTTCCAACGCATCATGTTGGTATCTTCTTAGGTTGCCATTCTTGCTTTGAGATTGTGGAGGTACTGCACTTCCTTCTCATTGGTGGTGAGTTGGTCGTTAATCCTCGGTTGCTCTGTTCTGCGGGGTTTTGTTGCTTCTGCCCTGTCACCTTTAAAAGTATACAATACTACTTCTTCAGTCATCTGCTTTCTTTGATTGTTGCTCGAGTGCATTTTGAGCTTCCTTTGATTCCATTGATCTTTTCGCTACCCTCATGAACCATAGTCCTAGTGCTTCCCTTCCTTGAAGAAACTGTTATCAAAATCCTTTCTTTCAAGACCTACACATCACATTCTTATCTCTATGCACTGAGCTAAGAATGGTATTCAGAGTGTTTCTTCTACTTCTCTTTGCTCCGGTTTTCACGCAATCTCTAGACGCAATTTTCAATGATGACGTTTTGGGGTTGATTGTGTTCAAAGCCGGGCTTCACGATCCTAAAGATAAGCTTTCTACATGGAATGAAGATGCCGAATATCCTTGTGACTGGGTCGGGATCATATGCGATCCAAGGTCTAAACGAGTCACCCAGGTGGCTCTTGATGGATTTTCTCTTTCCGGGCACATAGGCCGTGGCCTTTTAAGATTGCAATTCCTCCAGGTTCTCTCACTTTCCAAGAACAACTTCAGTGGACCTATCAACACTAGTCTCACGCACATTGGGACCTTGCAGGTCCTAGACTTGAGCGAGAACAACTTCACGGGATCAATCCCAGATGAGATGTTTCAGCAATGTGGCTCGCTAAGAGTAGTTTCATTTGCTAAAAATAGTCTCATGGGGCGGATCCCTGATTCCTTAAGCTATTGCTCGACACTGGTTGCTGTTAACTTCTCCTCCAATCAGCTATCTGGGAAGTTGCCTCTAGGAATGTGGTTTTCAAGGGGGCTTCAATCGCTTGATCTTTCTGAAAATTTACTGGAGGCAGAGATCCCTGAAGGAATTCAGAACTTATATGATCTTAGGGTGGTGAACCTACGGAGAAACCGGTTCACCGGGCATATTCCCAGGGATATTGGAGGAAATTTGCTTTTACGCTCTCTTGATCTGAGCGACAATTTGTTCTCTGGGAGCCTTCCAGAATCAATGCAACGACTGGGTCTATGCAGTTCTCTTGATGTACATGGAAATTTACTTACAGGGGAGATTCCAAATTGGATTGGGGAATTAAGAAACCTCGAGAATTTAGATCTCTCGAGAAATGAACTTTCTGGTTCAATCCCACCATCAATTGGAAATATCCAGTCACTTAAGAAACTAAATCTGTCTGCAAACCTTCTCACCGGAAGCTTACCAGACTCGATATCTAACTGCAAGAACCTTTCGGTTCTAGATGTTAGCCAGAATTTGCTAACAGGCGGTTTTCCTTTTAAGCTGGACACTGGAGGCATCTCACTTTCGGGAAATGGAGTAGATGAAAGCGCGGAATATACTTCACTTCCAGCTACAACGTTGTATAACAATCTGCGGGTCATGGACATATCTTCAAATTCTTTTTCTGGTGAAATTCCAGCCAACCTCAGTGTTCTTAGTAGTGTGGAGTCACTGAATATGTCGAGGAACTTGTTCTTCGGTTCCATCCCAGTCAGCATAGGTGTATTAAAGTACACTCAGTTTCTTGATTTGAGCAACAATCGGCTGAATGGAAGCATTCCTCCTGAAATTGGAGTAGCAATCTCGCTCAAGGACTTAAAGCTGGACAAAAACTTCCTAAGTGGAAATATTCCAACTCAAATTGGGGCATGCTCGAATTTGACATCACTGTGAGTACTTTATCTGCTGCTTTAATCTCTGTTGCTTGCTTCACATACAATGCAATAGTATTGTGGTCTAAAGTTCAGCTCGGATGACCTAAGTTAATTTGGGTCTCTGTATATTTTATCGAGGTTTATATGGTACAAACTACAAATGGAAATCCTATGTACTTTCATGTCACATCTTCAAACTTTAAAGGCAGTTTTTCTACCTGGAGACTGGCCAAATTACTCTGTCAGTAAAAGCATAACTTATATGTCTTGGCAGTATGAATAGAGTGAGAAGCACATTGATGGTCTAAATTTGGAATATGAGGCTTGTTTGTTCTTTTCAGATGATGGATGACGATCATATCTTGTTTTCCATAAATTGATTTACGACATGACATGTCTATTATCGATAATTCTTATTTCTTACTTTTGTGTTGCGCCTTTTCTCAACCAAGAATGCAGAGATTGTATGATCTTGGAAATTCTCTCATTATGACATATTTTCATATTGTGCAGGATCCTGTCACAGAATAACCTGACCGGCCCAGTCCCTCTTGCCATGGCAAACCTCACTAATCTCAAGCACGTGGACCTTTCCTTGAACAATCTCTCTGGAAGCTTACCCAAGGAACTGGCAAATCTTTCGCACCTGGTCTTTTTCAATATCTCACACAACCATCTGGAAGGCGAGCTCCCTGTCGGCGGGTTCTTCAACACCATTCCTCTGGCATCCGTCTCCAGCAACCCATCTCTTTGTGGCTCTGTTGTCAATGATTCCTGTCCCTCGGTCCATCCAAAACCCATTGTCCTAAACCCTAATTCTTCCAATCCGGCAGGTGCTGCGTCCTCTTCAGATCACCGGCACAAGCGTATTATACTCAGCATATCTTCCCTTATTGCCATCGGGGCCGCAGCTTTTATTGCCATCGGAGTGATGACCATAACTCTTCTGAATATTCATGTCCGGTCTTCCATGGCTCATTCTGCTCCAGCACTCACACTATCTGGAGGTGAAGATTTCAGCTGTTCGCCAACTGCCGACCCAAATTATGGGAAACTAGTCATGTTTTCTGGAGATGCTAATTTTTTCACTGGGGCCCATGCATTGCTCAACAAAGACTCAGAGCTGGGTCGTGGTGGTTTCGGAGTTGTTTATCGCACAGTCCTACGTGATGGGCGATCAGTGGCAATCAAGAAGCTAACAGCCTCTGGTTTGATGAAGTCCCAAGATGACTTTGAGAGGGAGGTCAAGACACTTGGAAAGATCTGGCACCCTAATCTCGTAAAGCTAGAAGGATACTATTGGACATCATCATTGCAGCTTCTAATTTATGAATTCGTTCCCAGCGGGAGCTTGTATAAGCATCTTCATGATGCAGATGAGAGAAACAGCCTAACTTGGAGGCAGAGATTTAACATAATACTCGGAATGGCTAAAGGATTATCGTATTTGCATCAAATGGGTGTGGTTCATTACAATCTGAAGTCAACAAATGTTCTATTGGACGGCTCAGGAGAGGCAAAGGTAGGCGATTTTGGCCTGGCGAGATTGTTGCCGATGCTAGACCGTTGTATCTTAAGCAGCAAAATCCAGAGTGCACTCGGCTACATGGCTCCGGAGTTTGCATGCCGAACGGTAAAAATAACAGAGAAATGCGATGTCTACGGGTTTGGAATTTTGGTTCTGGAGGTAATAACTGGGAGGAGGCCAGTGGAGTACATGGAGGATGATGTGGTGGTGCTATGTGACATGGTGAGGGGCGCTTTAGAGGAAAACAAGGTGGAGAAATGCATCGATGGGAGTCTCGGAGGTAGTTTTCCACCTGAGGAGGCGATCCCGGTCATAAAGCTTGGTCTAATATGCGCATCTCAGGTGCCCTCGAACCGGCCAGAAATGAGTGAAGTCGTCAACATTTTGGAGTTGATCCAGTGCCCCTCGGAAGGTCAAGAGGAAATACAGTGACCTTATAGTTTTGTTTAAATTCAAGAGCGATACGGGTCTAGAGTTTGCCATTGCAGAGGAACCCAGTTTGCTTGATCTGAAAAGATCTTGACAACTCTATTTGTGGAGTCCTTTTTCACTGGCGTGATATTACAAGAGTCCAAATGTTATGTCCTCCATATCAACTTTACTTTTCACATAAAGACAGCCTGAATCTCTTCCATTTGGTGCTTTTTCTTTGTTTTGGATTATATTGTTGTCCACATATGAGCATCAAGTTATATGGTACAGGTTATTGATGGTCCATGTTGAGTAATATCTGCAGAATGCGGACTAGTCTATTTAGAGTAATTTTCAGCTTTCTCTGTCCATTAAATTTGCCATTAAAACTCAAGATTGATTTCGATGTGCATTTTTTCCAAGATCTAGAACAAAAACGAAAGAATCGCAATGGGAGAGGAGGATTTGGATTGGTTAAATTGCTCAACCTGTGTATTCACTGAACAGTGCTCGATATCAAACTTTCCAGACAACAAGTGAACTCAGTGCAGGTTCTGAAATGAAGGAGCTTCCTCGTTAGTTTTGATGCCACTCTGATGAAGATGGTGTCACCATAATTATCTCTGAAGTTCTACTGTATAAACATGTTACATACTATTTCATTCGCAAAATCAGAAGTGTATGTCATGCAAAATATATGTAACTGAGGCAATTCGCTAACATTTTGAGCTTTCTAAAGAAGGTAGCATCACACTCCATTTTTTCATGATTTATAAGTCATATCACTGTTACAAAAGTTGGAAATCTTCCGAGATCTCTTCGTGAAATTTCTTCTTTCTCCCCTCTTTGCTCTTTTAAGTGCTTTTCTGATGGTGTCATCATGAAAGAAACTGTGTCAGCTCACCCACCAGGACTGCATTGACGCCAAAGTCAAACTCCCATCAGTGTAGTTTATATCTACGGTCAACTTTCTCAGGAAAAGAATCATGGACTTTCATTTTGGCTAGCGAGTGCAATTATGCAGAACCAAAGCACTCCAACGCTGACATGGCATGAAGCATTGACTGCATTGCAAGCAAACACCCCCACTCCGTTTTTTTTTTTTCATAACTTGATGGAGTATAATAATGAATTCTTGAAATTGAAGATTTTTGTTTTTAAAATTTATTGTGGAGAAAACATGGTGTTGGACACAAGGGGGACCTAAGAATCAAGTGCTTTGCTTTACCTTTTTCCCCTTCTTTTTTAAATTTACACTTTTGCAGGAGCAATTTGAAGTGCATTGGACACCATGAGAGAGCATCACATGAGGTGCTCAAAAGCTGTGAGTGGCATTAATTAGTGCCTAACAATCACATCATGTCTTGCAGTGGGAACTTTTCATGTCTCCATCTTTCTTTTCAATGATCAATCCCATTTTCTACTCAGCTCTATTGATTGAGGCCAATTGTAGTTTATATAGTTAATCTCGTGCCTTTGTTGCCACGCTAAGCAAGTTACTGGGGCACCAAAAGAAGTACAATAAACATTAATTCGCCTGGATAAAATAATGACCCTCATGGGTCACCGGTAGCATTGTCGATGAATCACAATCCGACAAGCAAAACACAATGAACCCGAGATTGATGAGGCGATGAGCATGCCGAATTTGTCCCCAGTCGGTTCAAGCATGCATTCCCCATGTTCGCACAGGCTATGAAGTACCATCGAAACTATCTATAACAAGAGTTCTGCGAATTGAATTTTTCCCCTTTTGACGAAATGGAAAAAGAAAAGAAAAGATGAACAGGAGAATAGAAAAAGAGAGGGAGAATGGGGAAAAGGTCAGTGAAGTCGTGGTCAATCATGATATGAGGGGGGGGGAGTGCTAAGGCTTTAGTGGAAGGATAATGATAGGAGAGTGTGGCTAAAGCGATGCATGCAATGGAAAAAAGGGCATCTTGGAATGAGGGGAATTTGATAAAGCAAGCACCAGATTGTTGGCTTTTCTCTTACACTTTTTTTAACATTGCGAGGACAGAATGATGGGGTCGGACAAACCCCAAATCATGCGACTGTTGGGGATTTATGACGCTCATTCTGTCTCCCCATAAAGCTCAGTGCACAGGAGGGAACATGGTTTCTCATTTTCTCCCCTTTTTTAATCTATTGATTTTTTATATTTTTTTTATTGATTTTTTTATGCAAAGGAGGAACATCGAAAGCAGCCTCGTCGACGGCGATTCCTGTTTCGTGGGAACATCGAAGCAGCTCGACACGATGGTAGTCGGCCCTTATTGATCAGCCGTGGAGAAAAAAAGGCATGATTTAATCTTTATATAAAGGGAAAAATGCCATAATAGATCTTAAATTATATTTAGTGTGACAAATTTATTGAATTTTTTTGTGATACCATATATACATCGATGACACATTTATTCAAAACCATTCTTAGTGACACGAAAAATCTCAAATTTATAAATGTTATAAATGTGTAATTCATTAACTTTTGTCAAAATTTCGTAAACGAATGCCACTAAAAATTTTTTGTGGCTACCTATATAGATAATGGAAAGAAAATGGTTTTGAAATGAACTCATAATATATTTTCCTTTTTCTCTTTCTCTTTTTTTTTTATTTTCCTTTGTTTTATTCCTTGGTTTGATGATGGTGAGAATGGTGGCAATGGCAATGGTAAGGATGGCGGCGACAATGAAGACAAAAGAGGAGGGAAAAAGAAAATCTTAATAGAGGATAAATGTGCGACGCAGATCTAAGTTTGTATTTTTTGTGTTACATTTTTTTTTTTTTTTGGTAAATATATCACAAGAGTACAACAAGTCTGAAATAAATATGTTAGAGATTTTTGATGTTAAAAAAAAAGTTTTGGTTAAACTTGTTATAGTAGGCATAGTTTTGGTTTAACTTGTTATAGTAGGCATCATTTGGGTTTTTTGGTGGCTATTATCCTTAGTAAATGGGAAAATTATCAAAAAAATTATAAACCTATTACAATTGTTCTAATCCAGTCTTAAAATATTTTTTTGATCAATTCTGTTTATCTAATTAATTTTTTTTTTAATGTGGATTTTGAGGCCTATCTAGGAACGCTAACGTGGAAAGTTTTTTGATAAGATCTTATTTTTTTCTTTTTCTTTTTTTGAGGCCTCACCCAGCGATGGTGGGCTCAAGCTCGCTAATGGTCGGCAAGGTTGGGCCTTGCCATGGCTAGGCAAGGCCTCACCTCTCACTGGTCTGACCAAAGAAACGAGGAAGGAGGAAGGAGGGAAAAAAAATTAAAAAAATTAAAAAAATATATTATTAAAAAATTATCCACGGTTAACGCCGGTCAGACGGTTGGCGTCCATGTCAGTCAAAACCCGAATGGACTAAATTGACACAAATGCAAAAAGTTTAGAACTAAATTAGCCAAAAAAAAAAAAATTATGATTGTATTGACAAAATTCCAAAAGGTTTATGACATTTTGGGTAATTTTCCCCTTAAAAAATGATAGTATTTTCCTCCATCCAAGATAGCTTTTATAAGCAAAGAAATCGCCAGATTGCGGCCTATTTAGTGACACTAAAAATTGAATGCTGAATCTTAAGTGCTGAAATGAAAAGATAGCGTTGTTTGATGATAGCTAATTATTAAGTATCAGTTCTGTTAAATGTCTATTCTATTGAATGAATCAAGTAGCCCTGACTTAGCAAATCAAGTGATTTTTGACTCAATTGAATGCTTCAAGTTAAAAATAATTATGGTCATCAAACGTATTCAATTTTATCGTAATAATGCTCAAATATTTATTGACATTATCAACAACTGGGCTGAAGTCTTGTTATAATGATATGAAAGACAAGTCTTCGAGGGTTCTCGGTCTTTCTCCACTCAACTTTTGGAAAGCGCATGAGTCAATTGAAAAATAATGTTTCATCTTCATCAATTGAATTATAATTTTTGGCAAAAAGAAAAACCCTAAATCTTACGAAATTTTTTGGGCAAGGCTCAATCTTTTTTTTTTTTTTTTTTTTTTTTTGCAGGAAGGCAAGGCCCAATCTTACCAGCAGCATTTCTTCACGGTAAAATTATACCCATTGGATTTTTCATAAAGCTATGCATAATATACACCATATCAAGGGATAAAGCACATGAATTTTGTCAATCATTCTAGGTATAGATTTTATGACCAAAAAAAAAAAAATTCTAGGTAAAGACTTCAAAAAAAGAAAACTAAAAATTAAAGGGCTGGTTTAATGGTTTTAGACTAAACTGAATTTTCCCTTCAATTTACATGCATATTCAAGTCTTGATTGTCCTTCAAGTTTCGTAATTACAAAATCTGTGTTTTATTTCTTACTTATGGTAAACCAATGAGGTTAGCTTCGTATAAAGCCAACAAAATCTCATTCTTTGGCACTAAATATCACGGAAAGTGAGAACTTGACCGTATACTTTCAAAAGATTTCAAACTCTGGAGGCCCAAATTGAATATTTAAGGCTCAACTAATGGGTTTATTGGAGAATCGTTGAGTTCGAACTTCAAGTTTAGATGAAGACAACAAAGTCTTTTGAAGTTATAACACCTTCTCTCTTGAACATGTGGAGAAGTGACTCAATCAAGGATGAATTTAATTTTTCTAAAATTGAATTTCTCATATAAGAAAATCATTGCTTTTCTTTTTTTAAAACATTATTCATTTGTTATCCTAATATGTGATGTAACTACATTTTGGAAAATGTGATTTATTATACTAATATGTTATTGATTTATAGATCAATTGTCAAGAATATTTTGGAAAATTTTGGCCATAATTAACTTTTGAATACTGACAAGTTTTTTTATGAACTTTCGTTGTCGGTATGCACATCCCCATCAAGCTCTTTCTTATCCGTTGGCTTTCATATACTCTTGATAGGATGATCTAATACAACCCAAAAAACCCTTTCATAAGATCTGCTGGAATAAAATCATAATTTAAGGTTGAAAATTAATAAGAACGAAGCTTTTCATAGAATAAAAAAATTAAAATGACTTATAAATTGCATTTATTTTGGATTGGCGTGACCAATGATTCTTCTCTTGATTATTGATTCATCTTTCTTTTATATGAATAAAATCTCTTTATTTCGTGTTACATAATGAAGAGCATGAATAACCAGAGACCCATTTCTCCTATGGTAGATCAAATCATTCGAAAACTTCCGCTTGACCCCTCAGGATAAAGAAGGTTCGATAACAGACCCAAAAAAAAAAAAAAAAAAAAATTCAAAAATCACGTCGAACAATAGATAGAAATCGAAGCACAGCTATTGCCATTCTGAGTAATGTTATTGTCGCGCTTGACCTAATTCACTGCCAGACGAGGTGAATTTATTTAACTTTTCTTATGGGATGCTGGAGCATTTCAAACCCATGTCAAAACTAGAGTCAAATGTGGATCGAGCTCACCCTCCATGGATCAAATGGCAAGTTCACGATCAGAACCCAAACTTTAAGTTCACCAAATTGCCGGATCTAAACACAAGACCTACTCATATTAGCTCTTGCCTGATGGCGTTATTGATGGAATAGTTAGGAAAATTATCAAAAAAATCATAAACATATTACAATTGTGTCAATCCAGTTCTAAACTTCTTTTTTGCCAATTCACCCCTAAACTTTTTCCAAAATTGGCCGGATAAACTATATTGACATAATTGCAAAATGTTTTAAAGAATTAGGACTAAGTTAGCACAATTGCAATAGGTTTAGGTCTTTTTTGATAATTCTCCCAAGAACCACTTCCCTCCTATTTCTCCATGGCAATTTGACAGCTCAAACAAATAAAGGAAGTGAACTCAACCGTAGCTTGCAATAAAGACTAAATGCTCGGAAAAAACACCTAACTTAAAGAAAACGGGAATGGAAGAGGATCCTTGGTTCCACTTTATATGCCATTATTCATAGAAGTTTAGGAGCCATTTTAAACTGGAAAAGCAGACGACCACTTGTATCGGATGCCAAATTCTTGCGATGTGGAATCTCTACTCCAGTAACTGCACCGGAAAACTAGATTCAGAGAGCACGCGGTGAAAAAATTGAGACTTGAGCATATGAATTCGCAACAGAAACATGACAAAAAGAAAAATGTGAATTATTCACTTTTCATGTGAAAAAGAAAAGTTGCCATCAAAGACACTCTTCTTTGCCAAACTCAAAATCACGTTCTAATAAAAGTTACCAAATTGACATCAGTGGAAAATGAAAGAGAATTGCTCAATGTTTCGAAAAACTCCTTAGTTGTAAAGCTAACTGTACAAGCTACCTGAGTCGAGCAGTATTAGAAGGCAACAGAATCCACCTCCTCAACTTCAAAATTTCAACGAACCAAATTGTATACCTTATTCTGGCAAAGCCAAACTGAAGCCACCTTTCATAAGATGAGTGTACAGGTGGTATGAAATCGAATCAAGTACCTGGTTTTGGTATTGTCATGTCTCCTGGATTCCCTTTTCCTCCTCCCATGTAGAGGTAGAACTCTTCCAAAACCCTTTTCGTTGTCAATTCCTAGCCATCCCAGTCCCGTTCCCAACCATCCCTATTTGCAGGCCTAGAAGTGAGGCCATTTGCGGATATATTTCCTACGCGATGTTGACCTGGAGATTTCACAGCATTCTCCTCGTCCCAATCATCGTCCCATCCTTGATCCCAACCTTCTGCAGTTTCTATATTGGTCCCTTCTCCTGACCCCATTTCGAGCTCTTGATACCTGAACTCACTCTTTCTTCGCCGCTTCCTAAGTGCACAGCAAGCGAACACCCCACCACAGACCACCACTGATAGAATCAAGAAATACGCACCATTGATTGGGGTAATTAGCTTGTCAAATGAAGGGAGATAGAGGAAAAATTCGTGTCAGATGCAAGAGGCTCCATGTCAAGCACGCAATCTTCTCTCCCAGCATTTAATACAACTTTGTTGCCTTCCACCGCAGAGGGAGAAATATTAATCTGAGGAAGAAACAAGAAATTAATAGGAAAACCTTTTAAAAAGGAAAACAAAATGAGAATTAAGCAGCAGATGAAAGATATGCTCTCTAAGTGACTCTCCATGATAAAGTTCTTTCTCCAGCTATTGATGTCTCAGTCAAAATACTGCAGAAAAGAGCCTCCAGAAGCAAGAGAGTGAATACAAGCAAATCTTATTTAATTGTACAATGATTTGCACAGCTTGCTATATTAGGCAAACAAGGCCGAAGATTTCTCACAGAAGCTGTCAATCTTACACTTAATTTGCGAGAAGAATTAGGAACTGAAGGAAATGGAGGTGAACAAAGGGAAGAAGGTGGGACGAAGAAAATGATTATCCTACTTGTTTTGAATGGTAGAAAGTGGAGGTGGAAAAAATGTAGAAGAACTGGCCGCTGCTAAAGGAATAATATTCATGAGTCCAATGGTGTGGAAAGAGCTCAAGCGCAATTTCTGAATTGGAGGCTCCAGTTCTATTCCCATGTTGATTGATTGAATTAATCATAAGCACACTAGACTCAATTAAACAAAAATCACCTACCATACTAGGGCCTTCCCAAGTAACTGTTGGAGAATTATTATTAAACTAACCAACTAATTGTATACCTTGGTTGTACCAAAACTTAGCAACAGCCAATTTTATCTGAGCACCAGATGGATGATGTATACCTTTTTGTTTTGGTGTTTCGGTATTATTTCAGGCTTCTCTGTTGTAGACTTTGGCAGGCGCCTATTTACTATCAAGGCGCTATCCCCTTTATTTTCAACTAAAACCACCAATTTGCTCAACCCTGCTGCAACCGAATGGTAAAATGAAATGAAGTATTTGTCAGTCTTCATGAGATTCCCAATTTAAAAAATTAAAGAAGTAAAAATATTTCCTTGATCTACCTCTTTCCTAAAAAGAGATAATGACCATAAAATGACAAAGACATCAAAGAATTACAGAACCCTCATTTTGTTGCAGTATTATAGAACATCTGGAATAGCTGCAACTCCTTCAAAGCTTAGCGGTGAATATCACAAGCTCAGTTGAATAGTATGGGGAAAAAAAGATTTGAAGAAAAAAAAGGTAAACTTTACCAAATTACAGCTCAGAAACAAGAAATGCAAAATTAACTGAGAACTAGAGAGTTAATTCCTATTAATCTCACCTTGTATAAGATGCAATAAAGAGAGTGTTCCTAAAAGGAATTCAACCATCTACAAAAAGTCCTCTAAACTACCTAACATTATTATTATAAGAAGCATAATTGAATGGCATATGCATGTAACTGGATTCAGGCATAAATAACACAAGCTATAAACAGATTTTATACCGAAGAGTCAAACAGTACTATGATACTTCATATTCTGGCCAGTAAATATCGCTCTAATACTTAGTTTCAGGTAAGTGACACCACATGTTATCGAAACAAGGGAATATATTTCTTTACTGAATAAAAGATTAACTTGTCATGGCTTGTGCAGTGTACTGGTCACCAGCCCCTTCATGTGTGAATGGCCACAGCTTAAACAAATTTAACATGTCAAATTTAGCATCAGTTATAACTCAGGTCCTCCAAATATCATGCAACATGTCAATTTTTTTTTTTTTCCCATCTAACCATAGAATTGAACATGCACACAGGGAAAACCCAAGGGACGATTAAATTTCTAAACAATGCATTAACTTCTCAATCTACATTGACATGAACAATTGAAGAAGATGTGCAATATCGTAACATTATGACAAGTACAGAGCCAATACATCAACTCTTATGGATTGACATCAACTTGTTCTGGAAAGCTTCGGAAGGAAAGCATTTCTCAAAGGCTTGAGATGAGTCATATATACAAGATATATTATTAGCCAGACTAAGTACATTCCATCTGATAGGGTAGCACCAATCACACATATCAGTTTACTGAATCTATTAGTTCAATAGTTTTAACAAGGTTGGCCCCCCCATTCACAATTTTACATATATGGTCAAGAAATTTCAATCATTTCGGAAGTTGGATGAATTAATTAAGTAGCACTGAATTGAATACTTATGGACAATAATCACATATTTTGGAATATATAATTTCCTTTTTTGGGTTTGTTATGTAAAGGGACCTTTGGAACTGCTAATAATTGACAATCCATGAACTACAATAAGCAATTGGTATTCTTAGAATGTCCCTCCAGCTAAATCCAATAAATTCCACGTTGATAGGCGGGGAAAAAAAAACTAAAACACCTCATATTCCATCTTCTTATCTAAGAGATTTGAACTTATGCTGAAGGAACTTATCCTTATGACGTCCAAGTACCAGGTGAAGTTAACCCAAATACGAACACCACTTAAGCATGATTTCCGGGTGTAAGAATGTTTATCCAAATGAGATTAATAAAATACATAATTTTAACCCATGCAAATGACTGACTTTTGCACCCAAACCATTTAATCACTTAAAAAAGCAAGTAATTATTCCCCATAATTTTTGTTGTTTGCTGTTACAGTACCACAATTTAGACTGTACTACAAAAGAAAATACATCAATCAGAAGTACTTATTCTACTAATCTTTAATGAACATACTGATATAAGATACTATCAAGAGACCTGGCATAGAGCTATAATTCTCAAGCTGATTTTCTCTTCATGGTACTATCTGTGATCATCCAGGAGTCAGGTCTCCCATTCACTGGGTTTAGACTTCAAATTGACTAAAGAGTAAAGTCAAAGGAACACACAGTTCTCTTGCCCTCAAGAGATTAAGCCCCTGCAACTACCACATTCGAATTTCCTTAAAATTCATGCCACTAATAAAAATGAATTTTAATTGTACATCACAGAATCATTGAAATATTGCAAATTTAAGGTAATCAACATAACTGCCATGCAATCCTTTAAACCACACGCCTGTTTTAAATTTAAAAGTAAAATCTCCATCATCCTCTGACTGTTTAAATCTGTTTTCCTAAAACAGTTCAAAACTTCAATCATCATCTCCTTCCTTACCTGTTGGAAACTTCCTTTCACTTTTTTCCATATGCATATGATTTTCCTCCTCTATTAATCTACTAGTAAGATAAGAAGCCAGTGACCCACCATAATCCATGCTGGGAAGTTTCCACAAGGGAAAATAGCACCCAAATTCCTAAGTATCTTGCCCAATAAGCAGTCAAGTCCTAACCTTCCTTCCTTTTTTTTTTTTTTTATTTGGCCTATTTTCTGATGTGGTGCCACATCAGTGCCACATCTGCCATAAACACAAGATTGAAAAAAAAAAATGCCATGTTGGATTTCTGGTGTGCAAGTTGGCAAACTTAGTTGATACCTCACCAGAAGAATTTGACAACATCAGATCCAAAAAGTTTAGTACTTGATTGCACATTTAGCCAAATGTTTAGGACTTTCAGTGCAAATTTTCCTCTCTACCAATTCAGATGTAACCTCTGTCAACCATTGAAGTATTGAGTCATAAGTCGATCATGATTACCTACTCTGCCATCCGGACTATGCCAACAATTCTTGATAGAGAAGATTCCCATAAGCTTTGAGATACTAATTTCTCAATGAGGATTTTCTTAAGATAAAAGCCAAGAGTGTTATATGTTTTCAAATGGAAGGATATCATTTCGACAGTAAGACTTCTTGACTGCTTCATTCAGGCAGCAGAAGCTACGGGTTGTAACTATCCAAATTGACCCTACACTTTATGATGATATACCGGTTGTGTCCAGTGTTGCAAACTGTCTCCAAAATACATATCAAAATAATAGGCAACACATTTGCAACATGCTTCTATGAATCACAAGAAGAACTCTTGTCGCAAAACTTCCAACTCCTGTATTTCCCCCGAAATAGATCATCAAAACGAAATGCCAAACAGATAGCGCGGGTTCCGATGACAAATCAAACTTAGAAACTGGAAGATGACCATTTCCATTTCCAATCGAAATGAAATGGAATGAATGAAAGTCGAGATCATCACCTTCAACACTCAGAATACAGGCGGTCAGGGTTCCCCCATCGCTGCAAACTTTGCCTTCGTCTTTCCCGTTACAAGTCTCGCGGTTTCCTGCCGGCTCACGCGGCTCCTTGTCCTCCTTCTTCTCATCATTCTTTTTCTCTTCCTTCCGTTCAACCGAAGGCGGACTCACGGAAGCACCGCCAGTTTGGCCTTCCAGCGTCGAATTGGACGGAGTCGCGGGCACCTCGCTAGATTTTCCGGCATCGTCAGTTGCCCCATCCGGTTTCTTGGAACCCGAAACGGGACCCGGCGGCGGAGACGCCTGAACAGAACACCATCATCGAAGCCGTCGCTTTCGCTACCACGAGACCGAAAAACTTGCAGACGCGACAGTTCGCATAGCCAAAAAGAGAGAGAACGGACCTGCTGGGGCGGCGGAGAGGAGTTGCCGGATTTCTCCGAATCAGGAAGAGAAGCACCGAAACCGAGAGCATCCGCCGCGATCAAGCACACCAGAACCGCGGCCAGAAACCCATTCTTCGCCATCAGAGCATCAAAAGTCCGCCTCATGCTCGAGCTTCCGAACGGCGAATCACCAGAAACCGGCTCGGCGCCGGGCCTTCCGACTTCATCTCCCGCGAGGCCCCGGCGGCGACCTTCCGGCGGAATCGAGAGCCGAAGGAGCTGCGGGGGGGACCGAACTGGATACGGAGCGAGCGCGGCTCTCGCGCGGCGGCGGAGGAAGCGGCCGCCGGGATCGAGCGGGCGGAGGCCGGAGAGGGTTTTCGACGGAGGCGCGAGGCGGAAGACGACGGTGTGACGGGGTTTACTTCGATACTTCGCTTCGAGTTACGGAAGGAGTTGGATTTAATTAGCATTAATTAAGGTTTGAAAGAGATAAGCCTGCATTAGTTCGTTAATTTAATCGAGGAAAGGGATTTTTCTTTAATAAATAAAAACGACGTTGAAAAGTAAGTGAGATTCTTTTCGCGCGAGTAGCGGTTTGGAAAGGGCCGGTCCGGCCGGGCCTGATGAACCCAAGACGTTGGACCGGAAGGGGAAGTCATCGGGCCCGGGCCCAACAAGCCGCCCGGACGAACGGAGAAATGCGGGCCGCGACAGAATCGATCCGATTCGGTCCATGCAGGTTGGTGCCTAGCCCGGTTCTGAAGAAGAAGAAGGAGAAGAAGCTTTTGATTTATGGAATTTTGCTCGTTGATCAAACTTCATTGCAAATGTGATTCCGAGAATCATAAGTATGATCTCAATCCGAGGCGATCGAGGGAAGGGAGGTCAGTCGTTTCTGATCCTTTATAGAGAACATCCATCGAAAATATATTTTGACAAAACGCATCACCAAACATGTATTAAGCAACCAAATAAGGGAGTATTGTGATTTTCAATATGCTAACTATTCTTGTGTTGTGCACAAATCAGAGTTTTAGAAAATCATTTAGTTTTTTGTTACACTTCTATTACCAAAGCTCCTTTGTCTGTTTGTTTGGATTGAAGATTTGCACTCTTGTCTACCGTGGAAGTGTGCAGAATCCCCGCTCTTTCAAGCTTTATTCATACGATGACAAACCACAATGAAATGGTCAGTACAAAACATAGGGTTAATGTGAGAAAATATTGAGTAGACCCATCTTACCACCACCTCCGAGTCATCCACCATGATGTGAAGCCCGACAACGTCTTGCTCAACTGGTGCGACAACTGAAAGCTCGCCGATTTTGGGTCGACAATTTGGGTTGGCAGCAAGGGTAAGGGAACGACGGAGGGCGTGAACGGAACATATTACTACGTCATGTTGGAGGTATTGCTGGGGAGGGAATCAGCATCCAACAAAGAAAGAAATCAAAATGCCCGTCCAAATCTCCCTTCTAAAATCAAGAACCATCTAAAACTCCAAAAAGATCATAATTTTCTCACCAATTCAAAACCAAAACAAGCAAAATTAGGGATAAATAATTCCAGATTCCTTACAAATTTACTTAAAACCTAGAACCTATCCTCAGGTATAGGTTCCTCATTTTTTAGAATGTAGAATATACTCATGAAATCTAGAACCTAGAGCCTACTTGTCGAAACTTGGAACTTGGAACCTACTATGTCATAGATTCCAGGTTCTAATAGGTTCATTTTTAATTAAACAAAATGAAAATGATCGCAATAATACCAAACAAGTTTTTTTTTTTTTTGATAAGTTAAGTAATATATTGACTTTTAACCAATAATAATACAGTAGGGGGGTCTCGGCATCAAAAAAACTTACACTCATAGTGACAAACATGCCATAACGAGTGGAAAATACCAAACAAATTTGTCATTCAACAATACCGAAAACATTTTAAATGAAGACATTCGTACCGAAAGAGCTAAGTTTCAATCACTAGACTTCATTGTTGTTCCCAAGGAGCAAATGCTTGGGCCCACTGGAGTTGCCATTTTCCTAGCATTATAGTTTCAAATAAGTACAATTAAAATGAGAAGTCATTATGTGAATTGATACGCAATAGAATTCACGAGGGACTAGCATGTCAATCAAGACAATATTCGGGATCATAAAGAAAATGAGAAGCAAGAAAAAGAAAAAGAGAAAGAAAAAAAAAAGAGCTTTTGGTCCTCAAACATCCATGAAGATTTGTTCCAAATTTTGATCACCTGAAATCAAAAGAAACAACAATCATAGTTAATAACTTAACAATAGCTTTGAATCTAAAATTGAAGTGTCGCGTATCAGTTATAAGCAATTGCAACTTATCGTGACTTGATCTCCACCCTTTCCTTCTTTCTTTGGCCCAGTTGTTGGGCCTGGCCACCAGCAGAACAAGGACATGGGCCTCAAGACTTAGGGTTGCTGCTTGAGGGTCTTGTGGGTTTTCCACAGTGATTTGACTAAGGGAAGTTAATGTAATCAACTTATAGCGAACAAAACATCTGTTTCAACTTCAAGCTATAAAAGTGAGGCATGACTTCTTTACTGGGATTGCTGCGTCACCGAAAAAACAAAAGAAAAAAGAATACAAGAGCAGCTCTAAGAATGAAGTAGGAGATTAACCAAAATGTGATAAACGGTGACTCGATTTGGAGTCATTCGGGAATTTTCAATTTCACGTATTTTGATCGAAGATACATGTTAACTTTGAATTGCAATCGAAAACGAAAGCAATGATTAACTTGTTCTGGAATTATTAAATATCCTAGATGCATGCACCCATCTCTCATACAGCACATAGATAAAATTTTTTGGATATTCTATCAGATGGGAACGGACCCATAAGTCTCTTTGTCAAATCTGTTTGTGTGCTCTAAGAATGCCAAAACACTGCATGCAGTAACTCCCACCATTCATGGAAAGATATTGTTTTCAAATAACAATCCTAGCAACTCTGTTGATGCCAGCAAAGCATGTTGTATAGGTGCATACTTCAACTTCGTGCATCAAGTAGTAGACAAGGCATATGTGACTATAACGTAATTAAGTTAAAGAGATTGCGAGTCAAGAAGCGAGTTAAAGTAATGAGCAATCTCGTGCCCTCTCCCTTGCTTTTGGTTCTTTATTTTGGGTGTATGAAACTTCTTTTGCTCGTGTGATCTCTTCCTTTTAATAATCTCTTTCCTTCCAATAGTATGTTTGTTAATGTATATTAACTCACATAGAATAGACTAAGTGATTAAATTAATCCCCCGTCAACAGAAAATGGCTAATGACTACATAGGTACACTTGTCATCAATGTAAGTTTCTATAAATGAATGTAATAAGATCGGCAATTCAATAATGTAGAAATACTCACCAGAATGGAATGTTGCATGATTTTGTACTGTGCTTCTTTGTTTGTTTTTTTCCTTTTGCAAACTTCATCATTTCCAAATCTCTTTTTATATAAGAACATCAACCCATAATTAATTAGAAAGGGGCCTAAATTCTTCTCTGCGCTTGGTAAAATATAATGAACCTAGTTAATAATTTCTCCATCTATACATCCCATAGACGTACTACTATGTGGAAGGCTAGTGATATGAAAATAGTCAGTTGAATAAAATCGATGTAAGGTCAAAACTCAGCATATTCCTCTTGTTTCCTACAGCAGTTACGTGTTGCCTTTTTACTCTATTTTTTTTTTTTTTTGCAGAAAAGAAAAGGTATTGTACAATTGACTCAATAAACTACGTCATCCGTGACCTCTCTCTCTCGAGAATATTCCCAGAATCCATAGTCAATATGTATTATCCTCAAAGTTACTTGGTTTAAGCACAAATATAAAATGTCCATTTGACTTGGACTCATGTTTGGATTGTCACTTCATGATATCTTATTAAAAGAAAGACGTGTTTTTCTTTAGTATATAATAACCAACTCTCAAAATACTTGACTTGGTTACTGACATGGACAGAGAGATCGACTTATGTGATCAATGACCTTGATCCAAAAGACTTGACTTGATTCGTGTCCAGCACTGCAAAAACTGGATGGAGTCTTCCACGATCTCCTTATGTGAGGATTGATTTTCCCTTCTAGACGGGGTCCAATTGCAATAATGGATGCACCTGTCTTTCCTAATTATATTTATGACATGTGGACCTTACATCTGCTGAAAATACATCCTCTGACATGGTGCACATGCATTCACCTAAGTAATGCGACGTGTTCCAATAAAAAGCAGTATGTATTTTCCTTTGTTATATTTGACAGTCAAATTGCAGTAGTTACATTTTAAATACTAAATTGCATTTGCATAACAAAGTCTCAAAGAATATACATTTTAGCCCTTTCGAATTTCTAGAAACTTTTCCTGTGTGAAGTTGGTACGATTTCAACTCTCATCAATTACAAAGAATTTTTTGTAACTTACTTTCATGTTTTAGAGGGAATAATTAGTTGTGTTTTTTCATTCACCTGATTCTCTCACATTTACTTTTCTTCGGTGTTAAAGAGATGGTTTATAACTTAAGCCATCAAATAGAAAGTTCAGAAATCTCTTCTGTATATGGCGATGTTACATTTTGTTGAAGTTGTGACTATTTTAACGCCTACAAAAATGTATCTAGCTCTTAATTCTTTGACTATTGTCATCCTTTGATGACGAGAAAATTTAAGAGTGGTAATTGATTGGTTATTTTTATTATTTCCTCTTGCGAATTCTTACAATTTTCTTCATCTATATAAAATCCCTTAGATGCAATGCAGAATAAATATGAGTTTATACTAAAAAAAGAACCATGATGAATATTCCGGGTAATGGCAGAATTAGGTGTACATCCTATTAATATATGGTTCCTTGCTTTGGTGTTGTTTGGTCTGTTTGGAACTTAGGAAAATTTCAGGACAATTGGGATCTTGTCCTAGTTCAAGTGTGAATGAAAGTCGAGGACTAGAATTTTGTTAGTCTTGCGGAATGAGGACACAAGTGATGAGTTTGACATACAAGAAAAAAACAAAAAACAAAAGGACTAGGTAACATGAGGACAAACACCTCAAGATTTAGACTCGGCACTTACGGGGGTTACGGGTCTTGTGGGTTTTCCGGAGTGATGCGACTAAGGGAAGTCGACGTCATTGGTCAATAGCAGTGGGCAAAGACGAACATCTCTCTGTTTAAAGTTCAACTTCAAGTTATGAAAGTGAGGCATGACTACTCTGCTGGGATAGCTGCTCACCAAAAGGAAAATAAAATAATCTCTAATGATGAAGAAAGAGATTGATCGAAAAGTGGTCCACTTCAGTCGGAGTTATTTGTGGACTTTCAATTTTACCAACTTTAATTGAAAGAAACATTTAAACTTCCAATTGCAATTGAAAATCAAAGCGATCATTAGATTCCCCCTACTAATTAGATATGTTAAATGCATGTCTCCATTTACATATACACCATATGTCATATGAGATGGAAACACAACACGCCCATACACACCTTTGTAAATTTTGTTTGTGTGCTTTAAGAATGCCAAAACTCATTTCGCAAATTTTGCATGAAATAACTCTTGGCATCTTCAAGTAACAATCCTAGGGATTCTTTTGATGCCAACATGTTGTGTTGTGGTGTGATTTGATGCTCACTATCAACTTATGTATTGAGACATAATATGACATACTTATGCATAAACTGGTTTTGTGGCTTCCATGACCAACGCATATCCATAATTTAAACACAGCGGATGTGTAGTGAAGCGTGACTATAGAATTTTCTTGATATGAGCGATCAAATGAGTTTAACATATGCTGGCAATACTATATTGATGATGCATACCTTATGACTTGTAGGAATATATGCATTACCATGATATATGGAAAATGCAATGAATACGATTGTCTTGATACTTATGGATGCACACTCTGTTTCTAAAATCGCATTATATTTTGCTTGATCCAATAGGAGTGGTGATTGTCAATTGATGTACTGTGATTTTGTTCACCCCACTTTTATTACCACTTTAGGTTCCAAGAATAAGAGAATTTGCTCAAGTCACATTGAGAGCGATGTGGAGTGGAATGAGACTCAATTTTAGATTATTTGAGTAAAAGCTATTAAAATGAAATTATGAAGCTCTCATTTTGATTAATTCATAATGCTTTTAACTTTGCTGTTATATATGAAAGGTTTTATTGTATTGATGTTTTCGTAAAATCTCTAAATTTGATCGAAGGTTTCTTCTTTGATTTTGTAGAGGATGACTGGTTATTCCCTCAATTCTTATTATGGATTTGGGTGTATGAAACTTCTTTTGCTCTTGTGATTTCTTCCTTTTAATAATCTCTTTCCTTCCAATAGTATGTTTGTTAATATATATTAACTCACATAGATCAAATTGAGTGATTAAATTAATCCTCCTTCAACTGAAAATGGGTAATGGCTGCATAGGTACACTTGTCATCAATGTAAGTTTCTACAAATGAATGCAGTAAGATCGACAATTCAATAATGTAGAGATACTCACCAGAATGGAATGTTGCATGATTTTCTACTGCGCTTTTTTTTTTCTCCTTTTGCTAACTTCATCATTTCCAAATATCTTTTATTAAGAACATCAATCCATAATTAATTAGAAAGGAGCCTAAATTCTTCTGTGTGCTTGGTGAAATATAAGGAACCTAGTTAATAATTTCTCCATCTATGCATCCCCGTAGACGTACTATTATGTGGAAGGCTAGTAGTATGAAAATTATCAGTTGAATAAAATCGATGTAAGGTCAAAGCTCAGCCTATTCCTATTCCTCCTGTTCATTCACAGAGAATGATCCTACAGTAGCTATCGCATTGCTTTTTTTCTTTTTGCAGAAAAGAAAAGGTATTGTACAATTGACTCAATAAACTATGTCATCCGTGACCTCTCGAAAATATTCCCGGAATCCATAACATCAATATGTATTATCTTGAAAGTTACCTGATTTAAAGCACAAATAGAGAATGTCCATTTGACTTGGACTTATGTGTGGATTGTCACTTCATGATATCTTATTAAAAGTAAGAACGCGTTTTTCTTTAGTATATAATAACCGACTCTTAAAATACTTGACTTGGTCAATGGCATGGACAGAGAGATCAACTTGTGTGATTAACGCCTTGATCCAAAAGACTTGACTTGGTTCGTGTCCAGCACTGCAAAAACTGGATGGAGTCCTCCACAATCTCCTTGTGTGAGAATCGATTTTCCCTTCTAGATAGGGTCCAATCACAATAATGGACGTGCTTGTCCTTCCTGCTTATTTTTATGACGTGTGGACCCCATATCTACTGAAAATACATCCTCTGAGATGGTGCACATGCATTCACCTAAGTAATGCGACATGTTCCAACCAAAAGCAGTATGTATTTTCTTTTGTTATATTTGGCAGTCAAATTGTAGTAGTTACATTTTTAATACTAGAATGCATATGCATAACAAAGTCTCAAAGAATATACATTTTAGCCCTTACAAATTTCTAGAAACTCTTAATGTGTGAAGTTGATACGATTTCAACTCTCTCATCAACTGTAAAGAATTTTTTGTGACTTTCTTTCATGTTTTAGAGGGAATAATTCAGTTATGTTTCTTCATTCATCTGATTCTCTCACATTTACTTTTTTTTCGGTGGTAAAGAGACGGTTTATAACTTAAACCATCAAATAGAAAGTTCGGTTGTCTCTTATGTATATGGCAATGTTGCATTTTGTTGAAGTTGTGACTATTTTCACGCCTACGAAAATGTTATCTAGCTCTTAATTCTTTGACTACCGTCATCCCTTGATGATGAGAAAATTTAAGAGTGGTAATTGATTGGTTATTTTTATTATTTCCTGTTGCAAATTCTTATAGTTTTCTTCATCTATACAAAATCCCTTTGATGCACTGCAAAATAAATATGAGTTTATACTAAAAAAAGAACCATGATGAATATTCTGGGTAATGGCAGAATTAGGTGTACATCCTATTAATATACGGTTGCTTGCTTTGGTGTTGTTTGGTCTATTTGGAACTTTGGAAAATTTCAAGACAATTGGTTGTTCTAGTTCAGGTGTGAATGAAAGTGGAGGACTAGAATTTTGTTAGTCTTGCGGAATGAGGACACGAGCGATGAGATACGAAAAAAAAAAAGAAAAAGAAAAAAGACATCAGGTAGGATGAGGACAAAGACCTCAAGACTTAGACTTGGCGCTTGCGGGTCTTGCGGGTTTTCTGGAGTGATGTGACTAAGGGAAGTTGATGTTATTGGTTAATAGCAATGAGCAAAGGCGAACGCCTCTCTATTTAAAGTTCGACTTCAAGCTATGAAAATGAGGCATGACTACTCTGCCGGGATAGCTGATCATCAAAAGGAAAATAAAATAATCTCTAAGGATGAAGAACGAGATTGATCGAAAAGTGATAAACGTTCATTTGAACCGGAGTTATTCATGGATTTTCAATTTCACTGACTTTAATTGAAAGAAATATTTAAACTTTTAATTGCAATTGAAAGTCAAAGCGATCATTAGATTCCCCCTACTAATTAGATATGTTGGATGCATGTGTCCATTAACATGGACGCCCGATATCATATGAGATGGGAACACAACACACCCATACACATGCAATAACTCTTGGCATCTTCGAGTAACATTCCTAGTGATTCTTTTGATGCCAACATGTTGCATTGTGGTGTGATTTGATGCTCACTATCAACCCACGTATTGAGACATGATATGACATACTTATGCACAAACTGGTTTTGTGGCTTCCATGACCAACACATACCCATGATTTAAACACAGTCAATGTGTGGCGAAGCGTGACTATAGAATTTTCTTGACATGAGCGATCAAATGAGTTTGTCATATGCTGGCAATACTATATTGATGATGCATACCTTATGACTTGTAGGAATATATGCATTACCATGATACATGGAAATTCAATGAATGCGATTGTCTTGATACATATTGATGCACACTCAGTTTCTAAAACTGCATTATATTTTGCTTGATCCAATAGAAGTGGTGATTGCCAATTACAGTACTATGATTTTGTTCACCCCACTTTTATTACCACTTTAGGTTACAAGAATAAGGGAATTTACTCAAGTCACATTGAGAACAATCTAGAGTGGAATGAGACTCACTTTTAGACTATTTGAGTAAAAGCTATTAAAATGAAATTATGAAGCTCTCATTTTGATTAATTCATAATGCTTTTAACTTTGTTGTTATATATGAAAGGTTTTATTGTATTGATGTTTTCGTAAAATCTCTAAATTTGGTTGAAGGTTTCTTCTTTGATTTTGTAAAGGATGACTAGTCATTCCCTCAATTTTTATTATGGATTTGCGTTGTGACAACTCAAATCACCTACCAATATGTATTTGGGCACTATAATATTACCAACTTTTGTAACAATTTATCAACATTTATTTGTGTAGTTTGTCATCCTATTAAAGTTACGAAATGTTTGTATGGAATTACTATTGAGTTTACCAATGATAGACTACGGAAGAAAGAAGTCTTGTATTAGATGTATACAGCTTAAAGAAGTAATTGATAATACTTAGTTGGCCGTTAATCCATGTTTTAAACTTTGAAATGAATGTCGATCTAAGTAGGTTCAATAGTTATAAGCTCCCACTTATGAAACTATTGGACATTATGGTGTTTCTTGAAATTTGAGTGATTTTACCAATTTTTCTTCGATTGACTTAACAAGTGATTTTAGTTTTATCTGTTGTAGTGAATGGAACACTATAATTAAGGTTGTTATTTAAAAATTGGTAACTTAGTTAAGATCGTAATTTGAAATAGATGATATATTTATAGACACACATTTTGACGAAAAGTTAAACTTGTATGACTATTACCTAGACCCAAAATACTTTGACTTGGTTCGTGTCCAACGCTGCAAAAACTGGAGAATTTCTCCACAATCTCCTCACTAGTGCGTTGACTTGCCCTAATTTGTAGATGATTCATTTTTTCTTCTAGATGGGGCCCGGTCATCATTTTACGCGGTCTAATTGCAAGAGTGGACGTGCCTTTTCTTCCTGATTATGATTATGACACGTGGACCTCACATGTGTTGAATATACATCCTTTGATATGATAAACATGTGTACGCATAAGTAAATCTCCCGTTGCCCTTCTATTTAAGTGATTTGAGTTTCCTAAGAGAACCCTCAAACGCTCTCAAAAGCTTACATCTATTCTCTCCTTTGTTCCTTATGGGGAGATACTATTCCAAAGTGCTTGCACTAGTAATCCTATTACTTATTTTAGATCATTCACGTGTATGCTTTTGCAAAAATTCAACATCCATTTGCATAAAACAAGAAAGAGAAGCTTTGCTCCAGCTTAGACAAAGCCTCTCAGACCCATTTCGCTTACTTTCTTCTTGGAAAGGTGAAGATTGCTGCCAATGGAAAGAAGTCACTTGTGATGGAGTGTATGGTCATGTTGTCAAGCTCCAATTCTTACCCCAGATTGCAAGAGACTATAATGGTGCTATTGTTAGTCCCGTAAAACAGACGCTCTCCATGACTGGTAAGTTGAACTCTTCTTTACTCAACTTGACCTACTTGAACTACTTGGACTTGAGTGGCATCCATTTCAATCATGGAATACCTGAATTCCTCGGTTTGATGAAAAGATTGAGGTTCCTCAATTTGTCATCTGGCAACTTTCATGGAATAGTCCCTCGGCAATTGGGAAACCTCACCGAGTTGGAAGTCCTTGATCTACATGATGATCTAGGATTTTTGGCTATTGATGATATCCAATGGGTTTCTTATCTTCGGTCACTAAATTATCTCGACATGAGTGGCTTAAACATTGCCATGCAAATAGACCTCTTGCAAGTGATCGGCATGCTCCCGTCTTTATCACATTTGAGCTTTTCAGCTTGTGCACTTTTCAAATTCCATCTTTCTTCAACTTGCTTTGCAAACTCCAGTTCTCTTGTTCATCTTCAGTACCTTGATCTTTCATACAATCTCCTTGAAGGTCCTATCCCCAAAAGTATACTCCAAAATATGACTTTTCTCCAACATTTGGATCTTTCAAGGAACTCTTTCCACTCTCCGATTCCTATGTGGTTTGACAAGTTTACAAGCCTTGTTCATCTCAATCTTGAGGGAAATCTTTTTCCCAGCATCGAAGGAGGCTTATTCTCATTCTTGAAGAGTATGAAGTACCTAAAATCATTGTGTCTGTCTCGTAACCAAATTAAAGAAGAGATTTCGACATCTCCAGGAAATTCATCAAGATTCTTCGATTATAACTTAGAGAGTTTAACGATATATCATAATAATCTTAGCGGTGCTTTGCCAAATTGGTTGGTGAACTTTATACACTTAAGGTACTTAGAGCTTGGCAACAATTTCTTCTCAGGTCCAATTCCTAGAGTCATCGGAGCATTGCCAAACTTGGTTACAATAGATCTTTCAGATAATCGATTGAATGGGACCATTCCTTCATCACTGGGTTTGCTGTCATCATTGAGATGGTTAAATCTTTCAAATAATCGATTGACTGGGACCATTATATTGCCATTGGGTCAATTGTCATCATTGAGATTGTTAGATCTTTCTCATAATCAATTCTATGGGAAAATTCCTGAGTCATTAGGGCAATTGCGGTTCTTACAAGACTTGCGTCTTAATAGTAATCGTTTGAGCGGCACTATACCCAATAAGTTTGGAGAACTTTCCCATCTTTCGGTTCTATATCTTTTTAACAATTCTTTGGAAGGGCAAATTTCGGAAATCCCTTTTTCCAATTTAGGAGGCTTAAGGATTTGGATATCAGTGACAACAAGCACTTGACTTTTAAGGCAGAACATAGCTGGATACCACCTTTTCAACTAGTATCTATTCGGATGAATTCCTGTAAATTCAAGACTGTGTTTCCCCAATGGATGCAGACACAAGTCAAAGCTAACGATATATCTCTCTCAAATGCTTCAATTTTTGGGACTTTGCCTAAATGGTTAGCCAACATGACATTTGGCCAATTCAATCTCTCATACAATCAAATCACGGGACCCTTGCCAAACATGTCTTCTCACTGTTCCATTTTAGATCTCTCCCACAACTTGATCTCTGGACCTCTTCCAACCAATATTGGTGAGATGTACCTAGAGACTTTGTATCTCAATGATAACAGCATCAATGGCACGATACCATCATCTTTATGTGAAGAGGGTTTGTTTGATCTAAATCTTGGCAATAATAAGCTATTCGGCAGTATTCCCGATTGTTGGAAGGGTTTGACTTTGTCTCACTTGACTTTGTCATTCAATGAGTTGTCTGGAGTAATTCCAAGCTCAATTGGATCCTTACGAGGACTTTCAACCCTACACTTGAATGGAAACAATCTCAATGGGGAGCTTCCTCTGGCTATGGGTAATTGCAAAAGTTTGATAATTTTAGACCTTGGAGAGAATAACTTTTCCGGAAATATTCCGACATGGTTCAACCAAAGCTTGTACATCTTGCAGATCTTGAGGCTACGAAATAATAGTTTTACCGGCAACATTCCTCCGCAACTTTGCTCACTCTTATTATTAAAAATATTGGATATGGCAGCAAACAATTTGACTGGAACGATCCCATCTTGTCTTGGCGATATATATGGCATGCAAAATTCAAATCGAAGCTTTCTACATGTTCTGGAGGGGAATAACCTAACTGGTCTAGTGTGGAGTAAAGAACTATTTCATCCGGAGTGGAGTAAAGAACATGTGGTTGAAATCATGAAGGGAAGATATAATGAATACACCAAAATTGATCTGCAACTTGTGGTCAATTTGGATTTGTCAATCAACAACTTGACTGGGTCGATTCCCGAAGAACTTACTTTCCTCTCGAACATGCATGGTTTGAACTTGTCACACAACTTGCTCTCTGGAGACATCCCCATTAGCATCGGGGACATGATGTCACTGGAGTCTCTTGATCTTTCCAACAATCACCTCTCAGGATCAATTCCTCAAAGCATTTCATCATTGACATATCTAAGCCACCTCAACCTATCACACAACAACTTTAAGGGGCAGATTCCAAAAGGCAATCAAATCCAAACCCTCGACGATCCTTTTATTTATGCAGGCAATCCTCTACTATGTGGTGATCTTTTGAGAAGAGAATGCCCTGGTTCCGAGGCACCTCAAGTACCGAAAATCTCTCATCCTAAAGATACACATGGAGAAGATAAGCTTGAAGAGGCCTTGTTCTACGTGGTCGTAATGTTTGGAGCTGCGACTGGGTTTTGGGGCTTTTTTGGAGTTTTGCGGTTCAAGAAGGACTGGAGGCATGCATATTTCAGCTTTGTGGATCAAGCAATAAATAAGGTACATGTGGCTATAGCGGTGAAGGTGGCAAATTGGAAGAGACTCAGACAGTCAAGAAGTGCCTAAGTATTGAGCAATCTCATGCTCACTCCCTCGCTTTTGGTTCTTCATTTTGGGGGTACGAAACTAATTTTCCCCGTGTGATTTCTTCCCACTATTAGTTTTTTCCCTTTCAGTAATTTTCTCATTGGTGTATTTGAATGAGTGTGTTATGAGGTGTTCAACTTTGTCCTGATCGCGAACTCTTAATAATCTTTTCCCTAAAAAACACCCACACTCACTTCATAAAGCATATACTAATTGCCCAAAAAAGGAAAAAAGAAAAGGAAAAGAAAAGAATAAAGGGTAGTTGTGTTGTTTTGTATAAGATAGCACTATGCCATAAAAAGTATAAGGCACAAGCACAAGATAGAGTGCATAATGAAGATTTTGTAAATTTATATTGACTTATAGCCAAAAACAGTGGTATTAATTTGAAGCAAGACTTCATATGAAAGATAACAAAATGAATCTTTTCATCTTTGGGGAACAGGTTCGACACCAATATTCAAACAGCACAGTGGATACCGAAAATGTTGTCTATGTCCGACCACAAGGAATTGTAACGTTGAAAAGGAAAAAAAGACATTATCTTCTGAAATTTGATTCACAGCCCACACTAACAATTGGCATCATTTGTATTATGTTCAAACAACTTCAGATCTAGGCAATAACATAGACTTGCTCATAGCCATATCTCGGAGAAATATGAACAAACAGGTTGCATGCATGCGACTGGGAAATGAGATTAAGCACATGCAACTCGAATATAAGACCAGGTTTCGTACACAGTCAATTCAGGACATATGCAATCAACGAAGTGAACTCAATCGGAGCCGATTTGATCTTAACAGAGAAGATGAGATCTCTGTTTTTCTCGTTCACAGAACAGAACTACAAAATGCTTCATAACATTTGCACTCTAGACATACCCATGAAATCATCTACTTCCTACGACACAAAAATTCAGTCAGTATAATCGACTCTTTCCATCTTCATCAGATCTCTCTCATAAGCGTGAACCCAACAATTAGCAGCTCTCACACAAATCAATTTCCACAAACCCCTCATAGGCACTTTCACCGATCAAACGGAAGCAAATGCCTAACAAGATCACGACCCAAATCTTTCCAGTACACAGCAATCCCCGTTCAACACCGATTCAACCACATCCTCAAAACCATCGACTGCCCATCATTTCTAAAGCCCAAACAAAGGCCGACCCCGGCTCAAGCTCCGACCTTTCCGCCTGTGGACACGAAAGCAAGACAAAACAAAGAAAACCCAGATAGAGATACCCACAAAGAGAGAGAGAGAGAGAGAGAGAGAGAGAGAGAGAGAGAGAGAGAGAGAGCTTACGAAGAAGAGATCGAGGAGGACGTGATCAGGGAGCCGGGAGAGATCGGAGAAGTGGGCGAGGTTGAGGACTGCCGACGGTGGAACAATAGCAGCGTCGCGGTGGCAGCCCGGTAGCAGCTTGTCGTTGGGAGGGGGCACCCGCGACGGCGAGAGTCGGCAGCGTCGTCAAATGGAGCGGCGGCGGTGTCGGCGGCGACGTCGTGGGTCGTCACGACGGCGTCGAGGGCGGCGAGCAGCATGGGGTCGTCGGGGGGTGGAGCGTTGCAGAGAGGAAATAGAAAGAAAAGGGGAAGTGAAGAAGACTGAAGATTGAAGCAAAATTAGAGTTTCTATGTTTAGGAATTCCGATTCCGATTCCCAAAAAATGGAACCAAGAACCAGAACCTCGCTCTCTAGAGTTAAATACCGAACCGGACCACGGGTTCCAATTCTGTATAAGAACCGTGCTCATCCCTGGCAAAATCCCAGTAGGAAGAAACTAAAGATGACCCCTCCCCTAACTCCACTAGAAAAAAAAAAAAAAATTCCAATTCACAATCAAGCAAGGAACCGTGATTCTGGTGTGTTTGATCGGGCCCAACAAGCGGCCCGGGTGAACGGAGAAATGTGGGCCGTGACTGAATCAATCGGGTTCGGTCCATAAAGGTTGTTGCCTGGCCCGATGCTTCTGAGAAGAAGGAGAAGTTTTCGATATATGGAATTTTGCTTGTTGATCAAATTTCATCAGAAATGTGATTCCGAGATGTGTAAGTTTGCTAACTACTCGAGGCGATCGAGGGAAGGAACTTGGGTGTTTCTGATCATTTATAGGGAATATGAATCGACAAGATATTTGATAAAATGAGTCACAAAACGCAAATTAAACAACCAAGTAAGGGATTATTGCAATTTTCAATGCTCTAACTATTTTTGTGGCATGCACAAATCAAATTTTTCGAAAATCGAATAGTTTACTGTCAAAATTATATTACCAAAGCCCCTTTTCTTTTTGTATGGATGGAAGATTTGCACTCCTGTCAATTGTAGAAGTGTGAAAAATCCCTACTCTTTTGGGCTTCATTCATATGGCGAAGAACCCTAGTGAAATGTAAGGACAAAATTTAAATTTTTTTTTTTTTTTTGAAAATATGATTTCATTCATTTCTTAAAATTATATTGTAGAGGTTCATAAAAAGTTTTCAGCCCTAGCGAATTCCAAATCATTACGGAAGGAAGTAAATGCCAGAATACAAATAAAAAAGCATAGTTTATAGCTAGAAGCACACTTTCATCCTTCAAGAATAGATTTGTCAATGTAAATGTTCGGCGGTTGATCACTAGATTAAGTGATAAGCATACGCTAAGATCTCCCGTGCATCTAAGTTTAACGTCCTCATTATCATCATAGTGCAAAACCAACAACAATATGTTGAAAAGAACACGGATCAAATACCTATAAGGAACTCTCAGATCTATATCTAGATTTAGATTGGGAGAGTAAAATTTCTAGATATAGACCTCAATCGAAATTGAGAGAGGAGAGTAGCTTAATCTTGGAGAGGTTTTGGAGCCACGTCATGCACATCCTCCTTGGTGGCTATTGACCGGACAAATAGTTGAGCTAGTCTCCATGGTCACTCAAGAATAGTTGTAGAAGTTTATTCACATACACAAACTCCCAAAACAGATTAGAAGAGAAGAAAAGACAATTAAAGCAAAAAAGAAGAAAATAAAATCAACACTAAGCAGCTCTGAGCTTCAAAAACTAAACCTGAGAGCCTATAGAAGAGCTTCGGACAAAACCTAAGGTTGATGTGAGAAAATATTGTTGCAACCTCTTAGAGCCCTTCATGGGGGCGTTGAGTTTAAGCTTAGTCTGAGCTTTTTTAAGCCTATCAATTCACGACTTAAGTCTGAGTTTTTAACTTGCAATCTATTTCATTTAGGAATTGCCATTAATCAGTTTGCGGTAAGTTAATTAGAAATCTAAGTAAAATATTGGAAGAAATTTTTTACTCCTATGCAACTAGAGAAATTAAATCCCTAGTTAATCAACTAATGCCCATTTAACATCAAGTAAAGCATTTACACAGCATTTTATACCAATCACGAGTCCTATGACTCAATTCCTAACCAGGTTGAGGAAATAGTAATCCACGCATCATAAGAGCGCAATTAAAATAAAAGAAAGGAGGAGGAAGGAGATGGGATAGCTAGGCCGGGGCGAGATGGGGAAGCTGGGGTGAGCTGGGCCTCTGGCTTGCGCGGAGAAAAGGAAAGATAAGTGGGCTGGGGCGAAAGCCCAACCCCGAGCCGGCGTCGACTCTTTCCCTTTTTTTTTTATAAAAAAATATTATTTTTTACTTAACCAAAAATGTAAAATTAGGGGAAAATAAAAGACTTTATTGATGCAAATAATATTAATGGCTACGTGATGTGAACATCCTTCTTGGTTAAGATAGAATTGGTTCCTAATTTTCTACGTATTCTAATCCTAAATATTTAGTTGAAATTTAGGTGAATAGGCTTGTTTTGCCACATTAGCCTTAAGTCACACTTTTCAGAAGTTGAGAGCCCGCAAAAGAGCTTCGGACAAAACCTAGGGTTAATGTAAGAAAATATTGAGTAGGCCTATTTTGTCATATCAGCCTAAAGTCAAAATAATCAATAATTGCCACTCACACGGGTGAGGTACCATGGTCAATCTCGTCTTTCTCTTTTGCACCTTGCACTAAACATGGCCAAGACACTCACCATAGGCCTCATGACTTCTATCCCAGCATTCTCTCTCCCAACCATGCATCTTCAACGCCTTCGACCTCTCGGACTGCCTCTTCCTCGTCCTCAAGCTCTACTACCGCCACACCCTCTTCGACCTCATGGCCCATCGCGCCCCTCTTTGTGCTCGAGACCTCCCATTTCGTTAAACAGGCGCACTACCACCGCCTCCGAATCGTCCACCGTTCTGCTCGACTGGTGCAACAATCTGAAGCTCGCTAATTTGGGGTCGATGATCTAGCTTGGCACTGGGGGGTAAGGAGACGACGGAGCGCGTGATGGGGACGTCGTACTACGTCACATTGGAGGTGCACCTGGGAGGAAACCAACATCCAACGAAGAAAGAAACCCATCCAAATCTCCCTTTCAAATCCAGAACTGTCTGAAGCCCTGAAAAAAAAATCAAATTTTTCTCACTAATTTAGAACCAGAACAAGCAAAACCCCAATAGGAAGAAATTCTAGATGACCCCTCCCTAACTCCACTAGAAAAAAAAATAAAATCCAACTCACAGTCGGGCAAGGCTAGCGAGAGGATGCCGCGGTTGGTAGCGGGGGCTTCATTGGCATGGCTGACGGTGGCGGTGACTGAAAGAAAGAATGGACGGAAAGTGAGCCAAGAGACAAGAGACTGAAAAGTGAGCCCTATCTGGACACGTGGTGATTACTGAATGGAGTGACTTATCGTGGCCAGATAGATTTACTTAATATTTTCTTGACGTGACATGTATTGTGAGACCCCAATTTCCTTGATTCATAAAGAACAACTTCTTCTGTCTTTTGATATCGGGATAGTCAGATTTCGATGCCTTTTCAACTTCGATTTAGCACTGAATCAACTTTCTTTCCGAAACTCAGAGAAAGAGAAGCACCAAAACCGAAAGCATCCACCACGACCAAAATGTACTCAAAATGTTCCTGGGCGGTCTTGGTGAATTATAGTGATAAACTGGTTTACGCTTCCCTTTAAATCAAGTATTTGCTCTATACCCACAAAAAGATCAAAATGCAGTGAGCATCACACATTTAACAAATATTATACTCGATCTTAGTCAAAAGGCTGAGAAAGGCATGCTTAGGTAGGAGCATGGTTGGTTTTTATTCCCTATCCCTCTTACTATCTTGATCGGTTAAATTTAACTGAAACCCTACATGATAGTGTCGGGCATAAGAATGATCGGATACTTATTGAAAGGACTTAATTGATTCATTTGCTACATTTACAGGGCTGAATTTGCCGAGTTAAGAATAAAGGAGAAAAGTGAATTGGAGAATCTTTTTTATGTATTTTGATACATCATAATGAAGAATACATTAGCTTATTTATAGGCTTTATGAGATGATTATCTAAGGTAACATATATCAATCAAGATATATACAATGAAAAGAAGATATATGCACAACCTTGAGATACATACACACACATATATAATCATCGCAATTATCAAATATCTCTAATATAGAAAATTATCTTAGAGAAACCCATAATTATCTTTAACATCCTCTCAAAAGCATGATTAAGTCATCCGGAGTTTGAAATCAAGGGGAACAGTGACACAAACACTTGTTTCTTCATGAATTCAGCACTCAATAGATTTGAGGTGGAGCAACGTTGTTAGGATTATGTGCACAAATACAATGAAACATGGAGAGTAAGGTGAGAAGGAGAAATTGAGACATCCAGTAGATGATTCCACTATAATTGGCATTTCCCACCTCTATGTTACCACACTCAATTACAAGAAAAATAGATTATATATAGGTGACCCAAGAAAACTTTAGGGATTGAGAAAGTCCTTGGCCACTTGATAGTTATTTATGGATCCAAGCCTAAACTATTAATAAAATACAATTCCAAACTATAAAAGCCATTTGGTAGCCGAGGGCACTGCCCCCATCCCTAGCCCAAGGACCCCTGTGCTTTTCTATGGTGGAAATTATGAACCATACCTCAATAGGTGCATGGTGACGCATGTGATGGCTCCAAGCTTCTGTTGACAACAAGATTTCAATATGTTGCTCTTTAACGGTGAAGAGTTTGGTGTTGGTGTTGGCTTTTCGAAACAAGAAGTGAAAAGTCAAGAATTGAAGGCCAAAAGCATGCATCCTTTGCGGTCAACTATGCTATCGGAACAATAACTGAACAAATGTGGCCAATATGGTTAGCATAGCTATAGCAATCACAATAAGCTAGATTTTGCTAAGTGAAAGTTATTGTACAAAGATGCATTTTCATGGCATCAAAAGCTCAACTTGGCGATGCATTGCCGATGTCGTAACATTATCATTGTGGAATTTACTTAGACGGAAATGAGGCACTTGTAACATTACCATCATGGAGCTTACTTAGATAGGAATGATGGGTGCATTGGATGCGAAGTGTACCCGGTGAAATGGGTTGTCTTAGGAAAGGAGGCTATGATATTAAGTTAAGATAAATTGAAAAAAGTGAAAATGGAGAATTTTCTATGTACTTGGATATTTTATAATGAACAATATATTAGCCTATTTATAAGGATTACAAAATGACTATATAAGGTAACATATATCAATCAAGATATGCATAATAATAATAGTAAAAAGATATACACATAATCTTGAGAGATGCATAGAATGAATAGAATTATCAAATATCTCTAATGTATGAAATTATCCTAAAGAAGTTCCTAATATCCTTAACATGCCAAATTAACTGCATTTGAGCATAAGTTTCAAGCGATTACCCCCATGTTTGTAAGTGCTTGACGCTTTAGTTGAATTTAACCTCAATGTAAGAACCACAATACACACAAAATTTGTTGGAAAAATATTAAAGAATATGAAAAATAAGAATGATTGGAAATCTATTGTAAATTATGAAAAAAATAATATAAATTGTTTGAGGCATACAAATACTGTCCTTAAAGATAATTATGCCTCTCTGAATACAAAACTTGATGTGATAGGTTCTTGCGGTGATTCTTCTAAGATACAATGACCTTCTTTTTCACTCTACACAAAATAATATAAGGAATAAGAACAATATTATGTGTATAAGCTAAGAAATTAAAAATGAGAAGGAAAGTAAAATTCTCTTTTAATTTGATATATAGTCAAGAATTGTGGTTTGAAGTTTTTCTATTCAAATGAAAGAAAGAGCCATTAAGAAACCATTATAAATCAATTTATAATCAATAAATCGATAATTGTTATAAAGTCGTTATAAAATAATGGAGAGTTTATGAAAAAATAAATTATGTTACAAGGCCTCACAACACTATTACACAACCGTTATAAAGCCGTTATACAATAGTTACAAAACTGATTGCATTCGCCTTGACAAAACCATTGTTAACCATTATGAAAAATTATAAAACAGTTATAGAATAATAGCTTTCATGACTGTCATAATTTCTATAAACCATATTACTTTCAAAAATTTCAACACTGTTAATATGCAACACAACGATCATGCAATTGTACTTACTTACTGTAAACTTTTACCTGATGACTTGATGCATAGTCAGTGAACCACAAACACTAAGCTTCTGACCATTCAAGGATAAAACGTGTAATTAAAGATCAATCCGTCACAAACTTGATTGTTATCATCATTATCTTCATGCATGTTAGGTTCTCTTTCATGATCGAAAGTAGTAGGTGAAGTCTCTCTATTTAGTATTTATACGTATCGCCATCGACCCCAAAGGTAGTCAAATGACGGAACGCGTTGTCAAATCGTCGATGGCAACATCAAACCATCCAGTCGTATGTTTGGTGTGCTTCTTTGGGCACTCCAATTGATAAAGAACTTTGGCTATATCTTGTGGAATCGTGTGCTAATTATAAATCAATTCATACGCAAGAAAGCCGAAAGCATTCTTAGATCTTGATTGAATCACCCAATCATAAAGCGGGAGTCTCCAACCACCGCAGTATCAAGGTGTAGATTCGCTCTTAGATCACGAATGATATTGCCTAATTTAAGAGGTATACATACACTGTGCATCACGCACTACTTGCGAGCCTAAAATAATAATCAAGTCATGCCCATTAGTGTTTTGAATATTACAAACATGTCTGTTTGCCAATGCCTTTTTCTTACTCTATAATTTCTAGCGCAATTCCCAAGTATAAAATGCTCCTCACATTTAAAGGAAAATGTAAATACAATTCATTTCTGAAAAAGGAATGCTAAATTACTCAAAGATAGTTTCATATCAATCGCCCTAAGACCTGCGTATGTTTACCCTTTGCTCGACCGTTTCGTTATGAAATTCTTGGATAAAAACGATGAGTAATAGTACCATTTTGGGTAGAATTTTAAGAAATTATTTGTCTCTATATCCCATGACATTATCAATACAAAAAACCTTGAAAACAGTTGAATGGATAAAGAAGGTGAAGAGAACAACACATTCGAGGACAGCCTTGGAGAAAGTAAGGCCTAAACAACGCGCAGCATTTCGAAATACCGAGAGTACCGGTCAAAAAGTAACTGAACTGGACGGAAAAGGTAGAGAACTGGTCTGGCAGGCTACACGAACCGATTCGTTCGGTTGAGGAGAAAACCAGCTGACGCAGATGCACAATTGACAGATATAGAGAATCTCCTAATTATTTCAACACAATCTTAATTTACAAATGTTATATTTTTCCTATAAAGTTTAATTTTATGACAGATGGAACAACTTCATATCGTGGGAATCAACAATCGAGAAATAAAAAGAAGATTAAGAGAGATTCCTGTCTGGAGAAAATCAGTCGCCGCTTGCTTTGGTGCGATTGTCCTACTTACACTAACTCCGATTTAGCTTTGGCTTATATCATGCTATCATGCACATGGAAGGGAAAGATTTCTTTCTTTCCTTTCATATATATAATTGAAATTATATTAGAAAAGAGCGATGAAATGATTAAATTAAAATAGATTAAATTCATCAATTTGAATTAAATGATTTCCAATCCGACCTAATCCAATAATTTGACGGACCTATTCACCACCTAGGACATACCGAACCCAAAATCCGAAGTGAAAAAGCTTCTCTGTCTCCATTTCGCCAGCCGCGTCTCCACCAAGCTCCCACCACGAGCCTCGTCACCTGCGAGCTTAGCAACAGTACGAGAAGGTCACTGTGGAGGTCAAACGTGTTGTCGACGGAGGCCATACGAGCTCTCCAGTCCGTCAAGCTGGCCAAATCCACTCTTCGGTTGAACCACGCCCTCGGCACGATCCTCGCTTGGCTCTTGAAATCCGATCTCTTGAACGCCTTCCCCGAGCTCAAGAGACGGAACGAGGGTGACTTGGCCTCAAGGCATCGCCTTTTTCGCGCTCAGGGTCTTCCCTTGTTGGAGTTTGTGGTTCTTGGTCTTTATATTCTTTGCTTTTCTTGTTGGTTTTCGAATCCTCTCGTTGTAACTTTGGCGTGTGGTATGAACAATATGGCTGTAAAAATAGGAATTGGAAGTTTAGAAGGCCATTTTTGGTGTTTGTGTGAGTTGCATTATTCGACTGTAGCAGATGCTCTAACTGGTATGAGCAGAGCAAGTGATCCGGCAATTGAGCATTGCTCTGAAGTTTAAGTGAACTCGTTTTTCGCATTGGTCATCCGTGATTCAACCGTTACATCGAGCTAGTGAGTAGCGTGGGTGATTTGTAGAAAGCGTGTGGAGCGTTGACTGATGAGATTGGCTGTAGTGTTGACTGATGGGACTAGCTTACCTTGCAAAAATGATTCTTGTAGGCTTTTTATGGCCCTATAGATTATAACCATGTATAGGATTTTCTGAGTTTGAGTCTGGGTACTCTTTTTAATCTTCTACATTAGGCACTCGCAAAGAAAGAAGAATTGCCGTGAAGATTAATTTTAAATTAAAAGATAATAACTAATAAAATTGGGCAGCAATGCAGGTTTTGCATGTTTCATCAAGGGAAACAGCATTGGCCAAATTCAAACTAATATTCGCATTAGTATTTTGAGGAAAAAAAGAAATAAAGTAATACACTCACCGTGTACATACGGGTGGTGTGAATTCTGGATGCACTATTTCAATATTTCCTTTTTACTGTTCTCATTCTATCTAAAAGGACTCCAGCTATGGGTCTTCGAATGCATGTGCAAGGAGGAATGGTGTGAAACTGATCTTGCATTGCGTTGGGACATGATCCAACTATTGGGAAAGAACAAAATGGTTGCACTTGCTGAAATTGTTTTCTCCGGACTTCTGAAATAAGGGATTGAACCTGACACGAGGGCTTATGCCGAGATGATTGGAGCATATCTAAGAGCGGACATGACTGAAAAGGTAACGCAGACTTATGAGAAGATGAAAGTGGCTGGCTTTACCCCAAATGAATTTACCCTGATGATTCTCATAAGAAATCTAGAGAAGGCCGGAGAAAGAGATTTGGTAGAGTTCGAGAAGAGAGATTGCGTTGAATATTTGGATTCTCCTAAAATGTTCCTAGAAGATGTCAACAGAAAATTTGTAGGAATTCACTCTTCCATACTCATTCTAGCATTATCTTCTCTATATGCCTATCTTTCTGCATGGGCTTCTCTGTGATCCTTCCTGTTTTAACCAGCTTTGGGATTATCTTTTGATACAAATGCTCATGTCTCTTGGACGATATCTGGATATGAATTTTCTTTAAGGGCAGTCATCATTGCTCAAAAATGAATGTTTGATAAAACATTAACTAGATCTTTATATTCTTGGCGGGAGAATTACCAAAAAAGTCCTAAATCTATTGCAATTTTGCCAATTCAGTTCAAAACTTTTTTTTTTTGCCAATTTAGTCCTAAACCTTTTATAATTATGCAAATTCAGTCCATCCGGCCAAAATTGGCTGGCCGGTGCTAATGTGGACGCCTGCCATCCGGCGAACGCTGACGTGGCATTTTTAAAATATATTTTTATTTTTTTTTCGAATTTTTTAAATTTTTTTTTCCAAAAGGGGCCCTTGGAAGAAAAATCAAACAGTTTGAAGCCATTCGCTCTGCATCGTGTCCATCGTCATATTCTGTCACTCTCTCTCTCTCTCCAAATATTGATTATGCATATTCACAAGCATCGTCCTTCTCGAGCAGAAGGAGCACGAACCCATCCATGGCACCGCCAGTTCCCCCGCCCTCCTCCCCTTCTCCCCGAAGAGCCCTGACCTCGCCGAAGAGCTTCTTCCCTTCTCAACAAGACAATGTCGCTCTCCGTGACGCCGCCCCAACGGCGGAGCGCCGCCGCGTCCCGCCTCTCCCTCTACTCGACCAAGAAGGACTCCCCTGTCAGACCCACCAGTTTCTTTTCACCGTACGCCTCCCAGCGCTCCCCAACCTTCTCGGCGCCGCAAACCCACATCGTGGCCTCGAACGACTATCGGCTTCTCCACATTCTTATCCTTTTGTTTTCCGTCGGAATCCTCCGTCTTGCGGAAACAAAGACATTTCCTGAAGCAAGACAACATCTTCATGCGGACGAAAAGTGGAGATGCGGCGTGTTGTTTCAAGCGTTGATCTGTTATGGTCGATGAAGGTGGTTAGAAACACCTCATCTCTGTCGAATTCTAAGCTCCTACGTATCAATCGAATTATGTACTGTGCCACGCAGGGATATTCGCAGGTTAGATGAGATGATCAGGAAAAAAAGGCCAAACCTGGAACCGGAAAGGAAGTCTTTTGCAGGTAGACTCAGACCAAGACGATGTGGGTTTGCGACGCCGGGAAGGTTAGGGGGCGCTGGGAGGCGTACGGCGGAAAGAAACTGGTGGGTCTAAGAGGGGAGGCATTCTTGGTCGAGTAGAGGGAGAGGCGGGACGCGGCGGCGCTCCGCCGCTGGGGCGGCGTCAAAGAGAGCGACATTGTCTTGCCGAGAAGGGAAGAATCTCTTCGGCGAGGTCAGGGCTCTTCGGGGAGAAGGGGAGGAGGGCGTGGGACTGGCGGTGCCATGGATGGGTTCGTGCTGCTTCTGCTTGAGAAGGACGATGCTTGCGAATATGCAGAATCAAGATTTGGAGAGAGAGAGAGAGAGTGATAGAATATGACGATGGATACGATGTAGAGCGAATGGCTTCAAACTGTTTGATTTTTCTTCCAAGGGCCCCTTTTGGAAAAAAAAAATTTAAAAATTCGAAAAAAAATAAAAAAATATTTTAAAAATGCCACATCAGCGTTCGCCGGATGGCAGGCGTCCACATCAGCACCGGCCAGTCAATTTTGGCCGGATGGACTGAATTGGCATAATTATAAAAGGTTTAGGACTAAATTAGCAAAAAAAAAAAGTTTAGGACTGAATTGGCAAAATTGCAATAGGTTTAGGACTTTTTTGGTAATTCTCCCTATTCTTGGCTTGTCCAAGTAGGATTTTTGCACATGCTACCCCTAACCACAGTATTTTCTGGTCAGCGGTTCGATTTGTTCTTCGCCTTCTTTTGAGAGTTGTTTTTCTTCCATGCATGTTCTGCATTTATAATAAGAATGCATTCCTTCTTTACATTAATAGTCGCTTATAATAAATTCTTGGGATTTACAACGTAATTCTGTTGTTTGAGTCCATTGTTCCATTCACTAACGAAAATTTCTTGAGGCTGGGAGAAGTATTATTGCAACGGCTCTAGCTTTACTATCCTTTCGCTTTCTAGATGCTTGAACTTTACTTTTGACATATTATCTTGTGATACTTGGCCTCTTGAAGATGAGGTTCTTTACTTCTTTTCTTGTTCTTTTACAGCCATAGACGAGATCGGTTGATCTAGGACTCACAGCTACGCAAGCATGGGCAGCTACCAGTCTTGCTCCAGCAATGAAAACACGCGCCACTTTTGAACGACTTCTGTCAAAATGCACATGGTTTACAGCAGGATCTTGAATTTATTTATTTATTATTGTGATATAGATACGCATTCAAATTATTTAAATTGTGAAAGCACAATCATTACTAGATATCACTCTATCCTATCTTAACCAAACATGTAACTATCTATTCAATCAATTCGTTGGGTGCTATGTGATTTTGTTAATTCTCGATTTGAATGTTTATCTGGTATATTGCAACTTTATTGAGTTCTTCGACTAGGTTGATTTTTCTTAGATTGATGTATAATCACTAGATATGTTGAAGAGAGAAACTTTGTAATATTATTAATTTGAGCCACCTTATTTGTTAAACTTTTGACACGCTAAAGGGTGAGGAAAGACAACTTGCGCGGTGACCTCCCTTGAATGTAACCCTCATTTTCAGGTGGTTTAACAAGATCTTATTTTCCTAATGGAGGATAACTATTCATCCTGTCCAAGCGCACACATACATGACTTGTTAAATAGTATCTCATTGAATAATAATATCTAGTGTCCTTTTAGATGTGGAATCTCTAAACACTTAAATAAACTAATCATGAATATTGAAGTTTCCTAACTTGAAACTCAGTAGTTACAGGTGAATGTGCAAGTTGAATTAAGATATGATCGATTTGATAATAAAACATCAACTCAAAACAAAGCAATAAACATCATTCATATATAAGATATTTTTATTTTGCTATTTAATACACGAGATGCCTTACTTGTATTCATTCGTCGAATAGTAGTTAACAATTAATTTTCCTAGTTAGGTTTTGGAATAAATACTACTTTCTAAAAATCAAGCAAGGAACAATCTCAAAACATACATATATAATAGTTGGCTCGCGATTCTTTTTTCTCAATTGGATTTTGGAATAGATACTATTCTCCAATAATCAAGTAAGGAATAATATTATCACACAAACACACATCTATAATAGTTGGATCACGATTCTTTCTCCTAGTAGGGTTTTGGAATAGATACTATTTTCTAAAAATAAAAAAAAGGAACAATCTCAACACACATACATATATCATAGTTGTTTTCTGATTCTTTTTTCCATTTGCGTTTTAGATAATATTTTCTAAAAGTCAAGCAAGGAACAATCTCATCACACGCACACACATATATAACAGTTGATTCACGATTCTTTTTCCCAGTTGGGTTTAGGAATAAATACTATTTTCTAAAAGGCAAGCAAGGAACAATCTCATCACACGCACACACATATATAACAGTTGATTCACGATTCTTTTTCCCAGTTGGGTTTAGGAATAGATACTATTTTCTAAAAGTCAAGCAAGGAACAATCTCATCCCACGCACATACATATATAACAGTTGATTCACGATTCTTTTCTCATTTGGGTTTAGGAATAGATACTATTTTCTAAAAGTCAAGCAAGGAACAATCTCAACACACACACATACATGATAACAATTGGTTCATGATTCTTTTTTCTGATTGGGTTTTGGAATAGATACTATTTTCTAAAAATCAAGCAAGGAACAATCTCAACACGTGCGCACATATACACACACATATATAAAATAGTTGGTTCTTAGCTCATTCTCTCTCTCTCTCTCTCTCTCTCTCTCATCTTCAATAACTCCTTGATATTGTCGACACTCAACAATGCTACTATGGATGCTATTTGTTGTGGTACTCTCTTCTAATAATGACCAACATTGATGAGCGAAATCATCGTCAAATATCCAAGTAGTTGTGAATACCAGAGTCAAGCACACCTTCATTGAACAACCAAAGATAAGCGTCGTAGGGTGGTGTCATCACATATCCATGTAGTTGTGAGCGCCTAAGTCAAGTGCACCTTCATTTGGTAGCCAAAGATGAGCACTGTGGGGGTGATGTGGTTTAGTTGGCCACAGTTCAAGTTGGGTTTCCACACACTTCTATCAAGGTTGTATGAAAAAGATATGTCAACTTTCTAAGCATGTGTTGTTTTAGTGCTTGTCAAATCTGGTTTGTTTATTGTAAGGTCTAGTTTACATAGTGTCTGATTACAGACTCTCAAAGAAAGTTGCACCAATCATATGCAAGCCGCATGCTCATGGAGAATATTATTAGAGATATTATTAAATATTTATGAAGATTAGAGATTTCTTTGTTGGAGAATATCATTAGAGATATTATTAAATATTATGGATATTATTTAATATTTCGTGATTAAAAAAAAAAAAAAGAAGCCAATTGAGTAAAGATGTAGTTACTGATTTTTTCTCCCTCTCTTGAAGATCCTATAATATTTACATAGATCATTTATAATTTGCAATAGAGCTTACTTGATTGAATGAACAAATTTCACTTAAGTTCAAATATTACGATTAAAATACTTCACTCACTCTAGTGTTATTTTCTGTTATACCTTTGTTTCTCTTAAGACCTTTGTTTCTGCATGGCCCTCTGTCTCTCCGATCTTTCCTGTATTTAGCAGCTTTATGATCAGATATGAATTGATCGTCTCTTGGTTGTTATCTGAAACTGAATTTTCCTTAAAACCAGTAGTCATTGCTCAAAAATTAAGTGCCGACGCGACGCGACGTGAACTAGAGCTTTATACTCTCGGATTGTTCAAGTAGGAGTTTTGGCCATGCTAACTCCCAACCGCAGCACGTTCTGTCAGTCGTCCAGCCTTTCCTTCGAGAGTTGTTTTGCGGGAAATCACCAAAAACGTCTTAAACATATTATAATTATATCAATTTAATCATAAATTATTTTTGGCCAATTTAGTCCTAAATCTTTTGTAATTGTACAAATTCAGTCCATCCGGCCAAATTTGACTTACCGATATTGATGTGTAAATGTTTTACTAATATTTTATTTTTTTCATTAATTTTTTTTTTTTTTTTTTCCTTATCTTTTTCCTCTTCTTCCTCTTTCGCTTCTTTTCCTCCACAGTGGCTGGCAAGTGCTGGCAAGTGTTCTGGCAAGGCTCGCTAGCCACTAGGTGAGGGCTGCGAAGCCCTTGTTGGCCATTGGCGAGCCCTAGTGGCCAATGAGCCTTGCTTGAGTCTCATCGGCCACTATGGGGGAAAGAAGCCTAAGAGGAAGAAGAGGGAAAAAAAAGGAAAAAGAAAAAAAAAATTGGAAAAATAAAATATTATTAAAAAATAGCCACATCAATGCCGACTAGCATCCACATCATCTCGGCCCACCAAATTTGGCTGAATAGACAAAATTGACACAATTACAAAAGATTTAGGACTGAATTAAAAAAAAATGACTGAATTAGTATAATTGCAATAAGTTTGGACTTTTTTTTGGTAATTCTCCCTTGTTTCCATGCGTGTTCTGCGTTTATACTAAGAATTTATCCCTTCTTTTCATTACTAGTTGCTTTTCATGAAAAAAACGCAGAATTTATTCCTTCTTTTCATTACCAGTTGCTTTTCATGAAAACTTATGGAGGCTGAGAGAAATATTGTTTTAACAGTTCTAGCTTTTATTGTCCTTTCCCTTTGTCGATGCTTGAACTTTACTTTTGACATATCTTCGCGTGAAACCTGGCATCTTGAAGACGAACTTCTTAACCTCTACACTCATTCTTTTCTAGCCGAAGGGGAGATCGAGTGACCCTGTTTGAGGACTTTCAGCTATGCAAACTCGGGCAGCTCGAAGTTCTGCTCCAGCCATGAAACGACGCACCACTTTTGCCTACTTCTATTAAAATCATTGCACATAGTTTGCAGCAGGATCTTGAATTTTTTTATTATTGAATTATAGATAGGGAAATTAATTAGTTCTATCTTTGAGAGATTAGGAAAACGGAGGGGGAAAAAGGTGAAAATTTTAAGACTATAAAATTTAAATTAGTGGATATATCCTGTGTATTTTCCTCCCCCATCGTGCTTCCAAACATTGGGAAATAATCACGCACGCGTATTCAAATTTTTTAAATTGTCAAATTACAATCATTACCGCATGTGACTCTATCGTATCTTAATAAACATATAGCTATTCGTCAATTTGTTGGGTGGATGTGGTTTTGTTAGTTCTTGATTACTGGACATGTGGAAGAGTGTAACATGTATGATACTATAAATTTGAACCATCTTATTCGTTAAGCTTTTGATACTCGAAAGGGTGAAGTGATGCAATTAGCATGATCACCTCCATTGAACGTAACCCACACATATTATAAATTCGGCCGGATAAGTTCTCGATTTTAAGTTAGATTAAGAGGATTTAATTTTCCTAATATAGAGGATATCCTACTCATCTTATACAAGTACACATATATGACTTGTTAGAAAGTATCTTATTGATCAATAAAATCAATTTGTCTTCTTAAATGTGGAATCACTACAGAATTCAATAAACTAATCATGACTACTGAAGTTTCATAATTCGAAATCCAAATAATTACATGTGGATGTGCAAACAAAATTGATAGGATTGTTTGAAGATAAAACATCAACCCAACACAAAGCAGCATGCATCATTGTTCATGTAAGAGATGCTTTTCTTCTGTCAATTAATACATAAGATATATTGCTTGTGTTTATTAGCTTAATGGTTGGTTTATGATTCTTTTTCTTCATTGGTTTTTAAATATATACTTATTTATAACAAACAAGCAAGGGATCATCTCAATGTATTTGTCATTTTCGTCCTATAAATGTTGTACTTGTAGTTATATTAGAGAGGATTGATACAATCCAACCTAAACAAATATATGGCATTTAGCTCCATTTCGGATCTATGGATCAAATGGAACATCCGAGGCTTCATCATTTTGAGCCTCTTGCTTCAAGTTCTTCTCATTCTATTTGCACCCCTTAGAAAGAAAACAACGAACCGCTGCATCATTTTCCTCTTGTGGTTGGCCTATTTGATGTCTGATTGGGTAGCTGCATTTGCGATTGGGCTCATCTCTCACAACCAATGCAATTCGGGCACTCATACAACTGAAGTAGACGGAGCACTTCAGGCATTTTGGGCCTCATTTCTCTTATTACATCTTGGAGGTCCGGACAACATCACTGCCTTCTCTCTGAAAGATAGTTCACTTTGGCGACGACACTTGCTCCGTCTCACCTTCCAAGTTAGTGTTGTGATCTGTGTTTTTGTGCAAATATTTCCTAACAACAAGTTGATGGTGATTCCAACGATGCTGGTGTTTCTTGCTGGAGTCATAAAAAATGCTGAGAGGCTATTGGCGCTTAATCTCTCAAGCTTCCCAAGGCTAAGGGAATGGATGCTCTTGAGCCTCCATAGACTCAGAAATGCAAAGCTCCCAAACAATTCTTCTCCTAATGAATGGGGAGATTTGCTTGACGAACTCAATGGTTTAGGAGATGGATATTCTAATGGAGGAGAAGTAAAACTTGCCGAGAGCATCATAGTGAAGCATGCTTACTGGTTATTTCAAATCTTTATGTTCTTCCTTGTCGATCTCATCTTTAGAAAAGGAGAATGCGAAATGAGCCGTGAATATTTCAACAAAGTTTCTGCGGCAGATGCCTTGAGGTTGATATCGGTGGAACTAGATTTCATTTACGAGATGCTTCACACAAAATTTTTAGCAATACATTCCAAATGGAGCTACATTTTTTGCTTCATAGCCTTCACTAATATCATGATGGCTTTCATACTGTTCAATATCTTAAAGAAGAATCAGCTTCCCAAACTCGATGTGGAAATTACTTATTCCCTTCTTTTCGGAGGGATTGCTCTGATGTAATAGCTTTCTTCATGCTCATTTTTTCCGATTGGATTGTTGCATAAATCAAGTGGTACAACAAAGGATCATCTAAACTAGGTACAGTTCTCACGATATGGTATTTGCCATGGCTAACCTAAGGAAGCCCCAATTCACCAAATGTGAAGTAGAGCCTAAGGCCACTCTGGAGGTTTCTATTTCTACTTATGAGGTCTTAAATACACCATTAATATTTCGAAGGTGGTCAGAATCCGTCTCTGCTTGCAACCTTTTATCTGAGTCCTTGAAAGGAGAGTCCAAGAAAAAATTATAAGTGTGATAGGTGTTGCAGCATTATCGCTTTTTCTAGTTTCTGTAGTTTTCCATTCCATATGGTTGAGAAGATCATCTCTTGGTTCCATCAAGCAGGTGAGGCAATCACTGGAGGCTACGTTCCGTGGCTCCATATCTATGGGAAGATACCAATGATTGCGAATACGAAGTACTTGTCCACAAATCAATTTATTAAGGAACTATGGATCTTTATCTTTATGGAGGTGAGACATAAATCTAAGAACACAAATCATTCGAATGAGAGAAAGATATTTGAGGCTAGAGGTAATTTATTTCTTGAGAGTAAACCAGAGGGGATTGATTGTTGCAATCTATTAGGGTATGTCACCCATGCTACTTACGACGCCAGCATTATAATTTGGCATTTAGCTACTGAAATTTGTTATAATAGAGAGAAACGATTTATGAGTCCCACAGCCAAAAATGATGAGAGAGAATTTAGTAAGATCTTCTCCGATTATATGTTGTATCTTTTACTTAATCAACCTAATGTAGTGTCCTATGTGGCTGGCATTGCCCAAATCTCCTCAGCAGGGATTGTGCTCGAGCTACGAGAGTACATCAGTAATGCAACCAAGGATGTAGAAAGGTTATGCACGACATTGGATGAGATTCAATCGAGATCCCCTCGTTGGACATCCCCGCTCAGTGACGGGATCAATTTGGCCAAAGAGATAGACAGGCTCGAGGGAAAGAAGTGGAAGGTGATGAGTGGAGTGTGGCTTGAGATGCTATCATATGCAGCAATGCATATTAGGGGAGAGGTACATATGCAAGTGTTGAGTAAAGGTGGAGAGCTTCTTACCTTTGTGTGGTTGTTGATGGCTCACTTTGGTTTTTTTTACAAATCTGAATGGGGCATGGATGTTGAACCCCTAGGGAACTGGTCCAAATGGATTAACTTCTGAATCGCAAGCCTTCAGTAGTGAATTGACGATTCAGGACGATATTCAATCAATTTATTTTTCCTGTATTTTTACATATAAAATGTAGAGTTGGTTGTATTTTGTGATGGAAGCTATATTTCCATAGGCTGTTAAATAATTAATACAAAAATTAGCACTGCATGCAATTTTGTATTTGTGATTCTTTTCCCTGAGGAGCTGGGGCGGGTCCCTATTGAGCTCACTTGAGAAACCTACAAACCCCCCATTCAGAGGTACGTGAGAACTTGGGGCGACCCCGTGTAATTTATATCTGTGATTCATGTTTACGTGTAATCTCAGTGATAAGAAAATAATTGATGGCCAGTGAGAATGAAATGGATAATGCTCAAATGAATGGATGAAGATTGCGTCGAAACATCAAAAGGAAGCAAAGAAACGGTGTCGATAACAGAAATCAAGAGGTAGATGATAGAATAGTAAAACACAACTCTTCTAATTGTTAATAACTGAATCAATTTCCATCATTATCGGTTTCTTTCAGTGCTTGCCAAAACCCTAGCTTCGCTCTCTTCCCATTCTCAATGTCTTGCTTTTATCAACAACTAGATCCATTGATTTTTTAGGGACAAACCAGTTAATAATTATTCTTAAGGGTGCAATGTTAAAGCCTTTTTTTTATCAGCGAGTTGCATGATTATATTCTTATTATCCTCAAGAATGTTGCTCAATTCACCATGGTAAAGCTAAAACTACCAGCAAGGATAAATTTACCACAAAGTTATGTAGTTAAAATCAAAATTAAATTCGAAATTGATAGAATATATATGTTTGTCCTTACCTCATCACACTTGACTTCATATTGACTTCATATATGTTGTTGCGGGGTACAGACACAACAACGATTCAGCTTATTTATCATCCCTAAACTATTATTTCTTATAGAGTATTAACAAGTAAAGAGAAAATATCTTCAAAAATACTTCTAAATTATGTAACTTAAATTTTTTTGACCAATTATTTAACATATATTGGAAAAAATCATAATAATAAACTCAAGGCATTTATTTGATTTACAATGAAAGTAAGATGAAAACTAAAAACAATAATAATATATATAATTCATAAGTAGACCACTATAATTTGCATAGAGCTTACTTAATCGAAAGAATAAATTTCATTTAACATTATTAAATTTCTGTTAAGTTTAACTATTACGATAAAAAAATTATTATAAAAAGGAAAATAGGTATCTCAGTGCTATTCATAATTTGATGTATAGCTTATTTGATTAACTGAATAATTAATAACAAACTTAATAATCACGTGCTTAATGGAAAAAGTTTGTTAATATAAATTCAAAAACTATTAAGAAGACATATTATAATATTAAAATAGAAAATATAATAAATAGATATTGTCACTGAAAAGATTGTTAAAAGTTAATGTATTTCTTATTTAATTAAGGAATAAACTGTACCTAATAAAAGATGTACTTAATAAAGCTAATAATATATATGTTACTTTAAAGTTTATAATTCATTTTGAATAATGTATGCTTAACTTAAAATGATAAAAGTATAAAGTTCTAAAGAATAAAAACTTACGATGATTACATGTAAGTGAATCATGTTGCTGTGAAATAGTAGAAGCAAAAAAGGTAACCTAAAGTTCTTTAATTATTTACCCAATTTGGTAGAGGATATTACTGTGTTAAAACATATCAAGAATCCTCTATGGAGCTTGTGAATGAGCTATAAGTGCAAATCGGTCCAATCAATATATAGAGTTTATACAAGTCGTGGAAGAAGATTTTTAAAGCATATACATTTTGTAAATAAATTACATATTACTATTTCAATTGTGAAATTATTTCCTTAAATTTCTTATCAATTGAAGGACAAATGCCCAAAAAAAGAAGAAGAAGTGTTTAAACATTTTTTTTTTTTTGCGTGAGGCTGAACGCATAAAGGCACCCTTACACTTTTAAAAACTTGCACATTTGCTAAATTTATTTCAGAAAAATCAATAACTTGAAAAAAGAAATATTTTCTGAATTTGATCGTTTATATGTTCAGAAGAATGAGTTAACTGAAAATATATTCATTATCAATAAAATCCTCTTGGCGTAGATTGTTGTGAATGACGAAAGTAATTTTTATTAACTTTTTTTAACATAATAAGAACATGCAAAGTTAGAATCATTTTTCCAAATTACCTATTTTCAACTGCCATCCCTAATCTCCAAATCTTTTTCTCCGGTATCTTCCTTGCCTATGCTCCACTAAAACCACTGGCTTTGCTGTTTGTCTTTGCTCGCTCTTGCACCACAGTCCTGAAGACGCTCTTCAGAGAGAGAGAGAGAGAGAGAGAGAGTGAGTGAAGCTGTCTGGAGTGGCAATTCCCGAAGTGGCAACGGTCAGCAACCGGGTTTTGTTCATGGAGCTTTCTGGACGGGGAAGGAGGAGAAAAGGGAAATAAAGAAATGAACGGAAACAAAAAAAAAAAAAAAAAAAAAGCTCATTAACCACTGAAATTTAAAATGCCAATGTGTTTCCCTCTAAAATGAATCATTGAAGATGTAAACGGAATCTCAAATTTCACTTCTTTTGTGTAAGATTTGCTATTTAAGGGTCTTAATTTACGTCCGTCGGGACATATTTTAGTGAAGGGGCTAAGTGGCAAAGTGGAGAGGGTTCAATCTATCTCCCGAGTTTCCCTTTTTCTTTTCTCATGAGATAAGTTAGCTAAGATCCGAGTAGCTTCCCATGCAGGCCTACACTCTGAGACAATCCTAGACAAATTTGCCGACCATGTAAGGAAAGCCGATAAGGGGAAAGTTTCACTTCAAGAGACGGGTCTAATTATAAAGTTAATTCAGACTTGGAAATAGGACTTCCTTATTGCAAGAAGCGCGTAGTCACTTCAACATGATACAATAAAACCATATCAGATGATCGAGTTTGGCAACAGGCACGGACCTAGGAACTTCTAAATCCATTGGCAGCCAACATTTTGATTCCTCTAGTCTGAGCTAAGTCTTGCACCATGACCTCTGAACAAACCCGAGCTTCACCTGGCGCCCTCTCAAGTCATGACTCCATCAGTCGCTCCAGGACTAATTCCACAACAGAGGGAGCGTCGACAGTCACAGCCACCTTCACCGTCGGTTTGTCGGACCATTCTGTGTGTTCACCTAACTTAATCAACAAGTCGGTATAGCTGACCTAGAAAGAAGCATACTCAAGAGAAGGAGCTTCTGCATGTATATATTATATGAGAAAGACGACCCAACCCAGAGTGCCAGATCAAACTTACATAGTTTTCTGAACTAGAGTAATTTCGAAACCATTTCAAGACTAGAGACTAATGGGGATCAAGCTTACCTCCATGGACTAAATGGCAGGTTCACGATCAGAACCCAGACAAAAACTTGCCCAAATTGCCAGTTCTAAACACAAGACCCACTTATATTAGCTCCAGCCTTGCGACATTATTGATAAGTTCCCTTCTTATCTCTCTGGCAATTTGACAGCTCAAACAAATAACAAAACTAAAGTGTCACTTTCCGATTCTAATCTCTCTGCAAAGCAAAATTATTAGGTTGGGATCGTTAAAAGCAACTTACTATAAAGATTAAACATTCAGAACCGAAAAGCGTGAGGTAAAGGTAAGGATAACTGGAATGGAATCATAATCTGATACGATATGAAGCCTTCAAGAGAGGATCCTTGGTTCAAGTTTACATGTCACTATTCGTAGACATATATGAGAGGATTTAACCATAAAAAGTAGATAATTACTTGTATTGGATGCCAAAATTTTGCGACGTGCAATCTCCACTCCTCCAATAACTGTATCCGAAAACTTGACTAAAGAGCCCGTGATAAGAAATCAATGCCTGATAACACCAATTAGCAAGAGAAACATGAAAACAGAAAAATGCAAACCATTCACTTTTCATGTGAAAAATAGATGTTGCTACAGAGATATTTTTCTGCGCCCAACCCAAAATCACGTACTTATATAAGCAACAAATTGACATCAGAAGAAAAAGTAGGGAATTGTTCAATGTTTCAAAAACTCCTTTGATGTAAAGCTAACTGGACAGGCTATCCAAGTCAAACAGGATTAGAGGGCAACACCATTCACCTCCTCAACTCAAAAATTTCAATAAAAAGTTAGCTATCCAAGCTAACTTTTTCTTCCTCAGCCTGATGGTTGGTGAAGCTGTCCTTTGCTACATTGCTGCCCATCTCGCTGTTGCTGGTTGATGCTTCTAATGGATCTCTCCCGAATCTCTCCTGATGATGCGGCTTGTGTTCCCATCTTGGTGTCTTTTCCTTGTGCGGGCCACAGTGTTGTGTGCTCTTTGCCCTTGTCTCCTTTGTTGGCCGCCGTTTTGGCCTTCTTTTGCTACTGTTTTTATCTGCAATGTATCTCTCTCGCAGCTCTTCCCTCCCCTTTTCTTCCCCCTGGCCCCGGCCCCCTTCCACTCGTTTGGATCTTCTGTTCTTCTAAGTGTGAGCTGGAGCCAGGCCCCCTCCTTGCTGTACAGCTGTATAGCTTTTTGTGCAAAAGTCTATATACACTTCTTACCTTTTACCAAAAAAAAAACTGTGGAAAGCCAAACTGAAGCTACTTTTCACAAGATAAGTGTATAGGTATTATGAATTTGAATCAAGTACCTGTTTTCAATATTGTTGTCGTGTCTCCTGGTTTCCCTTCCTTCTTCCCATGTGTTAGTATAACTCTTTCAAACACCCTTCTTGTTGTCAATTCCTAGTCGTCCCAGTCACATTGCCAACCATCCCTATTTGCAGGCCTAGAACTGAGGCCATTTGCAGATATATTTCCTACGTGAGGTTGACCTGGAGATTTCACAGCATCTACCTCATCCCAATCATTGTCCCATCCTTGATCCCAACCTTCTTCAGTTTCATTATTGGTCCATTCTCCTGACCCCATTTCGAGCTCTTGATACCTGAACTTGCTCTTTCTTCGCTGCTTCCTAAACACACAGCAAGGCCACACCACGCCAAAGATTACTACTATTAGAATCAAGAGAAATATTAATCTGAGTAATTAGCTTGTCAAACAAAGGGAGGGAGAGGAAAACAAAGGCACCATTGATCGGGGTAATTAGCTTGTCAAACAAAGGGAGGGAGAGGAAAACACTCGTGTCAGATCCAAGAGGCCCCATGTGAAGCACACAATCCCTTTCCCAGCATTTAATACAACTTTATGGCCTTCCCCGGTAGAAAGAGAGATATTAATCTGAGGAAGAAAAAAAATTAGAATGAAGCAGAAGATGAAAGATACAGTGATGTCGCGGTCAAAATACAGTGTAAAAGAGCATCCAGAAGGAAGAGAGTGAATTCAAGCAAATCTAATTCAATAGACAATAATTTGCATGGCTTGCTATATTTAACAAGCCAAACTGGAGATCTCTAGCAGTTCTGCAGCTTGAGGTGGATGTAAAGAATTGGCCTCTGTTAAGTGGGTAAAGACTTGCAAGTCCAATTGTGTGGAAAGAGCTAAAGCGTAATTCAGAATTGGAGGCTCCAGTTCTATTTCCCCATTGACCGATCGATTGAATTTATCGTTAGCAGACTAGACTAATTCAACTAAAATCACCTACCATACAAAGGCCTTTCCAAGCAACTGTTGGAAAATTATTACTGAACTAACCAATTAAGAGACTGATGACTCTCAAGAGAGTGAGCCCCTGCCCTCCCCACATCTCAAATCTTAACCATTGTAGTAATCTCTATTATGTAAACAGCAAACTCAAAAACAGAGTCAACTGCAACTTCTACATAAGAATTTCATTTCAACTCATGCCCCAAATAATGATGAATTTTAATCGTATGTCAAAGAAAGTATTGAAAATTTCAAGTGATCAACATAACTGCTATGCAATTTCTTAAACCTCTCATCCATTTTGAAATTAAAATTAAAATCTCTCATCCGATGACAGTTTAAGTTCATTTTCCTGAAACAGTTCAAATCTTCGATTGACATCTCTTCCCTTACCCATTTGAAACTTCCCTTCACTTTCTTTTCCACATGCCTACGCTTGTCCTCTTCTATTACCCACCATTGTCCATGCTGGGCTCGTTTCCACAAAGGAAAATTGCCTGAAACTAGTAGATTTTTAGCCTGATGTGTAATCAAGCCCTAAGCTTCCCTTTATTTTTATTTATTTATTTGGCTTACTTTCTAATGTGGTGCCATGTCAATGCCCCATTAGCCAAAAGCTCAAAAATAGTAAAAAATACCACATCCGATTTCGAGCATGCCACGTCAGCAAACTTAGTTGATACCTTGCTGGAAGATTTGATCACCAAATCCAAAACATTTAGAACTTGATTGCACAACTGACAATGCGTTTAGGACTTTGGTGCAATTTTCTCGTTCCATGAAAATTCAGAACTCTGTGAATCCTCAAAGTATTCAGTCGTAAGTTGATCATGATTACTGACTCCGTCATCCTGACTATGTCCACCTACTCCACCAGCCTCGATAGAGAAGATTCCCACAAGCTTTGAAATACTAATTTTCAATGAGGACTTCTCTAGTAAAGGCCAAGAGTGTCCTTCAAGAATGACAGGAAGCATATCATTTCAATGGTAAGATTTTTGACCACTTCATGCAGGCAACAAAAGCTACAGATTATAACAATCAGAATTGACTCTACACTTGATGTATGGCTTGTGTCATGTGTAGCAAGCCATCTCCAAAGTTCATATCAAAACAATAGGCAACATTAAGTGCAACATGCTTCTATCAATCACAAGAACTCATGTCGCAAAGCTCCAAACTCATGTTTTACCCCAAAATAGATCTTCAAAAACCAAATGCAGAACAGATAGCACAGTTTTTGACAACAAATCAAAAGAAATGGGAAGTTGGCCATCTCCAATCCAAACGAGATGGAATGAAATTAAACAATTGCCACCTTCAAAGCTCAGAATGCAGGTAGTTAGAGTTGCACGATCGCAACACACATTGTCTTCTTTTCCATCACAAGTGTAGCTCATTCCTGCTGGTTCATGCAGCTCCTTGTCTTCTCATCATTCTTTTCCTTCTCCTTTTGTTCAACCAAAGGTGAACTCACAGAGACACCACCATTTTGGCCTCTTGGGGTCAAATTGGGCGAAGTTGTGGTCACCTCCCTATATGTATTGTTATTGTCTGTTCTCCTTTCCGATTTCTGGAAACCTGAAACAGGATTTGGCAGCAGAGATGCCTAAAACAAAAATATCATTGAAGCTATCGCTTTTACAACTACGACCCAAAAATTGAAGGGATATCACTTTTACTACTTGGGGCTCCAAAGAACCAAAATTGGGTATTTGGGAACACCCAATCAAACTTCCCTTGAAGGAATGCTGGCATTCCAAAGGCCGAAAGCCAAACCAGGTGTTAGGCTACCTTGTGCTTCCAGCATTTTCGAAATGCCCATGTCACTATTCATGAACTACTGTCCATCTTCTTCTCCGGCGGCATAGATGAGCACGAGAGGCCGGCAAGGTTATGGCTGAGGTCGGCGAAGTTGTGGTTGAGGTCAACAGGGTCGCGGCGACCGTCACCGGCCAGTCGCACGACCCCGGCAAGTCGCGGCGACCGCTTGTGAGGCGCACGACCCGGCGAGTCGTGTCGCCACAACCTTGCGACAAAGTCGCACGACCTCTTGCGACTAGATCCGACGACCAGATCTAGTCGCACGGAGGTCGGGCAACCAAATCTGGTTGCTGAAGGTCGCGCAACCTTGCGTAGACCAATCTGGTCATGTGGAGGTCAGGCGATCAAATCTGGTAGCGGAGGTCGCGTCGGTCGTTGCGAGGTCGCGAGACCTCCAACGACCAGCATTTGGGTCGCCGCGAGGTCCCGCGACCTCGACGGACCTAGATCTAGGTTAGGCGACCCTCGCCGAGGTCGCCCGACCCCGAGGCCGCCGACGGCCGCCGTTTAGTTAGTGAACTTTTTTATTTTGTTTATAATTTTTTTTTATTAATCACCAAAGTTCTTTTTAAATGTAATTCCCCAAACACTATTTTACTCAAAGGTATTTACAAATGACTTTCAAACTACAATTTACCAAACACAGTTTGCATTTTGGAAAACACCTTTAACTTAAGGCTCCGTTCATTTCGCGTAAAATAACTTCCAGGAAAATATTTTCCAAAATTTCCGGTGTTCGGATGGCGGAAAATACACGGTCAACAGAAAATCCCTCTTGAAATCGGAAAATGATTTCCTCTTTTGAAAAGAGGAAATCATTTTCCGCACCTCTCGCACGAGCTCTTGCGCTCCCGCTTTCTCCTTCCTTCATCAGTTCTCGTTCTCTCTCTCTCTCTCTTTCTTGCTCTCCCTGCTGCAATGGCTTCGACAACGTCCTTCTCCGGGATTAGCCTCCGCCCTCCCCGACCGCTCCTACCTGCCTGCTCCGGCCGGGGCGTCGCCGCCGCCGCTGCGCTCCGCTTCCCCGGTGGCTCGAAGCCGCTCGGGAGGATCCGGCTCAAGAGGGAGCATCGCGATGGCGCCGGGAGGCTCGCGGGGAGCTCGCCGTCCAGGCCGCGAGCTGTGAGCTCGTCAGATCTAGCGGCGGAGCTCGCGGCTCGCCGGATCTAGCGGCGAGCTCGAGCTCCCGATCCGGGCGAGCTCAAGCTCGTTGCCGATCCGGCGCTCGGTGAGATCGGCCGAGCCTCGAGCTCACCGGATCCGGCGGCGAGCTCGTGGCTCGCCGAGATCTAGCGGCAGAGCTCGGGCTCCCGATCCGGGCGAGCTCGAGCCCGTCGCCGCATCCGGTGAACTTGGGTGATATCGTCGAGCCTCGAGCTCGCCGGATCTAGCCACCGGGTCTTGGTCGGCCGAGCGGCGGCCGGCCATCGTCGGCGGGGAAGGAGGTGGCGGCGGTGAAAGGAGGAGGAAGAAGGAGGAGGAAGGAGGCGACGGCGACGAAGCCGCTCGGGGAGGAAGAAGGAGGAGGAAGGAGGAAGGAAAAGAAAAAGAAATAATATATAATAAAAATTTATATTTTAAAAAATATAAATAATTATAAAATCATTTTTAAAATATATATAAATAAAATAAATAAATTTTTTGGTCAATTAAAAATATTAAAAATCAATTTTTGATAATTTTTTCCAGGAAAATGTTTGAGCTAACGAACAAAGTGGAAAATATTTTCCACTCAAATTTGAGATTTTGCCCGAACACCTAGGAAAATATAGTCATTTTCCGGAAAATGACTTCAGGAAAATGTTTTTAAACATGATATTTTCCGGTAAACGAACGAAAGATATAAAAGTTTTCAGATTTTCCTAAAGACTTTCCCAAAAGTCTTCCCAAATGCACCAAATGTCACAAAATGTCTTTAAACTTTAACCAAATGTATAATATGGTTCATGAATTTTTAATTTGATCACTATCATCCCTACACTTTTGATACATCAATATAATTCCTGAAATATATGAAAATGATTAAATTAGTCATTCTATTAATTCAATAGTATGGACAACATTAAACATTTTCATATATTCTAAAAATTAAATTCATCGATTATATTAAATAAATTAAAAATTTAAAGATCATATTGCACATTAGACTAAAGTTTGGAAACTATATTGAATTATAGGCTAATTTTTGGAGACTACATCACATATTTGGATAAAATTTAAAGACTATTTGTGTCATTTTTCCAAACAGTGAAAACAATAGAAAATGACGGTTCACACTCCCAGAAAAAAAGATAGAACATACCTGTCGTGGCGGAGAGGAGTTACGGATTTTTCCGAACCAACTTGCATTCTGAAGCTCACCGAAACTGAAAGCATCGGCCACGATCGAGCACACCAAAATCGCAGCGAGAAATCCACCTTTCGCCATTGGAACATCAGTCGTCTCTCACGGTTTCATGACTCCACTTCAAATTCGAGCCCTCCGAACAGCGAATCTTCAGCCACTGCTCCGGAGGTCGACTCGACGCTGGGTCTGCGAAATTCGACTCCCACCAGAGTCAGTAGCAGTTCACGAATCGAGGATCAAGAAATTGAACTGACATGCACGAGCTTAGCTTTCTTGCGAAGGAGGAAACGATTGCAACATTAAGCAGGAGAAATCGGAGGATTACGAAGGAGGCGCGAAGCGGAAGATGATGGGTTCTCGAAATTCTTTGCTCTGAGTACGAAAAGAGGTCGAGATGTGACGCGGGCATCTGCCAAAAGTCGCCAGGAAAACGAATGTAATTAGCATTAATTAAGGTTTAAAACGAGCGAGACTGGCAATGAATTCGCTGACTAGTCAACGTAATCAATCGAGGAACAGAGATGTTCTTCAATAAATAAAAACGACGTTAAGAAGTGAGATTTCCCGAGAGTACCAGTTTCGTGCGGGTCGGTCCGGTCCGGCCCGAACCCACGAGGTTAGACCGGAAAGCAAGTTCTCGGACCCAAACGTGGGCCGCGACTGAATTGATCCGGTTCGGTCCATGAAGGTTTGTGCCTAACCCGGTTCTTCAGAAAAAGAGAAGTTCTGATTTTTGGGAACTTTGCTTATTGATCAAACTTCATTGCAAATAAGACTCCGAGAAGCATAAGAATGCTAACGACCGAGGCGATTGAGGCAAGGGAGGTCGGGATATCTAATCCTTTATAGAGAATATGAGTCCAAAAGAATTGTGATAAAAATGTGTCGGGAAACACTTATTAAGCAACTAAATATGGAATTATTGTGATTTTTACTGCACTAATTGTTTTTGCAACATGCACAAACCAAAATTTTGAAAATCAAATATTTTCTTTTGTTAATTTACATCACCAAAGCACCTTTTCTTTTTGTTTGGATTGAAGATTTGCATTCCTAGTTAGAAGTGAGCATGGTTTCAGGTTGTCTTGAAACTTGAGAACTAGACCGGTGGGAACATGTGTAGTTCCAAATTCCAATATATGTAGGATATATTTTAGGTTCCAAAAATTGAGGAACTTTTTTCGACACATGGATTAAAACTTAGAATTTGAAATAAGTTTTTGTGTATTTTTCTTTTTTTAGTGTCTTTGCACGATCCTATAGTATATACCTTGACATTCGAGAATAAGTGTATAATCTATAACCTTTAGTTTGAGCTTTTATTTTATGATTAAGAATTTTACTTTATTAATATTTTATATTATTTGTCTGTCTAAATATAACTTGTGATCAGTGGATTGTAATAGTAAGTGATGATTACTAAATATGATTATTTACTGTAATTGTTCAATCAATAATACAAATAGAACCTGAATAGGTCCTGGAACATATGGCATTATAGATTTTATGGTATGTAGGGTAGGTTATAGGTCCTAAAAAAATGAAAAACCTATTTCAACAGGTAGATTTTAAGTTTTAAATAGAACTCATATAGAATTTGAAACCGCTCATAGCGATTGTAAAAGCGTGAAATTTTCTTATTCTTTCTGGCTTCAATCCTACGGTGAAAAGCCCCATAACTAGTCAAGACAAAACCTAGGATTGATGTGAGTTGTGGACCCCAGGTTCCTTGATTCATAAAGAAACACCTTCTTCTGTCTTTTGATACCGGGGATAGTCAGATTTCAATGCTTTTTCATGTTTGAATCAAAACCTTTATGTCCTGTCTTACCTATGTCGGGAGATAAAATCATAATACTGAGTGACACTACCCCCGCCAAAAAAGTCGAGTTGCATCATCACCAGCAGCCGTGAATTTGTGTCATTTCATATGATTTCTAGCTCAAAATGAACCACCGAGAGGACTGGAATTAATGTTACTTATAAAATAAAATAAGATAGAAAGATAATGACACAGATAATTTATAAATTTTGATCTAATATGCAGTATAGTCACGAAACTAGTAATTTGTTCAATGTAATATCTAAATTTTTACCCAATACACAATATGGTCCTTGAACTTTCAATTTAATCAATATAGTCCCTAAACTTTTGATGCATGTGCAACTTAATCCTTAAATTATATGAAAATATTCAATATTATTCATGAAATTACTATGGAATGACAATATCGAATATTTTTATATAGTTTAAGTTCATATATCACATTGAACAAATTAAAAGTTCAAAAACCATACTGCATATTGAATTATAGTTCAGTGACTACATTATATATTGAGTCAAAGTTCGGAAATCATTTGTTTTATTTTTCCTAAAATAAAATATGTTAATTTAAGTTAATTTTGAGCCATATCAATTGGTATCATATCTCATTCATGTGATTAATCATTTAAAATTGAGTTGGCACAAATACTATCGAATTGCTTGCTAAGAAAAGAAAATGTACCATTAATCTCATCATTGTCTTGTTCCCTTTTTCGATTTCCATAGATTGCCGTTGTCTTCCGAAAATTTGAAATTTCCAAATTCCGTATATCTTTACACCAATTAGCTTCTAGTAAATATAAAGTTCCTCAAGTTCATAAGCTGACAACCATTTTTCCCAATCGATCATAACCAATTATTTAAAGCTCTCTTCTTCTTTTTTCCCACCCGAACAAATGCTGCGAAGTTTTGAATTTGCTTATTTATTACAATTATGACTTCCGGTTCTGGTGACCATACGACTACCCCGTCTTCAAGGACAGTCTCTCCCGTCGCTGATGTTCTCCTTATAAGATACCTTTCTCGCTTCCATGGACAAAGCACTAAATCCGAGATCTTCTTATAATAATAAAAAATCGCACTAAATCCTAGATCTTCTTATAATAATAAAAAAATTGATTTTTAAAAAAAAAAGATAATTAAGAAAATATATTTTTTAAAATGTTATTTTTATAAGAATAAAAGTTTCATACTTACCAAAAAAAAAAAAAAAAAGAATAAAAGTTTCATCAATCAAGGATCCAAAGACTAGGAAAATATTTGGAAAAACATTTTCCGATTTTTTCAAATGTTTTTTTTTTAATTTAATCTCTAGTAGGAAAACCTTTTTCCATTGATAAGGAAAACATTTTCCATTGACTTATTTTTCTAAGAAAATCAAATGTTGGAATATGTGGAAAATGTTTTCCACGAAACAAAGGCACTCTTTTATTGTAAATGTGATTCCAACAAACATAAGTATGCTAACAAACGGAGGCAATCGAGGGAAGGGAGGTCGGGTATTTTTTTTTTTTTATTATCGTTTATAGAGAATATGAATCAAAAAGATGTTTGATAAAACGTGTCATAAAATGAGATTATTGCAATTTTCGGTATACTAACTATTCTCGTGTCAAAGTTTTCAAAAATTGAATAGTTTTTCATTAAATTTATAAGGATAATGACACAAATAGTTCATGAACTTTAGTTTAATGTGCAATTGGGTTCTTGAATTTTCAATTTGTTCAATGTGATTATTGAACTTTAATCCAATATGTAATATGGTCCATAAATTTTTAATTTGTTCAATGCAGTCCCTAAACTTTTGATACACATTCAATCTAGTCCTTGAACTATATGAAAATGTTCAATGTCGTTAGAGACTACATTGCACATTTGGTCAAAGTTTAAGGATTACATTGCACATTAGATTAAGGTTTATAGACCACATTAAACAAATTAAAACTTTATGGATTAAATTATACATTAAACCAAAGTTCATTAACTATTTGTGTCAATTTCCCGAATTTAAATTAACAAGGCCCTTTTTCTTTTTGTTTGGATTGAAAATTTGCACTCCTATATCCTTTCTCTTTCAAGCTTCATTCGTACGATAAAGAAACATAATGAAATGGTAAGGACACAACCTATGTTTTATGTGAGAAATATTGGGTAAACCTATCTTACCACGTAAGACACGACATTTCGTAATCACCACGTGTATAGGAGAGGCCCGGTGAGTCTCTTATCTCTCTTCTGCCCCTTGCCCTAAACATGGCCGAGACACCCACGACAGACACCATGACTTCTTCACCTGCATTCTCTCCCCCACCCAATTATCGTCTACGTCATTGATGCCTTTTGACTCCCCTCTCCCTTGTCCTTGATCTCTGCGATCGCCACACCTTTGACCTCATTGCCCGTCACCCCCTCCGTGCCCAAGACCTGCCATTTCGTCAAATTGGTGCACTGTCATCGCCTCTGAGTCGTCCATCGCAACATGAAGCCCGACCACGTCCTTATCGACTGGGGCAACAACATGAGGCTCGCCGACTTAGGGTCGATAATGATGGGGACGCCGCACTACGTCACATTGGAGGTGATGTTGGGTAGGGAATCGAAACCCAAAAAATCAGATTTTTCTCACCAATTCAGAACCAGAACAAGCAAAACTCCAAAAGGAAGAAACTCAAGATGACCCCTCTCCTAATTTCACAAGGAAAAAAAAAAAAAATTCAATTCACAGTCGAGCAAGGCTAGCGTGATAATGCCGTGGTTGGTGGTAGGGGCTTCATGGGCATGGCTCTAAAAGGAAGAAGAAGAAGAGAAATGCAAGGTGTAGGGAGAAGACAAGAGACTGGCAAGTGAGCACCCGTTTGGACACGTAGCGATTACCGAATAGAATAGCTTATCATTAACATGACAATATAAGTTATGAAACACCAATACTCTCCTGGAATGTGTCGTATTGAATACGTATCTTAACACATGTCTGACACACTCCAACACGCAACCAACATGTGTTGGAAAATTCAACACGTGATCAACTCTCCCGACACACTTCGACACACAAGCCACAATTCCAACATGTGATTCTAATATGCACTAGGTCAATTTTAAAAATTTAAATGAAGAGTCAAAATAAAAGTACGTAAAAAAATGAAATAATAAAAATAATAAATGGGGAAAGACTTCTTGTTCTATTCGTTTTTTTTTTTACCTTATTAGTAAATATTAAATTTAATAGTGAAATTTATTTTTTTTTCTCCAAATTTTATGGATTATTTTTTTTTATACTTATTAGTAAATATTAAATTTAATAGTGGAACATGGATTACTTTATTTTTTTTCTCCAAATTTTATGGATTATTGGAATGAAATATAGTTGAATTGTCAAATTAAAATAATTAATGAAATCAATAAATGATGTTTTTAGTATAAATTCATTTAAAGTTCTTTTATTATTGTTTATTTATTTGTGAATTAAAATCAAATTAATTTGATTAAAATAGTCATCAATTATATAAAAAATATATTTTTAATATATAATGCGTTTCAATGTGTCAAAATTTTCATGTCATGTCATATTTAATGTTAATGCCGATACCATTTTGAATATAAGCATACCTTATATTTTCTCGGTGTGACATGAGTTGCGTTGTGGGACCCCAATTCCCTTGATTCATAAAGGACACCATCTTCTTGTCTTTTGATATTGGGATAATCGAATTTCAATGCTTTTTCAACTTCAAATTAACGCCTCTTTGTCCTGTCTTACTTCTGTCGGGAGATAAAATCATAATACACAATCATACTTACAGTCAAGTTGCATCACCCCCAGTCATTTAATTTGTGTCTTTCATGCATCGACGAAATTAATGTTTAAAAAAAAAAAAAAAATGCTAATTTATATTAATTTCGAGTCCATTGACATCATATTCAATTCATCCAATCTCTTTATTTAATCATCTAAAGTCGTGTCGATGCAAGTGCTATCGGATAGTTTGCTATGAAAAAGATAAGTACCATTGATCTCGATTCTTTTTTCATTCCCTTTCTGGATTTTCATAGATTGTCAATGCTGTGTTCCAAAAATTTGAAATTTCCAAACTCCGATTATCTTTACACCGATTAGCTTATAGTAAATATAAAGCTCCTCAATTTCATGAGCAGACAACCATTTTTCCCGATTAATCATAACTAATTATTTAAAGCTCTCTTAAGCTTGTATTTGCTTATTTATTACCAACTATCGCTTCTGGCGACCATACGACTGCCACCCCGTCTTCAAGGACCGTCTTTTCCCGTCGGTAATGTTCTTTTGAGATACCTTTCTCGCTTCCAACGTCAGGGTACTGAATCCGAGATCTCCTTCACCACCGTTCGTCCCTTTAAATCGTTACCTTTAGCCCTTTAACGTAACCAAAGCAACCCCCTCCATTTCCCTTGAAGATCATCAGTCCGTTCCCCCAAGCTCCTCCTCCTCCTCCTCCTCCGACCGCCCCGCGCGATGAAGATGAAGAAATGGTTGCAGCAGCCGCAGGACGCCAAGCAGGCCAAGGCGGTGGACGAGATCAACGCGGTCCTGAAGCGGTTCGGGGACGAGCAGAGCACCCTGCTGGACCGGTTCGAGCGGATCTCCTTCGAGGTCCAGCTGAACCAGGCCATGCTGGGGAGGAGCCTCTCCGACCCGAGCCTCGCCCCGGCCCCCCGCCATGCACCATCGAGGGCGGACCGCGGTTCGGCCCACGGTGGCACGGCGGCAGCTGCCGAGCGACGCCCGTCGAGCTTCCGACGAGTGTTCAAGAAGCTATTCAGGCCCATTCTGGGTAAGAAGAAATCAGGGAACAACAATGTAGCGGCGGAAGCGGCAGCAGCGGCAGAGGAAGCGGACGCCAGGATTCCCCACTTCCAGTATTCCAGGGCTTTCAGCAGATCACTGAGGGTCTAACGTTTGAGGAAATCCTCGCCGCGGCGATCACAGTCGTTGAATTTTGTGGGACCTATGCCAACGATCGTGATTGACACGATCGGTCGCGGATCCGAGTCGAGGCAAGCATTTGCCCTGAATTCGATCCTGTCTTTGTTTTTTTCCTTGTTCTAAAAGCTAGTCCATGTCCTGTAGATGATGCTACGTAATAAAGAGTGGCTCTTTTTCTTTTCTGACTTTAGCAAAGGATTATTCCTTGATTTCTCGAGCTTTTTGGGTGCTACCATCCCCTATAAAGCTAAACGTGATGGGAAAATTGGCCAATCTCCCCTTAGGCTTGGCTCCCGGCATGTGTACAAACGTGGTCGGGTTCCACGGGTCCGGTAAAGTACCTTATAAAAGCGCCCTCGCGGCCATATTCATCGAAGGCTTTGATCTTTCTTCTATCGTCAGCGGTCGGATTACGAGCGGAACTCGCGCAGCTGGTCCCAAAGACCATCTGGGTTTCCTTAACGGCAGGTATCGGCTTGTTTCTCGCATTTGTCGGGTTACAAAACAATCGAGGAATCGGGCTCATTGGCTACAGTCCTTCGACTGTAGTCACGCTTGGAGGCCGCCCCAGATCTTCTAAAGTGGCTCTAGTCCCCGTCGTGATGTTGGCCAATGGCACGGGTGGCTTGGTGCCTCAAGGCACCGTTTCAAATGAGATATCCATTTTGCCGAACGATTCGGTCAATCACATATACATAAACTTCATGAAAAAGTACAAGATGATTTACGTACATGGAGATGAATTTTGCATACCTTACATATATTATTTCATCACCGTGAAAAGTACATCTCAACTTACCATCAGTTTTTCAGGACAACATATCATTATCTTTAGGACAAATTAAGATGACTTGCCTTTCCTAAACAGCTTAACAACGAATTACGTGGGCTCACTAAGTAATTATCTGTATTAGGTGACATCATAATGCGCTTGGGTAATCGCATGGCAAGCCTAAACTTATGGCCTGGCATAGTAGGGTTCATAATAATCGCATATTGCCTGGTGAATAACGTCAAAGGGGCAATGATACACAGCATCGTCTTCGTCACGGTCGTCTCGTGGCTCCAGAACGCCGTCACGGTGTTCCCGGACACGGAGCAAGGGAAGTTGCACTACCAGTACTTCAGGAAGATTATGGACGTCCACTGGATCAAGACCACGGCCGGAGCTCTGAGTTTCAAGGACATCGACAAAGCCAGTTTCTGGGAGACTAGTGACGTTCCACGGGGACACTGTACTTGATGGCCAAATTTGCTGGTTTCACGGACGCGAACGGCGACTTCGAGGGCCAATACTTTGCTTTCATGTCCGATGCATCGTCGATCATAGTAGGGTTGCTACTCGGGACATCACTCGTGACGATGTTCATCGAATCGTCGATGGGGTTCAAGGAAGGCGGCCGGACCAGGCTAATGGCGATAACCGTGGCAGGTTACTTCTTCCTGGCCTTCTTCTTCACGCTGTTGCTCGCCTTGATCCCCGCGTGGGCGGTGGGGCCGCCACTGACCCTGGTGGGGGTGCTGATGATGAGGTCGGTGGTGGAGATCGAGAGGGAGGACATGAGGCAAGCGAATCCGGCGTTCGCCACGATTATCCTCATGCCGTTGACGTATGGCCTATGGCATGATTGGCAGCATCGGGACGTACGTCGGCCTGCACATCGGAGACTCGGGCCGGAAAATCTTGGGGAGGTACGAGATTTGGAGAGACATGGGGCAATGCACCCCGCGCAACGAGGCTTCAAATGGGAATGAAAACAGCATTCGTGGGCGTGACAAGGTTCTTGAAGCTCGATTCAAACGTAAATAGGAAGTACATAAAACCAAATTGAAAAAGACCGTTTCTGTTTTCTTTTCAATAGCGAAAGATCCAACATTTTTTTGGGATGACTGATGAGAATATGCAAGTGTAAACTTAGCTATACCTCATGTTAGTTGTCTCTTTTTTTGTGGTGTAAAGATCAATGAATACATGTAGCTTTTGGAGGATCTTCGTCATTGAAATTCTCAGTGTTTGGTTCCAGATCGAAGATCTTCGAAAGGAGTTGACGCATCTCCGGGGCGAACAAGTTTGGAAATTTGGAATTCTCCCTTTACCAATCTTTCGATACATCTCCATGAGATTTTAGAATCATGAAAGGGGAGGTAACCAGCAAATAGAACAGACAAGATCACGTCACATGCCCAAAAATCAGCTTTGGATCCATCACAGCCCTTTTGGATTGATCGATGCCGGAACAACATAGGACTCCCGGAAGTTGTGGAGCAACCCATCTTGACGCTTTTTGATATGGCGAGCGTGCTCCATCGAAAGTCCGAAACCTTTCAAATTTCCCATTCTCATCCGAGAGCAGATTCTCCGGTTTCAAGGCTTGGCGACAGATACCTCGGCCGTGACAATCGACAGCAGCAAACACTCTCGAAAGTGTCCCCGGGCTACGGCCTCCTTCAGTTTCCCTTTGGTTACCTTGTTGAATAGCTAGCGGCCTTTAGCATTTTCCATGACGACGTAAATCAAGGCCTTAGTGGCCATGAGCTCGTAAAGCTCCACCACACGCGGGTGCCTAATTAGTCTCACGGCCGAAATCTCTCGCTCAATCTGATCAATTCTTCCAACTTTCAAAACCTTCTCTTTATCGATTGTCTCAGCGATAATGCTCATGTTCATGAACCATTGCAAATCCTAGTTCCTCAAGCTAAGATACATGTTCAAAACACAAAATGTTAAAAACGGTCACGAAGTCTGTGAGCGCTCATTTTGGCGACTCTGACACATAGACCCAAAAGCAATCGCACAAATCAAGCGAGCGACTGCAAAACTCACATACAGATCATCTTTAGTACTGAACACATTCACCCATTGCTCGCGGTATAGCGAAGAACAAAATCACCAGGATTTCTTTCCACAAAATTTCCTTGAGATTTTGAGCGGGAGGAGGTCAAGTGCAGCATCAATGTCTGAAGTGCCTCACATTAGTGCAAACAAGCGAGACGCCATACTTGTTACAACATTCTATGGCATCTTGATCTCTAATGCTTCCGCCAGGTTCTGCAATGACAGCAATCCCACTCTGACAAGCTTCTTCTACTGCATCGTTCCAAGCTGCACATTAACAGGAGAACAAAGACCCATCATGGACGGATAACAGACATTCAGCTTAGTAAATCCACCTTGACATTAGATGCGAGACTTTAGCACAAGCATTTTAATCACAGTTTTTAGGTATTGACTTCCATATGTCATTTCCCTGATCAACCAACCATTTATGGATGAGAGAAGTACATAACATTAACAATTGTCCCACCAGCAGCATAATCGGCCACACCATTAAAGCCAGCAATGATTTTCCCACTGATAATTGTGGGCAATTCCATCGCCATCACAAGTAATATAAGAAAAATTAGCTCCATTATTACCAAATGGGAAGAATGCATCACTCGCCAAAGCTGCCCCCTTGACCTCCTCTCCTGATTTCCTCATAGCTATCCTCAAACTCTCCAAACGGTTTGGTTGTCCGCTTCCCATGCCCAACATGCACTTGTTCTGGCCACAGTCAACAAACCAGTATTCAGCTCTCCCGTCAACTTGCGAGCAAAAGAGAAATAAAACAAAGTGGCATGACAAAAACACCTTCGCTATGACGATGGCATTGCTCTTGACATGCTTAACGCAGAGCCATGCAAACTTTGCATCTTCAAGTTCACTCTCTTGTGGAGTCGTCCCTGAGACTGCATTAAATTGGATGTCTGCAGGAGTTAAATCATCGGAATCCTGAGCCAGCCATCCCCCACCGACCTGTCTCAGTGAAAGCTTCCCTTTTTCGTTCTTCTTCGCTTCGAGGATCCTCAATGTTTTTGACTTCCCACGGAGAACCTCTAGCCCCTTCTTTGAGTACTTTGGTGCCACCACAATCTCATAGAACATCCGAGTTTCACCATCTGTTGGGCTTCTGAACTCCCGGATTTCCCTAGCCAAGTTCTATATGCACAGTAGGACATTGCAAGATCGTGTTGATGTTCAACTTGATCAATATTAGCAAGTGAAATATTATAATCCTGAATCAACAACAAAAGACCTGCACCTACACCACTATTTTTGTTTCATTTTGGAGGGTTGCCTGTGCTGAATGAGGTTTTATGTTTTACTCATATGCTCCCTTATATTTATCAACGAATTCTCATATGGTAAGGAATGTGACCATAGGCCTCACATTTGCCCTATTTCTTAGCTCAAACTAGTTGACTCAAGAATGGGCTTCCACTCTGGAACTACATGGATGAAAAATGACAAGTCTCTTTCAGTTTGTTATATTAGGATTCAGTGAATCTACAATACAAGGAAATTAGAATTCTTATTTCACTTACATGATAAAATAAGAAATTACCTCATCAATTTCTACATTGAAGGCCACTATACCACCAAATGCACTGACAGGATCTGCTTTGACGGCTAATCTGTACGCTTCAAGAATTTCACTGCGGGAAGCCACCCCACAAGGATTTGTATGCTTCACAACAACACATGTAGGGTAGCCAAACTCAGATACACAATTCCATGCAGCATCAGCATCCAGATAGTTATTATACGACATTTCCTGCAGCATCAGTATATAATTCACAACAAATGAGAGATAGATCAGCCATTGTTATCATGATATGTTGATCAAGAAAAAGAAATTTGTGTAACAAACGACTCCTGCAATTACACTTCTAAAGAGTATCGAATCTCATCTCAAAAACACACGATTGAACAGTAAAAGAGGAAGCTAATTAGCCCCTGAAGTGCTGATCTCCTTTGAAGAACATATTAGCGTTTTATTATAACTGAATAAATATTAGTGCTTTATTATAACTTAACAATCTGCACATTCAAATATACAGATAGTTGAACTGGAAAAGAAAAGAAACTAGATGCTCCTTGAGAATGATTTGTAGAATTTTGTCACACTGCCAATCAAACCAAAAGTTTGAGTTACCCTGTTAGATGGAGTAGTTTGGTATTTAAATGCTCTACAGTTGTCATCACACACAGGCTAGCATTTTACCAAAGATTAAAGGGTGGGAAGATAAATAAAGTGCCCCAGAGATTCGAAATGGGGACCTCTTGCGCTGATACCATATTGATTTCATAAGGCCTTTGTCAATTCCTCAAAAAGCTTCAGCTATTAAAATAAGACAGTCTGTTAATTTAATTCTCTAACAAGATCCATTTTTAGAAATTGCCTCCTCTATCTCATGAAATTTTAAACCTAGATAATTACTAAATCCACTTCAATATCAACATCCACAAAAGATTGATTTAGATTTAAACATATAACAATTGGGGATTCACCTTTCCATGATGTTGGATTGCAGTCGCAATACCACCTCCATTAACCTCAGCAAGACTCTTGTCCACATAAAATGCAGCCTTCTGGTGGGGATTTTCACCATAACGAAGAGAACTTTTCAGAGATAGAGGGACTGTTAAGCTGGGAGGGAATTTCTCTATCAAAAAGAAGTCGTCAACCTCTACATAAATCAGTTGAAAACTAACAGGGTGACACAACCACTAAAATTACCAATCTCCAAAGGAAACAAACTAAAGGATGCATCCAAACCAAGTCTCTAAAAAAGCCCCTCATTTGCATGTGTTTAGACCTACATGCATTTTGAATTGCCCTAGTGGCTATGACATCAATTCAGAACACGAACCAGATGAATACCTCCAGTTGTTTGTCTCCAAAGCCACTCTGACACTGCACAATCATAGGAAGCAACATGTTGAAAGGCCTTCCAAGCAAGTTTTCTACGGAACTGTTGATCATCTCCATTACTCTTTAGGAACTCCAACAGAGCAGGGTAGTCATGTGAATCAACCACAACAAGGACATCCTTATGATTCTGTTAGGAGACAAATGTCGACATCAATTCAGATTGTGAGCAAATATAATGGTACTCGATGCAAAAACTACAGAAAAAACTACCACATGCATATTGATATTTAGAGGGGCAAGGCCAGCAACAACTCTTCAAAAAAAAGTGCAACATATTAGGCATACCTATTATAGTATACTATTTAATGAGCATCACAAGAGAAATTGTTGTTTTAGCAAAAAAGCACAAGAGAAATCATTCCGCAAATAGTAAAAAGAGAGTCTGGTGACACAATCTCAATGTAAAAGTTACCATGCTCTCAATCAATTACATTTCTCAGTAAACAGTGCCATTGTAGCTAAGTTTGCATGATATCAGCAAGCCCAATGTGACCAAAGACACCAATACAATCATATTCCCGCATACGTCCAAACTGATACGCAATGAGGCAAAAATGAAACATAAACAAGTGCATGCTCCAATAACAATGAACATGAACATAAAATAGTGAAGAACCTTTGCAGCAGCTCTGATCATGGCAGGACCACCAATATCAACATTCTCAATTCCATCTTCAAATTCAATACAGCCGAAGAGGTAACTTTGTCGTAGGAAGGATACAAATTAACCACCACTACATCAAAAGTACCTGCACAAGTTCCATCTTGCATTTAATATAGTAAAATTATGCCAAGAACATTATTTGTTTGTACTCAGAATTTCCAAGTTGAAAAACTGTCAGAATGTTACTACAAACATTAGCATGTACAAGTATATGAATTTGTTTGTGGACACCTTAAATGCAGATTGCATAAACCTACAAGACAACTCACCAATTCCATGCTTATCAAGAGCCTCCATGTGATGCTGTTGATCTCTCCTAGCAAGGATGCCCCCATGAATATGAGGATGCAAGGTCTTTACACGACCATCCAGCTGTTAAAAAGAGTAATGTAACATTCCCAAGTTAAAATCTAAATCGTTTTTCCAAAAGAAGAATCTTCTCTATGTGGTGTGCGCCTGGTTGGAGAGAAAAGAGATGAAATTATCATATTAAATGTTAAAGTGGAAAATCCTCTGTCAAATGTCTCAAAGAACAGAGATATCACAACCACTCACAAAGAGACAACCATGAAAAATACTTGGAATGCACTAATTAAAAATTGTGATCTTTAAAATCCAGAAAATACTGTCTCAGTAGAAGGACTCTTGAAAATCTTTCGTGCGCATTAATGACTTGAAATTGATTTCTTTGTCATGAGCTGGAAAGTCTTGAGCTGTCTGAAGTGGTTAAGGTATCCGATTTATACCCCCATTGTTAGGAATAGATGTAGCATGATAATGTTAGCAAAAGCTGTGAAGACCCCGGATAAACCACTTGAAGCCATGACGCAGTTCAAGTTGTATCGCATCAGTGCAGTGCCGATCTTGACTGTCGTCATCACTCGTTACAATCAGCCTCCTAAGACAAGGCAACTAAAGAAAGAAAAGAATAAACAATGCAAGTAAGGGACAAAGAAACAAACCATCTCAGGGAAGCAAGTAAGCTGTTCCACTTTGCTGACAGAAAACCCAGCATTTTCCAGAGCAGATGCGGTTCCTCCAGTTGAGACAACAGTATACCTACATGTTTGATCGGTTAAGACAATATGAACACTTGAATGTGCCGACTCAACAAGTGCTTATACCATGCGCACCCCTGTATAAAAACACTATCCACAAGCAATGAGGCATGCCTAAAATCCAACAAAAACAGTGAGGCTTCAGCACCTATGCGACACCACGCACATGCAAAAACACACGCACACACGAGAAGTGTGCAAAGTAAAGTCCTCACTCCAATTCCTGGAGGCCCTTTCCAAGAAAAGCCAAATCAGTTTTGTCAGACAAAGATATCAATGCCTGCTTGCTCCCTGAACGTTGAAGAAAAGAAAAAAATCAGATTTTTTGTATTTACAAAAGGGCGCACGCCCAGGAATAAAGAACGACGAAGCTGAAGCAGCACTCTTCATAATCTGGAATGATAAGATCAACGAAGAAGTTAAAGACGCGAGAGAAAAGAAGGGTACGAGGAGCAGAAGGGCGCAGCTCCTTGTCGGGCGCGGACAGAATCTCAGCCTCGGCAGCCATGGCTTTGATCGGAGGAGCAGCGCGCGACGACGAACACGACTGAAGTCGAACACACGCCACAGGTACCTGCGACCCCCACGAGGCAAGACGGAGAGAAAGCAGATAGAGCCGAGAGCTGAGACTGAAAGCCACTACAAAAAAGAAGGACAAAACGAAAAGAAAACTAAAAATTTATGAGATGAACGAATTGCGCCGGAATTTCTACCTGGTGAGAGGTGGAAGGGCAAGTTCTGGTCCGGTGAGTGGTGGTGGAGTGCAGCAGAGAGCTTCGGAAAGCGGCTGCGGCGGCGGCGGCGGCGGAGGAGGTGGGGGCGGCGGGAGAACCCAACATGCTTTACTCTGGTCTGCTGCCTGTGGTGTTTTGCTTTGCGAGTGTTCAATTCGCGCGGGGCCGGAAGACTGTCATGTGCACGTGGCAAAGGCACGAGGGAAAAATCAAAACTTCAGTCGAATTATCGCATCGAAAAACCAGCGAAAGCCCCCACACAATCCAAACCAAAGAGAGAAAACACTCGATTGAATCTGGGGGGATCGGAGCCGCCGGGAGGGAGATCGACGCCGACGAGGGCGGTGGTCCGCCGCCGGGTGGAAAATTTCTTGGGTGTTCAGGAATTTCGTACTTTTTTATAGGTTTTGGTTTCTGGGTATTGTGTTTTTTTGCTCATAGAAAATTTCTTGGGTGTTCAGAAATTTCGTACTTTTTTTATAGGTTTTGGTTTCTGGGTATTGCGTTTTTGTTCGATTTTTCGCGTGTCCGATGTGGGTTTGGCAATTTAGCTGGCACATTACTGGTTTATGTTCGGTATATATCTGGTTGTTCTAGATTCGAAGATCTTTCTTTGCCGGGGAAAGGTTGAAAAATTTTCCCCCTCTTTTGAATTGAAGTTCTTTTTAGGCATCTTTCTGTTCGACATTGAATTTGGTCCATTAATTGTTTTTGAGCCGTCTTTTGTAACTCGTCGGTGTTCAAGAGACAACTCTGTGAATCAATGGATATTTGGCATTATTGTAACTTTTGAATTGTTTCGCGGACGTTGTCTAAGAGATTAGGATCAATGTCATGGCTAATATTTTGCACTGCTCTCATGCTATAATGTCCCACGTTCTTTAAGAAATATGCCATATTCTCTCTTAATTTATATCTGCTTACCTTTTTTCAAGTTCCTAATCTGAATTTTTGCAAACTGCTTCCCTTGATTCTTGGTTCAGTAGGGGTTGCAGCTCTTGGATGGTGCATATCTCATGTGTATTGGGTTGCTTAATTGGCGTTCGAGCTATTTACAGTCAGAATTATGCACTCTTTCAACGTCATGTTAGTCAATGACTGTATCCTCTTCTACCATTTTCTGTTGCAGGATATATTTCTAGCATTTTGCAGCAGATCGAAGCTTAGTTTTGGCTCTCCACCGTCCCCTCAGACACTCAATTATGCAGTGCTTCCCTTCTGCAGTATTCTCTAGGAAATCATCACAACCCGGGAATGCTGAAAGATGTGCTTGAAAGTTGAGAATCCTTTTCTGAAGGTTGATGGGGCTTTAACTCTATGCGGAGAGCCCTTGATTATCTTGGATGAGGAGGGATAGTTGATAAATCAGTCATCATAGTTTCTTGCATGTCCTCTATAAAGTGTAACTCGAGAGAATATGCTACCCTGAAGTATGATGTCTCTGAAGATGGTTGAGCATTTCTGATTTTCTTCTAATTTCTGTACATATTAGTAGTTGGTTATATTGTACAAAGTTTTCATAAAAGTACGTGAAGTACTCAGTTGAAATGGAGAACAGAGGGGGTGTTCTCATGCGTCGACATGAATTGGGAAGATTACTTGGGCAAGGGACATTTACCTAGGTTCGTTATGCGAGGAATATCAGCACGGGCATGAGCACTGCCGTAAAGATGATCAACAGAGAGAAGTTTTTGAAAGTTGGAATGAATGATCAGATTAAACGAGAGATTTTGGTCATGACACTTATTAGGCACCCGCATCCACATGTGGTGGAGCTTTACGAAGTCATGGCCACCAAGACCAAGATTTACTTTGTCATGCAACGTGCTAAAGGTGGTGAAGGAGGACGCCGCACAGAGATACTTTCAACAGCTGATTGCTGCGGTTGATTATTGTCACAGCCGGGGGTGTTTGTCACCGTCACTTGAAACCAAAGACTCTGCTCTTAGATGAGAATGGGAACTTGAAGGTTTCCGACTTTGGGTTGAGTGCCCTTGCTGAATCAAAGCGTCTAGATGGGTTGCTCCACACAACTTGCAGGACCCCTACTTATGTTGCCCCAGAAGTGATCAATCGAAGGGGTTATGATGGATCCAAAGCTGATATTTGGTCATGTGGCGTGATCTTGTTTGTTCTATTAGCCGGTTACTTTCCCTTTCATGACTCTAATCTCATGGAGATGTGCCGAAAGATTGGAAAGGGAGAATTCAAATTTCCAAAACTGGTTTGCCCCAGATATGTGTCGACTCCTTTTGAAGATCTTAGATCCGAACCCAAACACAAGAATTTCAATGACCAAGATTATGGAGAGTTCTTGGTTCCGGAAAGGTGTAGACTCCAGAACTATATGTATCGTAAGAGAAGTGAAAGAATCGCCATCTCTTGATGTGGATGCATATTCAGCCCTGACGAGGGTGAAAATTCCATAGAGTCAAAGCAGGAACCTTCAAGGCTTAGCAACTTGAATGCTTTTGATATCATATCATATCCTGCAGGATTTGACTTGTCTGGATTGTTTGAGGGAGTGGATCAAAGAAAGGAAGTTTAATTCACGGTGAATAAACCTGTTTCTACTATAATCTCTAAGCTGAAGATACGGCCAAGCGCCTGAGGCTGAAGGTAAAGAAGAAGGATGGCGGACTGATGAAATTCAAAGGCACCAAGGCTGGAAGATAGGGTGTCCTCGGTTTCGATGCAGAAATCTTTGAGATTACTCCGGCTTTTCGTTTGGTGGAGATGAAGAAGCCAAGTGGGGACACAATGGAGTATCAGAAGGTATTGAAGGAGGAAATAAGACCAGCTCTCTCAAGGGCATTGTCTGGACCTGGCAAGGAGAGCAATCACCGCCACCGCCACCCCCACCCCCACCACCTCCATTGCCAAACCAGCAGCTTGTGGAACAAGAAGAATCACATCCTTTTTATTCGACTTTGCCAGTCACTTCATCATTGGATTGACAATGAGTACTCTCCAACTTTGTGGTCTTTTATACCTTTGTTCTCCGATACTGTTGCTACTATTCAAGTGGTCGGAATTACATAAATGGTGTACTTAGTGAGACTCAATGAAGTTGACTCTACTGTATTGTGTTGCATCTTATTGTGCTTCGATTGTCAACAATTTGGTTTTTTGTGTCCTGAGATTGTGTTGATCATGTGACAGTCTGATTTTCTGCTTCTGTTTTCAATTAAATGAATCGGGCTTTTCATCAACGTGTCCATAGCGCTATTCTCCGAGTTGATCACTCGAGGAACTAAAACTAGTTGGGAAAGTTATTAAAGAATTTTGATCTGTGCACTCGAGAATCGACCGTAAATCGAATTACTCGATCGTGTTAATTTGCAAGAGTCATTGCGACACGGTCAAAAATTTATGAGGGATCGGAAATAGGTCGATGCAATTGAAATATGTAATTAGGCATGGGTGATTCCATTTAATTATAAAATTTATTGACAATCGACACTAAACCGATTTTTCTGTCGTTTTGGTATCATGTGCTCGTAATTGAAATCTTGAGATTCGCGCAAAAATCAAGGGTCGCTAATGGATCGAAGATGCACATTGTGGTTTGAAAATAATTGGCCACAGGTTATTTGCACCGAAAATTCCCAAAAACTACCCGATAATTTAGGCCGCGCTGAAACCACGCTCGACTGAATTTAACTGTGAAATTTACTCCGATTTCAGAAAATTGAAAACTCTAGTGTGTCACAATTCATCCCAGAGACATTATTACATCTTCTTAAAATTTATTGATGATGTGAATTGTTCATGAAATGTGCAAGAACAACAAACTAAAAGAGCAAGAGAATTGTCACATTTTAAGTAGGATTTTAAGGCCTCTAATGTGAAGCAACTTAAGAGGTATTATAAGTTGTTATTAAGGGACTTGACCCTATTAACTTAAGTGTTAATTTGGCAAAAAGGAAAAGGGGGAAAAGTCTCAACAAGAAAGGAAAATTCGTAAGAAGGCATGCCCCCATGAATTTCACCTCAATTTCCATGCCATTTGTGTGGAATAATGATGCATAAAGTAGAGGGATCACTTGATAGGGATAGGAATTCAATCTCCATGGGAAAAAGCTATGAGAACCAACTTCAAATTCAGATTCGCAGTCTACATGGATTCCAACCTTTTCTTTCATCTCTTGTAGAAGAGACAACGTTGGAAACTTTGTGAGGCCTATGATAGTGATAGATGGTCAAATTTTCCATGGAAAAATAGGCCAAAAGCTGAAGGAAATTTCAGTGAAACTTCCAAGCATTTTCCTCTCTCCTTCCCATCATTTACCCACGCATGAACGTCTGCTGTATTTTACGATGGCAACTTCCACTTTTTTTTTTTCCTTTTCTTCCTCTTATTTTATTCTTCTCCCTTGTCTCTTTCAATGTACAAGCTGGTGCTTTCTCTTCCCTTCAACGAGCTACTCCCGTTTCTACTCCCTCTTGAACAACAAACCGGAGACTAAGAAACAAAACAGAGCAAGGCGTGAACGTGACGTTACCAAAAATTCTTGGACCCACATAAACATCGACCGCCTACCACCATGGTTTTTATATATAGATCGGATAGTTCGAGTGAGGAAAAAACCCTCTCACCCGCACAAGAACCGCGCAACCGACCAAAATCCATATTTAGTTCTCTCTACCGAAAAATTTATAAATCCGTGTGTTGCTGTTGCCATCACACCACAGCACATTCCTCTGCGGTTTCGGCTCAACACCATCACCGAGAGGCTCAAGGCTGGTCTCTGTGTTGCTGTCTAACCACCAACAAGAGCTGCCGTTAGCTGTGAATAGGTAAGTTATCTACTAAACCCATATTAGAAAAAGGGTACATATACATGCAATCTAATCACCCTTCTCATCCTTTCTCATCACTTGCACTTTCCTGCACGTTAGTGACATTCAATCATACAATATCACATTAACATCACTTAGCAATTGAATACTTCAGTGCGCATACAGATAGGGATGCAAATGTCAGATCATTGACCGTGGCCAATTTTTAACAGATGACAGTCATCCGGTATAACCGGGCTTTGCCTCACACCGTTGAGCGCGGCAACGTTTATATCTAGACGGCATTCCAATTAAGGAGCATCGGCCCAAAGATCCTTTGGACCGGTCTGTTGACTTGGGGCATTCTCGAATCAGCATCGTCCGGCCCCAAAGGCACGTGACGGAATCATGTCGTGAATGCATATGATCGATGTCACATTTCAATAATCAATTATGCACAGCATCCACATCATCAAATGAGCAATTTCATAGCAAGAATTCTTCAAAACAAGCATATACTCTTAGTCATCTAAATTGACAGAAAACTGCCCAATAACACTCTCCCAATTTTGAAGTCAGAAACTCAATCATATGATCTCAAAAAATTCTCAAACTCGGACATGTGCTAGAAAACATATAAAAAAACATTTTTCATGAGACACCAAGATCCAGATCCCTCTGGATTCGGCCCAGAAATTCTTTCTATCCAGCACAAAAATCGGGTCTAGTTCCAGAGAGTCTAACTCATCAAAATCAGTTCGATTTTGGGTTGAAATATTGTCCATTTGATGTGAAATTCGATTATGTTATATTAGAAGTTGTGAGGAACAACTTTCATGAAGGAACCGATTGGAAATTCGACCTCTAAAGGTAGGTAACAACCCTTGGAATCATGGCAGGTCACGGGTTACAAAACTGTCCGAAATACTGTTCCGAGGATGACGTCATTAAAATCGTTATATTTTCAATTTCTAAAAATTCTGAGAGAAATATATGTTATTATTTAGGATTTCCAAAACATTTCTTCAGAAGGAAATTTCTTCAAAATCGCATCAAAAAGTTGTCCACAAAATCAGCAAAACAGTCATGTCCTGGAAACTGTTTCAGAAAACAGCCACTGTTCTATTCCGAATCTCCCTCCACGACATTTGTTTTGCTCTATAAACCCTATCTAAACTTTTCTATAGCCATTATAACATCCCTAAGTAATATTCATCCACATATAACTTCATCTACATGGTTGCTCTACATAAAAATCCCTAAAGAATGTACTCAGCCCCCCAAATCTAAGTTTAGGAGACAACTTACCTATTCACAGCTAATGGCAGCTCTCGTTGGTGGTTGGACAGCAACACAGAGACCAGCCTTGAGCCTCTCGGTGATGGTGTTGAGCCGAAACCGCAGAGGAATGTGCTGTGGTTTGATGGCAACAGCAACACACGGATTTATAAATTTTTCGGTAGAGAGAACTAAATATGGATTTTGGTCGGTTGTGCGGTTCTTGTGCAGGTGAGGGGGTTTTTTCCTCACTCGAACTATCCGACCTATATATAAAAACCATGGTGGTAGGCGGTTGATGTTTATGTGGGTCCAAGAATTTTTGGTAACATCACGTTCACGCCTTGCTCTGTTTTGTTTCTTAGTCTCCGGTTTGTTGTTCAAGAGGGAGCAGAAACGGGAGTAGCACATTGAAGGGAAGAGAAAGCAACAGCTTGTAAGTTGAAAGAGACAAGGGAGAAGAATAAAATAAGAGGAAGAAAGGAAAAAAAAAGTGGAAGTTGCCATCGTAAAATACAGCAGACGTTCATGCGTGGGTAAAGGATGGGAATGAGAGAGGAAAATGCTTGGAAGTTTCACTGGAATTTCCTTCAGCTTTTGGCCTATTTTTCCATGGAAATTTTGGCCACCTATCACCATCATAGGCCCCACAAAGTTTCCAACGTTGTCTCTTCTAAAAGAGATGAAAGAAAAGGTTGGAATCCATGTAGATTGCTGAATCCGAATTTGAAGTTGGTTCTCGTAGCTTTTTCCCATGGAAATTGAATTCCTATCCCTATCAAGTGGTCCCTCTACTTTATGCATCATTATTCCACACAAATGGCATGAAAACTGAGGTGAAATTCATGGGGGCATGCCTTCTTACGAATTTTCCTTTCTTGTTGAGACTTTTCCCCCTTTCCTATTTGCTAAATTAACACTTAAGTTAATAGGGTCAAATCCCTTAGCAACAACTTATAATACCTCTTAAGTTGCTTCATATTAGAGGCCTTAAAATGTGACAATTCTCTTGCTCTTTTAGTTTGTTGTTCTTGCACATTTCATGAACAATTCCCATCATCAATAAATTTTGAGAAGGTGCAACAATGTCCCTAAGATGAATTGTGACACACTAGAGTTTTCAATTTTCTGAAATCGGAGTAAATTTCACAATTAAATTCAGTCGAACGTGATTTCAGCGCGGCCTAAACTATCGGGTAGTTATTGAGAATTTTCGATGCAAATAACTGTGGCCGATTATTTTCGAACCACAATGTGCATCTTCGATCCATTGGCGACCCTCAATTTTTGCGCGAATCTCAAGATTTCAATTACGAGCACAGGGTACCAAAAGGACAGAAAAATCGGTTTAGTGTCGATTGTCAATAAATTTTGTAATTAAATAGAATCATCCATGCCTAATTACATATTTCAATTGCATCGACCTATTTCTGATCCCTTATAGATTTTCGACTGTGTCGCAATGACTCTTGCAAACTAACACGATTAAGCCGTCGATTTCTGGTCGAATTCTCAAGTCTGTTGCATCAAAATTCTTTAATAACTTCCCCAACTAGTCTAGTTTCCTCGCGAATGATCAGTTCGGAGAATAGCGCTATGGACATGTCGATGAAAAGCCCGATTCATTTAATTGAAAACAGAAGCAGAAAATTAGACTGTCACTGATCATGGGCAATGGGTACTCAATTCTCTCCCCCCCCCAAAAAAAAAAAAAAACCCCAAAAAGTGGGTCTATACGTCTCCTGAAAAAGCAGCATTCTAGACAGTCTCTAATGAAAAGGTTCTCGTGTATCTGATACCATGTCTCATGCTAACATAAATCACTACTCATATCATGCTTCTCCACTTTGATGATATGGTAACAAGGAGTTCACATGATGAGTGTATCACCAGTGAACTTTCTCCTCTGTATGTGACGGATTCCCCTTTGTCTTATATCGCGAGTTCTATCACCTACCCGCTGAGCTAATGTAAGGTCAGGTTAATCCATATTAGGACCATGGTGTGTCAGTGTGCCACCAATTATCGGAAAATTCTAATTTGACTTCAATATGCCATGCATTTCATTTCAAATCAACTAGGACCAGAGTCCAATCCGGTCTCTCCAAAGCATTCGTATGATGTTCTGATTCATTCAGCTGCTTGATAATTCGATACAGGTTTGTCTCCAGTTTTGCGGAGTTCCCTTCGGAATACTAATCAACTGCTTGATAATCGGGTACATGTTTTTCCCCTGTTTTACGGAGTTCCCCTTTGGAATCCCAATCTTTATATTTTTCCCTGTTTCTGTCCCTGGAAGTGGAAATCACTTTTTTATTAGCTTACCGCTTGTCATTAGTACTGGGAGTAGCATGCACCTTTCAAGCTCTTCCGGCTAAATTGTGTTTTTGCTTTTCTAAGTCCCTCTTTCCAACAGCGTATGTAGCTTCTGCTATTCTTGACAATTCGGCTTGACATTAGCTCATCAACTTATTATGATCTTTTTGGTGTGGATGCTGTATGTCATCTGATAATCCAATTTTGTTCCACAGTTCTGCTTTTCAATTCGAGTCTCCTATTGCAAGCAATGAAACTGCAAGGGAAGCTTCACTTCTTGAGCTTTGTCGTCGCCAATCCATTCTGAGGTCCGCTGATGTTGCCAAATGTATCTCAATCCTATTGCTCAGTTATAAGCTCTGTCCGGCTCACATACCACAAACTATATCTATTCTCTTGCTAAAAAATGAGGATTTTGCAGTTGTTCTTGAATGGCAGATGCTTGTCTAACATCTGATTAAAATGCTATTTCGCTTTGCCTGTCAGAGCAACTTATTGTGAAATCATGAGCACATCGCTGGAAATTCATAGAATTCTTCAGCCATACCCAAGATGATTGATCAGTACCTGAAATCTTGTCTCATTTCACTGCGACTGCATATATTCAAGACAGCAGTACATGCTTAAAGAGTTATCACCAAGTGGTGGTGACTTCTATGCTTGTTTTGGGATGGGACATGCTGGTTTCATCTCTTCATTCAGGGCCATAATCTTTCATTCATGCAGCTTTGGCAAAAAGAGAAACGAGTGACCTCCATGGTCATTTGCTTGGGACCACCGCATGCCACTTGCTAGTTGCTGCCATTTTAATGTATGCGACCACCGTCACGGTGATCGCCTGTTGATTGCAGCTCATGTGACCATCGTCACGATCATCTCTCTCTCTCTCTCTCTCTCTGTGACAATGGGGACAGTTCACTAAACATAATCAATTGCAGTCTGGAAGAAACTTGTAAGTTCTCCAGCTACGAATCTCATTTTGTACGTTGGACTTCTAAACAATATCTTCTCTTGCGTACTTAATATTCCTAGTAACTAGCAAGAATGGGCAGCATTCGTGTGTGCTTATTGCTGTCGCACAATTTTTCTCGTTGGAAAATCTCTACGTCCAAATGGGTTCAACACCAACCATTCTGAGTCATTTAGGAAATGTTCCAGTCTCCCACGATATCTTCACCCAATACTTCCCCTGTTCCTATAGTTCCCTTGGACTCGGATTTTTGAGGGACGATCATTAACCTTGTCGAAGGAAAAACGCCGTGTGTTTTCTGAGAATAGATGATGGGTGAGCTTGGCTCGAATTCAGCTGATGCTCCTATGAATCCTAATTTCTCGCTTTATAGGGGATGGCAGAACCCAAAAAGTTCGAGAAATCAAGAATAATCCTTTCCTAAAGTCAGAAAGTAAGTTTGAGGGAAGAGCTAGAATCTCTGTAACTGCGCAATACTCAATTACAAGTTCTGACAGCTTCTTCAAGTGCGATAGGTCTATCAATGTATGCATTGACGGGCAATGTCCAATGCACAAGGATTATAAGCTTGAGGGAATCCTTGGGAGGTACTGCAGACATTCACTAGAGAGTTCAAGTCTCTTGGGACGAGAAAGCTGCGCAATATTTGGTGATAAGGTGGTCATTATCAAAGAGGACAACTCTAAAGGCTCCAGGGTGGTTAACCCATCAATCCACCAGGGGATATCATCTTCCATTTCAGGTTCAAGAGATTGGGAAGTTCCACATTCAGTCTTGTGGCATCTTTATCGACTTGCAGTTTCTCAAAGACGAAGTGTTCAAGGCTTACGAGGGATCCAATTGACTCAGGAAGCTGCGCAATCCCAGCTCCTTGTGGAGAATGCCTCGATAGCGAAGTTAAGTGACTAAGTGAAGGGCTTATAGAAGGTGAGGAACAATGGCAGGCACTGAGAATTCATAGATTTTTAAATCCTTGTGATGTGTGATGGGGATGTGTTTTGAGTGACAATAGGAAGCTAAATAGAAGATTACCACCAAAGCATAAAAGGCATGCTACCAACCAAGTATAAAGATGGGAATATATGAAACTTACCACTAAAGTTTAAAGGATTTCTGGGTTCACCACCAAATGAATTTTGATAAACAACTAAAATAAGAAATTCACTTTCGGAAAATTTCACGTATATTCAAATGCAAGTATGATATGCGCACAAATGAGATTACTCCTCCTCTTATAGAGTGAATCTGCTAAACAAAAGAAAACAACTCTTACTATCCTAGAAACGAAAAGGCTCTTCGAGGATTCACATAACTAAGACTTTTGAAACTGACATCATAATCTTATAAAATTAGGACTAAATGCATCGTAACTTGACTTGATGCATAGTAATTTATTCTTGACTGTCTGAATTCATCCGTTGGTTTGCACAGCTGAACAGCCACCTCGAAAGATCGACAAATGGTAGTGGAAATCGACCAGAACAGCCTTGGTCGCTAGATAGTCGATTAGCAGCCTTGGAGTCGACAACAAACTTGTAAATCAATATGTTGGTAGTCGATTGACACTCATGAGATCAACAACTAATCTATCGAATCGACTTCCCAAAGAAATAGGCATCTTCAACTTAGAACCCATCGAAACAACCTGTAGCAGAAATTGCCATTTGCTTCCAGGATTAACTTGGCCTTCGCTTGCTGGAGTAAGATTTGGCCTGTTCTAATTGACGAAACATCATCCGGGCGTGAAAATTGTTCCATAGAACTTGATGCTCCCGTATCACCGTGACATGCGGGCATTTCCTCTATTGATGTCTCATGAATCAAGAGTTCCAGAGATTCCATATCCCAAAATTGCTTTGGGAGGTGGCGGAGTTTCTTGCAGAAATTTAAGTTTAATAAAACCAAGTGTGGTAACTGACCGATAGACCTATCAATTTCTTCCAAGATACTGCATTTCTCTAGGATCAATCTCTCTAACTTCATATTAGCAGATAAGTCAGGAGTTTTCTTCAAGCGTGTGCAACCAGTCAGATTCAGCACTTTCAAATTCTTCGCCATCTGTAACAAAGAGATCATGCCAAGATAAGTTTTTAGAGCTCATGAAATTGCACGACTACGAATAACATACAGTCCCAAGCATGTAACATACCTTTATGTGACTCCAACCATCCCAACTCTCCTTCAGTTTACTCCACGACAGATCAAGAAACACTAGATTTATCAACGAAAATTTGGTAAAATCGAACTTTAAAGGGTAATTGTGCCAAGAGAGACATCGCAGCTTCGGCAGGATACCTGACCTCCTCCCAGGATCAAAAGCCTGAGTAACCTTGGATGGAAGATTGTGCCAGGAAAGCCTCCATTGCGCACGAAAGTCTTCCATGACGTGTTCGTGCAAGTTTAGACTGTCAACATGGAGGAACGTAAGACCCGGTAATCTATAGAAGTCTCCGTACGAAAAACGGTATTGCTTCCGATGGTCGAACTTGAGACAAATAGCTTCGACTTTTTCTTTTGTCTGTACAAAATGGAAACGAGATGGAAGCACATGAATTCTTGGTTTATGAATTTTAACGGTTTTAACTGCTATCATATCATAGAGGTTATGCGTTAGTGCAGGAGACAAGGCATATAACTTGTCTTCTCGAATCGGAAATAAGTGGAACCGGCACTTTACCTTGCGTGTCTGTAGCAATTCAAATGCTTCCTTGTGATCCCACACCCTCCTCTGGTTCGTATCTCGCCTTTTACATTCCTGACGAGTGATTTCTCTTGCGAGGTCTCGCAGATGATCATGCATCCCCAGCTTTTTATCTTTTTCAATCTTTATCAAAGACAAGTGCTGCAGAAATTCTATGGTTTCTCTCGGGGAATACTTATCCTCATCCCACGCATGAATCACAGTATCGACATCCCATCCAATAAATAGACAACCTATGTCGAGGAAGATATGTTTTTGCCGATCATCCAAGGCGTCATAACTTACTTTCAGCTTGCTCTGAACTTCACGAGGGGCCCTTCTGAACGCCTCCAGCTTGTCATCCCACCTTTCTTTATTGGTGCGTGATAAAAGTGAACCTATAACCTCAAGCGCAAGAGGCAGGCCTCCAGCAATGTCCACTGCCTTTTTGGAGAGGGTGACATACTCATCCAACGGACTCTCTTCTGAAAGCATGTCTACTAAACAGTTGCATAGATTGGTCCAAATTCATACAAGTAAGATCATGAGTATAATCCACTTTGTGATAATTGAGAAGGTCTCTGTTTCTAGTCGTAATTATAAGCTTGCTTCCTTCACCAAACCAGTCACGCTTGCCCATAAGCACATTCAGTTGAATCCCATTGTCAACATCGTCAAGAAGAAGAAGAACCTTTTTACTTGATAACCTTTCTTCGATCATCCTACTCCCTTCACTGCTATTTTCTATGATGGGCCAATTCTGTTTGAGCACCCCAGAGAGGAGCTGATTCTGCACCCGCTCGACACCATAGAGCTCCGAAGTTTCTCGAATGTTGGAGCAGGGATCCCACGATGCTCAAACGACATATTCTAGATTACTATCGTTCCCTTTATGACTCGATGGGACCAAGGGACTTCTAACCAATATTAAATCAATGCCCAATTGTTGTTACTACGGAAATTAAGGAGCATTTGATGGCTGCCATATTGTTGGAGGAAGTGAAAGAAGCTGTTTTCCAGCTAGGTTCTCTAAAAGCTCCAGGACCGGACGGGTTAAATGGACAGTTTTACCAGCATTTTTGGAGGATATAAAAATGGGTGTGGTGCTTTTGGTTCAAAAATTTTTCGAGATAGGTCATCTTGATCCCCTCCTCAACAAGACACACATTTTCCTGATACCGAAAGTGAAAAATTCATAAAGTATATGCCAATTCCAACCAATCAGCTTATGTAATTTTAGCTACAAGATCATATCGAAAGTAATGGCGAATAGGTTAAAACCTTGGCTTCCACAGATCATTGAACAGGAACAAAGTGCCTTTGTCAAAGGCCGACAAATCCAAGACGATATCCTCATCGTTCAAGAAGTGTTAAAGAATAGGAAAAAGAAATTTTAGGCAATATTGAAACTAGATATGTAGAAAGCATATGACAGGGTGGAATGAGATTTCCTTCAAATGAGCATGTTACAGATGGGATTTTGTGATCAATGGGTAAATTTAATCATGTAATGTGTGTCAACGGTTTCCTTTAATGTGAAAGTCAATGAAGAGCCAACGGAGTACTTCTCACCAACACGGGGGATTTGACAAGGAGATCCAATATCCCCTTATCTATTCATATTGACAGCTAATGTACTTTCTTGGATGATGCACGAAGCCATAGAGGATGGAAGTATCAAAGAAATAAAACTAAATAGGTATTGCCCTATCCTTTCCCATTTGTTGTTTGTTGATGATGCTATATTTTTTTATGAATGGGATTGTTAGAGAATGTCACGTTTGGCAGATGTTCTCAATTAATATTGCTATGCGACGGGGCAAGCGATAAACTTGAATAAGTCAGGTATCTTCTTCAGTAAGGGCTGTCCACCGGAGTTGAAGGGGCATATGGCCAAAGAAATGCGAGTGCCAAGTATTGACAAGACAGGGAAGTACCTTGGAATACCATCTGAATGGGGTCAAACAAAGAAAGAAATGTTTGCATGGATACTGGCAAGAGTGAATATGAAGCTAGAAGGATGGAAAGAAAAATTCTTGTCCAAAGCTGGAAAAGAAATTTTAATAAAAACTGTTGTGCAAGCACTACCCCAATATGCAATGTTAATTTTCAAGATACCTATCTTGGTTTGTCGAGCTATTGAACAAAGAATTGTAACATTATGGTGGAAGCAAACTGAAGCCAAGAAAGGCATGCACCGGAACAAATGGGAGGTTATAAAGTCCAAGAAAGACAGGGGAGGGCTAGGCTTTAAACATTTGATTACCCTCAACAAAGCTTTGTTGGGAAAGCAGGCGTGGCGATTATCCCAATCACCTTCAGCTTTATGGAGTAAGATATTGAGGGGCATATATTTCCCTAATGGCGACTTATGGAAGGCAAAAAGAGGTCAAAGACCTTCTTGGGGCTGCAAAGCATTCTGATGGGATGGGAAGCCATAGAACTAGAAATACGATGGGTCGTGGGAGATGGAAAATCAATTAACATACGTCAAGATCACTAGTTACCACAGGGCATGCTAGGAGGCCCTGCAGACAAGGAAGATCCCCAAATGGTTGCTGAATTAATTGATGAGGCAAGGAAGGAGTGGAAAGAACCAGTGTTGCACAATCTTTTTTAAGGGAGAATTGTCAATGAAATCCTGTCTATACCTATCGCCTTGCAGCCAAAGGTAGATCAATTGATTTGGACAATAAGTAAGAATGGAAAGTAAATAGTTAAAAGTGGATAGAACAGTGTCTATACTAAATCCACACAACAAGATTGTAACAGGGCATCAACCTCCTATTAGCCACCCCAAAAGCTATGGACAAGAATATGGCAGTCACCGATTCCCCCCAAATTAAAGATTTTTCTATGGAGCTTATGTCAAAATGATGTGCCTACAAAGGAGAACATATATCAGAGAAGTATCTTACCTAACCCGTTATGTCATCTCTGTTCCAAATATCCTGAGACAGTCGAGCATTTATTCTTCTCCTGCAAAAAAATCCAGAACGCGTGGTCAATCCCATGCCTAAATCTTAGCAACAGGACAAGAATGGCCACAAGAATGGATAAATGGTTGGTGGAATTCCTCAAAGCAAGGCTGAACTCACTAGATACAGGGTTAGTGGCAGAAGTGCTCTGGCAGATTTGGAAAAACAGGAACAACCGGGTCTTCCGCGACAAGAAGCTACAACTAGAGGCCATAATTGAGGTTGCCCCAACACAAAGTCGGAGCTTTGGTCAATGGAATCCAAGCACGGAAAAAGGAAATACAACAACGGCGAACCCACCTGCGACTTGGACAGCTTTGGAAAGTTGAACCCTGAAGCTGAATATCGATTGCTCGTGGGTGAAAGGCAACTCACCAAGTTCGATTGCAGGAATTTTACGTGACTCAAATGGAGTTTTTGTCGATGGCTTTGTCAAAGAAACCCACGCATCTTCACCCCTGCAGGCGGAAACCCTAGCCCTGTTTCACGGTTTGCTGTTTCTAAAACAGAGAGAAGTGCTTCACGTGGGAGAAGTACAAGACTGACAATAGTCTGTAGTTTGCAAAAGTGACTGTCTTCAACTAGTGGAACTCCTTTTGGGCCGGGCTGAGGAGTCATAGACTGTGAAGGATCTCATCCAGGAATGCAAACAAGTGTTGGCCCAAATGATCCATGTTAACGTCGTCCATTGCTTGCGCGAAGCAAATCAAGCCACAAACTGGATTGCAAAAGCATCCCGCCTTAAAAAATCCTTCCCCCAACATGGAAGTTCGAACCCCCTCAATCCCTTTGGAACATTTTGTGCTCCAATGCCGAAATATCGTTTTTATGTAATTATAGTTTTAATGAATGAATGAACGCACTACTTTTGACCCAAAAAAAAAAAAAAAACAACTTCATGTAATGGAAATTGGATAGTTAAATTCATCTTTCCTTTAGGATAGGAAATCTGCATATTACTCATCGATCTTGTTTCGGAATTTTCTTGCATCACATTTGATAGAACCTTTTACTTTCCTAGGCATCCTCCTAGAGAAAGCTAATATGAATATGCTGAATTCAATAAGTCATATTAGTAGCCCCAGGGTTGTCATAGTTTAATTGGGATGTCAAGACATTTCCAACTTAGGAAAACGGAAGTCACCTAGTCAAAACCTACAAACTATGCGCGGGTCAGTTTCAGTCAGGACAATTTGCACAAGCCTAATGCTTGAACCTAACCACATGTTCGTAAGGGTTGCAAGATGTTCTAATGGCCTCCAGATAGCTAGGCTTCCGTGCCTCTAGGTTCTAGCAAAAGGAGCACATCGGAATGGCTCCCCGCCAAAACTTGACTTCGCCTCTAGTCATGTGAGACTTGTAAAACGTACTAAACCCAAAAATTGTTCAAGGCTCTGGAATATAAATGTCACGGTTGATGCCTTGACCGGGTGATTACCGCTGATGGAAGCTTCATCCGCTTCAAGTTGTCCTTTTCCTCTGGTCTTTTGTGCAGAGGGAGCTGAGGCTGATTCAGGTGCCGCGTGGTTGAAACGAGGACCAAGTAAAAGGGAAGAATGAGAACGAGACCCTGACCATGTCTGATGACTAGCAGGGGCTGATATTTCCACACCTTCAAATTATCGGTAAATTTCTTTAGCTGGTCCTGTTTTGAAATTTCTTGGCGGAATCTAACAAGGTAAATTAGTGCATAGTGATATGTATTTGATACGATATTATATGAGCCTAGACTTTATTGAATGACTGTATCTTTTAATTTGGTTAATTCAGCTATACATCTCTTGATAATTTGTTAATATGATTTATTTAGTCAATTCCGACCATGAATTGCTATCATAGATATCGGTCGTCTTATGCAATGTTCGATGCGGGTTCTAATGGCCCCAGGGGCACCGCGGACACGTCATTGCCCATGATGCCTCCTCATCCTTCCTCGCTGTCATCCCCTCCACATCCTCCCCCATCCCCACTCCTTCATCCTTCCTCGCTAAAGGCGGTGAGCTATTCAACAAGGTAGCCAAAGGGAAACTGAAGGAGGACGTCGCATGGAGATACTTTCAACAGCTGATTGCTGCTGTTGATTATTGTCACAGCCAGGGTTTTTGTCACCGTGACTTGAAACCAGAGAATCTGCCCTTAGATGAGAATGGGAACTTGAAGGTTTCCGACTTTGGGTTGAGCACCCTTGCTGAATCAAAGCGTCTAGATGGGTTGCTCCGCACAACTTGTGGGACCCCTGCTTATGTTGCTCCAGAAGTGATCAATCGAAGGGGTTATGATGGATCCAAATCTGATATTTGGTCATGTGGCGTGATCTTGTTTGTTGTATTAGCTGGTGACCTTCCCTTTCATGACTCTAATCTCATGGAGATGTACCAAAATATTGGAAAGGGAGAATTCAAATTTCCAAAACAGGTTTGCCCCAGATGTCCGTCGACTCCTTTTGAAGATCTTAGATCCAAACCCAAACACAAGAATTTCAATGACCAAGATTATGGAGAGTTCTTGGTTGGGGAAAGGTGTAGACTCCAGAACAATATGTATCGCAAGAGAAGTGAAAGAATCGCCGCCTCTTGATGTGGATGCATTATTCGGCCCTGACGAGGGTGAAAATTCCATTACAGAGTCAAAGCAGGAACCTTCAAGGCTTAGCAAATTGAATGCTTTTGATATCATATCATATTCTGCAGGATTTCACTTGTCAGGATTGTTTGAGGGAGTGGATCAAAAAAAGGAAGTTCAGTTCATAGTGAATAAACCTGCTTCTACTATTATCTCTAAGCTGAAGATACAGCCAAGCGCCTGAGGCTGAAGGTTAAGAAGAAGGACGCCGGACTGATGAAATTCGAAGGCACCAAGGCTGGAAGAAAGGGTGTCCTCGGTTTCAATGCAGTAATCTTTGAGATCACTCCGGCCTTTCATTTGGTGGAGATGAAGAAGTCAAGTGGGGACACATTGAAGTATCAGGAGGTATTGGAGGAAATAAGACCAACTCTCAAGGACATTGTCTGGACCTGGCAAGGAGAGCAACTGCTGCCCCCAACCCCCACCACCTCCACTGCCCTGCCACACCAACAGCTTGTGGAACAAGAAGAATCACATCCTTCTCATGATTCGACTTTGCCAGTCACTTCATCGTTGGATTGACACTGAGTACTCTCCAACTTTGTGGTCTTTTTACCTTTGTTCTCAGATATTGTTGCTATTGTTCGAGTGGTCGAAATTACATAAATGGAGTGTAGAATATTATTCTCATAAACAATTAATCAATTAAGAACAAACGGATCCATACATGATTGTAAAACACGAGATCAATAAATACTGATGGAATTAAAGCGTCACTTGTTTGCCATTCTTCACTTGCAAAAAAATAGATCACTCGATAATCGGGGATTTATCGAATACTGGATCTTCCTCTCGTGATCTATTTCGATATAGCAGACTTTCGATGGGATTAAAGTAAGCGATAGGTATAACCTACCATTTTATAGGCTAGAGAGGGAACCTAGCAAACCCTAATCAATAGCGTGTCAACTAGGCCCTTCCCATTACGGGCTTCATTCAAACATAATTGCCTACACTTTGCTACTCAATTAGGCCCGTTAACAATAAATGCCAATACCCAATTCAATCAGATCACTTTAGGGTATAACAAATATTGGAATATCCATTAACCCGATTATTTAAAATAGAAAATCAATTAATTAATATAAGCCCGTATTATAGGAAATTTCCAACATGAAGTACTCAGCGAGAGTCAATGAGAAGTTGACTATCATATTGTGTTGCATCTTATTGTGCTTTGATTGTCAACAATTTGGTGTTTTGTGTCCTCATGTTGTGTTGGTCATGGGCAATGGGTAGTCACAATTCTCTTTCCCGCCTTTTTAGGTAGGCAGCACCTCTAGTTAGGACGTTAAAATAGCAGGTCATATACTTCTCCAAAAAAAAAGCAGCATTCTAGACGGTCTCTAATGAAAAGTATCTCGTGCATGTGATACCATGTCTCATGCTAACATAAATCACTACTCAGATCATGCTTCTCCACTTTGATGATATGATAACAAGGAGTTTTTCAAACTTTGAATATTGGAAAGCATGATTGGCTCTGTATTACCAAGTCCACATGATGAGTGTATCACCAGTGAACTTTCTCTCTGAATGTCACGCATTCCCCTTTGTCTCATATTGCAAGTTCCATCACCAACCCGCTGAGCTAATGTAAGGTCAAGCTAATCCATACTAGGACCATCGTGCGTCAGTGCACCACCAATTATCGAAAGTTCTAATTTGACTTTCAATATGCCGTGTATTGCATTTCAAATCAGCTAGGACCAGAGTCCAATCCGGTCTCTCCAAAGCATTCACATGATGTTCTGATTCATTCAAATGCTTGATAATTTGGTACAGGTTTGTCTCTGGTTTTGCGGAGTTCCCCTTCAGAATACCAATCAACTGCTTGATCAATGGGTACATGTTTGTCCCGTTTTGCGGAGTTCCCCTTTGGAATCCCAATCTTTTTATTTTTCTCTGTTTCTGTCCCTGAAAGTGGAAAATCGCCTTTTTATTAGCTAATTTGCTTGTCATTAGTACTGGGACTAGCATGCAGCTTTCAAGCTCTTCGGGTTAAATTGTGTTTTTGCCCTTCTAAATCCCTCTTTCCAACAGCATATGTAGCTTCTGCTATTCTTGACAATGGGGCTTGGCATTAGCTCATCAACTTAAGATCTTTTTGGTCGGGATGCTGTATATCATCTGATAATCTGATTTTGTTCCAGAGTTCTGCCTTTCAATTCGAATCTCCTATTGCAAGCAATGACAATGTAAGGGAAGCTTCACTTCTTGAACTTTGTCGTCACCAGTCCATTCTGAGGTCCGCTGATGTTGCCAAATGTGTCTCAATCCTATTGCTCGGTTATAAGCTCTGTCCGGCTCATATAACTCAAACTATATCTATTCTCTATGCTAAAAAAATGAGGATTTTGCAGTTCTTCTTGAATGGCGGATGCTTGTCTAACATCTGATGGAAATGCTATTTCGCTTTGCCTGTCAGAGCAACGTATTGTGAAATCATGAGCACATCGCTGGAAATTCATAGAATTCCTCAGCCATACCTGAGATGATTGATCGGTACATGAAATCTTCACTCATCTCACTGCAACTGCATACATTCAAGACAGCAGTACATGCTTAGAGAGTTATCACCAAGTGGTGGTGACTTTTATGCTTGTTTTGGAATGGGACATGCTGGTTTCATCTCTTATTCAGGGCCATAATCTTTCGTTCATGCAACTTTGGCAAAAAGAGAAACGAGTGACCTCCATGGGCATTTGCTTGGGACCACTGCATGCCACTTGCTAGTTGCTGCCATTTTAATGTATTCGACCACCGTTGTGGTGATCGCCTGTTGATTGCAGCTCATGTGACCATCGTCACGATCGTCTCTCTCTCTCTCTCTCTCTCTCTCTCTCTCTGTGACAATGGAGACATTTCACTAAACATTATAGATTGCAGTCTGGAAGAAAATTGTAAGTTCTCGAGTTATGATTCTAAGTTTGTATGTTAGACGAATCTAAACAATATCTTCTCTTGCATACTTAATATTCCTAGTAACTAGCAAGAATGGGCAGCGTTCCTGTGTCCTTATTGCAGTCGCGCGTTTTTTCTCATTTAAAAATCTCTACGTCCAAATGGGTTCACTTCACAAACACCAACCATTCTGAGTCATTCAGGAGATATTTCAGTCTCCCACGCTATCTTCACCCAATACTTGCCCTGTTCCTAAAGTTTCCTCGGACTTGGATTTTTGACAATCATTAACCTTGTCGAAGGAAATACGCCCTGTGTTTTCTGAGAATAGATGATGGGTGCGCTTGGCTCGAATTCAGCTGATGCTCCTATGAATCCTAATTTCTCGCATAGGGGATGGCAGCACCCAAGAAGTTCGAGAAATCAGGAATAATCCTTTGCTAAAGTCAGAAAAGAAGTTTGAGGGAAGGGCTTGAATCTCTGTAACTGCGCAACACTCAATTACAAGTTCTGACAGCTCCTTCAAGTACGATAGGTCTATCAATATGCATTGACGGGCAATGTCCAATACACAAGGATGATAAGCTTGAGGGAAGCCTTAGGAGGTTCCGCAGACATTCACTAGAGAGTTCAAGTCTCTTGAGACAAGAAAGCTGCGCAATATCTGGTGATAAGGTGGTCATTATCAAAGAGGACAATGCTAAAGACTCCAGTTTGGTTAACCCACCAATCCACCGGGGGATATCATCTTCCATTTCAGGTTCAAGAGATTGGGAAGTTCCACATTCAGTCTTGTGGCATCTTTATCGACTTGCAGTTTCTCAAAGACAAAGTGTTCGAGGCTTACGAGGGATCCAATTGACTCGGGAAGCTGCGCAATCCCAGCTCCTTGTGGAGAATGCCTCGATAGCGAAGTTAAGTGACCAAGTGAAGGGCTTACAGTCGGTGAGGAACAATGGCAGGCCCTGAGAATTCATAGATTTTTCAATCCTTGTGATCTGTGATGGGGATGTGTTTTGACTTTTGAGTGACAATAGGAAGCTTAATAGAAGATGATTACCACCAAAGCATGAAAGGCATGCTCTCGATCAAGTATAAAGATTGGGATATATGAAGTTCACCACCAAAGTTTAGACAACATCATCAACTAAGGAAAAAGGATTTCTCGGTTCACCGCCAAATAGATTTTGATAAACAACTGAAATAAGGAATTCGCTCACTTGCGAAAATTTTACGTATATTCAAATGGAAGTATGGCATGCGTACGAATGAGATTACTCCTCTTTTTATGGAGAGATTATGCTAAACAAAAGAAAATGACTTTTGGAGTCGTAGAAATTGAAAGGACTCTTGGAGTATTTACATAATTAAGACTTGAAATTGACACCATAATCTTATAAAACTAGGACTAAATGCATTTCACTTAATGCTTAGTAATTTATTCTTGACTTTCCAAATTCATCCAATGGTTTGGATAGTGGAACAGCCTGTTGGAATATAATATGCGGAAACGATAGGATCTTGCAATTTAGGTCAATACAAAATCACTAGAGAAATAAACGAGAAATAATAAGAACATCAGAAATTTATATGATTCGATCCGATTATCAATAGCTACATTCATGGGAAGAGCCCGCAGCAAATAATTCACTATAATCAGAGAGTCAAAAATTTATAATCTTTCACATGCTCAAATTTTTCCTACATCTATATTTAATCAAAAATTCAAAGTATTTACAAATAAATAATATAAACACACGACATAAAAAAATAATCGTGTTCAATACTCTTTAAATAGGACCATGCAGAGTTCTTGAATTTTTTTTTTCTTTCAGGTACGGTGGGTTGTACTTCTCGTCGGCTTCTGCACTTGCTGGACGTGCGGCTCTACTGTCTTTTTTGCGGCTTCTCTCAAGCGGCGCTCCCTTGTAACTTTTGCTCTGCGTGCAGAGACTTCTTTCTTTATTTCTATGGGCTAAAAGAAACCTAGCCCTGTATCGCGTGCCCAAAGTCAAATTTTTGACTTTGGCCCCACCATGGATAACCTGCACGGATTCGACTCCTCTAGATAAAAGTTTGCTCCATTTTTATTTAATTTTATTTCCTCCCTTACGTAGCTATAAGAAATCCAAAAAAAAAAAAAACTACTTTGGAAAATCTTTATCGACAAATTTGATTTAACAAATCGTTATCCAAATTCAAACTCGATATATTAATTTAACACAGTCATCTCAGAACATCGACAAACAACAATAGAAATTGACCATAACAGCTTTCGGTCACTGAATAATCGATTAATAGCCTTGGAGTCGACAACAAACTTATAAATCGATATCTTGGTAGCCGTTTGACACTCATGAAATTGACAACTAGTCTATTGAATCGACAACTTCCTTAGAAAATCAGCAACTTCGACTTAGAAGAACCCTTCGCATCAACTTGCAGCGGAAATTGCCACTTGTTGCGAGTGTAATTTGGCAGCTGCTCGCTGGAGTAACTTGGCCTTCGCTTGCCGGAATGAGAATTGGCCTGTTCTAATTGACGAAACATCGTCCGGGCGTGAAATTTGTTCCATAGAACTTGATGCTCCCGTATCACCTTAACATTCGGGCATCTCCTCTATTGATGTCTCATGAATCAAGAGTTCCAGAGATTCAATATCACAAAGTTGCTTTCGGAGGTGGCGGAGTTTCTTGCAGAAATTTAAGTTTAATAAAACCAAGTGTCGTAACTGACCGATAGACCCATCAATTTCTTCCAAGAAACTGCATTTCTCTAGGATCAATCTCTTTAACTTCACATTAGCAGACAAGTCAGGAGTTTTCTTCAAGTGTTTGCAACCAGTCAGATTCAGCACTTTCAAATTCTTCGCCATCTGTAACAACGAGGTCATACAAAGATAAGTTTTTAGAGCTCATGGAAATGCACGACAACGAATAACATACAGTCCCAAGCATATAACATACCTTTATGCGACTCCAACCATCCCAACTCTCCTTCAGTTTACTCCACGACAGATCAAGAAATGCTAGATTTATCAACGAAAATTCAGTAAAATCGAAATTCAAAGGGTAATTGTGCCAAGAGAGCCATCGCAGCTTCGGCAGGAGACCTGACCTCCTCCCAGGAATAAGAGCCTGAGCAGCCTCGGATGGCATATTGTGCCAGTAAAGCCTACATTGCGCACGAAAGTCTCCAATGACGGGTTCGTGCAAGTTTAGACTGTCAACATGGAGGAACGTAAGACCCGGTAATCTATAGAAGTCTCCGTACGTAAAATGGTATTGCTTCCGATGGTCGAACTTGAGACAAATAGCTTCAACTTTTCCTTTTGTCTTTAAAAAATGGAAACGAGATGGAAGCACGTGAATTATTGGTTTATGAATTTTAACGTTGAGCTGTATTCTTTGGTCTCTCCACCTTGTCAATGTCTTCAATAGTTTGATACTCACAAAACACCACATCTCGGCTTCTAATGACTTTCTTTGCAACTGGATCCCATAACCTGTAGCCAAACTCTTCATGTCCATAACTTAAGAAGATACACTGTTTAGACTTGTCATCACGCTTGGATCTTTCATCTCCTGGAACATGCACAAATTCTCGACAACCGAACACTTTTAGATGACTGTAGGAAACATCTTTGCCACTCCAAACTCTTTGCGGAACATCCCCCTTAAGAGGAACTGATAGAGAAAGATTTATCAAGTCTACTGATGTTCTCATCGCTTCACCCCAAAATGACTTAGGCAACTTTACATGAGAAAGCATACACCAAATCCGATCATTAATTGTTCGGTTCATTCTCTCTGCCACTCCATTATGCTGTGGTGTTTTTGGAACAGTCTTCTCAAGCTTGATACCATAATCCCTGCAATAGTGCTCAAATGGGCCTCTATATTCACCACTGTTGTCAGCCCGAACACATTTCAACTTCTTCCCAATTTCTCTTTCCACATTGACATGAAATTGCTTGAAAGCCGCAAGTACCTGATCTTTAGAATTCAAAGCAATAGCCCACACTTTTCTAGAACAGTCATCAATAAATGTCACAAAGTATAATGCACTTCCAAGAGTTCTAGCATCCATGCAACAAATATCAGTGTGAACTAAATCAAGTACATTTAATTTCCTGTGTGGAGAGGAACTATGAAATGAGAATCTATGTTGCTTACCAGTCAAACAATGAGTGCATTCCTTTAGATTTTTCTCTTTCAAAGATAAAAGGTTCTTTCTAGCAAGAGTTTCAAGTCTTTTCTTGCTAAGATGACCCAGCCTCATATGCCATAAATCAACTAAGGAATCCTCCACTGCATTTACCTCTTCTTTAATCAAGTCAGCTTGCATGGTGTAGAGAGAGCCTGTCTTCTTACCTTTTGCCACTACCATGGAACCTTTAATCAACTTCCATTTTCCATCAAAGAATGAATTACAATAAGCATCATCATCCAAGGCGCCCGTAGAGATCAAGTGAAGTCGAATATCCAGAACATGTCTCACATTTTTCAAAAGCAAATTACATCCGACATCGGTTTCTAAATAAACATCTCCCATTCCAATAACTTTGGAAACATCACTATTTCTCATTCTTATGCAACCAAAGTCGCCGACGCGATAAGAAGCAAAGTAATCACGATGTGAGGTGACATGAAAAGAAGCCACGGAATCAACAACCCACATAGAGTCTTGGCATGTAAAATTCACATATCCATCATCACATACAAACACAATATCGCCATCGGATGCAACCGCCGTTGTAGCTTGTTTCTCTTCTTTCTTTTGATCTCCATTTCTATCATGGAATCTATCTCTCTTTGGCAACCAACACTCTTTTGCATAATGTCTCATTTTGCCGCAATTATAACACTTAGCACTCCTCATCGGTCTTGATTTCGACCTTCCTCTTGACTTGCCTCGGGTATCATTTCTTTGAAATCTTCTTGATTGACTTCTCGCCCTGTTTTCTATAACAAGAGCATCGATGTAGAGGCATAATTCAAGCCTTTTCTTCTTGTTTCTTCATTGAACAAGCTTTCTTTAACCATGCTCATAGAAAGCATACCGAAATGAGCCGAGTTATTTAATGCCATAACCAAGGTGTCCCAACTATCAGGAAGAGTACCAAGTAATAAGCATGATTGCAATTCATCACCAAGATCAATCTCAAGATTTGTCAATTGATTTACAACATCTTGAAATTCACTCAAGTGTTCCGCCATGTTACTCCCCTCCTTGTATCTCAAATTCACAAGTCGCTTAACTAGAAGAGCTTTATTTTGTGGAGTTTTTCTCTCATAAAGATCTTGTAATTTCTTCCACAAAGTGTCAGCCCTCATTTCTTGAGCAACATGATGAAACACACTATCATCAATCCATTGTCGGATAAACCCAACTGTTTTCCGATTCATTCTATCTCATTCTTTATCTTCCTTATCTCCGTTGGCTTCATCACCCTCAATAGGATCAAATAAGTCTTTGCAATATAACACATCTTCCATCCGAGGCTTCCAAATAGAATAATTCGAGGCATTTAACTTAAACATGGTGCTGCTGGTTTCTTCCATTTAACACTAAAATTCAACCGTGCTCTGATACCACTTGTTGGGGAGAACTCGGGTACAACAATTCACCACGGCCAAACACAATCCAGAATTAATTTCTTCCCCGAAGCAAAATCAACTGAAAATTTCTTAACCCCGAGCAACAACCAGCAATAAATAGCCTCACAAAATGCAAATATAACCCGGAATGATAAGTAGACAAAGCAAATAACAACACCAAGGATTTAACGTGGAAAACCCGATGCGAGAAAAACCACGGACCGCCCAAAAACATCCACTAATCACCAAGAATAGCAGGATACACAAAGTATTCTTCTCTAGTCACACACTAGAGGCTCAACATCAACATTACAATAATCTTTTTCTCTCTCCACATAGGTAGACAAACAAGTTGGGAGCAAGAAAACCTTAACCGCAATTGGAGAAGTCGGAGACGGTTCTCGACGAACAAAAACCATCAACTTGTAGCCCTCTGTCTCACGAATAACATACTGAAATTTGAGCCGATTCCGTCAATATTTGGCCTTCGAATCAAAGCCGCAAAGTTGCAGCATTCTTCAATCTTCTTCCTTCCTTGTGCAGTTTTTGTTTTCTTTTTCTCACTTCTTTCTTTACTTTTCGACGGACACCCCACGCACAACAACTTCCACTTCTTTTTGTTCTTTTCTTTTCTTTTTGTTTTTTTTTATTTAATGCTGGCTGGGCCCCACATGAAGGTGGACCCAGCCAACATGATCATATATCTTTTGACAATTTGTCAATATAATTTTTTAAGCCAATTTAGATTGGAAATTGCTAACATAAATGACAACTGTCTTATGCGATATGGTTGGTGCTAACGTGAGCAATTCTTCTTTTTTTTTTTTCATTTTTTATTGTTTCTTTTTTTTTTCCACCGTGGCCAACGAGGCCTGACTATGACCCTCGCCAATGGGCAATGAGGGCAAGATGACCCTTGCTAGAGGCCAACGAGGGCTTGCAGGTTCTTGCCTTGAGGCCAACAAGCAGCTGTGGAAAAAATAAAAGCAAAAAATTTAGAAAGTTTGTTCAAACTTTATAAAAATTATCTATGTTAGCGGTTTCCAATCAAAATTGGCCTAAATGTCCAAGCTTAGGGCTTAAATTAGCCAAATTGAAAAGTTTATAATTGAATTGGCATTCGTATAATCTTTTTTTATATTATCCCCCAATAAAGGATATGCGCAATGAAAGTGAGATATATGCGCAATCTTGAGAGATATAGAGAATCAACAGAGATATTCTAATAATTTTATATAAGATTTTAAATTATCTTTAACAAGGATATATCGATTAGCAACCCAGTTTAACTCATTGGAACTTAATTATTGTCATGAAAGAAACCAGCGTTCTTTGGATAGTTTGGGCATATCTATTGACAATCATGTGTACATAATCATGGAAACGATGGTCTGTTAGACACAAAACACACTAAACACAGACCATCGGAAAATCATGGGATGAGTGGCATTGGAAACACAACTCTTACCAAACTAATCTACAATTGGCTTTTCATGCGATTCTCGAGGAACATTTCCAAAATATGAAAAAATTCCAAACTCGAGGGCATTGAGTTCGTGCAAGATCGGCTCATCTCAGATGCCGTCGGAGGGATATGCTCGAACATAAGGGCTTGAGATAATCAAAAATAGTTTGTCTATAAAAAGAGTAGTTTCTCCTTCTCAACGCCATGGATGAAAAGAATCATATGGATGCCCTAGCGGGAAAGCACGATTGGTTCGATGGAAAGCGAGCAAACTTATTGCCGCAGTGTCGATTCGAATGTCAGCACGATGGGAGAAACCTGTTTTTCCTAGGATGATCCCAAAATCAACATGGCATTTCCAACACTACCACACCTTACCTCAGGCATCATCTAGAATGTTAGGCAAATTTCAAGCACGACAGTTAATTTCGACCTATTTGTAATTGTGACGAGAACATAAGCTAATATCACTATCTTGACGAGAACTACGACATGTTGAAATCAAGAAATTATCTAAAAAGTCTTAAGTCTAATACACTTTTGCCAATTCATTGCTAAATCTTTCAATTTTGTCAATTCAATTCTAAATATTTTTAAATTTTGCCAATTGAGTCACTCCAAACAATTTTGACTGAAATTTGCTGATGTCGATGTCAATAGCATCACATAAAACGGTCGATGCTAATGTGTACAATTTTTGATAATATCTTAATATTTTTTTAAAAAAATTATTTTTTCTTTCTTTCGTTTTTATTCTCTTTCATTCTTTTTTTTCTTCCTTTCGGAGGTAGCTGGCCTTACCCAAGCCAGGGCGGCCTTGCTGAGCTAGGGCAAGGTGATGCTAGGCGAGGGCTAGCCTCACCATCAAGGCTCCTCTCGCCAGAGTTGGCGAGGCCGCACTAGCCTAGGCAAGGCTAGCCTTCGCTAAGGCTAGCTTGACCGACAATGGCCGGTGGTCACGCACCAACAAAAGGAAAAAGAAGGAAAAAAAAATCAAGAAATTTAAAAATATTAAAATATTATTAAAAATTATCCACGTCAGCATTAATCGTGTCACGTGAAACATGCGGCATCTACATAAGTGAATTTTAGAAAAAAAAAATGGCTAAATAGATTCAATTGGTATAAAGCGAGAAGGTTCAAAACTTAGTTAGCAAAATTGAAAAAATTAAAATTTAATTGATAAAATTGCAATAAATTCATAATTTTTTAGACAAACTGATCGTCTGCCACTGTTCGAAGAACAGTTTAGATGATGCTACGCGGATCTTGGACTTCATGGTGGAGAATGAGCTCTGCCCGAGCGTGGCGACTTTCACGACCCTCGTGAATTCGTTCTGCAGAAAGCGCGAAATGCAGAAGGCTTTTGCCTTTCGAAGTCCCTCTTTCCAACAGCATATGTAGCTTCTGCTATTCTTGACAATGAGGCTTGACATTAGCTCATCAACTTATGATCTTTTTGGTGTGGATGCTGTATATCATCTGATAATCCGATTTTGTTCCAGAGTTCTACTTTTCAATTCGAGTCTCCTATTGCAAGCAATGAAACTGAAAGGGAAGCTTCACTTCTTGAACTTTGTCGTCGCCAATCCATTTTGAGGTCCGCTGATGTTGCCAAATGTGTCTCAATCCTATTGCTCGGTTATAAGCTCTGTCCGGCTCATATAACACAACTATATGCTAAAAAATGATTTTGCAGTTGTTCTTGAATGGCAGATGCTTGTCTAACATCTGTTTAAAATGCTATTTCGCTTTGCCTGTCAGAACAACTTAATGTGAAATCTTGAGCACATCGCTGGAAATTCATAGAATTCTTCAGCCGTGCCCGAGATGATTGATGGGTACATGAAATCTTGCCTCATCTCACTGCAACTGCATACATTCAAGACAGCAGGACATGCTTAGAGAGTTGTCACCAAGGGGTGATGACTTTTATGCTTGTTTTGGAATGGGACATACTGGTTTCATCTCTTCGTTCAGGGCCATAATTTTTCTCGTTTGAAAATCTCTACGTTCAAATGGGTTCACTTCACAAACACCAACCATTCTGAGTCACTCAGGAAATATTCCAGTCTCCATGCTATCTTCACCCAATACTTCCCCTGTTCCTAAAGTTTCCTTGGACTTGGATTTTTGAGGGACAATTATTAACCTTGTCGGAGGAAATACGCCATGTTTTCTGAGAATAGATGATGGGTGGGCTTGGCTCCAATTCAGCTGATGCTCCTTATGAATCCTAATTTCTCGCATAGGTGATGGCAGCACCCAGAAAGTTCGAGAAATCAAGAATAATCCTTTGCTACAGTCAGAAAAGAAGTTTGAGGGAAGGGCTTGAATCTCTGTAACTGCGCAATACTCAATTACAAGTTCTGATAGCTTCTTCAAGTACGATAGGTCTATCAATGTATGCATTGACAGGCAATGTCCAATGCATAAGGATGATAAGCTTGAGGGAAGCCTTGAGAGGTACAGCAGACATTCACTAGAGAGTTCAAGTCTCTTGAGACAAGAAAGCTGCGCAATATCTGATGATAAGTTGGTCATTATCGAAGAGGACAACTCTAAAGACTTTAGTGTGGTTAACCCATCAATCCACCAGGGGATATCATCTTCCATTTCAGGTTCAAGAGATTGGGAAGTTCCACTTCAGTCTTGTGGCATCTTTATGGACTTGCATTTTCTCAAAGACAAAGTGTTCGAGGCTTATGAGGGATCCAATTGACTCGAGAAGCTGCGCAATGCCAGCTCCTTGTGGAGAATGCCTCGATAGCGAAGTTAAGTGACCAAGTGAAGGGCTTACAGGGTGCGTTTGGAATTAGCTTTGCAAAGGATCTTTAGACTTCCAAGAATCTTTGGGCTAAATGTTGGGTGTTTGGGAACAACTTTGAAATTCCCATTAGGCTAAAGTTGGCCTTCTCAAGGTTGAAAGCCCAAGGCAAGTGTGAGGGTACCTTGGGCTTTAAGCTTTCTCAGCATACAAAAAGTACTGTTCGATTTTTTTTATTTTCCTCCAAAACTACCCTCACTTACTCTCAATTTTTCCGGTTTTGCCCTTATCATTGTATTGTTCATCTTCTACTCCGTTGAGCTTGGCCGACGTGTTGCTCGAAGCTATGAGCGACCACTGATGGCTCGACATGGTGCGGTGGCCTAGGCAACCATCGCAGGGGAAGGGCACGACCGCCGCCCTATCTGGGTCGCGGCAAGGTTTGGGTCGCCAACCCCGCCGCAACCTAGATCTGGGGCGGACTTCGCCGACCCAAATCCGGGGGTGACGAGGTCCTCCTACAACCTCGCCACGCCAGATCTAGGTCACAACGGTCGACGGAGGACGCACAACCTCGCCGGGGGTCACCCAACCTTGGGCCGCCCTCCCCCGCCGATGGGCAACCCTCACCGACTGGTCTTCGGGGGTCGCTCAACCCCAGGAGGCCCTCCTCAGTCGCCGGCAGCCGCTTGCCCTTGCAAGTCAATTTTTTATTTTATTTTTCTTTTGATAATTTTTTTATTACAAAAGTCATTTGTAAATATAATTCCTTCAAACACCATTTTATCCAAAGGTACTTCATAACGGATTTTTAAATTGTAATTTAACAAACACAATTTGTGTTCTGAAAAGTCCCTTCAGCCTAAAATTCCTTATATTTTCTCAATGGCTTTCTCCAAAAGTCCAACAAAACGCACCCAGGTAAGGAACAATGGCAATAGGAAGCTTCATAGAAGATGATTACCACCAAAGCATGAAGGCTTGCTCTCAATTAAGTATAAAGATTGGGATATATGAAGTTCACCACCAAAGTCTAGACACCATCACCAATTGAGGAGAAAGGCTTTCTTGGTTCACCACCAAATGGATTTTGATAAACAACTGATATAAGGAATTTGCTGACTTGCGAAAATTTTACGTATATTCAAATGGAAGTATGGCATGCGTACAAATGAGATTACTCTTCTTTTTATGGAGAGATTCTGCTAAACAAAAGAAAATGACTTTTGGAGTCCTAGAAACCGAAAGGACTCTCGGAGTATTTACATAATTAAGACTTTTGAAATTGACACCATAATCTTATAAAACTAGGACCAAATGCATTTCACTTAATGCGTAGTAATTTATTCTTGACTTTTCGAATTCATCCATTGGTTTGGATAGTGGAGCAGCCTGTTGGAATATAATGCGCGGAAACGATAGGATCTTACAATTTAGGTCAATACAAAATCACTAAAGAAATAAACGAGAAATAATAAGGACATAAGAAATTTACATGATTCGATCCGAGTATTGGTAGATACATTCATAGAAAGAGTCCACAGCAAATAATCCACTATAATCAAAGAGTCAAGATTTATAATTTTTCACATGCTCGAGTGTTTTCTACATCTATATTTAATCCAACCAAAATTCAAAGTGTTTACAAATAAATAATATAAACACATGACATGAAAAAATAATCGTGTTCAATACTCTTTTCGTATGACCGAAAATTAGGACCATGCAGAGTTCTTGAATTTTTTTTTTCTTTCAGGTACGGTGGGTTGTACTTCTCGTCGGCTTCTGCACTTGCTGGACGTGCGGCTCTACTGGCTTTTTTGCAGCTTCTCTCAAGCGGCGCTCGTTTTTTACTAGGCTTCTTTGGGCGCGCATGGAAACACTTCTGTTCTTTTTTTGTTCCTGGGAACAGAAATAAAAAAAAAAAATGTTTATGTTCCGGGAAACAGTTTTTGAACAAAAGAACGTGTTTGGTAAGTGTAAAAAAAAACTGTTCTTGAAATAAATAAAAAAAGAACAAGAAACACGTTTGGTAACTGCAGTTAATTTCTGTTCCTAGAATAGAAAAAGAACATAAACACGTTTGGTAAACTGTACAAAATTTCTATTTTAAATTTAAAAAAAATGCTTTTTTTTAAATAAAGTTTACACTTGATATTGAATTCTCATTCCCATGAAATGCTCATTAATTTTATTTTGTTCATGGTGGGTGAAGACAAACATTTTGAACATGATCATATGACATACTTTGTAGAAAATTTTGTAAGTAAAGTTTGTATCAAATTTTTTTCAAGTACTTTTTTTACTTTTTATTTTTATAACATATAAATTTGATATTGAATTCTCATTCTCATTCTCATGAAATGACGATGAGGGCGGTGATCAAGGCGGTGAGGGGACGAGCACGGCGCTCAACGAGGCCAAGGAGCTGATCGAGGGGTCGCCGAAGAAGTTCAAGGAGGGGTGTCCAAGGACGAGGCGGAGGACGCGAAGAAGCAGCTCGAGGAGGCCGGTGCGAAGGTCGCCATTGTTTAGGGAAGGACCCAATTTGAGGCGATTGATACAGAGCTGATAAGAAGTGATGGTCTTTTAGGGTTTAAATCGAAGAGTGATTTGGTGAGAGGGTTTAGTGTAGTTATAGTGGGAAGGAAATGGTTGTTCATTGGGGGCCTAAGCTGATGTTGTATTTGCATTTGTAATGAGGAATTTGACTTGTACGAATCTCCAAATTCTTTTCTTGTTTCTCCATTCGTTTCGATCGATCTTTTTGGGCTTCTTTTTGTTTGGTATTTCTTTCGATGCAATACACAAGACAACAACATTTGATTTGACAAAATTGCAGATGAATTGATCAATCAAAAATCACAGAAAATGAAGTTCAGGATTCAAGTGCCAACAGCCATACACGAACGACACATGATTTGCAAACTCAGATACATCCTCGATTCATGGCCCAAAGTCTCCAGCCAAGAATCAACGACCAATCTATTAACATGATAAAATTGGTCATCCACGAAATGGAAATCAATCAGTCGTCGACAGGGTCCTGAGGAGCTTCATCTGCGGGCCTTTTGATGGTTATGACAGGGCACTCAGCATGCTTCACGCAAAATTCACTGACGGTGCCGACAAATACCCTGTGATGTTATGAGCATGATAAGATCAAGCAATGAGGTGTTTCCAGAAATATGCATGACATTAGCTAACTCTAAACAGACGATAGAGATGTATCGACATGCGAGATGTGACAACTAGTAAGAGAACTTCCACTCACCCAGCAAGTCAATGATGAGGTCATGAGAGGAAGATCAAGCTGTCTTGAAGCCTATGGGGACTCCACAGGGGCAGGCTCTCGATTTATGAGATGTTCAGTTGAAAGCAGAATCCAGAAAAGAGCTCAATATACCTTTGGAAAGGGCCAAGACCCCTGCTTCCCACAACAAGTAAATCAGGCCTAACTCGCTTCACCTCATGACAGATGACCTCTTTTGGATCTCCTTTCTTGATCCATGCTTCACATTGTACCTAACATGAACACATCATAAGGAAATGGCGAATATTATTGTTGGCAATGTTTATTCAGGAAAAAGAGAGGAGAAAAATCTCCAATACCCCGATTTCATGACATCTGTTGACAAAGCACTCCAGTAGATGAATTCCTCTCGCCTTGTCCCTCTGTTTCAAGCTCTTAAAATCGTCCGGAGATGCATATACACTATCCATGTCATCAAAACCTATGGCAAAGGCAAAGTGAGTGGCCATATATCAGTGAGGATGAAGGATTTCCCCAAACAATTCGCCTGGGCAACAAGAATTGCTTAATCAAAAGGCACGACTGACTTATTGCCATACATATATAAATGCCACACCCAGAGTCTAACAAGCAAAACCCCACATTGATCTTTCTATGAAGTACTTCTTATGGAAATGATTACAAAACCCCACAGCCTCGCTCGAGCAGCTGCAGATCGAGCTGCAGCTCGCTCGAGAGCGAGCAACCATCCCAGATCTGCGGCAGATCTCGGGCAAGCAACGCTCGCTCGAGGCTCGAGCGAGCCGTCCCAGATCTGCCGTCGGCAGCCTCAAGCGAGCGTCCCCGCAGCTGCCACGCCGAAGCCCATCGTCGACCGGAGAAGGAGCACCAGAAACGTACCTGGAGTCGCCGAAGTGAGGAGTCGCCGGAGAGTCAGCCGAGTGGGAGCCGCCGGAGAGATGGGAGAGACGCCAGAAAAGGGAGAGCACGAGAACAAAGCTTCAGCCGAGAGCACGAGCACACACGAAGGAGAAGAAGCTTCAGCCGGTGTTGTTCCAATTTTGTTCCGTTGTTCTTTTCGTTTTTGTTCTTTTTTCCCTTCGAAGAAGTGTTTCTTTTCTAAAGAAACAACTTTTTTATGTTTTTTTTTTTGTTCCAATTTTATTATGGAATAAAAAAAAAAAAAAACGTAAACGCAACCAAACGCATTTCTTTTTTTTTATCTAACAAAATCCGCATGAAGTGTTCCGGAAACGCTTCTTTGGAGCGTTTCCATGCACGCCCTTTCTTTATTTCTATGGGCTAAAAGAAACCTAGCCTGTATTGTGTGCCCAAAGTCAAATTTTTGACTTTGGCCCCACCATGGATAACCTGCACGGATTCGACTCCTCTAGATAAAAGTTTGCTCCCTTTTTATTTAATTTTATTTCCTCCCTTACGTAGCTATAAGAAATCAAACAAAAGAAAAGTTTCTTCATCTAATTTGAAATCTACTTGGGAAATCTTTATCGATAAATTCGATTTAATAAATCGTTATCCAAATTCAAACTTGATATATTAATTTAACACAATCATCTCAAAAGATCGACAAACAACAATAGAAATTGACCATAACAGACTCCGGTCACTGAATAATCGATTAGTAGCCTTGGAGTTGACAACAAACTTATAAATGGATATCTTGGTAGTTGATTGACACTCATAAAATTGACAACTAGTCTATTGAATCGACAACTTCCCTAGAAAATCAGCGACTTCAACTTAGAAGAACCCTTCGCATCAACTTGTAGCGGAAATTGCCACTTGTTGCGAGTGTAATTTGGCAGCTGCTCGCTGGAGTAACTTGGCCTTCTTTTGCCGGAATGAGAATTGGCCTGTTCTAATTGACGAAACATCGTCCAGGCGTGAAATTTGTTCCATAGAACTTGATGCTCCCGTATCACCTTAACATTCGGGCATTTCCTCTATTGATGTTTCATGAATCAAGAGTTCCAGAGATTCCATATCACAAAGTTGCTTTGGGAGGTGGTGGAGTTTCTTGCAGAAATTCAAGTTTAATAAAACCAAGTGTCGTAACTGACCGATAGACCCATCAATTTCTTCCAAGATACTGCATTTCTCTAGGATCAATCTCTCTAACTTCACATTAGCAGACAAGTCAGGAGTTTTCTTCAAGTGTTTGCAACCAGTCAGATTCAGCACTTTCAAGTTCTTCGCCATCTGTAACAACGAGGTCATACAAAGATAAGTTTTTAGAGCTCATGGAAATGCACGACAACGAATAACATACAGTCCCAAGCATATAACATACCTTTATGCGACTCCAACCATCCCAACTCTCCTTCAGTTTACTCCACGACAGATCAAGAAATGCTAGATTTATCAACGAAAATTCAGTAAAATCGAACTTCAAAGGGTAATTGTGCCAAGAGAGCCATCGCAGCTTCGGCAGGAGACCTGACCTCCTCCCAGGAATAAGAGCCTGAGCAGCCTCGGATGGCATATTGTGCCAGTAAAGCCTACATTGCGCACGAAAGTCTCCAATGACGGGTTCGTGCAAGTTTAGACTGTCAACATGGAGGAACGTAAGACCCGGTAATCTATAGAAGTCTCCGTACGTAAAATGGTATTGCTTCCGATGGTCGAACTTGAGACAAATAGCTTCGACTTTTCCTTTTGTCTGTACAAAATGCAAACGAGATGGAAGCAACATGAATTATTGGTTTATGAATTTTAACGGTTTTAACTGCTATCATATCATAGAGGTTATGCTATCATATCATGGAGACAAGGCATATAACTTGTCTTCTCGAATCGGAAATAAGTGGTACCGGCACTTTACCTTGCGTGTCTTTAGCAATTCAAATGCTTCCTTGTGATCCCACACCCTCCTCTGGTTCGTATCTTGCCTTTTACATTCCTGACGAGTGATTTCTCTTGCGAGGTCTCGCAGATGATCATGCATCCCCAGCTTTTTATCTTTTTCAATCTTTATCAAAGACATGTGCTGCAGAAATTCTATGGTTTCTCTTGGGGAATACTTATCCTCATCCCACGCATGAATCACAGTATCCACATCCCATCCAATAAATAGACAACCTATGTCGAGGAAGATATGTTTTTGCCGATCATCCAAGGCGTCATAACTTACTTTCAGCTTGCTCTGAACTTCACGAGGGGCCCTTCTGAACGCCTCCAGCTTGTCATCCCACCTTTCTTTATTGGTGCGTGATAAAAGTGAACCTATGACCTCAAGCGCAAAGAGGCAGGCCTCCAGCAATGTCCACTGCCTTTTTGGAGAGGGTGACATACTCATCCAACGGACTCTCTCTTCTGAAAGCATGTCTACTAAACAGTTGCATAGATTGGTCCAAATTCATACAAGTAAGATCATGAGTATAATCCACTTCGTGATAATTGAGAAGGTCTCTGTTTCAAGTCGTAATTATAAGCTTGCTTCCTTCACCAAACCAGTCACGCTTGCCCATAAGCACATTCAGTTGAATCCCATTGTCAACATCGTCGAGAAGAAGAAGAACCTTTTTACTTGATAACCTTTCTTCGATCATCCTACTCCCTTCACTGCTATTTTCTATGATGGGCCAATTCTGTTTGAGCACCCCAGAGAGGAGCTGATTCTGCACCCGCTCGACACCATAGAGCTCCGAAGTTTCTCGAATGTTGGAGAGGAAACAGCAATTCTCAAAATGAGGCGAGAGTTGATTGTAGATGAATTTGGCGAGAGTTGTCTTTCCAACACCACCCATTCCATAGATTCCGACAATCCGTGTTTTCTGTATCCAAGTGCCCATCATTTGCATAATTTCACCCACATGATGGTCGATTCCAACCAAGCAGTCAGATACTACCAAGTAAGGTTTCTTTAATGCAACGAGAACGTCCCGGACTACCTGCTTCGCGAACTCACCTTCGCCCCTGATAGTTAATATTGTCAAAAGCACAAGGAATTAGAAAATGTGTTGAACCGTATGCTGCGACAGACAAAATCAGAATACCTTAACCATCCGTCTGCAATTTCAAGTCCTCAATTCAATTATAATTGACTTTACCTGTCCCGTGTCGGTGGAATGACCTGCCAGAAGTCGGATGATTTTGATTGAAAGGCAAAAAGCAAACATGAGTAGAACTTATTAAGATCTATCTCCAACTTATTTAGACTCTATGCACACTGCCAATTTTTCTATCGGGTCTGAACTTCAACAGAAGCAAATACAGTTCCATATTAAGTAACACAAATTTAGCATAGAACTCAACTAGAGATGAATGCAAATTCTAAATGGAATGTTGGAATGGGTCACCTGTTGAGCCTGCTCTGCAGGTCGTAGCCCTTTATGTTTCCGGCCTCTTCGAGAGCTGCCTTCCACTCTCGAATAGTCTCGTCACTGTACCGCTTCTTGGTTTCGTGCAAAGACAAGGCCTCCACATAGACACCGGTTCGCAGTCGGACCTCCGAAGGCATCACATCATAGAAAATAGGCATGATGATCTGCCCCCGAGTCTTCTTGCACTTCACTATGTGGGCCAACTCCTCGAGACACCATCTACTAGAGGCATAGCCTTTCGAAAAGATGGGTATGAAAATCTTGGGTTAATACCTTAAAAAACCCCAAACTGGTACACCTGTGACAAATTTACCCCAAACTATTTTTTTGACCACCAAAAACCCCAAACCTGGTACATATGTGACAGATCTACCCTCCGTTAGCTTCCGTTTGATTTTTCCGTTAATTTTGCTGACGTGGTTCCGACGTGGCAAGCCATGTGGAAATTCATAAGTTTAATACCATTAAAAACCCCAAACTGGTATATTTATGACAAATTTACCCCAAACTGGTATATTTATGACAAATTTACCCCAAGGCGATATATTTACGACAAATTTACTCTAAATTAATTTTTTCAATCATAAAAAACCTAAATTGGTACACGTGCGGCACATTTACCATCTTTCAATTTTCCCAAATTTGACTGAGTTGTGATGTCCAATCAATTTTATTTTCCGGATTACTCTAACATTGCCTTCATATCATTAATACTTGATTTTTTTTTTTTATTGAAATCACTATTAGAAAACTATTCAAAGGCTACCAAATGTGCACTTCATTCTTGTGCCGGGAAGATGCCCATTAACTAAAAGATGGACAAATCACTTGCGCACATATACAAAACAATCACACTCAAAGCACACTTGAAATTAGCGACAAACATAAGTGATTTTGGTTCTAGCATTTCAACGAGCATGTGATGTACGAGTCACTCATACCATTCACATGCAAGTTCCTTGTTAAAATTTTGACACTTACGATTCAAGGTAGGAAAGACTATGTAATGCTAATAAGGACCGACAAAGTAAGAGTAATATGTAAGCGTACAAACAGATTGCGGACAAGTAGTAAATCATGTGGAAATGAGACATATAAACATAAAGTCAAGTTTGTCACAGACCAAAAACGAGTGAAGCAATCACAATATGTGCACTTCTTTTGTATATGTGCGCAAGCGATCTGTCCATCTTTTAGTTAATGGGCATCCTCTCGGCACAAAAATAAAGTGCACATTTGGTAGTCTTTGAATATTTTCTAATAATGATTCCAATAAAAAAAAATCAAGTATTAATGATATGGAGACAATGTTAGAGTAATTCGGAAAATAAAATTGATTGGACATCACAACTCAGTCAAATTTGGGAAATTGAAAGATGGTAAATGTGCCGCACGTGTACCAATTTAGGTTTTTTATGATCGAAAAAATTAATTTAGAGTAAATTTGTCGTAAATATATCCGTTTGGGGTAAATTTGTCATAAATATACCATTTGGGGTAAATTTGTCATAAATATACCAGTTTGGGGTTTTTAATGGTATTAAACTTATGAATTTCCACATGGCTTGCCACGCGTCAAAGAACACGTCAGAAAAAATTAACGGAAAAAATCGAATGGAAAAGCTAACGGGAGGTAGATGTCACATATATACCGGTTTGGGGTTTTGGTGGTCGAAAAAAAGTTTGCCAGTAAATTTATGCGGTGTATCACGTTTTTTTAAGGTATTAACCCGAAAATCTTCGACTGGCGGATTGCTTTAAAGAGCTCCGGGCCAATCTCTTTCCCACATTGGAGATCTTTATCGTCTCTGTATGTACGGATCCCCGCATCCACTAGGCTCGTGTAGAGGAAATTGGTGATGCCCGCTCGGGTATCCGGCCCTCTAAAACTCAAGAACACCTCATAATCATATCCCGAGGAAGAAGTCGCCGTCCTCTTCTCATCCGGTGCTGTATCAGAATCAAGAGCGGGCCCACCTGCTGCTGTTCCATTATGGACAGCAGCATCTTTATCGGCCCTGTCTTCGCTAGCCAAGCGACCCGCACTTCTCTTCCGGAAATCATTGAACAGGAGAGCGGCGAAGAGGATGGCGGAAACCGCCACCCCGCAGGCGAACCACAAGCACTCGCGCATTATTCGCCGCGAAATAGAGTCAAGAAGAAAGAAGTTTATATAATCTCTCGATCGGGTCATTCCGGTTTCGGAAGTTGGCAGCGACAGCCAGGCACAGACGAGACACACGCATCCGGGGCAGGCGGAGGCGGCACTTAACCCGGTCGTTCGCGTGCAAGTTGCAGCGCGACTCCACTGAGTCAATGTTTTAAAAGCTAAGCTGGTGAGATCCATTGTACCTTTCCATGCAAAGTCACGTTGACTCGTAAAGTCAAACCATAGTTTTTCTTTTTTTTTTTGGGTCGGAAGTCAAACCATAGTTGGACTGGACGTTTCAGGCATGTCACTTCTTAAGGTTCCCAACTCTCCGTGCGTAAAGTCAGATATATCAGCAATTTTTCCTAAAAGATTGTCGACCTTTTTTTTTTTAACGGGTCAAAAATAATGGTCACGTATGGAGAGTCTTTTTTTTAGTGGTATTTTAGGTGGGTTAATACCACTAAAAATCCTACATATGTACACATATGATAAATTTATTCTAAAATAATTTTTTATCACAAAAAGTCAAACTAACTTTTTAATCATCAAAAATCTCAAATTGATATACATGTAACAAATTTAACCAAAACTAATTTTGTGATCATAAAAAACCTCAAATTTATTCATTATGATAAATTTACTTCAAATAATTTTTTGATTATCAAAAACCTGAAATTGGTACTTTTGTGACAAATATATTATTTATTAAATTGAATTAATATTTCAAAAAATTACAAAATCGGTACATCTGTGACATATGGAGGGTAAAAACTTAAATTCGTATGCCCGTCAGCTATCGTATGTCATCCAACTTAATAATTCGATAGTAAAATTTAATAGAATTTAACTGAGAATAAATTTATTCAAGTGTATTAATTTAGGGTTTTTAGTTGTCAAAAACTTGGTTTGAGATAAATTTATTATAGATATACTAGTTTGGGGATTTTATAGTCAAAAAATTAGTTTGAGATAAATTTATCACAAGTATACTAATTTGGAGATTTTCATAGTCAAAAAATTAGTTTTTGATAAATTTGCTCTACTTTGTGATTTTTCTTGGTATTAACCATTTTTAATTTGGCTATCAACTTTTCAATAAGCCTTGGGAAACACATTCTCTAATTATAAAATATAGGGTAAATATCACCAAAAACCCTAAATTTGTTCATCTTTGATAAATATACCCCAAGTTAATTTTTTAATCACCAAAAAACTACAAACTAGTAGACATGTGATAAATGAATGGCATACTTATGACAAATCAAGTTAGTATGTTTGTATTACCCTCCATTAATTTTTATTAAATTAGATTAATACCGCGAAAAATCAAAAACCGTACACGTGATAAATGAATGGTAAAACCCAAAACTAATACATTTATTAACTGTCACATGTTATCCAATATAACAATTTAACTGTTAAATTTAATGAAAATTAATAAAGAGTAAATTTATTACAAATATACTAATTTGGAGTTTTTTTTTTTTTTTTTTTGTGATATAGCTCTAATATATATTTACTCCTCTCGCATTCGTGTCAAGGAAGAAGAATAAGAAAACCTCTCTTCTGACCACCTAGTCATAGGCTTATACCCAACCCCCAAGGCCCCAAAGGCATTTCTTAATGGGTTTGAGAAATGACATTTAGTGAGAAAGTCCGGCCATGCCCAAAGGTAACCAAAATGGCTTCAACAAAAATTCATTAGGTTAGACTTTAGGGCCCGGTTTGCTTTGTAGCAAAAGTTAAACAGTACAATTGATTGATAGATTTAGGTGATTTTTTCCCTAATTCAATTGTGAAGATTCCTTGAATAAAACGATTACCTAAACTATTTTCTAGCCAAATAAATAAGTTTCATTGGATACTAGTGTCCATATTCAAGGTAGTTTTACAAAATAGGAGAGTGTTTGTTTCACGTAAAATTTTATTATGAAAGAAAATACTTTCCGTGAAATTCATTTTCAAGAAATTTGATGGTATGCTGAAAATGTGTGACCAAAACTTTTTTCGATATTTGGATCTTACTTGAACAACCGGTAGTGAGAAAGGTGAAGAAGTGAGCCTTTGTTGGAAAATTCGTTATGCTTGGGAATTGAGAAACAAAAATTCATTTTTCTAATGTGGTTTTTTTTTTTTTTTACTATAAATGTGTTTTTTCATAGACTAACCATTTCAGTGAACCAAACACATGAAAGTTCGAAAAATTAATTTACTAAAAGCTCTTTCATTGAAACAAAAGCACCCGAAATGTCATTTTGGTTTTTCAACAACCTCATGTGATGGAAATTGGATAGTTAAATTCATCTTTCCGTTAGGGTAGGAAATTTGCATATTACTCATCGATCTTGTTTCGGAATTTTCTTGCATCACATTTGATAGAACCTTTTACTTTCCTAGGCATCCTCCTAGAGAAAGCTAATATGAATATGCTGAATTCAATAAGTCATATTAGTAGCCCCGGGGTTGGCATAGTTTAATTGGGATGTCAAGACATTTCCAACTTAGGTAAACGGAAGTCACCTAGTCAAAACCTACAAACTGTGCGCGGGTCAGTTTGGGTCAGGACAATTTGCACAAGCCTAATGCTTGAACCTAACCACATGTTCGTAAGGTTTGCGAGATGTTCTAATGGCCTCCAGATAGCTAGGCTCCCGTGCCTCTAGGTTCTAGCAAAAGGAGTACATCGGAATGGCTCCCCGCCAAAACTTGACTTCGCCTCTAGTCATGTGAGACTTGTAAAAGGTACTAAACCCAAAAATTGTTCAAGGCTCTGGAATATAAATGTCACGGTTGATGCCTTGACCGGGTGATTACCGCTGATGGAAGCTTCATCCGCTTCGAGTTGTCCTTGTCCTCTGGTCTTTTCTGCAGAGGGAGCTGAGGCTGATTCAACTGCCGTGGGGTTGAAACGAGGACCGAGTAAAAGGGAAGAATGCGAATGAGACCATGACCATGTCTGATATCTAGCAGGGGCTGATATTTCCACACCTTCAAATTATCGGTAAATTTCTTTAGCTGGTCCTGTTTTGAAATTTCCTGGCGGAATCTAACGAGAGAATTTAGTGCATAGTGATATGTATTTGATACAATATTATAGAGCCTAGACTTTATTGAATGACTATCTAAGCAACATATTCATTTAGGGACAAAATTACCAAAAGAAAATCTAAATTTATTATACAAATGTCAATTTAATTATAAACTTTTTAATTTGATTAATTCAGCCATACATTTTTTGATAATTTGTCAATATAATTATTTTAGCTAATTCCGATCATAAATCGCTATTATAGGTATCGGTCGTCTCATGCAATATGCAATGTTCCATGCGGGTTCTAACGGCCCGAGGGGCACTGTGGACACGTCATTGCGCATGATGCCTCCTCATCCTTCCTCCCTGTCATCCCCTCCACATCCTCCCCCACCCCCACTCCTCCATCTTCCTTCACAGCGCAAGCCTTGCTCGTCTCGAAGCGTCATCATCTCGATCCAACGGAGCAACCTCGTCGCGAGATCCTCGCAGAGCAGAGATTCGCGCGGCTCTTCTGATTATGGAACCGGCGCCATCCCAACGCAGCCGAGCGAAGTGCAGGAACAGAGGAGCTGCCCGGTCCGCGTCCAGTACTTGGCCGAAAGAATCAGGGCGGTGCCCGCTGGGGACAGGGTCGAGTTCGTCCGCCTCCTACGGCGAGATGGGCAGATGGGGAGCTTGTCCGGGTTCAACGATCTGCTCGCGGCTCTGGCCGTGGCGCGCGAGCCCGACGTCGCATTGGAGGTGTTCGACGAAATGCCGGCGCACGGTTTAGTCCCGGACGCGTGGACGTTTTCGACCCTGATCGTCTGCCACTGTCTGAAGAACAGTTTGGATGATGCTACGAGGATCTTGGACTTCATGGTGGAGAATGAGCTCTGCCCGAGCGTCGCGACTTTCACGACCCTTGTGAATTCGTTCTGCAGAAAGGGCGAAATGCAGAAGGCTTTTGAGGTTGTGGGCGTGATGAAGAAAGTGGTTGTGAGCCTACGATTCAGACGTACAATTGCTTGATCAAAGGGTTGTGTTACGTTGGGAGGGTGGAGGAAGCATACGAGATGTTGGGGAATATCAAGAAGGAATCGATTTCAATCAAACCGGACATATACACATACACAGCTGTTATGGATGGGTTTTGCAAAGTGGGTAGGTCACCAGAGGCCAAGGAATTGCTTGATGAAGCTCTAGAGGCAGGGTTGGCTCCGAATGTGGTCACTTACAATACTTTGTTCAATGGGTATTGCAAAGAAGGGAAGCCAGTGAAGGGCTTTGGGGTGTTGAAGCTGATGAAGGAGAGAGATTGCACGCCAGACCGCATCAGTTATATCACCTTGATTCACGGCTTGTTGAAGTGGGGGAAGATAAGGGCTGCATTGAGGGCTTATAAAGAGATGGTAGGAGATGGTTTTGAAGTTGAAGAGAGGATGTTGAATACGTTGCTGAGGGCATTGTGCAAGATTTCTTGGAAGGAGAGAGACCTATTGGATGATGCATACCAGATGTTCGAGAAAATGAGAAGCATGGGTTTGCACTATCGATGAGAGCTCTTATGGATTTATCATACAAACGCTTTCAGTGGGGAATAGAAATGAAGAAGCTTTGTTCAATATGGAGCACATGATGACAATGGGGCATTCACCAAAAATGATTAGCTTAGCTAGAGTGGTGAGAGCACTTTGCAGGGAGGGAAAGCTGGGCAAGGCTTTGTCGGTCCTAATGGATGAAAGATTGGGGCATCCCAGTAAAGAAGTGTACAACGTGATTATAAACGAGTTTAATCGACAAGGAAGGTGGTTATGCGCTCGTAATGTGTATGGCATGGCACTGAAGCAAGGTTTTGTGCCCGAGAAGAAGCCAGAAGACGCCAAGGGAAGAGTCTTGGCCAAATCAGGACAGTAACTACCTTCTTGTGTCACTACCAAAGGGAAATGGCCTCCCAGTTCCGAGCAACTTTTTTGTGAAAATAGCTCTTGAATTGAAGTCATCAACAGAGCAAATGCTTCTTAATATACATCTGCGAACATCAATTGCGTGTGATAGTCGAACCTTCTGGTTGGCCAGCTTCTTCCTCAGCCCACGTCAATTGTCATGACCCTCAAAGTGTCAAAACAAACAGATTATCTTCCATTCTTTTGGCAAAGAGAGGCTCGATATCTGTTGATCAACCCTGTATGTTCCTAAGACTGTTGTGCGATCCAACTGAATGTGTACTCGTCCTTGAAGATGTGACTTGTAAACAAGGACTTTTGTACAGTTATTGGCTTGTAAACATTCAACTAAAGCAGGATTATGACCGTCTCCCGCACTCGAAAAGGTTTAAAACAAATAAAGCAATTGCAAAGTATCTATGCTGCTATTTCGATTGGCCAGAGATTTGGGCACAAAACTTGCTCTTTTCTTACATACATGATACGTAATAAATACAACAATCGACTACACAAAAAGAATTGCTCAACTATGAAATTTGGGCAACTAACTCTTTGCTATCTAAGCCTCACGAGTGATTTCACAGGTCACAGGTCCGACAGAAAAAAGGCTACACGTTTGGAGTAAGTAAGAATCATACAGGGCTAAAACCTCACGCACGACTCATGTATTGCCCGGCTCTTGTATCTACCAAAATCTCGTCGCCTATGTTCACAAACAGTGGGACGTTCACCATAGCACCTGTGTCAAGTTTCGCTGGTTTCGTTCCACCTATAATAAGAACATGAATCATAAGATCAGATTGTCAGAAAGAACAACCAACTTCTTCTTGACCACCCAAGCCCCTAATGCAACAAAGGAAAGCACAAAGTCCTGAAATTTTTCTCACTATATCGTGCACAGCTCAGATACTGCCAAATCAAACAGAGGTGCATGAAACCTACAAGATCCATCTGCCTCACTTCATATTTCTAGAGACTTAGTGTTCTTATACCTCACTATTAAGAAAATAGTTTCTTTAGTTTGAGAAAGAAGAAGGAAGTTACCTTGAGCAGTATCGCCTTTAAGACCAGGGTCAACATCCACCACCTTCAGCTTAACTGTGATTGGGACTTCAAAGCCAATAACCTGCAACAGAGACAATGCTGCACAATGAGACGGCCAATTATTGAATATAGCAGCTTGGGTGTCATTAGAGAGATTTTATCCGATATGCCTGTTTATTCACAGAAGCACATAAGGGCTTTGTCAAGGTGCAGCTTGATATTGGCCCTACATCAAACTGCTCCTAAATCAATTAAATCCATATGTACTTTGTGACATGAGAACACTGAAGGCATATCACAATCATATGATGAAAACACCTGAAATCACCATACTAAAGTCAGAAAATTAAAATCACCTTCCCATTCCAAAACAGCAGATTGCAGTCCAAACCCTCTTTTAACCACTTTGTCCCGTCACCAACATCTGATTCATTGAGACGAATTTCCTCGTAGGTAGTCTGTCATATGAGAAGTACATATCTTAGAAGACTGAACATAATGATAGCAGCCACTCCTTTATCAATTCATTTTTGAAGTGGCCTAGATAATAATACTCTCACATAAACAACTGCAAAAAAAGACTTTCCTCGAGTGATGAAGCAGGTGATGCTTGAGCAGAGACAGCTGGTTGAGAAAAGTGCACTAAATGGAAACTAGATGAACAAAGAAACATACCAAGTCCATGAAGACAAACTGGGCACCATCTTTGTAAGTGAATTGCTTGGTTTCCTTGAATACATCTGCCTCGTCAATCTGGAAAATGATCCAGATATCAGATAGTCTTGGCTTAGACAGCAATCTCCACAAGATCTAAATGCTTGCCATAAGCTCAATGAGAAAAAAAGACTCAGGTACTTATTTCTGTGAGATTATACTATAACTGTGGCAATTCTTCTAAAGGAGGACTACAGCCATGTTCATGGCCATCCAAAAAGCAATTCTTAAATAAAGGCAATTAAAGTACAAGTCCACATAAACCGTCTCTAACGGAACCCATAAGTTCCAAAAAGCTTTGCCCAATTCATTGCACTTGACATACTAAATTCGACTTCCTTTTCCATAAGGCATCTTCGAGATAAGTTACTGAGCTAGACCATAGAACTCTATGCAATTAGCCCAGGAATCAAGAACCCATAGGCTCCGATGTGCAAGATAATAGTGATGGAGCTATTCTGTTTGCAAATCAGAGGTTGCACATAATATCTTGCATAAGTAACGTCCAGTGTCATCCTTACGAATGATCAAGGCAGGCTTTCATTTGACCAAGGCTTGTATGGAAAGCGTGATTCCTCTGTCCACGCTCAAATACCTCACCTTTAATGGACTGAACCATCACTTTAAATAAAAGTAAACTGTGATTGAACAATGAATTTATATTTTGGCGGTATGGCAAACACAAGAACATCCTGTGATAGAATTTATATAATGCAAGTCTCTAAGTCCATATATATGAAATGACATAACTTTCAGTATATAACAATTACGGTTTCTCCTCAAATCAACAATCAGTTAACTGGAAATACAAGTTCATACTACGCTAGCCTTCTCAATAACACAAACAGTGATAAGAGACCAATAAGACTTGAGAAACTAACCGAACTTCCAGCTCTAAAGGTTTTCTCAACAGTGTTTCCTGTTATGTAATTGCGCATCTTGGTTCTAACAAAAGCTGCTCCTTTTCCAGGTTTCACATGTAAGAATTCTGCATATACCAAACAACAGAAGACATAGGACCATTACATGGAGAAGAATGCCACAGTAAAGCACAGCACCTGACAAGTCAAATGAATTAATAGCAAACACATAAGCCTTGTGGACAGCTTAAAACTTTGCAAAACATACAACACACTGAACCAAAGTCCCATAACCAGCCAATGCCAGCTTTGAAGAAGAAGAAAACTACTCAAAAAGGGGAACCAATTAGTGTGAGATTAAAAATGGCCAGTGTGGTAAAAACTTTCCACAAGGGAACATGATCTCCATATCTCTGTGTAAAATGTCTTTATAAGTAGTTAAGTAAACTGAGAGCCAGCAATTTATGGAGCCAACTGGCCCTAAAACCCTCAAAGAATCCATATACAGTAACCGAGAAGCAATGAGAGAAAAGGAGAAAGGCCAATCACTGGTACCCACCGGTGCTAACCAGCCCCAACTGTCGGGTGTTTAAGCTAATTCTAGTAGTATTTGCTATGTTATTAAAAAATTTCGTGTCAATTCTGTATATCTCGCCCCCCAAGCTTAGATTTTGGCAAATTCCTTATCTTTTCGTCCCCTCGTAAGTCAAAACCCCGCATCCACTGCTGGGTTCTCGGGATTATAGTTATCCATACAATCAGAAACCAGATAAACGTAAACCCACCAGACTATCAGCATTCCATTAACCAAGAATGCATTGTAATGACGTTGCAGGATACAACCCTCAAACACAAGAATTTGCCTAAACCATGCACATTCCACACCAACAAACACCAGTAGCGAGAGCGAGAAGAACCCAAATTATCTCAAGAGGAAACGGTGGAAGCAGTTACCAAGAACACGCCAAGGAGCCCCATCGACGACAAGGCTGGTGCCGACTTTTATGTCGTTACTGGACAGAGCATAGATTCCTGCGAGAAACAACCGCAAATGCGAGGGCGTCAATCGAAACCCACATCAGAAAGGAGCTGAATTTGAGCCCTGCGTAGGCAGGATGGACTGAGGAGGCTGTTGACTGATTACTCGGATAGGAAGCGCGTTGATGGAATCCGGGGAAGGACCGGGACGAGAAGACGGAGTGCTTCGAGGAGGAGAGAGAGAGCGCGGGCGCACGGAGCATCGAACGAGCGGCAGAAGAAGACGACGACGGCGACGACGACGACGCCACGGAGGAGGAGAGGTTGAAGGACGCCATTGCCGCGGACGAGCTTCCTCAGTGCGACGGTGAATGAATTTGTCCTGTGAAGTGCTCGCTTCTTACAGGGCCATGAATGATACCGGTCGGATAAGGAAGGTGATTCCTTTTCTTTTACTTTCGTTTTTGTCGGAAAATACCAAAATCATAGGACTAATCTTCTTTTTTTTTCAATTGCCAGTAACATACCTCTAATTTTTTAAAAGTTAGGCCCTGCATTTGCACCCTATTTCAGGAATAAAAATTTTGTTTTTGTAACAAAAAAACAGTAAACGCGTTTGTGTGCGTTTATGTTCTTTTTTTTTCTTTTGTTCCTGCGAACAAAAAAAAGTAAAACAAACAAGAAATACAAATTTTTGTGTTTCTTGTTTTCCTAACACAAATCGAAACACTTTTTTTTCTTTTTTCTTTTATTTTCTTGTTCTTCTTTCATGGCCGAGGCCGGCCGCGGGCGGCGACGGCCGGCGACCGGCCGACGAGGGCCGGCGGCTCGCCGCCACGGCGAGGCTCGCGACCCCCGGCGAGGCCGACGCCATAGCCGGGCGAGGGTCGGCCTCGCCATGGCCGGGCGAGCTCGAGCTCGCCCAGATCCGGCGAGGCCGAGGCTCGCCGGCCGCCGGGCGAGGTCGGCCTCACCGGACTGGGCGAGATCGACCTCGCGCCGGCCCGGGCGAGCTCGATCTCGCCCCAGATCCGGCGAGGCCGCCTCGCCAGCCGGCCGGCGAGCCTCGGCCTCGCCGGGCGGTGGTCCGCGAGGCGCGGCTCGGCCGCTGGCGAGCTCGGCCTCGCCGGATCAAGGCGAGGCCGACCTCGCGCCGGCTTGGGCGAGCTCGATCTCGCCGATCCGGCCTCGAAGCTCGCCCGGCCGGCTGAGCTCGGCCAAAAGAAGAAAAAAAAAATGAAAAAGAAAAAAGAAAAAAAGGAAAAAATGAGAAAAAAATAGAAAAAATAAAAGAAATAAAAAAATTATCCAAATTTACCAAACATCCTCGTTTATTTTTTATTAACGAAAAGTTTACCAAACGCGTATTTTTGTTGAAAATTGTTTGCCCAAATACTTTTTTCTATTTTGTTTTCCTAACAATTTTTAAACAAAAACACAACCAAACGCGCCCTTAATATCCCGAAAAATCATAAACTATTACCCATCCCGTGGTGAATGCTCCGGTTCGTGCCCTTCTCCCTCATCTAGGAGGGGAGGAGTTCAAACTCCGCACCTCATTGCGCAACTCACCTGTGGCCTATTGAAAGGTCCCTATGAGTCACCCTGAAAAAAAAAAATATTTATGATGTTAATCCAATTTAGTAGAAAGTATATTTATCATAATTTATTCATTTTAAATTTTCATTTTCATTAGAAATTACTTGACGGATTCATATCCTAAGCATAATTGTCGCGACCGATCATTATCGGTGCTTTTCGCCACCATGCCCCTTGTCGATAGGCTCGCTATCAACCTTGGCACCACTTCCCTCCGTCCTTTGTGTGCTTCCTTTGGAAGGGTCCCTATGAGTCGCCCTGAAAAAAAAAAAAAAAATCTTTATGATATTAATCCAATTTAGTAGAAAGTATATTTATCATAATTTATTCATTTTAAATTTTCATTTTCATTAGAAATTACTTGATGGATTCATATCCTAAGCATAATTATCGCCACCGATCATTATTGGTGCTTTCCGCCACCATGTCCCTTGTCGATAGGCTCGCTATCCACCTTGGCACCACTTCCCTCCGTCCTCTGTGTGCTTCCTTTGGACACGCTCTCTCTCTCTCTATCTCTCAGTCACGTCACGATAGTGCTGAGCTTAATATGAGGCCGGCAAGCCTCCCTAGGGCTAGGGATGGCCTCTAGTCAAAGGTTGTTCACGGTGGCTCATGATGCCTGCCAACCGTGAGAAGGCCGTGGACAAACTTCGGTCGAGGCCGAGAGCCACCGCCATTGGACCACAGAGGTAGGCCTTTGGTAGTCTGGGCGCACATGCGCATAGAGAGAGAGAGATTGCAAAGGATGGACGGCGAGAGGGAAACAATGAACGTAGGGAGGAAGGAGAGTCGACATCTCAAAATAAGGAGAGGGCTTGACGGTGATGAATGGTGGTAAATGGTGACCGATGGGGGAGGAGAGATAGGGTTTTTCAGTGACGGAAGTTAGGGCTTGCGGAGATTTAGGTGCTTAGGATTTATAGGGGTCCTTTTGGTGTAAGATGGCATTTAAAAAAAAAAAAAAATAGTTATGTAAGTAATAACAAGAGTGAACAATTTTTTCTTTTTCATATTTTTCCTGGTTCTTTTATCGTTGCATATATGCCCGGCATGCTTTGATCATAATAATGGACAATGTCAAAATTGATCCTGAATTTACAAAAAAGTATTGGGTACTGGTGGGATTCTATATTGTCAAAACCAAAACCCCTTTGGCTCTCCCATTGTCTTTGCCTCTCTTCCCTCTTGTTTTTTCCTTTATTTTTTCTTCTTCTTTCCTTTCACTTCGACAAGGACAACAACAAACGTCCATCCCCTTCCACCACCACGACCTCCACCTCACTGCCGTCTTAGTCCACCACCTCATCACCATTTCAGTCCTTCGTCTTTGAGCTCGAGCTCGGCCAGCGATCTTGGGCCTCGAATTTTGGATCTAAGGTCAAGCAAGCCTTAGATTTGTGATCTAGAGTTCAACTTGACCTTGAATTTGAGTTGATTTGAGGTTGACCAAGGTTGGCTTAGGCAACAAACAAGGCAGAGGCAGTGGCATGGACCTTAACCTCTTGGTTGAGGCGGGTGTGGACACAAAGCGGGAGGAGGTGGACAGGAGGCGATGGCACTGGAGGTTGGCGAATGAGCTAGTGAAGATGGAGGCAATGTGTCAAAGGCAGCAGCGGCAAGTCTGAGGTTGGAGAAGGGGTTAGAGGGGTTTTGGTGCGTAGGGGCCCGAGCAGCATATGTCACCCGATGATTAGATTAGGATTTTGACAATGTGGAATCCCAGTATTATTCAATATTATCTCTGAACTTACGAGAAAATATTGGTTGCACAAGATATGTCAGCATAACAAATAAGAAAGATGTTGAGGTTGTGACGTATATCCAAAATGATGCCTAAATATAGGGAAATTCTTTTTCTCCCCTACATGCTCTCTCTCTCTTTGCCGTCCCTTCTCTCTCCTATTGAGCCCTTGTCCGACTAACAAACCACTGCACCCGATCGACGAACTTCACAATAGTAAACGCAACCTATCAAGGTGGAGGCGGAGGTCATGTGGTGGTTTGTTAGACGAGGGCTCGATTGTGACTCAGAGAGAGAGAGAGAGGAGAGGGCACAACCAGGAGGAGGCAGCGATTCAGTAACGACAAAGTTGGAGAGGCGACGTGGTCACTCATTGATCGGACAAGGGCTCTGTAGTTCGTCTAAGGGAGAGAGAGAGGGGGCAGAATCGAGCGTTGGGCGGAGAGAGAGATAGAGAGAGAGAGAGAGAGAGGACAAGCCGGAGCCAAAGGGGTAGTGCGGTGGTTTGTCGATTGGACAAAGACTTAGTGGGAGAGAGAGGGGGCGATGAAGAGAGAGAGAGTTGGGCGAGAAAGAGCGAGCGTGAGGGGAAAGAAGAGAGAAAAGAGTGCCCACTCAATTCAAAAAAGTCCGACATTTGAATTCACTATGAACACATGTCACAATCTCAAGACTTTTCTTATTTATTGTGCCGACACATCTTGTGCAGTCAATATTTTTTACAAACTTATAGATGTTAAAGAGGCCAGCTCGATTGTTTAAGCTTGACACTGTACTGGCTGTGCAGGCTCCACATGGCAAGGGCCAAAACCCTGTTCAAGTGGCCATGACAAATGATCACGGCTTTTGTGCCAGGCTAGGTTGTCTAGCCCATTTGTCATATTTACTTGAACTCTAAACTAATGTTCAAATTTGTCCTTTACTTATCATTTTTGTCAAATTAGTTCATTTAGTTCGAATCCTTTGATCCTTTTAACCGGCACGACCATCCTTTTAACTTTGATTTTTGTCAAATTAGTCCATCTGGCAAAGGAAGGATGAGTTGAACACTTAATTTTCAACCAGCAAAGGAAGGATGAGTTGAACCCTTAACTCTCAATCAGCAGCTTCTCCACCTTTTGATCAACCGGCAATCCAGAGCTCGAGCTCCGCCTTGACTGAGGAGGTAGTCACGGAACAAACCTCCAGCCCCAGCTTGAATCGAACCATCGGTCGATTGCTTCTGGCAAGAACGCGAAAAACTCCATCCCCTCCTTTATTCTGCCGCCACGACACTGGAATAACCTGACCTTTGATACCAAATCGTTAGGGTCGAATAAGCAACTTGCCTTTGCTGTAGTCATGGAACAAACCTCCAGCTCCAGAACCCATCATCCGCTTCAGACAGTCCTACTTTAAGTTAGGTCAGCGTCCGGGCGGAGGAATCAGTCCCACTAACAGCATCCGGCAGAGGGTAATCATCAAAACACCTCCCTTAAACAGTCAACGTGAAATAGATAACTAATTCCGATTGGCGGTATAAACATTCCTGCTCACCAAACAGGTCATGAGCACAAGACACAAGGATGTCATTTTTCAAAAATTACATCATCTGCAAGATTCACTTAAAAGGAATATATCGACGCCATTCTCCTCCACAGAGGCTTTATTGCAAAACCATTAACTCTAATTCAGACAAGAACATATGCATATACAATGAAGAGCGCCCGTGACAACATTGTGAAGATGATGGACATGGCCACTCCGGTTTAAATGGCATTCTTGTATAACAATAAACAGCATCATCCTGCACTCTATCTACAAAACAGCATCCCCTCTATGACCCACTATCTAGAGGGATGGAAAGGTGAAAAAACCACACCTTTATAATCTATACTTCATACTAAATCACGAATGAACACGAGAACCTGGGAAAAAAATAAATAAAATCACTTTATCAACAATCAAAATCCTTCCACACTAGCCCTTCGCACGGTTGATGATGATGAAGATTTACGGCTTTCTTGAGAATTTAATTCCTCCAAGGAAAGGGTTGAGGAACATGCACGAGGAGGAAGAGAAGTGGGTAGAGCACGGAAGTTCCTGGGAGAGACAGATGGTGGCGCCACTCTAGCAGGTGGGGACGGGGAAAAATTCAACTTGGGTGTTGGGACCATGATTCCGTTTAGGCTTGTGGATTTCAACATTTGCTTCCCGGTAATTGCTGCTGGCTCTTGCAAAGGGAATCGGCAGGAATACTTCATGTCTTGTATGACTTTTAAAAGGTCCACAATGGTTCTCATCGTGGGTCTTTCTGAAGGTTCTTTCTGGAGGCATCGTTGAGCAATGTCAGCCACAGTTCTTGCTGCTTTAGCTGGGAAACGACCTTTAAGCTGAGGGTCCATTATTAGTGATAGCCGGCAATCATCAGCCAGGAAAGGCCGACTCCATTTGACCAGGTCCCTCTCTTCTTTAGGATACCGGTTATCCAGATTCCTCCGACCAATGAGCAATTCAAGAAGAACTATGCCAAAACTCCATACGTTACTCTTTGGAGTGAGCAATCCCTTCTCCACTGTCTCCACGGAAAGGTTCGCTAATGCCTGAACACATATAAAAATGACAATTATATCTACCATCAAAGTTAGGCAAATGTTGTAGTTAATAGAAATTCCATTGACCAAGAATCGGTCTGAACAATCCAAGCAAGTCAGAACACAAGTCGGAGAAGGAACTTACCACTGAACTACTGGACATATCTGACTCTTGAATGTGCCCAATGCAACCATATCCCGAAAGCTTGGCGCTGAAATCCTTGTCGATTTGGATGTTGGCTGTTGAAAACTCATTGAACATAGCCTGTGAATGCAAGAGTCCTATCAGTATCTAAAAAGATCAAAAATTATAAATACAAATCTGTAAAGCCACAAGTCCTGGAATCAGGACCCTAGAAATCCAAGTTCATCACGACAGATTTTCGTCTTTAAAGGTGTGTGATCTTGGTAAAAGCCTTCTCAAGTTTTCTCCATCACAAACTGCATTGTGCATCATCCATAATGCATTGAGAAACAAGGAATAAAAGCCTTTTGGTTACCTGAAAGGGCCCCTCCTCATGCAGGAAAGTAAGACCTTGTGCAGCACATAAGGCAACTTTCATTCTGCTGTTCCAATCTATAGGTGGTCCGTCAGATCTTCCATACAGAAGCCTGTCTAAGCTTCCGTGGTAAAGCCTCTCATACACAAGAGCTCTTAGCTCTGAACCCTCAGGTGCACAGTACCCGAGCAGCTTACTGAGGTAAGGATGTTGCAAAGATGCAAGAGTGTTTGCATCACTTATGAACTCTTTTATTCCCTGAAAACAACAAGTGAAAGAAATTTGTAAGGCTACATTACAAACAGGCCAATCAGCTCAAACATATACATGTAAGCCAGTGAAGATTGTAGGACAAATCATCTTATCAAAACCAAACCTCTAGTGAGTGTCATGAGATCTAGGAAACTGTCGAATTCATATTCAAAGCAAAGAAAAGCACTCCTAGCGTTCTTTTGCATCGAATATCTTAAGCTCTTCCAGAAAGTATGGATGTTGCATCCACAACAATTTAAAGCACTTGTTACCTGAGTGGACGTCTGAAGGCGAGTGACGGTAGCTTCAAATTTTCTTGAGCTCGAATTATCTTCTCCAAAGGATGCTCTATACATGATTGAAGATAGACCTTCTGATGTGCATCGATCTGAAGAGAAATTATGGCAAGCTGCAGCAATTTCATCGAATGAAAACCTTCGAAGGGCTCCTGAGGGAGGCAAAGGCAAAGGTCCAGAAGGATAGAGTGGTCCAGAAGAATATAGTGGGCCACTCCCTGCTGTGGACTTAAAGCTTCCAGCATTTTTTAGGACAGCGGGACCCTGAGGTGATGGAAGGGGAAGAGGTTGTGGACTCGAGGACCTTTGTTCTTTTGTGGAAGCACGGTGTCTTGAATCTTCTAGTTCATCGAGTTCAGCCGATGAGAAAGCATCTTGTTCGGCCACATCAAAGGCAATAGATGGAGCAGAAAATGCACGCGTCCTACCGTTGGGAACCACGTAAACTGTTGGAACAGGTTTAACTCTAGTTTTGAAACTTGGTGGAGCAGACTGCAATGACCGTGTCCGTATTTGGGGTTCGGGCAGAATCATTGGCAGGAGCTCCTTAGAGTCGTTATTGTTTTTGGTGTAACTGGTTCTTTCAGGTTTCTTCTTCCTACCCTTCAAGACAGTGAAACAACCCATTTTAGATTCAGAAATCTGCAGCTGCTATCTCACCGTCTCTGTTCCTGCCAAAGCATAAAAATAAACACATAAACATCTCAAACCTCTGCATGTTCCAGAAGTTCATAGGGGTCCATAAAAGAAACACATCTGGCAGTATAATTCACAAATACTGTCTTCAACTCTGAAGGCATCATCATTTATATGAAACACATTGGCCACAACACATTGAAAGAAAAAGTCATATCAAACTGCACAAGCAAATGAGGCACCATAAATAGCAGGTTGTACAAAATGTTTCTCCCCTCCTTTTAATTAGCCTTGTCCTTTTCCTCCTCTTATAATGTTCCCCCACCTTCACAGCCCACATCATAACCGGCTACAAATCAATACCCAAGGTCTGGTCTTCATTTGCTTTCATTGCCTGTCCCCAAAAGGAGATTCCAGGCACTCATTCCATTACTTCCCTAGACTAACATGGCGCACCGACCATTTCAAGGCAATTGGAAATCAGATTTCGAAAGTGGGACAGAGCCATTCAACACAGGCCGGCCGGCGGGCGTCCGACATTCTCCAGTTGAGCATGGTAGTATATTCAGCCATATAAATTTCCGCGGCTCCGCCCACTCGAACCCACCGCCCAAACAACGATAACATCGAAAAATCTCCTTAACCCACTGACCAACACGAGCAAACGCATCGTCCCTATTCGACGGTCAAGTGAAAACGCGGCTACTGATCGCTCCAAACAATCATCACCCATTCACCAAAAGCAAGACTACCCGAAAAAGATTAAAAAAAAGTACAAAAAACAAACCGCCTGACCACAGATCTAGCGAAACCCACCAAAACCCATCACGCAAAGCTCCAACCCCCCTCCTAAAAACCGCCCATTTACACACCCAGCCGGAGAATCCGCGGCCGCCGGCGGGCCAGTCAAAGATGGGGCGGCCGCAGGACATGGGGGGGAGGAGAGATCCCGGGAGCCGCGGGGCGTGCTGGCGAGAAGGACGACCCCAAGACCAAAGGCCACGGCGGGCCTTCCCCAAGTCCCCTCAAGCGACCCCGAACGACCCCCGAGGCGAAATCCAAATCAAAGAACAAGACAACCAGCATCGTTACCTGAGAAACTGGAATCCCCGGGAAGACAAGCTGGAGCTGAATTCGGGAGGCGAGACGGGAAGGGAAGAGGAGCGATGGAGGTGGAGATGGAGGGAAGGAGGGAGTGCGGCTGAAGGTTTTTCTTTCTTCCCTTCTTGGCAGTCCAATCGAGAGCGATTTTGGTTGCGGAAGAATAGAGGACGAGCAAGCTACAGGAGGTCAAAAGAAACAACGCGAGAAAAAAGAAAAAACAAAAAGAGGAGAGAGAAGAAGAAGAGAGAGAAAGAAAGCAGAGCCTGAAAGGAAAGAAGGAAATGGCGTCGAAGTAGAGAGAGAGAGAGAAGAGAGAGAGATTGAATAGATGTGGAGGAATATTGGACTTGAATGGAGAGAGAAAGAGAAGAGAGAGAAAGGGAGTGGGGCCCAGCGGGCAGTGGTCAAACCTAACCATAAAGAAAAAAGAGGGGGCAACCCCCGGATTTAGTAATTTAATCATTATCTTTTTTATATCCCTCTTTCCACAGCAGCGGAAATGTGATTTGACGGTTTTGCCCCGCCCCCCTCTTCCAGACTTTTCTTTCCCCCCCCGGCACCTCTTTTATGGGAGAGTTTCGAATTAGTGAATTTGCTCTTGGGGGGGTTTGAATCGTTGGGGGAATTTAGAAATTTTCAAAGGTGCGTTTCCGCTTTTGGAAAATTTAGCCGCAATCCGTGTGGTCCGGAATACTTTTTCTAATATGAGAATTTCCTATTCTGTTATGTTTGATTAGTAAAACTTGTGTGAAGTAGAGATTATCAAACTTTGATTGACATAATTGATAACATAAACATATAATATGAAAGTCAATTTCTATTATGCAATTCTTATTATGAAACTTATATTTTGTAGGTCTATATTTATAGTATTGATATATTGTGAGATATGACTTTTTGAAATATCATAATGTAAGTCATTTTTTTAGTCCAAAAAATAGAAGGAAAGCAACGCACGCACTATAAGTCACAAAGTCCAATTGAGGAAAACTCATGGACAACTCTTTTAATTTGCCTAATTTTATTTGATTAGACCTAAACTTAACAAATACAAAAGAAGAATCTACATTTGAAAATTGATGAAAATTTAGCCACAATCCGTGTGCTCCAAAAACTTTTCTAATATGAGAAGAAGTGACTAGTAAAAAAGAAAGTCAATTTATAAACATTGAAGAAGTGATGGAAAATGTGGAATTCATTCAGTTCAAAATGTGGAATCCATTTGTTGCAGTTTTTGGGGACTTATATTTTGTAGGTCTATATTCATAGTATATATTGTGAGATATGATTTCTTGAAATATCATGATATAAGTCAATTTTTTAATTCCAAAAAAAGGAAGGAAAGCAAAGCACGCACTATGAATCACAAAGTCCAATTGAGGAAAACTCATGGACAACTCTTCCAATTTGCCTAATTTTATAAAAGAAGAATTTGCATTTATTCAACCGACCTAAACTTAACAAATACAAAAGAAGAATCTGCATTTTAAACCTTTTTCCCAACACCAAATTAGTTTGACCCATTTTCCCATTCTCGAAAATACATAAAAAAAAAACATTGATTATAATTATCAAAACTCATCCAAAATATTCGATGAGATATTTGTTTTGCAAAAACAAGTTAATATAAAGCATATTTTCTTGATGGGATCCAGAAAGGGCGGGGGGGGCAGTTACGTAAAAGCGGGTCCACTGGCCTCGATTTTCAACGAAAGATAGCCCTCGTTTGAAGTGACAATCCAGTCAAAGGCCAAGAAGAAGAACGAAGAAAAAAAATTAAAAAAAAAAAAAAAAGGATAAAAACAAAAAGGAAAAGAAAACCATTATTTCTAACGACACAATTCCCGTGTGGTCAAAGAGACCCACGGGATCCCGCTTTGACTCTCGACGCGCGCCGTCCGATGCACCCCCCCGGGCGCCCATCGACGGCCCCCGTGCCTCCAGCGAGGCGAGATTCAGTTTGCGGTGGGCCCCGCCTGACACGGACAGCTATGTCGACGGTGCCATACATCACACGCGCCGTGCACTCGTGCCGAAGCTTCCCATCATCGCGAACCGAAGTGGGGCCCCACAACTCAGACGACAGCGGGCCCACCTCGGGCCCAGTTGTCGCATGTCGATTGGGCCGAACGTAGGATCCGGCCCCTTTAAAATTGCACTAAAGATTTCAAAACTCGTTGCGGGATTGAGTCCTAAAACTCGTTCGATTAATAAGATCATCTCCGTTAAGATGGTCTTGGCGACGCTATCTGATGCCCGACTTTGCCGGCCAGGGCCATCGATCCCTGCCGGCTGCTGGCGAGAGGGTCGGCCGCCACTTGCGAGGATGTTGTGACGAGAATGCTTTCCGGGCTGCGCAACTTCAGGGGACTTTTCTGTTGCCCTTAGATTGCTGACTTTGAATTTGCTTTTGATCTTTGATTATTGCGAATTGGAAAGATGGTCTAGACCCGTGTTTGAATGGCGTGATGTTCGCACCGTGGCTTTTCGGAACGTTCTTATGGAGACGGGCAATAAAGAAAGAGGCAAGTCAATATTTCCCGTCGGCAACGTACCATGATGTACCCTAGAAAATAACCCCTGAATACTCTAATCCAAACTCTTTTTCGAGTTAGATCGAACCCGAAATTAAGGCCGATAGCGACTATGTTCCGTCGAAAACCACATAGAGGTGACCGGCCGAGCCGTTCAGGGCCTATTTCGGTTCGTCTATGATCGGCTCATATCCAGCGCTTAGAAATTAGGCCGGCTTTACCCTAACTTGTACCGGCCCTGGGCGGTGGCGGCAGCGGCGGCGGCGATGGCGGCGGAGGACTCAGCTCGAAATAAAACGACCCGATCAAGAATTTTAAGACGCCGCGCTCCTCCAGATCTTCCACAAGATTCCTCGCGCCCAATCGCCGGGAAGTCCGCCTGCTTCGCCAGATCGATCGCTCGAGACCATGATCGGACTACGGTCAACAGACCCAGCAGCGCCGCCGCCGCCGCCGCCGCCGCAAAGCTGCCCTGCCACGCGAAAAATTCCTTCGACCAGCGACCGAGGATCGCCGGGGCCGCGGCGGCGACGGCTGCGCCGATCTTGTCCAGGCGGCTGGCCGTGACAGCTCCGAGAAGGAACGCGGAGATCAGGACGGGGACGAGGGACAGCCGAACGATCCCGACCTCAGCCTACACAAGATCAACGGAATTAAGTCGACATTCTCTCAGTTTCGAAACTCCATCATCAAAGCAGGAACCGTAGTCCGTACCGTACCTGATCGGCTTGGCGTGTCGCGGCGGCTCGTTTCTTGGCTCGGAATCCTCGGACTCGCTCGAGGGCTCCGAGGAATCTGGACCCGAGGGATCGCCGGCGCGGCCTCGGAGGCCCGGCCCCGCAGTCCGACTGCAGGCGGAGGACGAAGCTCCAGAGCCGGAGCAAGACCGAGAGGCGGTGGTGGCCGGGAGGCCTCCACGTCGGGATCGGGGTTGCGGCCCTGACCTCGACGCTGAAGTTCCTGGACCTCGCGCGGAGGTTGACTCTCCACTGCGGCGGCGGCGGATGCTTGAGCTCAGCTGGCATGGCGAGGCCCGTTAGGTCACGGCGGAGGCCGACGAGTGAAGAGAGGGTTTCGGCGGGGCTGGATTTTGTCGGGGAGCCGTTGGGGTGGAAAGTGGAAAAGGAGTCTCCTGGGATGAAGGAGTGCGGGAGGATTTGTTTGTTTGGGCTTCTTCTCCGTGGTATCGGTCGAATGAAGGGGACCCCATGGATGAATGGACTTCTTTTATCCATCTCTCGGCTTCCGGCTACGCTGCGTTTGGTTCGATTTTGGAAATGGACTTGGGGAAAATACAGAGAAAGCTTTCTAGGAAAATATAAATTGCGTTTGCTAAAAATTTCTTTATAAAACAAATTTGAGTTAAGTAGTGTTTGGCAAACTTATTCTTGCAAAAGGCTTTGATTGCATTCTTTTAAATATGGTTTTATTAAAAAAAATCAAACCTTTGGCCAAAGTCAGCCAAAGACCCAAGCCACCACCGAGCCAGATTTGGCGTCGGCAACTGTCATCTAAGGATGCTTGATTTCTAGCAGTCCTCAATGAGGGTCGCACAACTTAAACAAGGGCTATCTGAGGTTACGAGACCCAGGCAACCGTTGCCTAGGTTGTGAGAACCAGTGATCGTCACTTGGGTAGTGGGAACTTGGTGATTATCACCTGGATTGCAAAGAAAAATCTTTTAACCTTAGAAATGGCATTTTGCAAATGTTGAAAGCCTAAGCTGGTGGAGATTTACTTTAGGCATTTAGCATTGCCAAGACTGGCATTTGGGCAAATGTTGAACCAAAAACTAAAACAAACACTTTATTTTTTTCCCAAGGGACAATTGGAAAAGTTTAACCAAACTCACTCTAAGTCCATAATAAACCCACTCACTCCCAAGCAGTAATCTCCCCACCACCGCCACCACCGCCACTATTCATTCGCCTCTTAGCCACCTCCAATTGTTGCATCCATACCAAGCGAAGTCTCTATCCCATTTGGAGCTTGTGCTTTCATGCTACCCATCTCATGCTCTCTCTCTCTAAGATGCAATGCAAGGTCATTGAGGTTGTCATGGACTGAAATAAACCAATTGGTTTTCGGCAATTATTAATTCCAAGTGCAAAACTGAACTACTTGGATGAGACTAGACCGTTTTTTTTTTTCATTTTTATTAAAGAGTAAGGAAAAGGAAATTGCCAAAACTCTAAAACTCCGATTCGTTTCACGGAAAATAATTTCCAAGAAAAAAAACGATTTTTCGACATTCGTTTTTGGAAAATGACTTTTTGGGAAAATGTTTTTGAAAGGAAAAATTTTAAATTGGGGGAAACATTTTCCCCACTTGATTTCTCTTATTTTGAGAAAAGTAAAAATTTTCCTCACTTCCTCCTCCCTTTCTTCTTATTCTTTTTTTTTTCATTTGAATTATTTTTTAATTTTCTTTTTCTTTTTTTAATTCCAATTATTTTTAATTTCCTTTTTCTTTTGTATTTATTTTCTTTATTTTTTTTTGTTTTTTTTTTTTTTTTCTTTGTTTCCCATATCTTCTTTTTTTGACTAGTTGTCGGCCATTGCTAGGCAAACCTTGAGCTTGTCGATCTCAAGCTTGTGCTCTGAACTCTTGCTCATCATTTTCTTTATTTACTCTACCATATACTTGTAGATTGCTCAAACAAAGAGCTTTACATGCTTTGTTTCTTTTTTCTTTTGATTATTAGAACACAAAAGACGCATAGGGAGAACATGCCACTCAACTAGAAGATTCTCATTGGAGCTGTACATGCTTTGCTTCTTTTCTCTTTTGCTTCTTTTTAAAATTCATATAAACATTTTTTAGAGTAGATGAATATTTGGTGACAATGAGAGAATAAAGATATGAAGTAAGTTTTCCCGAATTTAAAGGCAAATTTATATTTGATGGATTTATAGGTTAGATACATGCTTAAGTAGTAAAGTCTTAGAAAATATTTTCATTATGAAACACCGGAAAATATTTTTCGAAACATTTTCGGGTTTTAGCCGATCATAAGAAAATATTATTATTTTTAGAAAATAACTTCTAGGAAAATATTTTCCGGGAATGGCCCATCTTCCGCGAAACAAACGGACCTTAAATCGAATCAATCTAACTTGGGACCGATCCTGATCCAGTTCCCAATTCTAGGGTGGAATCGTCTTAACTTAGGAGCTGATCATCACTAATCTTTTGGCCACTGTAGATGACCTTGGACCTAGGTCCTCAAGCAACAAAAATTATTTCTTCTATTAGTTATTCCTTATGGTTACTTTAAATTACCAAGAAATAAGGAGTTACCGGAGGCACATCGGCTCCAATGGTACTTATATTCACGCTCAATTACGCCAATTGCAACTCTAGTTCCTATTGTCTTAAACCAGCATTATGCAAACAATATTTTTAAGTGGCAGATGCACAAGGTCGGGTGCCCAATCCCATGTCAGTGACCGGGGTTTTGGGTTTCGGCGGTCATGCATCAAATCCATGTCCAATTATTAAAAAAAAAAGTTACAAAAATTAGAGAATTATTTCTAACTCATTTCAAAATTTCAGTGTAACTCAGAAATAGTATAACAATCCCCAAAATGCAAAACATTTTACCGAGCCAACTCTATTGTAGTCACTCAAAAAAATCGTTTTTTTTTTTTTTTCATAAAGATGGTAATTAGAGAAGGTATTTTTTTTATATATATTTATGTTTTTCTGCAAAAAAATTGAATGATTTAAAAATATTTTTTGTTAAAATGATCGCTCGATCACATATAAAAATTAATAATGAACAATATTTTTATCATTTAGGAAGATATTTATGTATAAAATGTAGCCATTAGTAAAAAATTTTGCTTTTTCATTGATTAATTGTTTCAAATCATAAAAGTATCATTTTTAGGAAAATATTTTTCAAATCAACGATTTCCACAAAATAAATGAACCCCAAATGAAATGTTGGATCCAAGATTTCAAGATACATTGCTCGACCATTTTAAATAACTACATAGCCTCGTATGGTAATGGAATAAATCCTCTACCTCACTTGGTATCTCCTTTTAGTGACGATGAGGTATTAGGATTACAATTAAAAAAAAAGGGCATTACGATTAAAGACCCTAATCCCATCTTTCATTTAGGAAGAAAACATTCTTATACATTGCTTGCTTGCATTAAGCTATCCATTGAGTTTGTGACCATGTAACGAGGGCTGTTTGGCTGTGCTCTTACAATGATGTCTTGATGCTTGCTGTATTCCTTCGTTGATGGTCCAGAGCATGAATCTATTTCGAAAATGATGTTCCCTTAATGACTATACTCTCAATTCTTGCAAGATTGAAGGTTTCAAGGCCTCTAGTTGATATCGATATCTAACACTAAAGGATCAATCTGAGGTGAGTCGACATAATTTACAGTAAAGGATACACCATGCTCACGACTTTCCAGCAAAAGAAATCATAAAGATTCTTTTAAAACTGAAGCCTGATGCACTTGCACATGGTTCCAGTCAGCGAAGAATCTCGAAAAGTGAAATTAAAAACCATCATCGCAAAAACACTGGCTTTGCTTCAGTGGGTAAGCCCATGGACCAGCTTTTGTAAACAAGAAAATGGACAACAGAGAGCTGAGTTGATCCTCTTGTTATATATGCAGAACTTCCAGTTGATCCTTTTGCTTGACAGGTTCTTTCTTCTGAGTTCAATCGATCATATCGGCCATGATATCCACACGTGAACTTTGCTAGAAGAGCGTTCTCTGGAATGCTTCCACGCTACTATGAGTGGGCGTGGCAAGAGGAAGACTGTCCAAGCAATCCGGCTGCCTTAAGCGAAACATGCAAAAACAAACAGAAAAATCAGTAATTGAAACAGATAAAAAGGGAAAAAAATGAGCCTCCATTGAGAGGCAACCCTATTGATTGGGAAAGTAAACCAATTGATGCAGTGGAAATGACAATGGAAAGGTAAATCATATGGGCCTGACGGTGATGAATATAGTTGGTGTCGCTCAAGACGTCTATGTGGTTTGCCATCTGTCAATGGTGTTCATGTTCACCCATAAGCAGAGGCTTTTCTGAAAATCCCTCACAGTGCAAAGAAAAAGATACTGCAAGTAGTTTTCATACACTTGCCGTCACATCCCTTAGTCAGCAAGAAGCAGTGCAGATAACCCAAATGTGTGATCTACCTAAGATGATAATCTGAGTAACCAGCTAGCCACAAATATTCTCCCCTATTAATGCAAAGTGCACATCACCATGATCAAGTACCATCCACTTCCACTAATGCATCTTCTTTGAAGTAACAACAGGACATTGAAGGGATCAGACTGTCAGCAAAAGAGTATAAAAGAAAACTAGTATATCTCTCTTCAAGCACATAAGTAACAAGCTAATCTGGATTTATGGTATAATTTTTTGAACCCAACGCCAACCCCCCCCAATATATATATATATATATATATATATATAGGTCCCTTATAATGGTGCAAAGTAAATGTATCGCCATTAACATCAACTTAACTCAAGAGCATCCTGACACCGCACTAACAATTATTTGCTTGCACGCTACTATTATTATATTTGTGTCAAGACACAGAGTAGAAGGGGTAACGAGACTGTCCAGGCAAATCCTGCAGCTGTGAGTGAAACATGCAAAAACAAACCAAAACATTTGTTCGTCTGTTAATAAAACAGAAAACTGGCAATGAATTTACCTCTATAGAGGACCAAAGAAAGTTACATCCTATGGGCCTGTTTGTAATGAAGTTGATTGGTGCCACTGCAGACGTCAATGTGGTTTGGCATTGGCAATGTCTGTCAGCGGCATTCATGTTCACGCATCAACAGATGCTTTTTGGAAAATACCTCGCAGTGCAAAGGAAATGATACTGAAAGTTGTTTCCATACAGCTGCAGCCATGTTCCTTAGTCAGCAAGCCGTCCATCAAACTTTGCTGTGAGAAGCAGAGCAAATAACCCAAATATGTAATCGACCTGCAATGACAATCTGAGTACCCAGCCCACCACAAGTATTCACTGCTATTGATTCAAAGTGCCCATCACCATGATCATATACCATCCACTTCCACCCGTGCATCTTCCTTGAAGAACTATGGTAAATAAGACATTGAAGGGATCAGAGGTGTTAGGAAAAGAAAATAAAAGAAAACCAGTATCTCTCTCTCAAAGCACATACATTACACCCTGAAAAAAAAAACAAAAAATTGTTTTCTTTAGTCCCATTGAGGAAGAGGTCCATGATACTTGTCTATAATGTCTGAATTGCATATGGTACACAGTAAAGTTATTGCTATTAACATTGATTATATTTGAGAACATCCTCACACCACTTGATCATTCATATGAATTTGACCTGTTTGATAAATAGTAGGCACCAGAAGCACTAACCGACAAGCACATGTACCAGTTAAATACAGAGATTTCTTGCAAAACCTAGGTATACAAAAAGCAAAATCAACCTTCCACCCCTCTAAAAGCCTGATAATGAAGCAAGAGGAAAAATCTCCCAGACTTAAAACAACTTCATTAATGGGACATGGGACTCAAGGAGGTGATGTCTGGAAGAAAACCTGCCATTAATCTGGTTTACTCTCCATCAAATTTCAGATGAAAAAGTGGACAGATCTCACACACAATGGAGAGTTCAACTAGAAAATGAAGGAGCTCCATTTGTCAAGAGATATTTAATCCACAACTCCATCGTTGCTAAGTCTGCAGAAAAACCCCTTTCAACCATTTCACCGACAAGTTGCGCTGCTCTCGTATTTTTGTTATCTCTTAGTAGTCCTTGGATGATTGTGTTATAAGCGACACCATCTGGAAGGCATCCATTTCTTTGCATCTCCTTTAGCAGCTGATATGCTTCCTCCGTGCGTCCTCCTTTGCACAATCCACGCATGACAATACTATACGTCCACACATTAGGTTGCAACCCTCGAGCATGCAAACAATCAAACAGCCCTATTGCATCGTCCAGCTTTCCGGCATTACACATGCCATTTATTAGGATATTGTAAGTCACGATGTCTGGGACGAATTTGGATTCTTCCATCTTTCGAAGTAATATCATGGCCTTGTCAATCTGCTGCATTTTACATAAGCCATCCAGGAAAGAGTTCAAGGTATAATGATTTGGAGAGAGATCGCGAGACTGCATCTCGTTAATTAACTCCTCTGCGGCTTCAAGGTTCCCAACCTTGCAAAATCCGTCCACGAGAGTGCTGTATGTTATGACATTAGGAATCAGGCCCCTTCGGAGCATTTCTTGGAAAAGCATCTTTGACTTGTCCATTCTTTTCGCTTTGCAGTATCCGTTAATCAACGTGCTATAAGTAACAACATCAGGTGAGCACCCTCTTTCAACCATCAAATTAAGCACTTCCATTGCATCTTTCATTCTATTTTGCAAACAATAACCATTCATCAATGTATTATAAATGAAAATATCAGGCATTTTACCTAATTGAATCATCTGGTCGACTATGGCCTCTGCCTCTACAAGCAATCCCTCTTTACAATGTGCATCCACCAGGATACTGAAGGTTAGAACGTTAGGCATGACTCTGCTTTGCACCATATGACTCAGCAGTCTTCGAGCCTCTTCCAAATGGCCGGAATTGCAAACTCCTTGAATGACGGAGGTATAAGTTACGACGTCCGGTTTGATTCCTGCCTTCATCATCTTCTCCAACAAGACCGTAGCATCTTTCCATTGGCCTCGGTTGCATAAGCAATGAACCAAGGAGCTATAAGTGAATATGTTGGGTTGGATGCCTCCGCTCCTCATCTCTTTCAACAATACGAGAGCACCTTCCATCTGGCCTACATCGCACAGACCGCGGATCAAGGTGCTATAAGTAACAACATCTGGTTTGACGCCTTTCCTACTCAAACTTTCATGGAGTCTCAAGGCCTCGGTGATCAATCCCTCCTTGCAAAGACCATCAATTACTATGTTGTATGTGAAGGAATTGATGCTGCAGCCTCTCTCTTCCCAGTCCCTCAGCAATTCAATCGCCAATCTGGTGTTACCAGCCCTGCATAACCCCTTTGCGATTATTGCATACGTGGTCTCATCAGGTTGGGGCCATTTCGTCCCATATCATCGAGGAACCTCAGTGCTTGATCAGTTTTGCCCTGAATGAAGAGACCATCAATTAAGGTACTCGATGCCACCACATCGATGGGAAACCCAAGCTTCAAGATTCTGCCCAGGATAGACAAACCCAAATCGACCCGCTTTAACCGACAGAAGCAATTCAACGAAATATTCAGCCAAATATGATTATCTTCAACCCCTAACGAACGCAGCTGCTCAATCAAGCGGATGGCAATCGAGTAGTGCTTCATCCTCACTACAGTACCCAACAGAAGACTGAAATCCCGGGGGGAAGGCAAAGGGTCCGTCTTCATCATTGCACCGAAGCAACGCTGGGCATCGCCGACGCTCGAAAACACACCACCATTCCTGCAAATTTTCCTCACGTGACTCAAGACCTCGGTTAGGTCATCTAAATTAGGGTTAGGGGTCGAGGAAAACCGACGACGACGACGAGGGCGAGACGAGAGAGGGAGGATGGAAAGGGATGATGGCTGGCTGGAGATCGCAGTCGGCGCATGAAGGAGGAGGAAGATGGAAGAAGCAGGGCGGCAGAGACTCGTCGGCTTCATCGTTCTGGGGTTTCTCTCTCTCTCTCTCTCTCTCTCTCGCTCTCACACACACATGAAGCACGCTTAATAGCTAAAAAATTGCGGGTGAGAACATGAAATTCAATTTAATTGGGAAATAGGTAATGTCTCTAGTGGTCAGTGAATTTTCGAATAATACCATGTAATTTCGTACTTCACTTTCATACGTTTAATTAAGGGCTTGAACTATTTTAAAATATTCGGCAATATCCAAGCATTAATAAGCATTAATTAGACTATTTTTAAAAAATTAATATATTTTTTTTTGCCTTACTTATTCCTATTCTACACTCATTCTTGAAACTTTGCATACTTGCTTGCAAGCGTGGGAGTCTAAAACCCACTTCAAACTTACGCGTCCCCACCCCATCCCCGAGATGAGAATGTGGGGATTTATTTAAACCTCACCTCCTCCTTGTTGAAAGGATGGTCACTGCGCTTAATCCCAGTGGTAAAAAAAAAAATAAATTAATACATTGAAAACCCTTAAATTGATACATCTATAATAAATTTACCACAAATTAATCTTTCGACTATAAAAAATTCCAAATTGATATACCTTTGATAAATTAATCTCAAATTGATACATTTGTGACAAATTTACCTTATGTTAGTTTTCGTTAAATTTTACCGTCAAATTATTAAATTGGATGACACGTGACAATATATTAGTATACCGGTTTGAGATTTTACTTTCTGTTTATCATAATTGTACAATTTTAATCTAATGAAAGGTATATTTATCACAAATATATTATTTTAGGATTTTTGACAGTCGAACAAATTAGCTTGAAGTAAATTTATCACAAATATATTATTTAAAATTCTTCATAATCAAAAAATTAATTTAAGATAAATTTGTCATATCACCAAAATTTGTACAAAAACAATAAGAAAAGCCGTTAGTAATAAGTATGGAAATTTAATTTGCTTAAAAATGCAATGTGGCTCATCGGAATCGCTATAATAGATGCATTTAAAAGGTTCTACTAATAGATGTTTTTAAGCTCGAAATAAATGGACTGATCAAGAATTTCAAGACGCCGCTCTCCTCCAATCTTCCACAAGATTCCTCGCGCCCAATCGCCGGCGAAGTCCGCTTGCTTCGCCAGATCGATCGCTCGAGACCATGATCGGACTATGGTCAACAGACCCAGCAGCACTGCTGCCGCCGCCGCCGCCGCTGCAAAGCTGCCCTGCCACACGAAAAATTCCTTCGACCAGCGACCGAGGATCGTCGGAGCCGTGGCGGCGACGGCTGCGCCGATCTTGTCCAGGCGGCGGGCCGAGATCGCGCCGAGAAGGAACGCGGAGATCAGGACGGGGACGAGGGACAACCGAACGATCCCGACCTCAGCCTACGCAAGATCAACGGAATTAAGTGGACATTCTCTCAGTTTCGAAACTCCATCGTCAAAGCAGGAATCCGTAGTCCGTACTGTACCCGTACCTTATCGGCTTGGCGCGTCGCAGCGGCTCGTTTCTTGGCTCGGAATCCTCGGACTCGCTCTAGGGCTCCGAGGAATCTGGACCCGAGGGATTGCCGGCGCGGCCTCGGAGGCCCGGCCCCGCAATCCGACTGCAGGCGGAGGACGAAGCTCTCGAGCCGGAGCAAGACCGAGAGGCGGTGGTGGCCGGGAGGCCTCCACGTCGGGATCGGGGTTGCGGCCCGACCTCGACGCTGAAGTTCCCGGACCTCGCGCGGAGGTTGACTCTCCACTGCGGCGGCGGCGGGCGGCGGCGGCGGCGGCGGATGCTTGAGCTCAGCTAGCATGGCGAGGCCGGTTAGGTCACGGCGGAGGCCGACGAGTGAAGAGAGGGTGTCGGCGGGGCTGGGGTTTGTCGCGCAGCTGATGGGGTGGAAAGTGGAAAGGTAGTGTGGGGTGAGCCGTTTGGTGACGGCGAGGAGAAAATATTGGGTGGGTTTAACCCTCCACGTAGGCCAGTGTGTATCACCATACAAAAGTCGACACGTGGCAATTTTGGGCCCACCTGTCAGCGCCCACTCTTTCCATTAACTCCGTCTCTCTCCCATTTACTCTCTCTCTCCCCTCCGTTTCTCCCCATCCTCTCTCCACTTCTCTTTTCTTTTTTCTTGCGTCTGCCATGACTCGAGCTCGAGTTGGCTCACGGCCGTTTCAGAACCGATTCCAGATCAACGCGAACTCTCTTCGTCTCCGAATCGGAACCACCAGAAGATCCATCGCGAGCGCTCCTCCTGCTGCTCCTCTTCTCATCCTTCCTCGACCTCCTCCGCTCCTTCTCTCTATCCACGCGTCCTCTCTCCTTCTTCCTACCGCTACTGCTCCTACCGCCACCGCTCCTCTCTCTCCTCCTATGCTTCTCCCTCCTAGAATCGTTCCGCTCCTTTCGTCGCCGATGTCGCCACCACCGGGAGGATTCCTCCGAGGCATTGATTCCGACTCCGTGTCCGTCTCCGAGTCCGAGTCCAATCGCCGCGACGACCAGCGAGTTGGCCACAGTGGCCGCCACTGCCTTGACGATCGTCTTGCTTGAGGAAGATGACGAGTCCGGTGGCGGCGCTTGGAGTGAGTCTATACGGAAGGAGGAGAGTCGGTGACGGTGGTGGCGGTTGGAAAAAAGAGAAGTAGAGAGAGAAGAGGGAGAGAGAGGGTTGCAGGCAGGGGCAGAAGACATCATGGGCAGCTGCTCGGACAAACGAGACAGCGACCTGGTCGTCGTTGGCATCGTCGTTGGTGGAACAACTGCAGCGTCGTCGATGGTGGAACAGAATCAGCGACGCTGGTGATGGAACGGCAAGAATGTCGAGGGAGGCGGATCTGACTACAAGAGGGAAGGCGGTGACAAGTTGCAAATGTTGGGTCACGTTCGCAGTGGCGAGCAAAGGTGCCGCGGCGCTCGGGGCAGCGGCGGCGACGGCTTGTCGGGAAAAACAACGGCATCAAGAGCGGCTCGTCGAGGCGGTGGGAAGCAGCAGCGTCGGGAGTGGGGATACTCGGTCGAAGATCACCGAGGAAGAAGACTTCCTCCCTCGCTTCTTTCCCACCCCCCTTCTCTCTCTCTGCTTTTCTTGTCTTTTCCTTGCGTGTGTCAGGCTAACAAGGGAAATTTTCTCGAAAAAAGAGAAGTAAGAGAGAAGAGGGAAAGAGAGGTGTGGGCGGAAACGGAGGGGAGGAGACGGAGAGTTAACGGAGAAGTGGGCGCTGACAGGTGGGCCCAAATTTGCTACGTGTCGATTTTTGTATGGTGATACATTTGGCCTACGTGGAGGGTTAAACCCACCCAATATTTTCTCGACGGGGAGGCGGAGCGCAAAATCAGTTTCCCCAGAGAGAGAGAGAGAGAGAGAGAGAGAGAGAGAGAGAAGGGGAAGAAGGGCCAATAGAAGAGGATGGGGATTTGTTTGTTTGGGCTTTTCTTCTCCGTGGTATCAGACTATCAGTCGATGGGTTAGATAGGGGAGGCCCCATGGACGAATGGACTTCTTTTATCCATCTCTCAGCTTCTGGTAACGCTTCATTCGCTCCGATTTTAGAAATGGGCTTTAGGAAAATACAAAGAAAGCCTTATAGGGAAATACAAATTACGTTTGGTAAAAATTTCTTTATAAAACAAATTTGAGTTAAGCTGTGTTTGGCAAACTTCTTTTTAAATATGGTTTTATTGATAAAAAATTAAACCTTTCACTGGAGTCGACCAAAGACTCAAGCTGCTGCTAGGCCAAATTTGGGGTCGACAACCGTCGTCTAAGGATGCTCAATTTCTAACAGTCCTCAACGAGGATCGCACAACCTAGGCAAAGGCTGAGGTCATGAGACCTAGGCAACCGTTGCCTAGGTTGTGAGAACCAATGATCGTCGCTTGGGTAGTGGGAACCCAATGATTGTCGATTGGATTGCACAGAAAGATCATCTAACCCTAGAAAATGCCCTTCTACAAATGTTGAAAGCTAAAGCGGGTGGAGACTTACTTTAGGCATTTAGCAATGCCAAGACCGGCATTTGGGCAAATGTTGAACCAAAAACTAAAATAAACACCTTTTTTTTTTTTTTTTCCAAATCCAAACTCACTCTAAGTTTGTAATAGACCCACTCACTCCCAAGTAGCAATCTCCCCACCACCACTGGCACCACCAACTACTATCATTCGCCTCTGACCCACCTCCAACTGTTGCGTCCATACCTGGCAAAGTCTCTGCCCCATTCAGAGCTTGTGCTAATACGAGGTCATTGAGGTTGTCATGGACTAGACTGAACCAATTGGTTTTTGGCGATTCTTAATTCCAAGTGCAGAATCTAACTACTTGAATTAGACTAGACCAATATTTTTTTTAATTTTTTTCTTTTTCTATTAAAGAGTAAGGAAAAGGAAATTGCCAAAACCCTAAATCAAATCAATCCAACTCGGGGACCAATCCTGATCCAGTTCCCAATTCTAGGGTGGAATCGGCTCAACTCGGAAACCAATCATCACTAGTCTTTTGGCCATAGTAAATGACCTTGGACCTGGGTCCTCAGCCTCAAGCAACAAAAGTTCTTTCTTCTATTAGTTATTTCTCATGGTTACTCTATATTAGAGGTGTCAAACGGGTGGATTGGGTTCGGTTTGGGTCGGGTCATTAATGAATCGACCCAAATTGACCCATTAACCCATTCATGACCCATTCAAGTCTAATGTAAATTTTTCAACCCATACCTGACCCGACCTATACCCGACCTGACCCATATTAATAAAATATTTTCATAAACCAAATTTAGGAAAACTTATTCTTATGTTTTTTTTAAAGATTATATTACTAAAAAACTTCCAAACTTATATATATATTTTTAAAATTGTATTGCTAAAATATTTTTATACAACACAAATTTAATGGACAATTTTTATAATTTTTAAAATAATCATTTTAAAAAATCGAATTTTAATTAATTTTAATTAATTTTATTTTTATTTTTAAAAATATAATTTTCTTTTTTCTTTTTGGTTCTTGTTCTTCTTTGGCCGGCGGCCGGCCATAGGCAAGCTCGAGGCTCGCCAAATCGGCAAGGCTAGAGGCTCGCTCGACGCCGGCGAGCTCGAGTCTCCGATCGACGAGGCTTGAGTCTCGTCGGACGTTGGCGAGGTCTGCGCCTCGCTAGATTTGGCGAGCTTAAGGCTCGCGATGTTAGGCAAGCTCAAGCTCGCACCTCGCCGGATCTAGCCAGGCTCGAGCCTTGCTCGACGTCAGCAAGTTCGAGTCTTGCCAGATCGGCGAGGTTCAAGCCTCGCTAGGCATCGGCGAGGCCTCCGCCTTGCCCGATTCGACGAGCTCAAGCTCGCTCGACGCCGATGAGCTCGAGGCTCGCCTGGGTAGTTGCCGACCATTGCCGTGTCGGTGACCGGAAGAAGAAGAAAGAAAAAAAAAGGAAGAAAGAAAAGAACAAGAACAAGAAAGAAAAAAAAAAAAGAAAAAAGAAAAGAAAATTATGATAAAAAATAATTATAATTTCGGTATTTATAAAAAAATATTTTTGTAAAGTTAAAAGAGAAGAGAGGGTCTCTCTCTTAAGAGTTAAGACCCACTTAAAACCCACCTATCAAAGTAAACCCATTTAACTACTTTTTTTGTCAAAAACAAGTGATCCATATATGACCCATTTATGATTTAAATGGGTTATATATGGGTCTAAGACCCATTTTGACACTTCTACTCTATATTACCAAGAATTAAGGAGTTACCGTGGGCAAATCGGCTCCAATAGTAAACGGAAATAGTTATAATTAAGAAATGTTCTAATACGTTTGTTCTCAGCAAGCATATTATGTTCACAAGCTTTGCATCGAATTGAGAACAAGAGAGAGCGACAGACACAGGCAAAGCTGGTCGACGAAGCACTGAAAACACGTCAACATTCAAAAGAGCACAAAATAGTTTCTCCATAGATGGTGCAGAACTAGAACACAACGGACCATATTACACGACGCATCGCATCGCCTGGCTCGACACAAGATCCAGAACGACACGGCGATGACTACAATCATAACTAGAGAAAGCCGGTCACTCGAGGCGACAGTAGTTCCTCTTATTCTAACGTGGATCCACGCTCCTGCCCTTGGAAGCATCTGGTCCTGCCTGCGCTCCATCTTTGCTCTCACTTCACGCTGCAACACAGGTTCGCACAAACCAGAAAAAATGAGACTTAGCACGTATGTTCTGAAGTATTCTGACTAACGTTACCCTTGCACTTGCCTCTGGCAGTTTATGGAGGGGCTGATCTTGTAAGGGATGTTGACCCCGCACTTGGCCGGCAGGCCCGCCGCGAGGCCGGCGCTGTAGGCGTTGTAGGGGATCCCGTTGATGGCCGATTTCAGGCAGTTGCAGACGCCCTGCCGGTCGGCCGTGGTCTTCGCCGCTGAGTACAGCGACTGGATCCCGCTGCAGCAGTCAGGCGGCACGGCCCCGCCATTGAGCACGTAGGACCCGCACGGCATCAGGGTGTTGACCACCTGGTTGCACGAGGACACCTGCGCCGCAGCCGGAGGCGCGTTGGCCACCACCAAGCACACGACGGCCGCCGCTGCCGCCGCCAGAGCCGTGGCTTTGAGGAGTCTGGGGTTGGCCATTTTCATGGCGACTTTGCTTGATGTGCACTCGCAAGACTTTCGGATGATACACCGCTTGTGTTCTCTTCTTCTTCTTGGGGAGTACATGAAGAATGCGTGTCTAAATAGGAGGAGAATTTAACTCGAAGTTTGGGTTGGTAGGTGAATGTCATTTAATTTTTCTGGTGGAGTTTGGTTGGGGAGGTTAAATTCGAGAGAGAGAGCGTATTTACTATCTAGAGACACTTTAGTACGGCCCACGGGTTGTGGAATTGACTGCGACTACAATAGGTCACTTTTTACAGTACACTCTAATTCCATGTACCATACAACTATGCAATGTTATTGAATCGTAATCAAGCACAAGAATGTCATAAATATTGATCATTCTATGACGGTACATCATAATCGAGTTCAAAGTTATTTGTCCAGTATGAGTGCGTACCTCAAAGAATTTTCATTCACAATTTTGAAGCAAATTTCGCATGCACACAGGGAATACAAGCTCACTATATCTCAATCATCATATCATATAAATTTCACATGAGATCCACATTATCAATGACTAAGATGAAATGAGCTTACATGACTTGTATACATTTAAGAAGTATTCCACTTTGGGTGGCCTATGGTGAGTTTCCTTTGGAGTAAAATTATAATGCCGGTCTTTGAGGTACTTTTGCCTTGTCTCAAAGATAAAACATCATGTTAAAGTTTGTGTCGCATGATTGGGCCTGGGTAATACCTAGGGTGGTGAGCGGTTCCCGGTTCCGGTTCGGTTCCGTCGGAACCTGGAACCTACCCTCGTGCACGGAGTTCCTCAATTTTGGAGCGGAACCTACCGTCGTCAGAGAACACGGAACCTACCTGTCACGGGTTCGGTGGTCGGTTCCAGGTTCCAACGGGTTCTTTTTTTTTTTTTTTTTTTTTCATTTTCGTAGTGGGCACGAATATCCGAAGCTGTCTTCGCAATTTACATATTACTCGGGAAGAGAACGTGAACCCTCAATTGCTCCTTTCTTTTTTGGATCGACACGGGAAGGAAAGCAGAGAAGCAAAGGAAATTGAGAACAAAGCGACGTTAACAAAATCACAAACACAAAGAACTAATTACACAAAAATTGAGGAACCTTTTTGGTTCCAATCAATCCCACATCTCAAGCAATGCAGCATGTCAAATGAAAGAGAAGGGTATGGCAATTGGGTTGTGTTAAGTGAACGATCATCGGGAAGACCCCTTTCAAGGGTCAGTTGAACTGACTTCCGAAGTCTCATAGTTTGCAATGCACATAGTCAAGAGTTGTTTGGAGAAGAGATGGGCTCCAAAACTACCATAACCACATCCTATATCCAAGATTGTTCTAACCTGAAAATCAACGCAAGGAAAAGCTCAAAGAGAAGTACCAAAGCAAGTGAAAATATATGATCAACATGCTCTCGGGAACATATAACGATTAAACAAAAAGTAGGATGTAGAAGTCAAAGCTTTCAGAACTAAAGTATGAAAATTGTCAATTGGCATATAATATGTCGTCTTTTAACACGAGACGTAATGAATAATTACAATTTCAGATATCCAGCTAATAAATTAGCACCGGCATGCGGTGCAAGACAAAGTTCCTTTTACCATGAGACCTAACGGGAAGAAATTAGAAGATGAATATTTCCTTTCTAGTACTCATGGATTATCTCATCTCGGGGCCGATTACGTTTTGATTTAGCTGCAATGAAATTGCATCACAAGGAAGATGAATTTGGCCGAAACGCTGTATATCTTGAATTTGGTTTTATGCATCTAACATCACCATCATCCCACGAAACCGGAGAGCATTAAACATGATAATAAGTGCAACAAGTATCTATAGGAGGTAAAAGGAAACAATAGATAACACAATCCATCGATGCAGGTAGTCAATAATCAATGGATGAATAATATCTCCACTTACCCCAGCTTTGGTAAGTTCATATTCATTGCTAAGACCAATCATTTTTGCTATTTGTCGAGCATAGTCTTCCACGCCATCAAACATTAGAGAAGCTGAACGGAAAGAAATCTGCTCTTCCTCTAGCATCATCATCCTAGAAAGGCAACGGAAGTGAAATTAATCATATGAAGGGAAATAGAAGTGTGATAAAACTAGCGATATTATTAGCATGTCCACATACCTCTTGGTCAAGCTCCCCGAAGAGAGTACCCGTTTGGGCAGTAATTTTAGCATTTGCAACCCGGATAATGTCTTTCCCGTGGGCCACCTCAAAGGGATTTTGTAATTTGTCGGTGGAACAACCAAACAATGTTGTTTGACGGAATGCCCACAATGTCGCTCAAACTCATTTCCATTCGAATAGCCCAGAGCAACATTTTCTGAAACATTTCGAGAGCCGAGATCTTCAAGCTCGAAGGGCCGGGCTCCACTCGAGCCTCAAGCACCTCTCTTCCATCGACCGATGGCCGCGCGTCGACTCCGGGACCAGCGATTTGGCGGCTTGCGGCTCTCTCTCTTCGCTGCAAAATTTCCAGCACCTCTCATCCGCTACCGATCCAAACCGATCGCCTCGCGAAGAAAAGTTCGAGAGATCGCGTCGCGGTGGAGTAGACTGGAGGGGAGAGAGGCGCTGGTTCCGGTCCGGTCCACTGTTCCCAGCCACTCGCCGAACGCCGCGGAGAGCGACATTTCAGTCGGACCGGAAGCTAATCTCAGGTGGCGGCGGCAAGAGGTGGTGACGGTGGCTTGGGGACGGCGGCGGTGGCTCACGGCGGCGAGGGGCGGCGCGGACGGCGCGACAGCTCGTCGGGCTCAACGGCGAGACGGCTTGTCGGACGAGCGGTGGGTGGTGGTGGTTCGGTGGCCAAGAGGTGGTGGTGAGTAGGGCGTGGGGCGGCGGTGTGGTGGTGGGTGAAGCACTAAGCGGCAGCCAGCAAGAGGAGGAGGAAGAAGAAAAAGAAGAAGAAGAAGAAGGGGTAGGGTTTCGGCCGAGAGAGGAGGAAAGAGAAGAGAGAAAGAGGAGAAAAGAAAAAAGTTGAGGGGGCAGGAAGTGACGTGACGAGGAAAAGGGGAGAAAAGAAGAGAGAGAGAGAGGAAAGAAAGGGAAAGGGGGGAAGAATCCGCAGGGGGGGGAAATCTTGCGGGGGTTTTTTTTTTTAATTATAACCGATTCCGGTTCCGGTTCCCAGAAAAAGGGAACAGGAACCGGAACGGTCTCTTTAAACCGGGAACCGAATCGGACCCTCCTCCGGTTCGGTTGTGTTGCATGATTGGGCTCACCCCTAGTAATACCCATGGTGGCACAGCTAGTTAGAATGTCAACAAATTTCCTGTTCAGAAACTAAATAACTTACTCAAATCCCACGCACTTAATCTGGCTTGCGGCCTCTTGATTAGGTCATGTACCTGGATTTACATGGATGTTTGCAGATTGTTCCGTGGACCTTCAAGAATTGATCTTTTGTACTTCCTTGAATGATTGAATGGGGTTGTTAAAATTTAGATATCGAGCGTGCTTTTTTGAATTATTAAAAAATAAAAGGGTTAGGTGATGTAGGGCTAACGTCTGGTCTAAAAGTTTCAATTCCCGCCGGTCCGTGATTTAAAAATATTCATTTTCATTAATTGACTGGGACTTGAACGAGCTCAAGCAGGTCTACGGATGTAGGCCAGCTCAAGGACAATCGGAAATTACTTCTTTAGACCCGCCCCTTCTTTTGGGCCTTACAAGATTGGACAGGCCTAGGAGAGTACTGAAGTCGTGATTAGGTCCACTCATGATATACAGAACCATTGAATCAGTTTAACTAAACTTACTTTCCTTAGTGCGGAAATTTTGTCATTTAACAAAGATGTGCAATGAGAAAAGCCAAGTAATTGGTCAATAATTGATAATGAACTGATGCGCCACGACATAATGAAATATCACATAACATTCGTCCTATATCTTTGGTACTGGTACATTTTGGGGTCTCCATATTTTGCTTTATCAATTTCCCATCAAATTCCTCTTCAAAATCCAACGAAGTGTTATTGAGGCAAAAACTATTGTTGACATGCGATAAAGGTGATCACTTTTGGGATGAGTCAATTCCAATCCTAGAATTGTGAACCGAACATAACAAAGTCGGTTCCTAGATTGTGAAATTGGGAACCAACCCTATCCACTCCGGACCTAAATCAGATCGGATTGGACTAGTCAATCCCAATTCTAATCCCTAGTTGTCTCAAAAACTGACAGTTTTACTTTTTTTTTTAAATGCTTTCTTTCTCAAAACTTCTTAAACATATTGAAAATTACTTTTTTCATGTAGGATGCAATTACTACTTATAAAAAGGTAATCAGTAAAATAGGAGATTACTCCCTCAATAATTTTTACTTTTAGAAACAAATAATATACTTTAGGCTGGTTCCGTCTAGTTCTTTCTTTGGAACCGGGAACTAGATTTGGAACCCAGAAACGGACCAATTCTTGTAGAAACCACCTAGAATTGATCGATTCTTGGGTTATACTAGGACCAATGCACGACCCTAGTGTCTCTAGTTGAAAATTCAACTTTCAATTCCCGTACTTTTAGATATGTATACATTTTAGTCCTCGCATTTGGTTTTCTGTGAAAAATAGTCCTTGTATCATTTCTTTAATGATAACAAAAATTTAAGAACCTTCAACATATTTCCATCCCAACTCGGTACCAATATCAATAGGTCACTCCTACGCGTACACGCTTGCAAAATCGATTGATAGTCTCCTTATTTTTAATTCTATTTTCATGGAACAGTGATGTCGCTTTTCCTAGTTACAACAAATGACTGATTTTCAAGATTCACATAACCAGACATGTACATATGATACTACTTCGAGCAAAAAGGCCCTTCTCCTTGAATTTCATGGTTTCAAGATTACAAATTGTATTCCATAGTGATAAATTTCAACAAGAGTCGAATGATCATTGGGAAAAGGATACTAAAAGTGCAATAAGTTATACACGATACTTACTTTAGTGTCAAAAGTTTTTTTTTTTTTTTTTTTTTTTCCGGATCACTTAAGTGCTAACTTCGATATGAGTAACTGAAAATCGGACGTGACCATATTTTATTAATTTTTCAATCTTATGTGCCCCGCCGATGTGCCCAATAACGATGTCGTATAGCACGTTAAAAAGTAAAAATTTCAATGCTAGTCGTTATAAAAAAAAATGATCACTTTAGTGTTAGAAAAATGTCACCTCAAATAAAAATATTAATTATGAAAGCTATATAATTTTTCTAACCGGAATTTCTTGCCAAAGGCACCTAAATAATTGATTAACTCTGATTTTGGCATTTAAGTGAGCCAGCAAAAAATTTTAACACTAAAATGAGCGACATATATAACTTATGATACTTCTGGTGTCCTTTTTCGCATGACCATTCGTAGGAAAATTGACCCATGACTTCTTTTTTTTTTCTTTTCGCAATTTGCTGGTAACTTACCAATATTTTTTTGCATAACTTACCACCAACTTTTCGAATTTATGAACTTTCCAATGAATTTGCTAACGAAATTATAGTAATCTAACTTGTCAAATTATATCTCTAATTGATTTTGGGTCAATAAAACTCTCGTGTGAGCTATCTACAAGCATTTGTACGTACCGAACTTAGCTATCGTGTTAGGTTTTGGCCAAATGGCTCATCCTTCGTGTTCTAAATCATGTGATCTGAAACCATCTGTATTTGAGAGTTTCCTAAAGCTAGATTGAGCCCCCGCAGCCCAACTTAAGTGCGGCTCTTGGTCTCCGTAGCCTCTCAAAATTTATTAATTGATGTGGACGTAACTATGAAAAAGTAAGCACAGAAAACACGTTAACATTCAAAAGCACAATGTGGTTTCTCCATAGATGGCGTAGAACTAGAACACATCGGACCATATTACACGACGCATAGCATCGCTGCTCGACACAAGATCCAGAACAACGCACCAATCACTACTATCGTAACCAGAGAAAACTGGACATAAGGCAACGGCAGTTCACGTCGGACCATATTAGACGACGCATCGCATGGCTGCTCGACACAAGATCCAGAACGACGCAATAACGACAACTATCGTAACTAGAGAAAACCGGACGCAAGGCAACGGTAGTTCCTCTTATTCGATGTTGATCCACGTCCCGCCCTTAGAACTGGAAGCACTTCGTCCTGCCTGCGCTCCATCTTGCTCTCACTTCACGCTGCAATACAGGGTCGCGCAAATCGAAAAAATGAGACTTAGCGCGTACATTCTAAGGCATTTTGACTTCGTTACTCTATCGGCTGAAACGTTACACTTGCCTCTTGCAGTCGGTGGAGGGGCTGATCTTGTAAGGCATGTCGACCCTGCACGTGGCCGGCAGGCCCGTCGCGAGGCTGATGTTGTAGGCATTGGAGGGGATCCCGTTGAGGACGGACTTAAGGCAGTTGCAGACGCCCTGCCGGTCGGCCTTGGTCTTCGCTGTGGAGTTCAGCGACCGGATCCCACTGCAGCAGGCAGGCGGCACGCCCCCGCCGTTGACCACGTAGGATGCGCACGGCATCAGCCTGTTGACCACCTGGTTGCACGAGGACATCTGCGGTGTGGCCGGAGGCACGTTGGCCACCACCATGTACACGATGGCCACCGCCAGAGCTGCGGTTTTGAGGAGACCAGGGTTGACCATGTTCGTGGCTAGTTTGCTTGAAGGGCACTTGCAAGACCTTTGGATGATACACCACTTTCTGTTCTCTTCTTCTTCTTGGGGATTATATGAAGAAGCTGGCGACTATATAGGAGGAGATTTTAACAGGAGGTTTGGGCTGGTAGGTGAATCTCATTTAGTTTTTATGATGGAGTTCGGTAAATATCAGAGAGAGAGAGAGTGTATTTAGAGATAGCTTAGGACGGCTCGTGCATATTAGAGAATTGAATCTACCAACAATCGGGAACTTTCTACAACACACTCTAATTTTATATGTATCATATAGCTATACAAAGTTGAGTCATAATCAAATACAATAAAGTCATAAATATTGAAAATGGCGTTACGACAATACAATGTAATCAAGTTTGAAGCATTTATTCGGCATGAGTGCATACCTGTTAGGATTCGGCGTATAGATACAATGAAATAGAAAGAAAGAAAAAAAAAGAGGTACAAGGTTTATTCAGATTTACCCTTAAATTATAGTACATTTAGTAGATGATTCCACTATATTAGCACTTCGCACTCCTCTGTTACAACTCCCGTTTACAAGGAAAAAGAGATTATAGAGAGAGAGAGAGAGAGAGAGAGAGAGAGAGAGAGAGAGAGAGAGAGAGCTTAGGATGGCTCGTGCAGATTGGAGAATTGAATCTGCCAACAATCTGGCATTTTCTACGGCACACTCTAATTCTATATGTACCATACAACTATATAACATTGAATCGTAATCAAATACAATAAAGTGATAAATATCGACAATGATATTACGACAATATGGCGTAATCAAGTTCGAATCATTTATTCATGAGTGCATACCTGTTAGGACTCGGCACATAAACGCAACGAAATAGAGAGCAAAAGCGAGAAAGGGAAAGAGAAATTAGGACTACATCCAACAGAGAATTTCACTATAATGATCGCTCCACATATCTCTATTATAACCCTCATTTATTATTAAAAAAAAAGAGAGATTGTATATACATAGTAGCTGTTCATGGGCTCAATCCCAAACTATCACTAAAATGTGGACTCAAACTATACAAACGATCTTGCGGCTTGAGGGCATTGTCCCGGCAACCCTCGTCAAGGCAGCCCTCAAACTCCCATCCGCTCACCAAGGAATGGGATCCCCATGCTATCTTGTTGACGGGAGGTATGAGGAGACCCCAACGGTACCTCAAAATTTTTCCACCTATGATCTTGAAGCAAATTTCACATGCACGCAGTGTATACGAGCCTACCACATTTAGTCATTAGATCATATGAACGTGTATACGAGCCTACCACATTTAGTCATTAGATCATATGAATTTCACGTGAGATCCACATTATTAATGATTAAGATGAAGTGAGCTCACAAATTCGAGTACATATAAGAACTTTTCCAATTTGAGGTGGCCGATGGTAAGTTTCCTCTAGGATAAAATTAAAACGCCTGCCTTTGAGGTACTCCTCGCCTTGTCTCAAGGATAAAACATTATGTTAGTTTGTGTCACATGATTAGACCTGGTTAATCCCATGGGGGACCAAGTTAATTGGAATGTCTACTGATTTTTAGTTTATAAATTAGAGATCGCTTATTCGAATCCCACCCATTTATTCTGGGTTATGGCCTCTTGAATAGGCCAAGTACATGGACTTACATGGATGTTTTGGGGTGCTCAATCGCCTACTAAGAACTGGCCTTTTGTAGTCTTGCCCTTGAATTACCAAAAAAAAGGCTTGGGTGTTGTGGGGGCGAGTATTGAGCCTATAAGTTTTAGTCCACACCGGTCCATGATTTAATTTTTTTTCATTTTTCATGAAGTGCGGAGCATAAATGTAATGCTGACCCCGCCGCACTGCTCGCGAAGGCTCCGGAGTTAAGGCCGGAGATGCTTCCAGAAGCCACTTCCAAGCACTCGCGAGTAGGTTGGTGGTCCGGCCTGGTTTTGGTAGCCATGTCTAGCGATCGGATTCTGCTGCAGCAAGTCGCCGGCATGGACCTTGTGCCGCTTCTTGCGCGGGAATGCATGGAGCTTGAACGCCCTCAACGACGAGCCGCATGTTTGAGGCTCAAGTAGCCAAAACCATTGTTGCTGCCGCCATGCATGTTGGGAGTAGGGGTATGCAAAGAAATTAAGAACCGCCAAGAACTAGACCGAATTGGCCCAAAATTGTTAGTTCCCATTTACTAGAATCCATAAGTGTTGATTTGGTTCCTTATTTTAAGTGTAGAACCGCTCACTTACCTGGATCGGACTGTTATATATATAACAAAACTGTGAAAAGTCGAAGAAACAGAACAAACCCTAGCCTAGCTGTGATGATCGCTCGCTATCCTGAAAAACAGAAGGGAAGAAAAGGAAGAAATTATTTGCATTGCATCATTGTTTCCGAGGGTCTTAGGCTCATTTCATTTCAGCTTAAATGAGAGCTTCCTGAGGCTTGCAGCGGGTCCTGCAGAAGCTTTAAAAGTTGTGGAGGGCAAGAAAATATCAATATAATAGGCTTCTTTCTCTCGTCATTTTTTCTGATTTATCTAAGGAAGCTTGGTGGGATTAATTCTATGAATCCATCAAAAAAATCGGATCATGCCAAGGGGTGGTTTTAAATTTTAATTTTTTGAAATTAATTTTTAGTGGACGATTCTCGATTGCTGGGAATGTTCAACCCTAGTCGGGAGAATGCGAAAGGCCGGTCCCAATAAATTAGATGAGTTTAAATGCGATGGGCGTGGGTAGGTTTCATAAGTTCGCATGGTTAGGAAAAGGCCATTGGTGGTGCGACACGTGTGGGTGAGAGTACAGGAGATTAGTGTTGGACCTGTTGGGTGGTTGAGTATTTATTACCGGGATTGAATGCCGTCTCATCCAAGGTGGCCGTCCCTGCTTTCGCTTTCGCTTTCGCTTTCGCTTTGGCGTTTGGTTTCTTTAGCTATCGAGCCTTGATTGCATCCTCATTCATTGGGTTGGCAAGACTTTGCATGGACCCTTACTGCGGTGTTTTTTTCGCGATTTGATTTTTTTAAAGCTTTCACAAATTTAATTTATTGAAAATGATCGGTCAATAAATAATTATTCAAGATTAAAAAAATATAAATTCTCAAAGTTGGGAAAATTACCCTCTTAACCTTGTGAACCTGAAAGTAAGAAAATATTTGTCTTTATCAAGAAATTTTCCCTAAAATAAATATATCCTTAGTCTCAATTAATCTAATGATTTCATGTGCCAAGCTTTTCGAAATTTTGAAAGTAATATATTCTGGTCAAAATTGACAGGAAGATCTAAATTGATAAATAGTTAAAAGGTTTATGAATAAGTTGACACAATTGAAATGTTTATTATTAAGTTTATAATAATTTTATGATTTTTTTCGGAAATTATCTCAATAGAAGATGATATTAAGAAATTCGATGAATGTACATATGATTGGGTGTTTAGGGTTTTAAGTAGGAAGTGAGGAAGGCTTAAACATAGGACAAGTGTCATGGAGAGGTAAGTAGTTGTCGTTGGCTGTGTTGCGCAAATAAAGTGTAACCAATGTCTTAACTGAGCAGGACGACATGCTCTCCTCACTCAGATTCTATAGCTTTTTTTATCTTCTCCCACACGCTATTTCCCTTCATTATATATTCAAACGACATACCAACATCATATCTAATGTTAGCTTTCATTCTTTTTTGCTTTTCCTTTCCTTTCATTTAAAATGTTAAACATGGTGTTATCAAAATTATCCGGTGGATAAATTGTTGCCGTTTTGAATTTTTTAGAATAACATTCGAGTTCAGATTTTCACTCCCCTTTTGAAGCTTGCGAAAACCTTGAGAGCCTTGAAATAAGTGAGTTCAATAAGTTAAAACTCATTTAGAGCTCTGAAACTTTTTAAAATGACATTAAGATTTCATGTCCCTATTTCTAGGTTACATATAATTACAGAATCCTCACGATGCCTGGCCATTTGGTTGGTGGTGAGCCTTAATTGTGATTTGGACCTCTCTTGAGTACGACCGACAGGTTCCTTGTTCTGCTTACACGTACGTGCTATGAGAAGCTATTACATGACTAATGATATCATAAAGAACGATAACATCTCAATCATTAATTGTGTGAGGTCCCCTGTGAATTTCATATGATCAATGGTATAGATAGGTTATTCGATCTATATTGTTTATAGATTGTAAATTATTTTTCCAAGAAGTCGATGATGACCTAGTTCAGTAGTTCAGGCAACTATTCTGTTAGTAAATTATTGCATGGAATGATTAATGTTGTCAAATTAATAACCGTTGAGAACTATGTTTATATATTGTGGATCCATTTTATAAGAATTTAACATGTCAATCGCTCTAGTTCAGGTTTAAATTCTACAATTCATTTCTTGGACAAATCGTTTGATTTGTTTAAGCTTTCGCATTAGTCATAACGATATGAGCTTGCACTTAACATGATTGTCAAGGAGATTGGAGCATCTGTGAACTATCACTTTGGTTTTGATTCGACTCTAATAACTTTTTGTGTTGGCTCTGTCCGTCCCCTTATCTCGCGCCATATGTCTATTCGTTATTCACACCTTGAACAACTCTTCTTTTCTTCCTTTGAAAATTTCCAATATGAGAAGAAAAAGAAAAAAGAAAACACGAAACAATACGATAAACATGAAAAGGAAACATATTATAATTCCTTCATTTATATTCTTATTAGTACATAGCACCAGCAAAGGATGCTGGTCATACATAATGGAGTTACGAACGTAGTATCGGTTCGTACATTCACTTTATTCGAAGCTAACTACTCTTCTGATCTCCAAAGCTGAAACGTACTCGTACGATCCATTCTCACTTCACGCTGGAACAAAACATCAAACCATCAGCTTCACAACTATGAACTTCTCAAAGACAAAATAAAGAAAAAAAAGATGGAGAAACAGCCGATCGAGATATGAAGAAAGTACGCGTTATGTAAAGCATGTATCACGTGACATTCTAACGATCGGTGGTCAAGGAAAAACAAGGTTTTGTCGCCCCTTTGGACCACGAGGCTAAAAGAGGCACGTACCTGTCGCAGTTGGTGCTGGGGCTGATCTTGTATGGGATATTGACCCCGCACTTCCCGGGAAGCCCGGCGACGACTCCGTAGTTAAGGCCGGAGATGCTTCCTGTGGCCGATTTCAAGCACCTGCAAGCGGCTTGGCGATCCGGCGTGGTCCGAGCCGCTGAGTTGAGCGACCTGATCCCATTGCAGCAAGCCGCCGGCACGGCCCCCGCGCCACTCCTCGCGTAGGGAATGCACGGGGCCAGAGAGCTCGTCACCTGGCCGCACGTCACTGCAGCTCGAGCCGCCGGAGCCACCGCCACCATGCACGCCAGGAGCACGCAGGCCAGCTTCAACAATGCAGAGGAAGCCATCGTGAGCAAACTTTTGTGGAGGATATGAAAGCTATTGTACTTGGAAATTGGGCGAGTCGGGCGAGTCAAACGTGATTGGGTTAGTGAGTTTATATAGAAAGTGGGGAGGGTTGAGCGTGCGACACGTGTTGAGGGAGGTTGAGTATTGGGTGGTTGTTGCGAGTGATGAGAGAGTAAATTGAATGTCTTGACTCCATGCAACCCTCATGATGATTAGTCATTTGGTTGCTGCCGTGCCTTTAATTGCGATTCTTATGTTTCCGAATAAGACCGACATGTGAGCTATTTTACATGATGAATAAATGATGTGAACCAATATCATTTCTATCATTAATTTTGTGAACTTCTATCATGCACTTCACATGATCAATGGTCTAGATGGACTTGATCTATATGATTTATATAGACTGTACAATGTTTTTTTTTTTTCTATGATAAGTAGTTTAGGCAGTAACCTGCGAATTATCTTAGCCAAATGGTGTTTGTTGAGAATCATGTTTATACATTGTTCATCCATGTCCTAACAATTTTAACATTTTAGAAAAATAATGATTTGTCTCACATGATATTGAAGTAGATGTGTCGAAACGAATCTTAACAATTCACTCCAAAGATAATTTATTGATAGGAATATTTCATTTTAAGATAGTGGATTATTCTATCCAGGAAGTCGTTTATTTTCATTGCTCACGCAAGGGTGCATGTGTAAATGCATCGGTCGAGCATAGTCTCGCATCAGATAACTAATCTAGTACAATGGATGAAGGTGGATGTTATAGTGTTTTAAGATAGTGGATTATTCATTTTAATTTTGCCAATTGAGGAAGTCATTTATTTTCATTACTCATGTAAGGGTGCATGAGTGAATGCGATGTGGATAATTTTTAATAATATTGAAAAAATTTAATTTTTTTTTTGAATTTTTTGAATTTTTTTAATTTTTGCATCGAATAACTAATCTAGTATGCATTGATGAAGTACAATGGATGAAGGTGGATGTTATAGTGTAACAACCGGCCCAGGCGGTGGCCGGCCACCAGAAAAGGCCAAAAAAAAAAAAAAAAAGTAAAAAAATGAAAAAAAAAAGTTAATAAATGGTGTGTCAGCATTTTTGGCCAAAACCGGATGGACTTAACAAGAAATGAAAAATGTTTAGGACTCAATTGGCAAAATTAAAAATGACTAAATTGTCAAAATGCAATAGGTTTGATGGATGGATGTTGTGTTACACAACCACTTGGAATTTTTAAGATTTAGGTTGAGACATCTTGATATTAAAGTATCTCATCTTCTTGGCCTTTTAATCAAATCAATCTACTGCATAATTATTGTGAAACATCTAATGATGATTTCTTTATTTGAGATTAATAGTGCATAATTCGTCTTAGTTACTACTTTCATATATGTTTGCAAACTTAGGGATGCTTCATGGAGGATCATTACTTTTACGTGGTGTAATGTTGTGACTTAATTTTACACTACTAACAATTTGTCATCTTATTGGCAGGAGAAGGCACTCTCTTGCAGCGATTACATCATGTGAACGTGACATGTGTGGAGACATTGATCGATAATAATCAAGAGTTTCAAAATTCAAACGGAAACGGTCATTGAAATGCTTATCACACACTAACATGAATGCGCGGTATGTCAATCAAGTGATTAATGCATGAAATATGTTTTCCCATGAGTGCATGCTGTGTTGTTGTTCACCCTTAAAGACCGCTCTATTCTTAATTTCATTTGTTTCGCGAAAAATGAATGATTTAAAAAATATTTTCTAGAAATGGTCACTTGTATCACTTAAAATAATTAGTCAATAATAAATGTTTTTATTCTCAATAATAATTTATAGCTAAACGTTTGCGTGAAAGATAAAAATATTTTTCTTTGATTCATTTTATGAGTAATACAAACGATTATTTATTAAAATAACAAATTTTAAATTGTTCAATTTTTGCGAGATAAATAGAATCTTGCCATGAATCAGTATGAAAAGCATAAAGTCTTTGGGACGGGAAGAAGGGACATGATGTAAATGTGAAATGGGGTTTGAACATTGGACACGTGTGTCGGTAGAAGTTGAGTAGGTATCGGTTGGTCGTTGCAATTAATTAGAGCAATTAATTCAAATGTTTCAAATGATGCCACCTCATTATACTTCGTGATCATAATTCAGGTGGACCAATAAATTTTTTTTTTTAAAGTATAAAAACCAAATTTCAATTATTCATGCTCATTTTTATACATCATTCCTTATGTTCTCCTCAACCTTACCAATTTGTCGATTTTATGCATCGTCGTTCTTCATCTGATTTGCACACGAGAGAGATATAAACCTAACCTCGTAGTACATCGATGGTCACTACATATAGACTTAAGTTGAGAAAGTCATTTGACCTCTTTTGAAATGTGATGTTCAAATTGATTTTTTTTTTTAGTAACCGAGGACTTCAACTTGACCCACCGCGCCCGGTGGCACCGTCGGTCCTAACTCCTCTACCTCGCGGTAGACTAGCATGAGACCCTAACATCATGGCCCTCCACTTACAATATTTCAGCAACTGCGAGTTTCGAACCATCGACCTCAACGATGAATGAGAGACTCTAATTCAGCACAATTGCCCACAGTTGGGTATGTTCAAATTAATTTTACAAATGATAATTTCCAAAAAAGAGTCATGTTGAACAACGTGGGGCGAAACACACACGCAAGTAAAGCATAGATGATGGCTATTATATAATTAGACACCAATAGGTGATTGCATCCCTTCACAAAATCCATGAATTATGGTTAAATCAATTTAGGCTTCTTTTGGTCATATGAATTTCAAGTTAGGTAGGGCATGAAATTCATGAATTTTTTTATATCTTATCTACCGTTTGGTAAATCGTTATAATAAAGTTGGATATTTTTACATCCTATCATATCCATTGTTTGGTATAAACGGCATATCAGTATAAAATAACCTAAAAACTGCATAAATAGAGATGATGATAATATTCATGCAAGTTCATTTTTATTTTATTATTTTATCAATTTTCCCTCATATTTTTGTTCTTTTTTTTTTTTCTTTTTTCCCATTCCACCATTATCTAATAAAATTTTATTAAATAATAAACCAAACTAATATACCAAAAATACTTAAATATCAAAATACGTAATAAATATAAATACTAAATACATATATATATATATATTTATTGAATATGTATTACAAGGTAGAAAGAAATTCAAATATATAAATAAAAATAAGAATAAATAAAAACGAAATTTTTTATTTTCTAATTCTCTTTTTTATATTACAATTCAAGTATTATTTCAATTTTATTAATTTAAGAAGTTTCATGTTTGATAAAAATAATCTTTAGATTATGGATATTATAAATCCGATTCACATCTATCTCAATATCTCATCTCCCCATGAGATACTGTGATATTTTTATGAGATTTATATCCTTACAAATCCGATTTTATCCTATTTTCGATAAGAATCAAACACATGATAGGGAATTTATTATATCCTGAATTTTATGTTGATTATCAAATGTAGTCTCAAATGTATATGCCTAGAGCCATGAACACAAGGAAAACTGATAACGAGGGATGGTAACCGTTTGTTCATCCTCCTCCTTCGATTCTGTTGTTACTTGATCAAAACAGTTAACAAGAAAATAGAAAACCAGAAGCTATATTTTTCAGATGAGGAAGAGAAGCGCAGAGAAACAGAACACAAACTTGCATACGTCTGTTCTAAAGGAAACTGTCAAGTACAGGACAACTTAAACAAAGCAAAAACTGCTCACGTACGTACAACACATAACTGCACACAAACGTGCTATGAACTTCCTAGAAAATAGCAAAAACACTAAATAAATAACTAAATTGAACTTGGCTGTTTTTTTGATAAAAAAATAGAGTAAAATAGAGCAGAAAACAGAATAGAAAACAGCTGAAAATAGAGTAAAAAAAAAAAATAATAGAAAACAGCAAATCGAGACATTATAATCCAACAAACTCCTCCTTGGATCGATTCTTGCTCTTGCATACTCCAATTTTCTTTCTTAATACTTCAAATCTTCCAGCTTGAAGTGGTTTTGTGAACATATCTGCAAGTTGATCTTCAGATCTGCAATAGATCAACTTAATTTTGCCACTTTGTTGCACCTCATGCAGAAAGAAAAATTTGACTTTGAAATGCTTGGTTTTGCCATGGAAAACTGGATTTTGAGATATTGCTAAAGCAGCCTGATTATCCACATTAACTTCAATGCAATTACTGGAATTCAACCACAAATCCTTAATTATCTTCTTCAGCCACAAAGCTTGATTTGCAGCTGCAGTAGCTGCTATAAACTCAGCATTTGCTGTGGACTGAGCTACGATCTCTTACTTTTTGGAACACCAGGAGAAACAAGCAGAACCAAAATTGAAACAATATCCAGACGTACTCTTCATGTCATCTATTGAACCAGCCCAGTCACTATCAGAAAAACCTTGCAAATTAAACTTCTAACATTTCTTAAACTTCACACCAAAGAACAATGTTCCTTTGAGATATCTTAATACCCTTTTTGCTGCAATCAAATGTAACTGACCACTCACAGCAAATAGGATATCTAATCTAGTTGCTGTAAGATACATGAGACACCCAATCAGACTTCTATACATAGAAGCATCTACTGCATCTGTTCCATCATTCTTCTGCAGCTTCTCTTTAGCAACCATAGGAGTGCTTACACTTTGACAATCTTCCATCTGAAACTTCTTTAGAATTTCCTTCATATATTTTTTCTAACAGATGAAGATCTCATATGAAGCGTGTTTGACTTCCAGACCCAAAAAATAAGCCATCTTTCCCAAGTCGACATCTCAAAAACTGCAAATAAATCTTGCTTCACCTTCTCTATCAATTCCATATCATTCCCCATCACTAATAAATCATCTACATAAAGTGACAAAATTACAACACTGTGATTCACCTTCTTGACATAAAGAGTGAACTCGCTTAAGCTTTTTACAAAGCCAAAATCCTGCAAATATCGATCTATCTTCCCATACCAAGCTCTTGGAGCCTGCTTGATCCATATAGAGCTTTCTTCAACCTGTATACACTCTCTTCTTGCCCTTTGATACTAAAGCCTTCAGGTTGTTCAACAAAAATTTCCTCATCAAGCTCTCCATTCAGAAATGCAGACTTGACATCTAACTGAAATATAGGCCACCCATTCTCTGCTGCAATAGCTAACAATAGCCTTATTGTATCAAGTCGTGCAACGGAGCAAATGTTTCAGAATAGTCTACTCCCCATATTTGTGCATAGCCTTTCACCACCAGTCTAGCTTTGTGTTTATTAACAGAACCATCGGGATTAAGTTTTGTTCTAAACACCCACTTAACCCCAATTACATTCTTATCAGATGGTCTGTCAACAAGCTCCCATGTGTGGTTTTTTCTGGATCATTGCAATCTCCTCCTGCATTGCTGCAATCCACCTCTGATCCTCCTTAGCTTCCACAAAGTTAGATGGTTCGAGCATTGCCACATTGCTTCTTTCATAGATTTCAGCAAGTGACCTTGTGCCTCTCCTTTGGTAAATCATCCACACTTTGTTTTCCAATCCATCTATAACTTCATCAACCTCTACATCTATTTGGGTTGTTTTTCAAATCTATTCTTTTCGCACTCTTTCCTTCCATCCAATTCCACTCATCTTCCTCTAGAAAAACAACATCTCGCTTCAGTCACCTTCCTTGTCATAGGGTGAAAAATTCTGTAAGCCTTTGATTGGAGACTGTACCCAATGAAGATTCCAAGCTCTGACTTCTTATCCAGTTTGTCCCTCTTGACCTCAGGAACATGAGTGTAACACAAACACCTAAAAACCTTCAAATTTTTCACAGAAGGTTTAACACCATACCATACTTCAAAAGGTGTTGACCTCTCTAAGGCCTTTGTGGGCAACTGTTCAACAAGAACACTGCGGTATTAGCCTGCTTCAGCCCGAGAACTTCTTAGGTAAATTCTTCTCCTGCATCATACATCTAGCCATCTCCATAATACTTATGTTTATCCTCTCACTGACCCCATTCTGTTGAGGTGAATAGGGAGCAGTGAACTGCTGCACAATTCCTGCTTGCTCACAATTCAACTTAAACTTGTGAGCAGTATATTCAGAACCATTATCAAACATGAGCATTTTAATTTTCTTCCCACTCTGATTCTCAACTAAGGCTTTAAACTTCACAAACACATCAGCAACTTCAGACTTGGCTCGCAGAAAATAAATCCAACTCATCCTAGTCATATCATCGGTGAAGGTAATGAAATACGCTACCATTGAGAGAAGACTCAGACATAGGTCCACATAAATCTGTGTGGACTAATTGCAGCTTTTCACATGCTCTCCAGCCTCCTCCTTTGAAAGGAAATATGGCTTGCTTGCCAAGAAGACAAGTTTTGCACTGTGGAAATTCCTCCTCCAAACTTGGCGAGTCATCTCGCTAAGCTATTTCTCGCATAAACGACATGCTCTTCCGTGAACATGCCCAAGTCTTTTATGCCATATCTATGCATTTTCTTCTTTGCACTTTAAAGCCATTTGTTGCATCTCTTGTGGCTTGAACATGAAACTCTTGTCCTCCATTGGAATTCTTAGCACTTCTTTGCTATCTCGCATTATTAATAAGACATTCATTCCCTTCGAACTTCACTTTATATCCCTTCTCAACTAATTGACCAACACTTATGATTATGGTCAATATTTGGCACAAAGAGAACATCACCGATCGCTTCACCTCCCGACTTCCTTCAATAGCCACTTTGTACCCTTCCCTTGCACTTCGATATACCGTCCGTTGCTAATTCGACTCGGACTGGACCCGACTGTCTAGACTCCTAAACAGCTTCGAATTGCCAGTCATATGATTGGTACGGCCACTATCCACCAGCCATGTATCATTCCCAATAGAAGATTCGGAAAAAGAAGCTACAAACAAATGCTCTTTCTCAGTTTCATTCACTGCTACCTGTGCTTTTTCTGCTTGCTGGTAATTTTTTTCTTTGCAGATGGCTTCCATGTGACCCAACTTGTGACATCTTCGCGCATCTAGCACCAGGCTTTCTCCAACATCTAAAAAGCGATGATTAGTTCCACCACGGTATTGACAAGGCTTTTTGTTTATCTTCCATTTGCTAGACCCACGAATTTCCTTCTTTTGCTACAAACTTGGAGTCACCGGCATTTTTTCCGGGACTGAATCCATTTCTTCCCTTTGCCTCCATCATTTGACTTCACTCTAGCTTGCAGCGCACCCTCTACAAACTCTTCTCTTCTCATCAATCTTCTGTGCTCATGTGCCTGCAGAGCATTTAACAATTCTGCAAACTTTATATCAGCTAAGTCTCTTGTATTTTCCAGAGATGCTATGGTGGCTTCGAACTTCTCTGGAAGAGACACCAGGATCTTCTGAACAAGCCTTTCATCCTTCAAGTCAGTCCCTAAAACTCTGATTTTTTTCAGCTATCCCAACCACCCTATCAGTACTCCTTCACTAACTCGAATCTTTCATTCTTTGTCTCTCAAACTCCCTCAAGAGATTCAGCACCATCATGCCTCTTATCTTCTCATCTCCCTCGTATTCATCCTTCAAGAAATCCCATATTGCCTTTGCAGAATCACATCTCATGATCCTTGTGAAGATAGTGGGTGAAAGCAGTACGAGGCATGACTTTGCCTTGGCCTTCCTTGTGATTCTCTCTTTATGGTACTTTATTTGATTCAAGGTTGGATTGTGCGGAAGTGGAGCAACCTCATAATCATCCTCCTGACCTCCCATAAATCATGACCCTCCAAGAATGCCGTCATCTTAACAGCCCATGCTTGATAATTCTCTCCAATAAATACTGGAGAAGCCATCGCAGAGAAACCACTTGACCCTGTCTCCATCACCCTTTAACTTCTTTACACTTCGATACTTGCTTCACTTCACAGTTCCTCAAGATCATTCACGCCCGATACCCCGTTGTTCTTGATCAAAACAATAAACAAGAAAATAGAAAACCAGAAGCTATATTTTTCAGATGAGGAAGAGAAGCGCAGAGAAACATAACACAAACTTGCATACATATGTTTTAAAGGAAACTGTCAAGTACATGACAACTTAAACAAAGCAAAAACTGCTCACGTACGTACAACACATAACTGCACACAAACGTGCTATTAACTTCCTAGAAAATAGCAAAAACACTAAATAAATAACTAAATTGAACTTGGCTGTTTTTTAATAAAAAAACAGAGCAGAAAACAGAACAGAAAACAGCAGAAAACAGAGTAAAAAAAATAGAAAACAGCAATTGAGACATTATAATCCAACAAGTTCAACTAACGCTTTGAAAAAGTGGCGCCCTTTTTGTCTCCCCCTCCCACGGATTCGTCGTCTCCGATAGTCTGTGGAAGAGAAATGTCTGTTTGGATCTGTGCTCCAATGGTCTTGTCGTCGGTTCAGATGGGGATCCCGTAGATGCTCTCGGCGCTTCCATCTCTCTAGAGCATTCTGTTCTGTCGAACGTACTCTTAAATGGGTTCGTGGCATCCCCTCCTTCCGTTGTTACTTCTGGAGTGGGAGGCTGCTCCGGGCAACAAAAGCATCCCCAAAGTGCACGTCGCCGCCCGAAGCATTCGGTGAAGATCGAACAAACCCGGAGAGTCTTCACATTACAAAGTGTTCCTCCATCTCTGCTTCACTCTTGAGAAGCATAATATGCAGTTTCCTTTTTTTCTCCATGATCTTGTTTGTGTAAAAGCCATAGAACTGGGTTTAGAAAACAAATGAGAAGATGCAATGTGAACAGCCGTTTTCCTTTTTTGGGGCTTTCGATGATTTTTGGATGGAGGGAAACCCTGAAGCTTTGGCATTGTTCCTCGCTGGAGGTTGTTCAGTTTTCGTCATAATGTAGACAGGAAAAATTGCATTGAACCGTTGTGACAAAAGAACAGAAGTTGGAGGATTGTGTTATCCCTTTTTTGTTATCATTTCACCCTCGGGGAATGACATTAGTGTTGAAGAACTATACGAACAGAAACTGAGATGGAGGAAATCAATCGAGAGAGAGAGAGAGAGAGAGAGAGTGAGAGAGAATGTATTTCTTTAGAATGATTTTCCACACCTTTCGATTACGATTCGAGAGGTTATATATGTATCCTCTATATTTCTCTCACTTTGAATCTGTTTTACTCTTTGAGCGATTAAAGAAAAGTCAACTACTCTAACTATAGAATAACCGAATACCGGTTATAACGGCTAAGGTACGAGTAGACGAAACAGAGCAAATGAACAGAGTAGCGATTTTGGGCTGACTTCACGGCCTTTCTTCATGCATTCTTTTGATCGTAGATCATCCTTCTTCTTTCCTTTCTTTATTTTTAACCGTAGATCTTCTTCGTTTCGGACATTTCTCGCATCATCTATCCTTCGACTTTTGTTTTCATTTGTTGAATAATTTGCTGTCTTGTGTTCTTGACATCCCCAAATTGGGCACGGGTGAAGAACCGATGCCCAATTTGAGACGAAGAGAGGAGTGTATCGGTTTAGATAGTGATTTGGTAAAAATATCAGCAACTTGGTTACGGCTTGGAACATATTTAACACACGAGAGATCAGATGCAACTTTTTCTCGGACAAAGTGAAAGTCGACTTCAATGTGTTTTGTACGAGCATGAAGTATAGGATTCTTTGTGAGAGATATGGCGGATTGATTGTCACGAGAATAGTATGGTTGGTGAGTGAAGTGAGACTCTAATATCTACGAGAACAAAAGAAATCCAGGTAAGATCGGTATTCTTTGAGGCAAGAGCTCTATATTCAGCTTCGGTTGAGGAACGAGAAACAGGTTGATTGTTTCTTAGCGGTCCATGAGATGAGGTTTGAACCGAGGTAAGTACGAAGCACGAGGTAGAACGTCTAGTTTGAGGATGACCCAATCGCATCGGAAAAACCATATAATTGGAGAGAGCTATGAGAATGAAGTGACATACCGAGATGAATTGTGCCTTTTACATATCGAAGAACTCGTTTCAGTTGAAGAAGATCTCCAATAGTAGGATGTTGTAATTTTTGACATAGGATATTTGTTGCAAAGGCAAGATCAGGCCTGGTAATAGTGAGATATTGTAGGCCTCCTACAAGACTTCGGTAGTTCATGGGATTTGGAAGAAGAATAGTATCTCTTTCAAGTATAACTGGTTTAAGAGAAAGAGGTGTAGCGATGGGTTTCTGAGTCAACCATATTTGCACGAGACAAGTAAGTCAAGTGCATACTTGGTTTGGCATAAGAACAAACTCGGTAGACGTTCGTGTGGCTTCAATTCCAAGAAAATAATGAATCTGGCCAAGGTCTTTCATATTGAATTGAATACTGAGTGAATGAATAAGAGTCTGTAGCAATGATTCTGAGCTACCAGTGAGGATTATATCGTCTACATATAGAAGTAACAATATTGTCTCTCGTTCTTGATGAAGTATGAACAAAGATGGGTCAGTTGAGCTGCAGAAAAATCCAACCTCAAGTAAGAAATGGCTGAATTTGTCATACCAGGCGCGTGGTGCTTGACGCAGTCCATAGAGTGACTTCGGCGGATACATACTGTGAATATTGTGGATGAACAAAACCAGGAGGTTGTTCCATGTACACAGTTTCATTTAGGGTGCCATGTAAGAAGGCGTTCTTGACATCAAGTTGATGTATAGACCATTGTTGTATCATTGCTATAGAAAGAACAAGTCTAACAGTTGCATGTTTTATCACAGATTGAAGGTTTTCGTAGTCGATCCCTTCTTCCCGATGGAATCCCTTGGCTACTAGACGCCTTCAATCGATCAAGACTACCAGTAGAAGTAAGTTTAGTCTTGAATACCCACTTGCAACCAATAACATTCATGTTTTCAGTACGAGGAACCAACAACCAAGTTTGATTCTGGTATAAAGCATTCATTTCTTCTTGCATTGCCTTATACCAACCTGGATCTGCTAGGGCAGACTTTAATGATTTTGGTTCTGAAGGAACTTGATATTGAGCAAGACATGCATATCTAGGATTAGCTTTAATTATACCAGATTTAGATCTGGTTTGCATATGATGAGTAGGTTGTGTACCTTGCACAGGATGGATAGGCTGAGTTTGTTCGATAGCTGGTTCAATTTCTACCTCTGTGCTGGTTCCAAATATGTTCTCTTGTGGGGAAGTACTTTGAGTAGGAGTTGGATCTTGATCATATGATGATACAGTTATAGAGATAGGATCTATATGTTCTGCAAAAGCTTGCTCACCTGGACTATACTTTGTCCGATGAGATGATGAAGTATTGACGGGTTCTATACTTGGAGCACGTAAGAATTTCTCTTCATCTCGTCCATAGTTTATACAGTTGTGTATATGTTGAGGATTGTGTTGTCAGCCTTTTTGAGAAAGGGAAGAACTTCTCATCAAAAATTACATGTCGACTGATGTACACATGACCAGTAGTAGGTACCAGACATCGGTATCCTTTATGGTGAGTGCTGTATCCGAGAAACACACAGGTAAGTGATCGTGGATCTAGCTTGTGTTGAGCATAGGGTCGAAGGCAGGGATAGCAAGCACACCCGAATACCCTGAGATGATCATATCTTGGCTTATGCTTATATAGTTTGAGAAAGGAGATTGCATCTTTAACCGTGGAGTAGGAAGTATATTGACAATATAATTTGCTGTCATAAATGCATCAACCCAAAATTTTAATGGGATTTTTGCATGATATAGCATGGCCAGACCAAGCTCAACTATATGTCGATGTTTTCTCTCAGGTATTCCATTCTGTTCGGGTGTATATGGACAGGAGATAAGCTGTTGAATGCCACAATTCTGTAAGTGTGCTTTAAACTTGTGGTGACAAACTCTCCCCCACCATCGCATTGAAACCTCTTGATTTTACAATTGTGCTGGTTTTCTACTAACTTCTGAAACATAAGAAAGATATCATAGAAGTCTGATTTTAGTTTCAATGGATATAACCAGCTGAATCGAGAAAAGTTATCAACAAAGATCACATAATACTTGAAATTCTGATAAGAGCTGACTGGAGAAGGTCCCCAGATGTCACAATGGACTTGTTCTAGAGGTTTATTTGCTACAGAACTTGACATAGGAAAGGGTAGAGCTGTGTTCTTAGTGAGCTGACAACTTCTACATACAGATTGTGATTCTGTATGATAGTGGATTAACCTTTGATTCTTCGGATGCTTTAGGACATTTGGATTTGTATGAGCTAGCCTTTGGTGCCATATGTTTTCTCCGTGATCTTCTGTCTTTGAGTAAAGAGCACCTCTGCAGCACAAGGATCAATCATGTATAGTCCCTTCTCCTTCTTCCCTAGCATCTTGATCATGTTGGTGGTGCTGTCCTTTATGTACACCCCAATTTTGTCAAAGACAAAGGAACAGGGATAATCTTCGGTTAGTCTAGAGATTGTGAAGATTTTTCTTAATTGCTGGAACAATTAACACATCTTTTAGAGGCAAGGTAGAAGTAGCAAGTAGTTAGGGTTGTATCCCCAATATATTTCACAGGTAAACATGAACCGTTGCCAATCATTCGTATTAGTACCAGCATTTTTTAGAGAAGTTTTGGAGAATACCAAAGCATTTGCTAAAATGTGAGCAGATGCTCCAGGATCGGGTACCATTCGTTTCCATTAGTTTCCTCAATGTGGAGTGCTGATAGAGCTGTTGGTATTTCTTCGGCTTGGTAAGAATTATCAAACCTGTACCAACAGTGCAATGCATCGTGCCCTGGTTTTCTGCAGATCTGGCACTCCAGTCGTGTGTTTGTTGTTGCTTTTTCCATCTGCATATCTTTATGAACTGTTAGATTTGATGGTGGATAAATCTTGGCTTCTGTATATCTTTGAGCTGTACCATTATATGGTCTAAACCCCGACCCGAACTCAAAGTAGAGGAAATATTGGCCTGGTTAAAATGTTGATTCCCCTGTTCATAGCTCGAGTTATTAGTCCCGTAGTTCATATTTCTTCCAAGATTTCCAAGATTTCGTATCTGTTTGAATGGTCTTCCTCTTCCAACACTTCTTCCTCCACGATTATAACCCCTCGAATTTCCAAGATTGTTATTTTGCTGTAAAAGATTTCCATTAAACTCATCTTTGTGTATAGCTTCAGTCTTCCTCTGACTATAATAGGCTAGATTTGGACTGAACTGACTTGAAGAATAGTTTTGCAGCCTTGATTCAAACCTCTCTAGATGAGAGATCACTTCATCATATTCGGTTGAGGCTTTAAACAATAAATTGTTGTTTTAAAGCTCTCATACTCGGATCCTAAACCTTCCAAAATGCCAAACAGTTTTGTTATGTCATCTACTCGGTTTTCCTATGGCATTTAATTGATCACATATTGTCTTGTACTCTCGAGATATGTTGATAGAGTTCTATCATGTTTCGACAAGTCTGCAATTTTCCTCTCAGTTCAAACTCCTTTGCCACAGATTTTTTGAGTGAACCGATTAAGCGAGTTTGCCAAAGTTCATAGGATGTGTCTAAACCGATTATTAAGCTAAGTATGTCTTCGGAAACAGCACCACCGATCCAAGAAGAAATGAGTTGATCTGTTTTAATCCAGTCAATATAGTCAGGATTAGGGGTATCAATTGTTTGATCCCCTTCTTCTTCCTGTAGTGTTTTAACAGGCGATGGAGTTTCTCCATTCACAAATCCAAACATATCTTGACTTCTTAAAAATCTATGAAACCGAGCTTGCCATAAGAGAAAGTTATTCTCGGTTAATCGATTGTAACAAAGTTCGAGATGTTAACATGAATAGGAAATGGATATCTCGAGCCTTTTGCTGCCATTCTACTAGTCCAGATCCTTGAACACTACTTGCTTCGATTACACCCTTTACTTTTGCAGTATGATGCAGTAAATCGGTTTCTGATGATTCAGTTTTGAAGGAAGATGAAGAATATCAACTCACTGATCAATGAGACTTCGATTTCTGCATCCAGGCTGCTGTAGATTCAGCCATTTTTATTCGGTCTTGAGATGATTTCTTCAGGATCACAGGCTCTGATACCATGAAGAACTATACGAACAGAAACTGAGATGGAGGAAATCAATCGAGAGAGAGAGAGAGAGAGAAAGTGAGAGAGAATGTATTTCTTTAGAATGATTTTCCACACCTTTCAGATTACAGTTCGAGAGGTTATATATGTATCCTCTATATTTCTCTCACTCTGAATCTGTTTTACTCTTTGAGCAGTTAAAGAAAAGTCAACTACTCTAACTATACAGAATAACCGAATACCGGTTATAACAGCTAAGGTACAGAGTAGACGAAACAGAGCAAATGAACAGAGTAGCGATTTTGGGCTGACTTCACAGCCTTTCTTCATGCATTCTTTTGATCTGTAGATCATCCTTCTTCTTTCCTTTCTTTATTTTTAACCGTAGATCTTCTTCGTTCTGGACATTTCTCAGCATCATCTATCCTTCTGACTTTTGTTTTCATTTGTTGAATAAGCTGCTGTCTTGTGTTCTTGACAAGTGTTGATATATATTATTTCTCAGGCACTGATTTGGATGGAGAAAGGCACGAAAAGGAATGGGAGATGTTCTAAGCAAATCTGCTCATAGCGCCGGCTCTATCGTTGGAAATGCTGTTGCTGCTCCATTCAAGACCATTTCTGGCGGATCGTGCAAGTGCTTTCTTAATATAAACTTTGCTTCGTTGAGGAAGCTTTGGTGTCCGCCAATCACAACTCTTATGCTGTTATATTATAGTTCTTGTTTCTGGTTTGCTTGTAACAAAAACATAAAAATAAATAATAACAATAATTGTTTCTGGCATTTCTTGATATCTTTTACCGGCGATTTATCTTTCGCCTATATTATATTCTTGAGTTACCTTTCTGTTTCACCTCATTGCTCCCGTCTCCACATTTTCACCTAGTTTCACACTGTTTTCCAATGATGCAGGGAACTATGCTCAGGACCGTGGGATGTAGTTTGTTTTATCGAGCATCTATGCATCACGAAACTGATCAAACTCTTTCTGATATGTGTCCTCTGTTACATAGGTAATGTACTCATTTCCCTTATTATCTCTCCGTTCAGAATGTCATTTCTCTCCGCTAGCCACCCAGCTTCGCTTCGCTAGGTGAAAATAGATTTGACTTGCGATCCAAAAATCAGTCCTTCAGTTCTTATTCTGTTGTACTTTTTGGTTGAGACTATGGTAAAGGATATATCCTGTCTTTTCCATATTGATAATCTTATTTTAGCATCCTACCAGAGAAATAATGTCAGGGGTTTTTCCGGCAACGGTTTTCATCATTTGATATTCTCTCGGATTCCAGACAAGTTTGAGAAACTCTCTGCTTTTAAGATATACTTATTGGCAGGATGCAATGTTTAGAGAACCATCTGCCTTTTCATTTGAAGCTTTCGCGAGAAATTCTCGCATAATAATCTTGTACATTCGATTAGGAACCAGGAAACAGTATTTGTACAATTTCATGATCGGCTGAAGTGTTTTCTCGTGCGTGTGATGTTTTTCAGCTCTACTATTCCTGTATCTGTTGTTCGAGCTGGGGATTTGCCAGTGCATAGGGAAAAGCCTCTGTAACATGTGCTGGCTTGCATGCGGGACGTACTGGCGTGCACTCGGGCACATTTGCTGTTTCATGCGGTACAAGATAAGCAGCACTAAGCTGGTATACCATGGGTGGCGCTGCTTCCGAGACTTTGAAGCAGGATATAGCCTGAGTGACATAAGTTATATTATTCGAGTCGTCATCTCAGCGCAAGTAGGAAAGGGAAACTACTCAGAGAGAGGACGGAAGGCCCTCTTGCTTCATATAGCAACCGTAGCCATTGGCACCATCGCCATCACTGCCACGGGCATGTAAAACTGAAGTCTAGGCATGTGGCTTTCGCCTTGGGGAGAGGTTCATGGAGATCAAGGATTTCAGGACATCATCAGATAAGCATGGTACATACTGAAAGAAGAGGCGGAACTTTTAAGCGCCAGAGGGTCCGATGATGATCATATTAGGTGCAGTAAAAAAGAGATTTGTCTACCGATGTTTCATCTGTCTTCCAATGAAAAAGAGAGAATTGCATTGACCTGAATACTACCATATTGAGGACAGCAGTCACAATTCAGAAACAACAAGTTATTGTCTGCTGCAAGGTTTTTGCATAGGGTTCACCTATGTGCATATGTGATAGAGAGAGATCTTTGAGGCCCTAGCAATGGCCAGATCCTGGTGAGCATTTAGATGTTAGGTGAGGCTCTCTATGCAGTGATCAAATTGTCTATGTCCAAGTTACCGATTATATGTGTTCGGCAAGTATTTCCTATCTGCATTGGCCAGGAAACTCCCCAGGGAAGTTCTCGCAGGAAAACCGATTTTAGAGGTGATCAATCCAATGAGATAGACATGGACCTGTCTGACTATGTACGCCCATGTTTTTGGTTCTGAAAATGTTTAGTATCAACAGAAACTTCCGTTGTTCTTTCGAACTGCCAATATTTACTTAGAGGTCTGGATTCATGGTAAACAGGATCTTCTTGCCACCAAATTCGCAATGATAAATGTGGTGTTTTGCATAGATTTACTGTGAATAGATTGACAGTAATCAAAATGCTTGTTACCCTTTTATTATACTGGGCATGAGGACTGTGAATTTAATGGAGTCTGACCACAATTACCGTCACCAGAAAGAGGAAAAGAAGGAATAGCCAATCCGCTGCGGCTCATAAAAGAAGAAAATTTGATTGAATGCATTCTCTTCATACAAGACTTGAATTTGAAGCTCTATCGTTTCAGCAAATCTGATGCGACCGTCTTTTACAGTATGGTATTCTTCATATATATCTTTCAGATCTAAAATTAGTATGCACTATACCTTTTTCAAGTACTTGATAGTCCCACTATGACTCGTTCGATGTACCGTTCTCTTCGTGGCTTATTCTTTAGAAGTAGAGATGGCCTCATGCTAATGCCTCAAACTATTTCTAACTTTTAGTGGTTACTGCAGTCTCTGAATTGCATTTAACAGTGCAAAGCCTGCCGTTGAGCACATCCGATTCCAGTGAAAAGGGACAGAATCCATCATGCAAGAAATCCGAGCGCATACTGGGAAATATCCCAAAAAGGGGGATTGAATTGCATTAATGGAAAGATGTCAGTAATTGTCATATGGGAAGAAAGAGGGGCACAGAGTTAAGAGCCTCAGCTGTAAGACATCTTCTAATTTATCAGTTCCATTTCCTAGTTTGAGTTCTCTATTGAATAATCACAGAAGGAAGAAAAATCGTAACTAGAGAGAGGTGTCCTCACACTGTAAATCCACAGTACATCGTTAGTATTACTCTTCTGTGTCTGCAACTTTATGAACATGACAGTCGCGAGTCTGTAGCAGGCACAGCATGGATCGTGCAACAAAATGTACAGAGAATTATGACATCACTGCAGATAGAGTGCCATCTATTCACGCTTCTCCCCCTCAAGGTCTTCTCCGAGTTTGGCCACACTATCATCCATCGCCTTGCTGCCACTTGTCAAAGAGATGCCCTCCTCATGGTCTTCATTCTCTTCCGAGTATGCATATCTACAAGTCATACCTGGACAGGTCATAAAAAATCTATGCTTCACAAAAAACAATATCTCACCTATGCTTTACAGTATTCAACTTTTAGCTTCATAAAGTCCATTAGGTAATTGAAGTTTGAACATAGATGCACTACACTCTCCTAGCTCGATGAGATATGACTGACTACCTTGTATCAGATATCATCGCCAACGTTTTCTCCTCTTTCACAAGATTTTTTTCAGCAACTACACAGAATCAGAAAACCAGATTTTTCACATAAGAGTTAGAAAGAGTGAATTTTAGTCAGCCACAATAGCGCACCTGATGTTTCAGAGATTCGCTGGGGTTGGGTACAAACAATCTTACTGTTAAAATTTTTTGGACGTGTGCGTTGCGGAAGCATAGTTTTGGTATTAGTTATAGTTTTTGGTTAGTGACGTGTGCAAGTGTATGAAATAGTTTGTAGAGGATGAATAAGGGACATGATATTAATTGAAGGATATAGGACATGAGATATGAGAAATAGTTTCATTAGTTGGATAAAATAATTTTACAATAGTTGAATGAGGTGTTGGTGAGGGAGTTACATGATATGGTTTTTATGGTTAGCTCCCACACAAAACATGGAGCACTTGCTCCTTTATATAGCTACCAAAATCGGTGAAGGAAGTCTCTAGACTTCTCTACAAATAACTACTATTATTTTATAGTAACATAAGATGAAACTTCTAGAACACATAAGAGATGGCAACTTGTAGACTCTTTTAGAATTTTTCTTGAATTTTCTAGCTCAAATCTATCTTGAAGTTTCTAGAATTGGATCACAAATTCCAACACTACCCCTTGATCCAATTTTGGGATACTCGAGACTTGTGTTATAAAACCTCGAATGTACCTTGAAATTTCTCTTGTAATTTGTCCCATGCGTTTTGTATTGTCTTTGTTTCACGATCCCTTGCATTCTCTTGTCGAACCACTTACACTTCCTTTGAACATGCATGCCATTTCTTCAACGATGTCCCATATGTCTCGGGCATCAAAATTTTCTTAGTTGTATTGTTAGCTTGGGCTCTGTCTCTGGCTCTCGTAAGCTTCGGCTTTGGTTCTGGCTCTGGCTTCGGCTCGGGTTCTGTTGGCTCTCGCTCAGGCTCTGGCCTTTTTAGTTGAGGATGGTGAGGACAAACGCCCATAACCATCCGATATGCCTGGCTCTGATACCATGTTAAAATTTTTTGGAGGTGTGCGCTGCGGAAGCATAGTTTTGGTATTAGTTATAGTTTTTGGTTAGTGACGTGTGCAAGTGTATGAAATAGTTTGTAGAAGATGAACAAGGGATAATTGAAGGATATAGGACATGAGATATGAAAAATAATTTCATTAGTTGGATAAAATAATTTTACAATAGTTGAAGGAGGTGTTGGTGAGGGAGCTACATGATGTGATTTTTATGGTTAGCTCCCACACAAAACATGGAGCACTTACTCCTTCATATAGCTACCAAAATCGGTGGAGGAAGTCTAGACTTCTCTACAAATAGCTATTATTATTTTATAATAACAATAAGATGAAACTTATAGAACACATAAGAGATGGTAACTTGTAGACTCTTTTAGAATTTTTCTTGAATTTTCTAGCTCAAATGTATCTTGAAGTTTCTAGAATTGAATTAGAAATTCCAACACTTACACGTCTCACCCTTAAGCCCACATCGAGTCCAAAAGAAACTGAGGGACCTGAAAAATTCATGCGATATTTAGTCCTCAGAATGTATTGGAAATAGGTGTCTTCCTTTAGCAAGGAGCTGCTTCTTAAGTTGTATAAAGAACTTGAGTAATTAATGTATAAATAAAAGCATCCTCTTGGACCACAATAATTCTAGAAACTATCTCCAGATGTTACAATAAAAAAAGTAGCGTGTCAAAACGTGTAAACCCCGATACTTTCTCCGTCCTAAACGCCCAACTAAATCATGTAATAGCAAATGCAATATACAGTTGTTCGATGTCATATTATAAACAATGTCAAACCACTTGGCGTCCATGTTGGACGCTAAAGATGATTGCCCTTAATATCGTATGATCACCCTCAACTTAAGGCCGCTTAAAGCCAGCTCTAACATGAGCAGTTGAGATCGCCAATTCAGGATTGTTGTTGGGAGAATTGTCCAAAAAGTCATAAACCTTTTGCAGTTTTGCCAATTAAGTCTTAAATCTTTTAACTTTGCCAATTGAGTCTTAAACATTTTCACTTCTTGCCGATTCAGTCCATCCAGCCAATTTTGGCCGGAAAATGCTGACATGGATGCCGTCGGTGCCGCGTAGGACTGCCAGCGCTGACGTGGACAATTTTAAAAAATATTTTCAATTTTTTAATTTTTTTAATTTTTTTTTTGAATTTTTTGAATTTTTGAATTTTTTCTTTTTTTTTTTTTTTTTTTGGCTTTTTCCGGTTGCCGGGCACCGGCCGGGCTAGCCTCGTCCGCCACAGGCAAGGCTCGGCCGGGCGATGGCGATCCCCGGCGAGAGCCGACCTCGCCCAGATCTAGCGAGGCCGGCCATCGCCGGGGTCGCCATCGCCCAACCGGGCCTCGCCGTGGCGGGTGAGGCCAGCCGGCCGTTGCACGTGTGGCCGGTGGCCAGCCACCGGAAAAAGCCAAAAAAAAAAAAAAGGAAAAAAACAGAAAATAAAAAATTCAAAAAAATTTTAAAATTGTCCATGTCGCCGCCGGCAGTCCTATGTGGCACCGGCAGCATCCATGTCAGCATTTTCTGGCCAAAATTGGCCGAATGGACTGAATCGGCAAGAAGTAAAAAGGTTTAGGACTCAATTGGCAAAATTAAAATGTTTATGACTTAATTGGCAAAACTGTAATAGGTTTATGACTTTTTGGACAATTCTCCCGATTGTTGTTAGCTTGAACACAAGATCGAAACATGTAATACTTGTGCCACAACGAAACGGTGTAAGAAAAATGTCCAAGGTTTATGTCATTCCGAGCAAATTCATCTTTCTAAAAGCACAGCTCCTAGAGAAAAATAGATTCAGAATAAATAAACTTAAGAAAAACACTAGCGCTTGCCTATTGGCCACCACCTCTCATGAGGATGGAGAGGTGGAAGTACGACTAACCCCCTCTGGATTTGGATGGAGGGAGCGTGGTGGTGGGGAATAGCCTTTGAGCTATCTGGGGCGTTTAACCAGAACTTCAAGCTTTGCAAAGGATATCATGGTGCCCCAAAAACGGTGTCAAAAGACTGACTCTATAGTTTGCTGGGAACCACTGAAATTCAATCTTCAAATAAACTTCAAATAAACCATAATTTCTGAAAACTGCGTGAAAATGGTAATATTATGTCTTTCAATTCTTAAAAGTATGCAGGAATGCGGCGGAGGAATAGGGCTTTAATTGGAAAAGCAACAGCCACATGATAGCAAACATGCCTCCCTAGAATTTTTCAGATTGAACATGATTTATGTACCGTAAAGAAAGCAAAGCAAAGAGTTGGTAACCTAACCTTTGTGGTCTTTCCGCATCCAGTCTCACCAGATATCAGAGCTACCTGCTTTGGATGCGTACTTGCAGGAGAATGAAGACGGTGAGGAGGGCATCTCTTTGACAAGTGGTAGCAAGGCGACAGGTGATAGTGTGGCCAAACTCGGAGAAGACCTTGAAGAGGAGAAGCGCGAATAGATGGCGCTCTATCTGCGGTGATGTCATGATTCTCAGTACATTTTCTCGCATGATCCATGCTGTGCCTATTACAGACTCGCGACTGATATGTTCATAGAGTTTGCAAACGCGGAAGTGTAATACTAACAAGATACTGTGGATTTACAGTGTGAGGACACCTCTCTCTCTCTAGTTACGATTTTTCTTCCTTTGAAAATGACCAATATCAGAAGAATAATGAAAAAAGAAAAGAACATGAAATAATACTAAGGGCGTGTTTGATAACTATTATGTCATCAAGAATAATTTATGATTATAAATGATTATTTTTTATTTTGTTCTCTGGACAAGTTTCTGAACACCTGGTATAGAAATGCATTTGATAAGATCTCAAATTCTTTTGTGATTTAGAATATCTTTTTATTTTTCAAATAATTTTATTACATTTTTTACTTTTTTCTTTTTTTATTCTCCTTCATCCTTTGGCTGGTTGCTAGCCTGGTGAGGCCGGTGACCTCATTGGAGTGTCATTGGCCCCTGACAAGGCCAAGCCTCCTTGATGGCTAGGTGAGGCTCGGCCGAGCCTTGGCTTGGGCCATGTGGCCTTGCCCAAATCTAGCAAGGCCAAGCTCACCCAGCTGCAAGAAGCCACCATGAGGTTAGCCTTACCATGGCCTAGCAACATTGCCCTCGCGGTGGCCTAGTGAGGGCCTAGTCGAGCCTTGGCTAGATGAGTTCGGTCTCGCTAGATCTGGGCAAGGTTCCAAGGTAAGGCTAAGTCTCGTCTAACCACCAACAAAGCTCGCCTTTGTCGAACCACCGTGAGAGCATTGTCACCTAGCCATGGTGAGCTCGACTTTGCGATGGCTAGGTAAGGTTGAGCCTTGCCAGTGGCCGGGCAAGCTCGGCCTCATCGACGAGGCTGGGCAATCTTGGCCTCATCGGATTTGGGCGAGGCTAAGCTCGCCCAGTTAGTCGAGCCTCGCCCAACCGCCAAGGAGGCTCAGCCGATGGGGCTCAACCTCGCCAGGGGCCGGTGATGCTTCAACGAGGTTGCTAGCCAAAGGATGAAGGAGGAGAAGAAAAGGAAAAAAAAGGAAAGAAAAGAGAAAAAAAAAGAAGGAAGAAAATGGACTTGATATGGAGTTGTCATCGAGAATAAAGAAGTAATTTTTTTTTTTTTTTTTTTTACTTCTTGATTCTATTCCAAATCTCTTTTCGGGAACAAAAATAAAGTTATCAAATAAATTTCTTTTTTTTTAATATTCCGAAGAACAAAATAATAGAATCAAGCATTGTTTAACCGGTTACAAAACACTCCATAAGAACAAAGGAAATGAAACATATTATAATTTCCTTCATTTATATTCTTATTAGTACATAGCACAAGCAAAGGATGCTAGCTGTCCATGATCGAGTTAAAAAACCTAGTATTGGTTCATTTTATTCGAAGCTAACTACTCTATCTCCAAAGCTGAAAAGTACCCGCATGATCCGTTCTCACTTCACATTGCAACAAAACATCTAACAATGAGCTTCACAAGTATAAACTTTAAAAAAAAAAAAAAAAAAAAAACAAAAGCAAAAACAGCCGCAAAGTATGTGTTACACAACGCATGTATCACGTGATATACTATTAGAGGTGGCAAAATGGGTATTAGACTCATATATGACCCATTTAAATCATAAATGTGTCATATATGGGTCACTTATTTTTTGACAAAAAGTAGTTAAATGGGTTTAACGATTAAATACTTTGATAGGTGGGTCTTAAGTGGATCTTAAATGGGTTAGATTTAGAATCCATTTTTACCCAAAATCTCACAATCTCTCTCTTCTCTCTTTAACTTTACAAATATATATTTTTTTTATAAAAATCGAAATTATAATTATTTTTTTATTTTAATTTTCTTTTCTTTTTACTTTTTTTTTTTCTTCTTCCTCCGGCCGCCGGGCATGGCGATGGCCGAGGACCGGCCGACGAGCCTCGAGCTCACCGGATCCGGCGAGGTGGAGGCCTTGTCGACGCCGATGAGGCTCGCGTCTCGCCAATTAGCGAGACTCAAACTCGCAGGGGTCGGGCAAGGCTCGAGCCTTGCCAGATCCAGCGAAGGGCGAGCTCAAGCTCGCTTGACGTCGGCAAGCCTTGAGCTTGCCGGATCCGGGCGAGGCGGAGGCCTCGCCGACGTCCGGCGAGGGACGAGCTCAAGGCTCGCCAGATTCAACGAGGGGCGAGCTCGAGGCTCGCCTTTAGCCATCCGTTGGCCGTCATCGTGGCTGGCCGTCGGCCAAAGAAGAAGAAGAATAAAAAATAATAAAAATATTTAAATAATAAAAATAATAAAATTTTTAATTAAAAAAATTAAAAATTAAAAATCGATTTTTATAAAAAAAAATTTCATTAAATTTGTGTTGTATAAAAATATTTTAGTAATACCATTTTTAAAAGTATATATATAAGAAATAAATTTTCTTTTAGTTTAATTAAATGGGTCGGGCATGGATTGAATATGGGTCAAGTTGGGTATGGATCAAAAATTTTGCATTGCAATAAATGGGTTAAATGGGTTGATTTGAGTCGGACCATTTATGACATGATCAAAACCTGACCCAATCCATCCGTTTAACGGATCTATATACTATCATCCGCGGTCAAGAAAAAATCAGGTTTCGTTGCACCTTTGGACCACGAGGCCAAAAGAAGCACATACCTACTGCAGTTCGTGAAGGGGCTGATTTTGTACGGGATGCTAACCCCACACTTCTCGGGAAGCCCAGCGACGACTGCGTAGTTAAGGTCGGAGATGCTTCCCGAGGCCGCTTTCAAGCCCTCGCAAGTGGCTTGGCAGTCCGGCATGGTCTGAGCCGCCGAGTTGAGCGACTTGATCCTGTTGAAGCAAGACGCCGGCATGGGTCCCATAACTTATTGATAGCAATAGTTTATTTTGAAATAGTGGATTATTCGATCTGGGAGGTTGTTTATTTGCATTACTTATGTTAAGGTGTGTGCGCGTATGCATTAGTGAAGCATAGTCTTGCATCAGATAACTAATTTAGTATGCACCGATGGATGAAAGCAAGTGTTGTAATGTAGTATCAAGTTACTAAGGGCGCGTTTGGTAACATTTCGTTTAAAAATTGTTCAAGAAACAGAAATAGAAAAAGTGTTTCGTTAGGGAACAATTTTTGAACAAAAAAACACGTTTGGTAAATTTGTATAATTTTTTTTATTTTTTTTATTTTTTAATATTTTTATTTAATATTTTCTATTTTCTTTCTTATTTCCTTATTTATTTTTCCTTTTTTCTTTTTTTTTTCTTTTGGCTGGTCGCCGGCCTCGCCATGGCCGTGGACCGGCCGACAAGGGCCTCGTGGCCTCGCCCGGCCACGGCGAGGCTCGGCGGCCGGGCGAGCTCGGCCCGCCCGATCTCGGGCGAGATTGAGCTCGCCTAGCCCAACGCGAGGCCGAGCCTCACTAGGGGCCGGCGACGCTCCGGCGAGGTCGCCGGCCCTCGACGGCGTCGCCGACCCTCGACGGCCGGTCACCGGCCATGGCCAAGGCCGGCGACCGGCCAAAGAAAAAAGAAAGAAAAAAGAAAAAGAAAAAAGAGAGAAGTGTTTCTAAATTTTGTTCCAGAAACAAGAAACAACTTTTTTTTGTTTCTTGTTTCTGTTCCAAATGTGTTTTTGGGAACAAAAAAATAGTTTTGGAACAAAAACGCAAACAAACGCGTTTTTGTTCCCTTTTTGTTCGTAGGAACAAAAAAAAACAGAAAAGTTGTTTAAAATCAGGAAAGAGAAACAATAACAAACGCAGTCTAAATGGTGTGCCAATACACAGTGTGACGACTCATGATAATGGATATTGTGTCACACAACTACTTCTTGGAATTTTTAAGATTTAGGTTGAGACGTCTTGATATTAAAGTATCTCATATAGCGCTTCTCTATGAAATTCTTCTTGGCCTTTTAGAGTTTTTCTCTTCCCTCCTTTCTTTTTCATAAATTAGATTAATCTACCTCATAACTATTGTGAAACATCTAGCAATAATTTCATTATTTGAGATTAATAGTGCGTAATTCGCCTTAGTTACTACTTCTATACATGTTTGCAAACGTAGGGATGCTTCATGGAGGATCATTACTTTTACGTGGTGTAATGTTGTCGGTTTACAACACTGACGATTCGTCATTTTACTGGCAGGAGAAGGCATTCTCTTCTTCTGCGGCTGTTACATCACGTGAACGCGACATGTGCAGAGAAATGAATAGATAATGATTGAGAGTTTCGAAATTCCAACGCAAGGGGTGCTTGGAATCCTTGTCACGCGCTAACATGAACGGTCGGTATTTTGAGTAATGGTGGCATGAATTATGTTTTCCCATGGGCGTACGCTATGTATTCCATTTGTTATTCGCCCTTCAAGACCGCCCTCCTAGGGCTTTATGTTGCGTGAAAAATAAAAGATTTAAAAATATTATCTTTAAAATAATCACTTTTATTACTTAAAGTGGTTAGTCAAGTAATTAGTCAATTGAAAACGTTTTCATTCTCAAAATAATTTATCATTTTGGTGAAAGATGACAATACTTTTAATTTTTTTAACAAGCAATCATTTGTAAAAAACTTTTTTTGAATCATTCAATTATTTTCTTGAAACAAACGAAACTTAGTCGTTAGGATAGGAAGAGGGGACATGATGTAAACGAGGAAAAGTACCAAAATAATCTTAAACCTATTATATTAGTATCAATTCAGTCATAAACTTTTTAATTAGACTAAGTTACTCTTAAATTATATTGATATCAATTCAGTTCATTTGGTTAATTTAGGCTTAGACCTTTTTAAATTATTGATGTGGACGTTGGTAGTCTTATTAACACAATTGGCACCGATGTGGGCATTTTATTTTATTTTTATATTATTTAATCGAATTTTTTATTAGTTATTTTTTTTTTTTCCCATTTCTCTTTTTCCTTCTTTTCTTTCCTTGTTTTGTTTTTCTTTCTTTTCTCTCCCTCACGGCCACCGGCCACCAGCCTCCACGATGACTAATGGAGGCCCGCGGCCGCTGACGGGGCTAGACGTGGTTGCCTCTCACTAGATCCAGCGAGGGGATCCCCACCCAGTCCTGGCCAAAGGCCGGCGAAGAAGAAGAAGGAGGAGAACGCAACATAGTAGATGAAGAAGGGTACGGGCTAAAACCAACAGATCCATGCGAGCCATTTTGAAAACTGCCACTAAGCCTCAACAAGCAACTGCATCACGCGTGAACGAAAGGAGCCGTAGCCATTTTTATAGGCAAAGCCCGATGTTGGGAATGACTGATTCCCGAAAACGCGGATTCATCACTGAATCGAACCCCTAAATCAATGCGGAAGACGAAGCCCGGGAAATCACATATCACCGATCGTAAAGCACACCACGGATTCGAGCGTACCTTGTTAGCCACAGATTAAGCACTGACGCCGACAAGAGGAAGAGAAACTTGATCCTGTTCGATCCGAGGAGGCAAAATCCTTCGAGCGTCTTACTGGTTTCGCTTTGAAGAACAACGAGAGAGATGGAGAGCTTTGAGAGAAAACGTACGTCTTTTCCTTTAAACAAAACGGTATGTTTTTCTCTCTCTCTCCTCCCTTTTATACATCTCTCCTTCCACGGGCCCTATTCCCGTGGGTCGGGCTTTCTGGGCCCAACTTGGGCGGATGGGCCTTAAGCCCAATACCAATAAAGCCTTCATCTCCCACTCGCACATGGTGAGCCAAACAGAATTCTCTTTACCTCTCTTCAACATTCATACCGGTGAATAATCCGTGCGACCAGCATACTTTGAGAGCTCGTTGCTATACATCTGTTAGGAATATATAGCAGCTCATAATGGGCGTCACACTCCGAGTAGATTTAGTATGCAGTACCCTAGATCGATCGATCACATTTATATCCCTCTTGATCTCTTTTAAACAATGATATACATATATATATATATATATATATATATATATATATATATATATATTGTATTCACAATTATAATTATCACAAAGACAGTCATAATTGGTCGACCAGTGAACACAAAACTATAATGTGATTCTCCAAAATCGATCTTCCTCTTCCCTTCAAACTCTCAATTTCAATTCATCTTGCTTTTCTAGAAATGCCCCATTAGATCGAATCATCTCATGACCATTGGCAATACCCTAAGATAGCAAACACTAAATAAAAATCTTGAGAATAAGTAAGAGTCATGATGGGACTAAAAATTGAGGAACTATTTTCCTCAAGAATCTCACACGTCATAAAAGTTGAGATCAAACTTTTTGCCACTCTTATTGGTCGTCTTATGCATACGTAGTATGAAATACGTATTACGGTATTAACTCCTTTCCCATGGAGCGTATGTCTACACCTCTCAATACCGTACAGATGATAGTTCAGACATACCCAATGTCTAACTTGAGTTCACATATCTACTCACTTACAAAATTTATCAGAACTCACATCTGTCATCTTAGACAGATAAAGTAAAATATGTGGGGTATTTTACTTTCGGACATAGTAAGTATCATGTCCTCATCTTAACACTTAGTTAAGGCGACATACGCGTTTTAAGTTTGAGCTCTCGATTATCACCTAAATAATAAGCTTAAAAACAGTCTCATCTCTATTTATCACACAGTAAATAGAGGCGATTACCCGTGTGAGTGGGCTAATATTATATCTGTCCGACATACTTCTCAACTTAAAATAATGCACTGAGCATTAAGATGCATAAAGATCATACAAAGATTCATAGGCATTAATGATGAAACAACACTAGTTCATAAATGTGAACAACTTAGGGAAATTACAATCCAATACATCAGACTCTACGCAATCCTAGAGATTTTACATGACTACAAAACACATCTCTAGGTATTGGCTTTGTCATAGGATCTGCTACCATTCTATGCGTAGATATGTACTGTAAGTTCACATCCTTTCGTGCAACCATATCCTTGACAAAGTTATACTTGGTATCTATATGTTTGGTCTTGCCATAATATTTTGGATCTTTGGTGTACGCTATAGCTGCTTGGCTATCACAGTTAACCAACAATGGATTTGCAGCTTTCTCAATAACACCTAAATGATCCAAAAAATCTCTTAAGCCAAACTCCTTCTTGTACCGCTGCTGATAATGCCACGAACTCAGCTTCCATCGTGGATAAGACTATACATGTTTGCTTCTTACTGCTCCATGATATTGCGCCATTGTTTAGTAAGAAAGCAACTCCTAAGGTAGATTTTCTTTCATCTAAATCTCCTCCCCAATCAGCATCTGAATAGCCTTCAAGTCGCAGATCCTTTCCTTGGTAATTCAACTTGAAATAAGCAGTTCCCTTCAGATACCTCAGTATTCTCTTAACGACTTTCCAATGTGTTGGACTAGGATTGGATTGGTATCTACTCACTATTCCAACTACAAAACATATGTCGGGTATTGTACACATCATAGCGTACATCAAGCTCCCAAGAGCACTTGCATAAGGAACATGTTTCATTTGTTCCTTCTCTTGTAGAGTCCTTGGACACAGTCTATGGCTCAATCCTTCACCTTTTGCAATAGGAGTGTCTATGGGTTTACAGTCTTGCATACGAAATCGTTCAAGAACCTTCTTTATATAGGTTTCTTGCAAAAGAGACAACGATCTCTTTGAACGATCTCTTGAAATCTTAACTCCAAGAATGTATGCAGCCTCACCCATGTCCTTCATCTCAAAGTTGGAAGACAACCAACTCTTGACAGTCTTAACAAACTCCATATTGTTTTCGGCAATCAGTATATGATCAACATATAATGATATGATCACAAATTGATCCTTGGATCTTTTGATATATACACAATGATCCTCATCAATCATTGTAAAATCATATCCCATTATGGCATTACGAAAACGTATATACCATTGTCTCGAAGACTGCTTAAGGCCATATATCGACCTTAAAAGTCGACATACCTTTTCTTCTTGGCCTTTCACTATGAAACCAGCAGGTTGTTCCATATATATTTCTTCCTCTAATTCTCCATTGAGGAAAGTAGTCTTTACATCCATTTGATGTAACTCAAGATCCAGACTAGCCACTATTGCCAGAATAATGCAAATCGAGGTAAATCTCACTACAGGAGAAAACGTATTTTCATAATCAATTCCTTCCTGTTGATTATACCCCTTCGCCACAAGGCGAGCCTTATGCCTTTCAATCGAGCCATCAGCCTTTCGCTTTATTTTGAGAACCCATTTGTTCCCAATAGCTCTGCGTTCTTTTGGAAGATCAACCAATTCCCAGACTTGGTTTGATTTCATTGACTCCATTTCCTCTTCCATTGCATTAATCCATTTTTCCTTACTAGGGCAATTCAGAGTCTCATTAATAATATTTCTTGGCTCATCCTCATCTTGTGGAGCAACCATAAAAGTTTCACCTTCAATGTCAAAACGTCGACGGGGAATACTTTGGCGACTTGTTCGCCGTATGGGAGATTGTACACTTTGCACATCATTCCCCATCATGCTCTCACTTGAATTAAATAATGATGACATCGTCTCATCATGTGGTTGCAATTGAGAATGAGTTGAATTCAATTCATCACTTCTCATATTACTCCCACTTGGATGAACTCCACTAACATCATTATCCTGATCCAAGGTCTCAAATAGGGAACAATCTTCCCCTATTTCGCCCTTCTTAGGAAATTAATCCTCTAGGAATGTGACATCTCGTGATTCAAACTCAGTTATATTCCTACTTTCCTACTCACCTATGAACACATATCCTTTCGAGCGTTCTGAGTATCTTATGAAAATACTCTTCTTTCCTTTGGGACCCAATTTCCCAAATTTGTGAAAGGACTCATGTGTATAGGCGGCACAACCCCATGGCTTAAGAAAACTTAAGTCCGGTTTTCAACCTGTCCATAACTCATATGGAGTGGAAGTAACTGATTTGGAAGGCACCCGGTTAAGTATATACGCAGCAGTTAACAATGCATCACTCCAAAAAGTGATAGGCAAGTTAGCATGCACCATCATGGACCTAACCATTTCTAGTATGGTTCTGTTTCTTCTCTCCGCAACACCATTTTGTTGAGGAGTATACGGAATAAACAACTGTCTTTCTATTCCTTTTTCATCACATAATTTTCTGAACTCATCAGATATATATTATCGACCTCGATCGGATCTCAATGTTTTTATTTTCTTGTCTAATTGATTTTCTACTAGGTTCATAAACCTTTTGAAACAACTTATTGCTTCAGACTTATGAGAAATCAAATAAACATATCCCAATCGAGTATAATCATCAATAAATGTGATGAAATAAATAGCCACATGCCTTCCTCTCACATTTATTGGACCACAGACATCAGAATGGACTAAATGCAGATGAAATTCAGCTCTTTTACCTTTCCCAAATGGTTTCCTTGTCGTTTTCCCTTCTAGGCAATGCTTATATATGGACAAATCAACTTTTTCAATGTTGCCCAACAAACCCTCTTTGGCTAGTCTATTCATACGTTATTGGCCAATGTGACCAAGTCTAGCATGCCACACATTCACATCATTATCATAGGTATTAGGAGATGTGATAAAGGAATAACAAACATTTGCATTAACATACTCAATATCTAATACAATGAAACCATCCAAAAAATAACCACAACCATAGTAATTTGTATCCAAAAACAAATTCACACATCTACTATAGAAGTTCATATTAAAACCTAATTTAACCAACACTAATACATACACTAAATTCCGACGAATCTCCGGAGCATATAATACATCATGAAGGAACAAAGTGCGTCCACCACGCATATTCAGTTGGCATGTGCCAATTCCTTTCACTTCAGCTCTGGAGTTGTTTCCCACATAGATCCACTTAGTTCCAGTTGGTACTCGTCGGAATTCCACGAAGGATCCTCTATCCTTCGCTACATGGTCCGTTGTTCCCGAATCTACAATCCACAAAGGATTAGACTCGATTAAGAACACGAACTCGACACAAAAGCAAAGTTCTGAAAAGTACAAGGGGTGCTTACCTTCTTTGGCTCACGACAGTCGCGAGCATAGTGACCCTTCTTGTCACAGTTATATCATTTCACCCTTGTAAGCTTTTTCATGCGAGGACGCTTTCCTCTGTCATGTTGGTTAAACTTGGGTTTCTTTCCTGAAGGACCTGCTTCTTCCTTGCCTTTCCCCTTATCAAACCAGTTAGGGCGCTTGCGCTTGGAGCTCGAAGCTCCATTTGAGCTAGAACTAGCATGATAGAGTTCAGCATCCGGCTTAGCCGCCAATAGACGGTCCTCTTCCAGCTCAAGATGACGCATTGCATCCTCAAAGGTTTTGATATTTTCATTATGAGTCAAGTGCACCTTCATATGCTCCCAACTCTGAGGCAAGGAACGAATCACTGCTTGCACTTGCTGCTCATCTGTGAGGACATGGCCAGCATCTCTCAGCTCAGTTATCATGTTTGACATCTTTCTAAGATGTTGCTTCATGGTCGACCATGAGGCTTCTTATAAGAGTCAAACCTGATAGTGAGCTGCCTCAGTCTAGTCACCGAAGTATGACCAAATCTAGCTGCCAATGCCTCCCACATTTCCTTGGCATTGTCAAAACGCCGAAACTCTCGCATGATGTCATTTTCTATACTACTCAGCAACGTGATGCGAGCTAGAGAGTTCATTCTTTTCCACGTAGAAAAAGCTTCTTTGTCTCTTTTGTGCTGTACAGTGGTTCCCTCTTCAGGTTCTACCATGGTCATGATAAGAGCCTCAAGTGCTTCTTGCTCTTCCAGCACATACTGGATTTTCATTTGCCAAATTTCATATTTGTCTCCATTGAGCTTTTCACCTTTGTTCAGCTCGGCCACTATGCTTTTTGTGGCTGAAGCCATTGATCTGAACAAATCAGAAAAATATGCACGAATTATTAATGCCTATCATTTATGCATCCCTATTTACATAAACCCATCATATCAATGAATAATTTCAAATAAGGCTTCAGAATCAAAATGTCACTATGTTTCCAATCATCCTCCAAAAATCCTAACTTAAAACTATCATTAATATGATTGTCATATGCAAAATCAATTCTATGAAGCTACAAAAACTTCTAATACTACTCACAGCTAATTACCCACAGCGACCAGTAATAATAGAAAGCAATATATAATCGACATCCAATAAAACAATAATGCTTTCAGTTAACACAATTAGGTAGTAATCATTACATAATATGTTCACAAATCACACTTAACATATATCAGCCAATACAACTAACACCAAGTCAGCACACGAACTGGGAAAGATCCTCTTTTGTTCAATTTCTTGATCTTTTCCCTTGAAACAATATAGTAATATTCATTTACAAAATCCATCACAATTTTCTTATAGGAAGCAGCTCTGTTGACATCTCATATGCGATTCAACACATCTTGCCATTCAGGTGGAAGAGTGTTTATGAAAAATCGCACCATCTCTGACTGTGACATTGGACGACTATTCCATATGACCTGTTGAATTTTCCCGTTGACTTCAAGGACATGATCAATTAAGTCACCACTCTCCCATCGATGATCGTCGCCCGCCTATCAACTTAGACATGCCTTTCCTTTTGTTCATCCAGAATCGCGCGAATGTGTGCGCAACCTCGGAGAGGCATTGTTCCCGCAACAAATGCAGAACAAATAAGGGATCACATTATAATCCACATAGACTTAATTGAAAAAGAAACACATTCTTTTCCTTTTTTTTTTTGGGTCAGTCAAAGTCAACGGTCAACGGTGGTCACGGTCAATGGTCGTCGGACGTCAAACGTCGGACCGGTCGGACCGGTCGGGCCGAAGGGGCCGGCTCGGGCTAACCGACAAGATGGGCCGCCGCGCGCGCTGGCCGACATTACGCAGACGTCAGCCGGCACGTGCCGAGTGCGTGCCGGGTCTCTACGGTTCGGGTCGGGTCGGATTGCCGGTCGGGTTGCCGGCCAGTGACCGCCCGGCGAAACGTCGTCGTGCTGACGTCATCGATGACGTCAGCACGCGTCGGTCCGCGGATCGGCGCGTGCCGGTTCGCCGGCCGGCGGCGCACACGTGCCGGTTCGCCGATTAGCGCGTGTGCCACACGCGCTGGACGAACCAGCGCCTTCCGGCCGCGCGTGTGGGCGCGTGCGGTGTCTCCCGGCGCCGCACGACCTGTCGCCGGACTTGTCTCGACGTCACCTTTCTCCCCATGTGTTCAGAAAACGATTTCGACATACAAAAACTCATAAAAATGGCCGAACAACGCTCGGGTGTCGGGATTTCTCGCCCCGATCCGTACGGCCGAATTGTTTTTGCGAAAAATCATTCAAAAATTGTCAAATTGATCGGGAAAACGTGAGCTAGGGCTCTGATACCAATGTTGGGAAAGACTGATCCCTGAAAACGCGGATTCATCACTGAATCGAACTCCTAAATCAATGTGGAAGACGAAGCCCGGGAAATCACATATCACCGATCGTAAAGCACACCACGGATTCGAGCGTACCTTGTTAGCCACAGATTAAGCACCGACGCCGACAAGAGGAAGAGAAACTTGATCCTGTTCGATCCGAGGAGGCAAAATCCTTCGAGCGTCTTACTGGTTTCGCTTTGAAGAGCAACGAGAGAGAGGGAGAGCTTTGAGAGAAAACGTACGTCTTTTCCTTTAAACAAAACGGTATGTTTTTCTCTCTCTCTCCTCCCTTTTATACCTCTCTCCTTCCACGAGCCCTATTCCCGTGGGCCGGGCTTTCGGGCCCAACTTGGGCGGACGGGCCTTAAGCCCAATACCAATAAAGCCTTCACCCGAAAGCTCCAGATTGGTGAAGCAAAAAAAAAAAGGGGGGGGAAGAAGGTGAGAGAGAGTGATTGAAATGGTGCAATTTTTGGTGGGGGCTCAATCAATCGCCATAAATCTTGGTATCCACCTTGATGCAGAAGAAGGCGACGACACACGACGTAGACGGCCCACTCCTCTCGGTCTTCTCCTCGTCTTCTCGACGACGCAGACCTCAGCCGAGATGCCCTCAACTGGGCGAGGTCCCTCGCCATCGCCCCTCGCTAGTCTACGAAAGGAAATAAGATTAAAAAAAAAAGGGAAAGAAAAGAAGGAAAAAGAGAAGAAAAAGGGAAATGAGAAAGGAAAAGAAAAAATTAATAAAAAATTTGAAAAAAAAATAGAAAAATTAAATAAAATGCCCACATCAACACCAACCGTGACATGTAAGATGACCGGTGTCTATGTTAGCAATTTCCAGCCTAAATTAACTTTATGAACTGAATTGATGCAAATGTTAAAAGGTTTAGGATTAAATTGATCAAATTAAAAAATTTAGAAAAAATTTCAAAAAGGGATATGAAGTGTCCTTATTTTTTCAAATAAGGCTTGAAATGAACATTGTTTCAAATAACGACTTGAAATGCCATCGCTTTCCCAAATAAGGATATGAAGTATATCTTATTCTAAATAAGGGTCTAAAATTGTTATGTTTGTTTCAAAGAAGAGCCTGACTTGTCATCAATCAAGAGTATTTTCGTCATTTGCCATTATCCTTTTGTTTTTTTTGTTCTTCTTTCTCTTTGCCAGTGGCCCGTTGGCCACCGGTGATGCCCATAGAGGGCTAGGCGAGATGACCCTTGCCTTGGGGGAGGTCGCCCTTCGTAGCCATCTGCGAAGGCTGGGCGACCTCGCTTGTCCCAAGCGAGGGCTCGACAACACTTGCCGGTGGTCGACAAGGGTTGTTGCCCATTAGCAAGGGTGGTCAAGCCCTTGCCTGGAGTAGGTGAGGCCAACCCTCGCTAGATTTGGCAAGGGTGGCCTCGCTTTGCGACTGGCAAGGGCTCGTAGGCCCTCGCCCTCACCCTCACCCTGGCCTAGCCCTTAGCCATCACTGATAGCTTGTAGGCCCTTGTCAGCCCTTCCCAATGACTAACGAGGGTCGCTGAGCTCTTGTTGGCCCTTTTTAGTGGCTAGCAGCCAACGCCAAAAAAGGAAAAAGAAAAGAAAAGAAATTTTTTGATGAAAACGCCCTTGACCGATTAGAAAAATTAGTTGGCAGCCTTTATTTGAAACAATCAAGACCACTTCAGATCTTTATTTGAAACGATTAAGGTCACTTCAAGTCATTATTTGAAATAGAGTTCACTTCGCATCATGATTTAAGAAAATAATGGCTCTTTAGGTCTTTTTTTGAAATTTTTCCAAAAGTTTAAGATTGAATTGATATTAATATAATATGTTTCGATTTGTTTTTTTTCGGTACTTTTCCTGATGTGAAGGGGTTTGAACATGGGACACATGTATCGGGGGAAGTTGAGTACGAATCGGTTGGTCGTTGCAATTAATTAGAGTAATTAATTCAAATGTTTCATATGAGGCCACCTGATGATACTTTGTAATCATAATTCAGGTGGACCAATAATTTTTTTTTTTTAAGGTACAAAAACCAAATTTCGATTTTTTTTTTTTTTTTTTGGTCTTTGGAGGAAACCCACGCCGTAAAAGGTGACACTTAAGCGGAGGACCCACCACCCCCGAGTCACACTTAATACACCTAACGCCTCTTCTAAGTTTTGAACCCTTCACCTTTTTTATAGTCATTGAAGCCACCATGGTCGGTGGTACCAAATTTCGATTATTCATGCTCACTTTTATACATTATTCCTTTTGCAATTCTCCTCAAACTTAATCCAATTTGTCGATTTAATGCACTGTCGTTCTTCATCTGATTTGCACGCGAGAGTAATATAAACCCATCCCTTGTAGTACTCCGATGTTAGGTACATATAGACTTAAGTCGAGAAAGTCATTTGACCTTTTTGAAATGTGATGTTCATAATGGTGGGTATGGAGACAGATGACCCGATTTTACAAATGATAATTTCCAGAGTCCACTTGAATGACGCAGGGTGAAACCTACACGCAAGTAGAGCGTGCATGATTGCTAGTATATAATTAGACACCGAAAGGTGATCACATCCCTTCACAAAATCCATGATTTGATGATTAAATCAATTTAGGTTACTTTTGATCATCTAAATCTATAAACTTAAGTCGAGAAAGTCATTCGACCTCTTTTAAAATGTGATGTTCAAATTGATTTTTACAAATGATAATTTCCAAATAAGAGTCCAATGATTAAACGACGTAGGGCGAAACTTGCAAGCAAATAGAGCACACATGATGGCTGGTCCATAGGTGATCGCATCCCTTCACAAAATCCCATGAATTATGATTAAATCAATTTAGGCTTCATTTGGTCATCTAAATTTTTAGTCAGGATAAGATTAGATATGATAAGATATGAAATCCATAGATTTTTCTATATTTTATCTACTGTTTGGTGAATTGGATATTAGATATTTTCACATCCGACTATGAATTTAAAAAAATTGCACAAACAGAGATTATAAGAATCTATCACGACACTTTTTGCTAACTTTATTTTTATTATTTTTATTATATTATCATTTTCCCTCACATTTCTGTTTTTTTATTTATTTCTTTTTTCCCATTCCACCATTCTCTAATAAAATTTTATTAATAATAAACTATACTAATATACCTAAAATATGTAATAAATATAAATACTAAATATATATTTATATGTTGATATATATTATAAGGTAGAAAAAAAATTGAATATATAAATACATATAGGAACAGATAAAAACGAAATTGTTATTTTTTGCTATTTCCAATTTATTTTATATTAGAATTAAAATATTATATTGATTTTATTCATTTAAGAAGTTTAATATTCTATAAAAAAAATCTTTTACATTAAGAATATTAAAAGTGCTATTCACCTTTATTTTACCTTTCTCGATATTGGGATATTTTTACGAGAATTATAAATCCTTTTATATCCAATTTTATGTTGACTATCAAATGTAGTCTCAATTGTGTAGGACTGGAGTCATGAAAACAAGAAAACTGAAAACGAGGAGTGGGAACCGTTTCTTCATCCTCTCCTTCTGTTCAACCAACGCTTTTTAAAAAGTGGCGTCCTTTGGTCTCTCCCTCCCACAGATTCGTCGTCTCCGATAGTCTGTGGAAGGAAAAAAGGTCTGTTGGGATCTGTGTATCGATGATCTTGTGGTCAGTTCAAATGGGATTCCCCTAGATACTCTTGTTGTCTATCTCTCTCGAGCATTCCGTTCTGTCAAACGTATTCTTAAACGGGTTCCTGACACCCCTCTTCCATTGTTCCTTTTGGAGTGGGAGGCTGCTTTGGGCAACGCAAGCATCCCTGGAGTGCGCGTCGTGGCCCGAAGTATCTGGTGAAGATCGACCACAGCTCGACATTAAGAGTTTTCTACATTACAAAGTGCTCCTTCATCTCTGCTTCGCTTTGTAACATCCATAATATGCAGTTTCCTTCTTTCTCCATGATCTTGTGTGGGCAAAAGTCATGAAACTGAGTTTAGGAATTGATGATATCGTGTAACGTAAACGGCCCTTTTCCTTTTCTGGGGCTTTTGATGATTTTGGGATGGCAAAAAGCTACGTTCCCGTACGGTTAATTGCAGGAGGCTGTTCAATTGTTCTGATAATGTAAACCAGGAAAAGTGGCAATGAAACGTTGTGAAACAAAAGGAACAGAAGTTGGGGAATTGTTTTGTCCCTTTTTTGTTGTTATTTTACCCTCAGAGAATGACATTAGTGTTGCAATTTAGGATTTCTCAGGCACTGATTTGGATGGAGAAAGGCACGTAAAGCAATGGGAGATGTTCTAAGTAAAGCTGCTCATAGTGTTGGCTCTGTCGTTGGAAATGCTGTCGCCGCTCCGTTCAAGACCATTTTTGGCGGATCATGCGAGTAAGCACTTTCTTACTATAAACTTTGCTTCATTGAGGGAGTTTTGGTGTCTGCCAATTACAACTCCATGTTGTTATTTCCAGTTCTTGTTCATGTTGTCATGTCCAAAAAATAAGTCCTGGTTTGGCAAAAACCTCGAGAACAATCTGCAGCACAGAGCTTGCAACAATAAAATAACTGTTCTGGCATTGCTTTATATCTTTTACGGGCGATCTATCTTGTGCCTATATTAAATTCTTGAGTTAACTTCCTGTTTCACCTCATTGATCTGGTCTCCCTATTTTCACCTAGTTTCCCATTGTTTTTCAATGATGCAGGGAACTATGCTCAGGACCGTGGGACGTAGTTTGTTTCATCGAGCATCTATGTGTCACGAATCTGATCAAATTCTTGCTGATATGTGTCCTCTGTTACATAGGTAATTTATTTCATTTCACTTATTATCTCTCCATTCAGGATGTCATTTCTCTCCTCTTGCCACTGAGTTTCGCTTCACTTGGCTAAAATATTTGATTTGCTAGCCAAAAATCAGTCCTTCAATTCTTGTCCTGTTGTACTTTTTGGTTGAGACTATGGTAAAGGATACATATTGATAATCTCATTTTAGCATTCTACAAGAGAAGTAACATCGAAGATTTTTCCAGTGACGGTTTTCATCATTCGATATTCTCTCAGATTCCAGATAAGTCTGAGAAATTATCTGCTTTTAAGATATACTTACTGGCGGGATTTGGTGGTTAGAGAACCATCTGCCTTTTCGTTTGAAGCTTTCGCGAGTAATTCTTGCATCATAGTCTTGTACATTCGATTAGAAAACCAGGATACAGTACTCCTACAATTTCATGATTAGCTGATGTGTCTTCGTGTGGGTGCGATGGTTTTCAGCTCTACTATTCCTGTATCTGTTGTTCAAGCTGGGGATTTGCCAGTGCATAGGGAGAAGCCTCTGTAACATGTGTTGGCTCGCGTGTGAAACATACTGGCGCGCACTCGGACACATTTGCTGTTTCATGTGGTACAAGATAAGCAGCACTAAGCGGGTATACCGCGGGCGACGCCGCTTCCGAGACTTCGAAGCAGGACATAGCTTGAGTGACGTAAGTTATGATTATTCGAGTCGTCATCTCAGCGCAAGTAGGAAAAGGAAACTACTCAGAGAGAGGACAGAAGGCCCTCTTGCTTCATATAGCAACTGCAGCCACCGGCGCCATGGTCATCACCACCACAGGCATGTGAAACTGAAGTCGAGGCGTGTTTCTTTCGCATCGGGGAGAGGTTCTCGGAGATCAAGGATTTCGAGGCATCATCAGATAAGCACGGTACATACTGAAAGAAGAGTCGGAACTTTAAAGCGCCAGAGGGTCCGATGATAGTCATATCAGGTGTACCGATGTTTCGTCTCTCTTCGGATGAAAAAGAAGGAATTGCGTTGACCTGACTACTACAAAATTGAAGACAGCAGTCACCATACAGAAACACCAAGGCATCGTCTGCCGCTAGGTTTTTGCATGGGGTTTAGCTATGCGCGCGCGCATGTGTGGGTGTGAGAGAGAGAGAGAGAGAGAGAGAGATCTTTGAAGTTCTAGCAATGGCCAGATGCCGGTGAACTTTTAGATGTTAGATGATGTTCTATTTGCAGTGATCAAATCGTCTATGTTCAAGTCCCGATGATACGTGTTCAGTGAGTATTTCTGATCTGTATCAGCTGTTATATTCCCAGGGAAGTGTGAGCAGGAAAACAAATTTTAGAGGCGATCAATCTAGTGGTATAGACATGTACCTGTCCGACTATGTATGCCCGTGCTTTTGCTTTTGAAAACGAAAGCATCCAAAAGAACTTCCATTGTTCTTTCGAACTGCCAATATTCACCTAGATGTCTGAATTCATGGTAAACAGGATCTTCTTACCACCAAATTTGCGATGATAAATGTGGTGTTTTGCATAGAATCGCTACATAGAGATCGACACTAATTGAAATTCTTGTAACCCGATGTTTTGCATAGAATCGCTACATAAAGATTGACACTAATTGAAATGCTTGTAACCCTTTTATGACACTTGACATAAGGTCAACTAAACTGTGAATCCAATGGAGTAAGACCATGATCAATTACCATCACCAGAAAGAGTGGAAAGGAGGAATAGCCAATCTGCTGCGTCTCACGAAAGAAGAAAATCCAATTGAATGCATTCTCTTCTACGTGACATGAATTTGAAGCTGTACCATGTCAACGAATCTGGTGTGACCGTCTTTTGTAGTATTCCCCACTTATATCTTTCAGGTCCAAAATTAGCATGCAGTAGAACTTCCTCAAGTACCTGATGGTCTCCCTATGACTGGTTCGATGTCCAATTCTCTTCACGGTTTATTCTTCATAAGTAAAGATGGCCTCATGCTGATGCCTCAAACCTATTTCTAACTTTAGTGGTTATTATAGTTCTCTGAATTGCATTTAACAGTGCAAAGCCAGCCGTTAAGCACGTCCGATTCCAATGAAAAGGTACAAAAAGCATCACGCATGAAATCCAAGCGTATACTAGGAAATATCCCAAAAAGGGATTGAATTACATCAATGGAGAGAAAGAGGGGCACAGAGTTAAAAAGCCTCAGCTATAAGACATCTTCTCATTTATCAGTTCCATTTCCTAGTTTGAGTTCTCTATTGAATAATCAGAGAGAGGAAGAAAAATCGTAACTAGAGAGAGGTGTCCTCATACAGTATATCCACAGTATCTCGTTAGTAATAACTCTCTTCCCTGTCTGCAAACCCTATGAACTTATCAGTCGCAAGTCTGTAGTAGGTACAGCATGGATTGTGCAACAAAATGTACAGAAAATCATGACATCACCGCAGAGAATGTGCCATCTATTCGCGCTTCTCCTCCTCAAGGTCTTCTCCGAGTTTGGCCACGCTATCACCAGTCGCTTTGCTACCACTTGTCAAAGAGATGCCCTCCTCAACGTCTTCATTCTCTTCCAAGTATGCATATCTACAAGTCACAAACCATTTAGATTCGTTCAACAAGACATTACCACATTGAACAGTACCTTAACAAGCCAAAGAAGGATGATTACATGCAAATGAGGGTAGGGAACCATTGGAAGCATGGGGAACATTATAGAAGGGAACATAATAGATTCAAAAGAAATGACATGACCAATAAAGTGACTAGATGGAATGTGACTATGTTTGCCACTTGAAACAATATCATATCACATAATTGTCATCACAATATCGTATCATATAATTCTTGTTGCCATTTCCTTACTCCACTTTGGAGGATCCCAAGGTGCAAGAGCATGTAAAGATCCTAAGGGGTAACTGAGACAGGAGGATGACAGAGATCCAGACTCAATGACGTCAGAATTGAGGAAGCAAACAACAGACAATGAATAAGTTCTAGCTTTGAACATTCCAGGGTATCCCCCATTTGTTTTCATTTTCCTTTTTTGGAGAGAACTCACAAACTAATATATCAGCATGCATACCTCCCTGTCATAAAAACCAAAAATGGATATTGATTCATCAAGAATATATAGTTTCCTATTTAATATTTGATCCATCAAATTGCAGGGTACAATCTATGCAGCAGTGTACAGCTGTTTACTATGCCAAAACAAGTTCACTATTCATCCAGTTGACTGCAGTCTAATTTGGCTTCCTATGAAAAAATATTTCAACATAGAAATTTAAAGACACAGAATATCAGGACAAGAAATTTATGCCACACTGTCGGTAATGGAACACAAGCAGAGTGGACCAAAATGGGAGAACACTTCAAGTACATGTCTAACTTAAATTCTGATTCGACCAAACAAGCACAGGAACAAATATAGCGGTGAAAGTCAAATGTGGAGGTCCTTCAGAGCCAACATTGCTATTGTACTAAAGGCAGTAGCAAAAAGTAATGAACACTGAAAGCATATAATCATACCTAGTTGGGTTGCGTGAAGGAGCCCAGAGAATGCAAATAACAGCCAAGAGAGAGTACGCAAGAATAGCCCAGAACGTTGGAATGATCCAATAAACTTGCCACAGCTCACTCAATGGATCCGTAGCATTGAAGTATAACTGGACCAGAACAATTCAGAAATGCATTGACATCAGATGTTTTTTTTATCATAATATCTGCTCACATATATCAGCCATATCCAATCATCATGCAATGGTTAAATATCATTTCATGAAGGGCAAAGTTCATTACCTCAAAGCCAATCCAAGCAATTGAAAGTAGCACAGATACAGCAAGAGAATTGGTAAATTTTCGGTAAAGCTCCAATTTAGCCATATTTCTCTTCATCTGCACAGAAATTGAAAATCATCAACCAAAGGGGAGGTGGAAAAACTGTTTCAACAGTGCGTCAATGTGACATTATGACTTCATTCAAGGTTCTTCTTTGGTTCGTTTGTTGATTAAGTTGAGAGACATTTGCGGAAAAAGGATAGTAAATAGGGTTTTCCCATGATATAATTCGAGCAGACTGCGAAAACATTGAAAATATCGAAACGTTCACATTGACAACGAAAGTATTCATTTAACCACTTCCCCCCCAAAAAAAAAATTTACTGTTGTGATAAAATCTTCATCTGCATGCATGTCTACTGATTAGTCACCACTGCTAAATAACTAGGACTAGAACTAGCTATGCATAACAGATAAAAGCAATAAAAGCATGAGAGGTTTCTGGGTGAAATTAAAGGGAAAAAAAAGAGTACCTGGAGCTGCTCCAGAGTTTTCGATAATGATGAAAAGATCCATAATATAAAGCAAGCATCCAGAAATGTAACAGGCAAGACCAGAAACAATGCTGTCTTTCCGGAGAAGTCATTGATATTCCCAAGATGTTCGACGAGTTCATACGACTCGGATGCAACCAGATATGCTCCACCAAGAAGAAGCACTCTTGAGGTTATGCCCCCAAGGGTAGGTCTCACCACTCCATAACCCATTGACACTACCAGTAAGAGAAGTCGAGAAAGTGTTTTCTTTACTGCAGTAAAAGTGACAGCCCACATTGTGATGCCCATCGGTCTTCTTCCAGTAGAGTTTAAGTTGGAATATTCAAAGTACCAGAGAGCCGATTCACACATTCCAAGAGCAATAACTGCAGTTATGTGGTAATGCAACTGTATGACATCCTTCCAGTGTTGAACGAACTTCAAAAACCATATAAGTCCAAGTACAAGGTAAGCCAATGACATTAAACCAAACACTACCATCAAAGGAGCCATTTTTCCAGGCAAATAACCACTTGGATTTCTCCATACCGTCCTCCCTTTAATTATGGTACCCTTGAGATGTGGATCACAAAACATAAAATACAAGTAGTACATCCCTGTCTTATCGATCTGGACTTCCACGCTATCCATCTTTGTTTCTTGATGTCTCCCAGCAAAGGAAGTTGTTATGCGTCTAGGCCATTCGGGGTTATCTGGGTTTCTCTGAATAATAACTTGACCTAATTTGCAGGCTTTCTCTTCAGACATCTGCGGAGTGCAACATATCATATCAGATTTCAAATAAGCACCTCCAATCCTTTTCCGATCTTTTATATCAAGTATGATAGCCTCCACCGAGCCACTATTCTCTTGCATTTCAGCTTGTGCATCAGCAGACTCCTTTGTCCTTATGAAGGTGACATCGTCAAACCTAAGTTGGGGAATCAAGATAAAGAAATCGAATCAATATCAATAATCATAGGGGAAACCTTCAAACAGAGATTGACCAGGGTTTGCACCAAAGAGATGTATGATCAGAGACTACAACACCGTCCGTCTCCAATCCAGTAACAATATGCACAAAGTTCACGCAATACATTTTGTGCGAACGCATGTGTTCGTGTCTATAGAGCAGGTAGCTGGCACATTTATTAAAAAAAAAAAGGAAAGCAGCACACCAAGAGGTACAAATATGATGCTTACATTACATGAACCATCAAATAGAAAGAACGTCAGCTTAATTTAGAGGCAGCAAAGCATTAAAAAATCACTCGTTACTCTTATTTCAATAGAGAAAAAGCATTTTTCCTTAGACAACCCGACATACAATCGACCTATTAAACAGTTCTACCACAGCAAGCAACAATCCGGGGGGGACTACAACTGCCATTTCCATTATAACCTCGTAACGAATCATCGACTTCTCGGACCTCCAGCGAGAGCTCTACCCGGTCAATGACGCAGAGTAAAACAAAGAAATTCCAGCACCCCATCTACGATAAAGAGAGAATGAGTAACCCGCACCTTTAAGTCCTAAACCTTATGTAACGAACGCAATCTAGCCCCGCACTTCGACTCCAAAGCGCAATCGAGTCCTAAAATTCCCAATTAAGCCCTAAAACTCAAATCAAAAGGTAGGAAATCCTCTAGCGAACCCGCGGCCGACTCCAGACGTTTCATCCAAAGGACTTCGATTGCGTTCTTCCGTGGATATACGTACAAACCGCATAGAATCTAAGCGAGTTCAAACGATCGCGCGGCTGCAGCACAACTTTCCGGAAACCAAAACGAAGACGGAGCATCCATTCGGGACGCCAGTAAACCACCGAAAACGAAGGAATCCGTACCTGATGAAGGACTTCCCCTTGGGGCCGGTCGTGATGTTGGTAGACGTCGAGGAAGAAGGCGGGATCGCGGAGCGGGGGGCACGGAGGCCCTCGCTGCCGCCGTGGAAGAAGAAGGCGTTGGAGCGGGAGGTGAAGGCCTCGTTGAAGTAGTCGTGGACGGAGGCGTCGACGGCGGCGATCGAAACCAGGGCCGCGACGAGGAAGAAGAACCCTAACCGACGATGAGCTCTGCACGATTCTCTCACTTCCATCTCCTTCCTCCTTCACCCTCTCTCTCTCTCTCTCTCTGTTTCTCTCTGTTTCTCTCTCTTCCTGAGCAGAATGAGCTTTGACAAGGGAACCAACCTCGGAGCTGAACTGAGACGCTTTCCATCTTCCTCATTTTAATTTCTAAGAAAACAAGGGGAATTTTCCCTACTTTCCCAATAAGTAAATTTGGATTATTTGGATAAAAAATTATCAAACTTCCAATTTCCATTTTCTTATTTTAACTAAAGTTAGGATGAGTAAAAAATATTTTACTACTAATAGCATAACAAATTTGTTATCAACTTGGGTAGGTTCTTAATTTTAGTGGAAAATTACGAATTATATGATTGAAAGAATTTGTGGCTATCAAAAGGAAAATTATGTCCACGACTAACTATGTAATTTATTGATAATAGAAAAGATGATGTACTATCAACTTAGGCAGCTGGCTATTTCTTGTGGACAATTAGAAATCATGGGATCTATTTTACTTGTGAAGACAAAAAGGGAAATTATGTTTCCTAAAGATGGTTACAAAATTGATATGTGATGGTTAAGTTGTTATTATTGGCGAAAATTTTGAATTTCAAAGGAAGAGTGCTATCAATTAGCCAATCTCGGTTCTCATTTTTTTTTTTTTTTTTTTTTTTTGTGAATCATCATATAGGAGGATCTTGAAAAGATTCTTCTGTAGTTTCACATTGAAATTGAAAATAATTAAATTATTTCTCGAAATGATACTGATCTTTTATGGTACATTTATGAAAGTAGGTATAAACAAAAACCCTAATTTCAATACAATATGAATTTAAAAAAAAAACAACTTTAGTAATTGTAATTTTTGGAGATGATGATCCGGCATGGTTTTACAATCTTAATTTTATACATGCGAGTAAATTCTAACCCTTATTAATATGATGCATTCAGAGATTTTAATATTCATGATATATCGAAATTTGTTATCAAAGTAATGGGGAATGATAGAATATAAAATACTTTTTTTTTATTGGTTTGATAATTGCATAACTGGGACTTCTGCACATTGACACTGACACTTCTAATCTTGTTCTCTACTTTGCGTTGAATCGAAATCCGGTCCCTACCTTCGCAGGAAATTAAGTTCCCCAATTTCCGACTCGGCCCCTTCTCCGCCCTCTCTTGCTTCAACTTGTCCCTCGGCACTGGATTGACTCGAGCAGCGCCCCGTAGTACGCCAGCGCCTCCTCCACGCGCATCGGGAATGGCGCCGTGTTCCCGTTCATCTCCTGCTCCACCAGCGTCACCACCCGCGGCGCCAGCCCCTTCACGCGCCAGAGGAGCTCACCGCGCGTGTTCTCCGCGGACACGCTCTTGTCTGGCATGCTGTACAGCTTGAATGCCAAGTTCACCGCCAGCACCTCGTCGGGCTCGCAGCCCAGCGAGTCGCGGCTCAACTTGTCACACTCCGAAACTACAAGGAATAGGGTTGACATGGTCAATCTTCCATGAATTATGTATATCTCAAGCTATATATATATATATTCAGATAACTAACAAGTTTGTTGCAACATTAGAGCTTCTATAATCCACCAAAAAGAAATATACATTTAAATCTCAAGGTTCATCCACTAAAGAAAGATTATATACACCACTTTCTTAAACCATACCAAAAATAAAACTCCCAAAAGTTTTCCAAAAGCGCTCTCGTCTTAATAGTTGCTAACCCTGAGACTTGAAAACATGGAAGATGAATGGAATAAGCAACCATATCTCAGTGAGCAGTATATATCATAAAAGCATGTCAACTTCCGCATTACACATTTAAAACTCAAGGCATGACTCATTATTTCCAAACAAAATATGATAACTTGCAAGAACAAATTGTGTTAAATGTTACCTCAACCTAGCTATATCAAATAGCCAAATTTTCCATTCATCCATAATAACAAAACCAGCATGAACTCATCCTATCTCATATCAATGGTTCATCCCACACTCAATATCTAACTCAAGGCCCTAGAGGTGACTCCCACGAAATTGAGTTATCGTCGTTATCGTGTAGCACTTAGCCCTCGACCACATATAGCAATAGTACGAGGCCCTAGAGGTGGCTCCCACGAAATTACGTTATTATGTAGCACTTAGTCTTTTACTATGCATGTCAGTAATACAAGGCCCTAGAGGTGATTCCCATGTGACTCAAGTCGCCATAAAGACTTAAGCCCTTGACTACAAGACTCTAGAGGTGACTCACACGAAATTTCGTTGTCGTGTAGAAGACTTAATCCTTTACCACCACACATTTGATTTCCTCAACACAACACATATCATGTTTCAATAGTTATCACATAACCACATAAATCGATTGTACCAAAACAGCATACATAACCCTTCAAGAGAGGTTTGTCGAATCATCTCACAATAACTCAAAATTACCGAGCACTATATCCATCAATATATAACAAATAGGTCATCATTTCCTCACAAGTATATGTCGGTTAATCTTACCTTAGTACATGAGTTACACAAAACCAAAGATGACATTAGTACTACTCACCTGGGGATGCCCCAAAATCAAATAACGTGTGTGTTATTTGATCCTTTGATCTCGCGATCCTACCAAATGAGCGAGAATCAACATTAAGTTTAGGCATCATGCCACATCAACCACGAAACGGCTATATTATGTCTAAATATTAACAAAATGATTCATATGTGCTAATAAATTGCATACCCAAAATAATTATTCAAGTCGTTTGTAACACGACACTTGAGTATAAAACTTAGTTACACTATAACTTTCTCTATCGAACCCCGTTATTAACATACTTATAGTCAATAGAGAGCCCTTCTATCATACTACTATAATCACAACTTGATCGTCCCAAAATCAAATCGAAAATTAACAAAATAAGGGCTCGAAACTGCTGGACACACACTGTTCACTGTGTGCGGGAAACTTCAAAATTTTGTTTCGAGCAAACTGTAAGTTCAAATCACGATCTGTAAAATCTCATGGCTCTACAACACCCTAAACTATTATTTCTACAAAAATACGTGGCTCAATGACTCCAAAATTGGATTTCGCCGCTCTATTTTCTAAATATTTCGAATTGGAGTCCTAAACCCGTAAATTACTTTGATTGGACGAATAATGGGCCTAATCTCTTACCGGGTGCTGCGTTATAAAGTTGAGCCGGCTTGGCGAGGCATCCGTGTTATGCACGTACCAAAAATCCTTTCCTTTTTTTTTCCCTTCTTCTTCTTCTTCTTTTTCTTCTTCTTTTTTTCTCCTTTTTGGTCGAGGGAGCTCTCTGCTGTCCTTTTTAACCGAGCCCTCCCTCCCTTCCTTTTTACTTTTTTGACTTTTCAACTTATCTTTCTTTTTCTTCTTTTAGGCCCCAGCAGCCAAATATTACACAACTCGCTCAGCTTCTGCCTCACGATGTTGAATACTAACCTAACTTTCACCTGGGCCGCGTGTAAACTCAGTCGGTCCCCAAGCATCCTGAGCCTCTTCTCACCGTAGAAGCTGTCTGCGAGCGCCGTGATTTTGAGGGTGAATTGATTGCCCTCCTGACTCATGGACAGATCGTCAAGGAGATCGTAGTACTGTCCTTCCCAACCAATATCGAAGTCAATTACATGGAGCTTGTTAGTGGAGGGTTGCTCCGATGCAGCCTCCAGAATCGCGTTATTGGCAGCCATGAAACCGAGCTTAGAACAAGGAGACAGATCGTAAAGTGACCGAACCGACAACGCATGGTCCTCGGTGAACAACTCCGCCACGGGAGGGGGGTAATCGATGGGGCTCACGCGCGATTTCAGCGCAGACAACAATGTATCCCATCAATTTCTGCTTTGAAGTACTCACGGGGTTCAGCAAGGCAGACAAGCACCTCAAGATCTTTGAAGCCACGTCTACTCTGCCCTCGTATATCGCCGTCGCAGCCTCCACTAGCGGTTGTTCCCACAAGATGGATACCGGAGACCTCTGGACCGGAGACTTGACGCTCTCACTTCCTTTGGAGACCTCGGAACTGACAAAGGCGTTGCTCGGGACCTGGAAGACCTTATAGGACTCAGCCCCGCTCGATAGGGATTGGGTGTTGCTGCTGAACGACCCGAGGACGCTGACGATCGGATCTCCCGCAAACAAGGGCTGCCGTGGGTCATCGCCAGTTTGAGAGTGAGCGTCGAAGGCATCTCTGAGCTTCTTGGGATTTTGGCCACAGAGTTCCTGGATCGCGCGCTTGCCGCTGGAGGAGAGGCTCTTAGGCCAAGCGGAACGCTCCATTGACGAGAGACGTCTTGTGCCTTGCTTCGTAATGATGAGGGAGTGGATGAAAGTGAAGAGAGAGAGAGAGAAGGAGGGGGGATGATAGAGCGCGTTGACGTGAGAAAATATTAAGTTTTTTTTTTTTTTTTGGGGGTTTGGATAAAATACTATAGCGCGATGACGTGAGAGCATATTAGGTGGGCGGCCACACAGCATGCGCTCGCATTGACATTTTCCATTTTCCTTTTATTTTCAAATTTTCTTACGTCACGCTTAACGAGTATCAATGGCCATCCCTTCGGAATGGAGAGCGGGGCATTTGTTACGACGTTGGCTCGCCAAGCGAGAACTTCCGCTGCCTCGTGCAAGATTCTGCTAACACTCAACGCCGACTTTTTCAAGCCCCACCAATCCTCAACATTTGATTAACTCGACTGATTATGAATATTTTTGTTCCATTTTTAAAAATCAATACTAACCTATTCTAAGCTAATTTTGAGCCAATTGAGACGTGAGAAGTTATTTCATCTTCCGCGAGCAAGAGATCTTATTGATTTAGTTACGCAAAAGTCTAATTAGCGCCATTTTAATATATTCCCTTGTCATTTTGAAAATGTTTGATCACGCAATCTTGTCCATTTTTATTAAAGCTAAGTCACTAATAGTGCGTACAAAACCCAAAGCCGTTAAGGATAAAAATTAAACAAGTCTTATTATTACCCCTCGGGATAGGACCCCATGAGGGGTATTAGGAAAGTCAAGAAGTCTTCTTACCAATTTCCTAAGAGAGACTAATGTGGAAAAGGAAATGGTATTTTGTTGTTATGCCTCATGACAAGACCCCTGAGCGGTAATAGAAAAGTCTAGAAGTGCTCTCACCAATTTCTCAAGAGAGACTAATGCATTACCCATTTAAAAAAGAAAAATCATGAAACAAACCATGCCCAAAATGGAATTCAATCTATACTAAGGTGATGCTAGTAAGCATGAATACAGCTTGGGGGACGAAATTGAACGTTAGACTAAAAAAGCAAAATTTCAATATAAATTGATTTTGCTGCCCCACTTTAAATGTATTCCGAGATTAAAAGATAAATAGAAAGAAATGCATCTTTATTTCGTTCAAAGATTATAAGATGCCGGGCTCCATTTAATGTCTAAGATTCCGAGGTTTCACATGGTGTTTAACTATCAAAACAAAAGAAGAACACGAAATGGTGCAAATGCCGTTTCTCAATTTTTCTTATTTTATTATTGTCGTGCCCCCACTCTTCCTTTTACCAACCCGATGCTCTTTTGTGGCAAATGCCGGCACATAACTGAGAAAAAGAAGAGAAAAGTCACTTGACAAGAGGAAAATTAAAAAACAAAATCTTAAATCTATTGTAATTTTTTCAATTCAATTCAATTTTTATTTTATCAATTCAATTCTCAATTTTTTTATAATTATGTCAATTTAGTCTATTTAACCAAATTTGGCTAACCATACTAAGATAGATCCCCGGTGAACAATTTTTTAATAATATTTTTTTGTGTTTTTTTTTTTTTTTCCTCTTTCTTTTCTTTTCTCATTTTTTTTCCTCCTCCCTCATTCCTCTTGCTCCAGCGACCAGCCAAAGGGGAGGACTAGTTGCTGGCCAGTGGTGAGCTCACCTCACCAATGGATGGCGAACCCGCGGCCGACTCCAAAAACATTTCATCCAAAGGACTTCGATTGTATTCTTTCGTGGATATACGTACAAACCGCACAGATCTAAGCGAGTTCAAACGATCGCGCGGCTGCAGGACAACGTTCTGGAGACCAAGACGAAGACGGAGCATCCATTCGGGACGCCAGCAAACCACCAAAATGAAGGAATCCGTACCTGACGAAGGACTTCCCCTTGGGGCCGGTCGTGATATTGGGAAATGTCATGGAGGAGGAAGGCGGGATCACGGAGCGGGGGGCGTGGAGGCCCTCGTTGCCGCCGTGGAAGAAGAAGGCGGTGGAGCGGGAGGTGAAGGCCTCGTTGAAGTAGTCATGGACGGAAGCGTCAATGGTGGCGATCGAAACCAGAGCCGCGACGACGAAGAAGGAGGAGAAGAACCCTAACCAACGCTGAGCTCTGCACGATTCTCTCACTTCCATCTCCTTCCTCCTTCACCCCCTCTCTCTCTCTCTCTCTCTCTCTCTCTCTCTCTCTCTCTCTCTCTCTCTCTTCCTGAGCATAATGAGCTTTGACAAGGGAACTAACCTCGGAGCTGAACCGAGATGCTTTCCATCTTCCTCATTTTGATTTCTGAGAAAACAAGGGGAATTTTCCCTACTTTCCCAATAAGTAAATTTGGATTATTTGGATAAAAAATGATCAAACTTCCAATTTCCATTTTCTTATTTTAACTAAAGTTAGGATGAGTAAAGAATATTTCACTACTCATGGCATAAAAAGTTTGTTATCGACTTGAGTAGGTTCTTAATCTTTGTGGAAAATTACGAGTCATATGATCAAAAGAACTTGTGACCATCAAAAAGAAAATTATGCCCATATTAAATGAAAGTTATGACCCATTATGTAATTTATTAATAATAGAAAAAGAGATGTACTATTAACTTAGGCAGCTTGCTATTTTTTTGTGGACAAATAGAAATCATGGGATCCATATTACTTGCGACAACAAAAAGGGAAATTATGTTCCGTAAAGAAGGTTACAAAATGATATGTGATACGTAAGTTGCTATTATCGACAAAATTTTTGAATTTCAAAGGAAGACCACTATCGATTAGCCAATATCTGTTCTCATTTTTTTTTTCAAAAATATATATCCGGGTGAGTGGGTGGATGGTTCCACATCTAGAATCAAGAATAGAACTAGTACTCACCGATTTCACTTAATTGAAATTAGGAATCAAACCAACCTCCATGGAAATTGCCGGTTCCAATACCAATCCGATCCAATTTTGAGCGGTTCACACCCTTAAAATTTAGTTTTTTAGTGGTTTTTCCTTATGATATGTGAAAATCCTTAATAGAAAAAAAAAAAAAAAAAAAAAGAAGAAGGAAATCGTGTAAAGGTCCTTGGAGATAAATGTCAAATTGTTGTTCGTACATTTCCTTTATTCCAATTAAGCCCTTATAGTGCATGGATTGCTATTTCCTTAGTCTAGTTAGAATTGAATTTTAAGACATCTGATTGGTATAAAATGCTACATAAATTTTTTACATAAAATTCAAATAAGATTAGGTATCAAAAGGATATTAACTGGTATAATAAAGTCCCCAATTCAAATTTCGAATAAAATATTTTTCCCAATAATTTATTTGGATTTTTAATTGATTCGCCACAAATTAATTAGTGGGGGCTCCAAAAATGAAAATGACTTGCACATTAAGAGCGCGTGGACGACATTTCTATATATTTATTTCTTTATTTTTTTATTCCTCGAAACAGTTTGAAATATAAATCTGTTTGATAACGCAATTTTATTTTTCTATTTCTAGAAAATAATTCTATTCTAGAAATAGATTCAAAGTATAAATCGGAAGTTAAAATTTTCAGTTTTTCTATTTTTGGAACAAAAATAAGAAATCAAAATTTTCCTTATCATTCACTCTCGTCACCGTCCGTCACCCACTTGCCACCCGTCGGATGCCGACGCCCCTTGGACGTTAGTCGCCGGACGCCGACGGCCATCGGTTGTTGGCCACTTATCGCCAATCGTTGGATGCCAAAGGCTCACCACCAACTACCGGATGTCTTCCGCTAACCGTCTACCGCTCGCCATTGGCCGCTGGATGTTCGCCGCCTACCACTCATCGCTAGACTCTGGCCATTGACCACCTGTCGCCAGACTTCGAATGTCGAACTCCGAACGTTGGACGCCAGTTGCTGGTCGTCGAACTACGGTGATGGACTTCAGACTTCGGCCGACCGCCGCTGGTCACCGGACTTTGGCTGCCCACCGCCGGTCATCGGATGCTAAACGTTGATCACTAGACGTCGAACTTCAGCCACCGGACATCGATCATTGCCACTCCTAGAAATAGAAATTTTATTCTGTTATCAAACGAATTTTTATTTTAGAAATAGAAATAGAAATTTTGAATCGTTATCAAACACGTTTCTTTACTCAGAAACTCGTCAATGTAATAGAAATTGAGAAATTAATTTATGGTCAAAAATGGATTTATGTTTAAGAAACTTTGTGAAGCGCGCCCTAAGGCGATGAAACAATACCAAATAGACTTGTTAACTAAGATGGAAAGTAGATGAAAATAATTAATAATTATTAAAATATATCTCGATTATTTTTTGGTCGAATATCTCGAATTTAAAAACATCAAATAAATACTGTGCTAGTTAAATTGAGTAATTTTGGCGAACGTCTTTTGACTTTTGTTATCCGTGCATTGATTACTATGCACGTGTCTCGTTCAAGAATGAAGATTGTGGTCAGAAGGAAGCGTGCAGCCGCAAGAGGGAACGTCCAAAATTGCCGCCTCCATTTAACGCAAATAGAAGCTCTGTCTTTTGTTTTATTCGGCTGAAGTGTGAAGGGAACATAGCCCTCAGGTTGGACTTCTTCAAGAAAGCTTGGGAGTTAGCGTGCATGAAGAAAATTGCAATGTGGGCATTCATTGCAAGGGTCAAAGAAAGAGGAAAGGAGGGTTTATACGTCCATTCCCTTCTCTCTTTTAATGCATGCACATGCGTGCATGTCCATGAATTATGATGGGCTTGCTTTGTCTTTTCCTTCGTACGTAGAAGACTTCCTCGTGCTGAAATAATGAAGACTCTCCTCTATGTTACAAAAGAGAGCACGAGACGTCGAACAAGAATTGCGCGCCAAGTTCTTTGCTGGCCGAGAAGGCACCAAGTTATTTCGGTCACCGAGAGAGAGAGAGCTTTGAGATTGTAAAAGGGTGCAGAGAGTTCTTCTCGTGAGAGATTTGCACTTTGTAATTATGCAACCAGTTAAATTCTTGTAAATAGAATTTATTTAATCCTTGAGTAAAATTTCATTAAGAATTGCGAGCAACTAGACATTGTGAGTTATTGTATATAATTGAGGCCTAAAAAAAAATACTGAGTGAGTGTTTGAGTGTTTGAGTAATTCTAATCTCCGTATATTGGAATTTCGTGCTACTCTCTCCGTGGACGTATGTTCCAATATTCGAATCGAATTACGTAAATTCGGTGCCCGGTTTCCTTTCCTTCCTTCCGATTAATTTTATTCAATTCGCTTATCTATATTTACAATAATGATAATAGAGAAGGATTATGGATGATCGAGAAGAACGGGGGACGACGAACATGGAGGTAGCTGAAAGAAAACATCATTGTGATGCTGGGAAAGCTCCCAATTAAGAGAGAAGCTCTTATAGAGGAGAAAGAACGCTACCTATGCCTACCTTCCGAACAAAAAAACTTGATACCTCATTCTTTTTAGAATATAAACACTGGCTAGGAAGTTAATATACAAAGAAGTCTCGAACCTTTCAAAAAAGATATAATTAAGTTCTACAAATGTAATCAAGTGTTTTGTTAATTCCGTGTTAACAAAAAAAAAACCTTTTTATTACTTTTTCAGGATAGGTGCCACATGGAAAAAGAAAAAAAAAAGAACAAGGATTAAAAAAAAAAAAACACAGGCTAAATTTTTTTTAAAAAAGGGCTAAAAATCTAAAGCCACTCCTCTCGGCCACCAGCCACCACCGCCCAGGGCCATGGCCACTCCAGTTTCACTAAGCTCGTAGCCACAGCCGACGTGAGGTGCTTGAGTCATCAAGCTTGGCTATGACTACTCGAGATTGATTGAACTTGCCACTATTAATATCTGACCTGAGCATCAACAGGCCTACTTCTGAACTTTCGACGGCCTCACTTCACCATCTCTCTTCGACTCCCCACATTTACTCTTAGATCTCCCACCACAACCTATCCGTCATAATCAAGAACCTGGAACCTACCTTGTCATAGGTTCCGGGTCGGTTTCAGTTCCAACAAGTTTTTTTTTTTCTTTTCATTTTTAGTTTTAAAAAAATGGAAATGAATGCAGCAATAATAAACATACTTGTCATTCATCAAAGAGAATATAACACGAACACAATCTATAATACTCATAAATGTTTAATATTCTAGAATGTGAACTATTTCTCTTTTGCAAAGTCCAGTGGTTCACTTCACAAAGCCCAGCCTTACCTTAGCAACAACCCTGCACCAAAATAAAGCCATATTCCTCATTGTTTTACAGCTTCCAATGACTTTAGCAACTTTAGTAACAAAGCTTTCAAGTGGAACTGCATGAATATGTCTCGGCAATGTTGCAGCAGTGGTTTCTGAACCAGAACTAATCTTTTTTCTGAGAAACTTTCCCTTTGCAAATATCTTGCAAATATTACAACAGAAGTGAAAGATCATCATAGGATAATTTTAAAAAGAACCGATAAATTCTTTTATAATGTATGAGTATTATTTCATGGACTAGTAAATTTGATAATCTGATTATTGATTTACCTGCATTAAACAACAAACTAATCAAAGAATAGAGCTTCACTTCATCTGGAAACTTGGATATGTTATCTTCCTTTTCATGAAGCACAAGCGACCTCACAGCAGAGAGACTTAGTCCTGCCCTTTCCTATGGTGATCTTTTGCTGGTGTAATAGTAGATATTTAGACAACAAGAACACATCTTAAAATTAATCAATCTGTTGTCCCAGAATTGACATTTTCTATTGGCCATTCAAGGACATATGATGCACCATGTTTATACATGTAAGCGAGTTGTCACATCGATGACTTCTAAGACATCTATGACTGATGATAATATGAGCTAGTAGCAACCAATGAGTTAGCCAGCAGGTCACCAAACTCAATTACTATAACACACGCAGAAAATAAACATTTTGAGTGTGTAAAAGAGTAAAAAGCACCAAAAAAAAAAAAAAAAAACTCTCACCCTTGATTCATAATGATTCTTCTCATTCACTATGTACAGGTTTTCGTCGAAAATTGGGAAGGACATCTTCGAATTCTTATATTTCTCAGCAGAAGTCCAGCACAAGTGCCATAACTTGGCACGGAAGACATTTAAGTGCCATAACTTTAAAACGGTACACTTAAGTGCCACTTTTTTTTTTTTCTAGTGGGACACTTAGGGGGGTGCATGACAAACTAAGGGTGCGCATGACAAAATTTCTGAAACAAAAATTGATTTCTAGCCAGAAATTGATTTCTCAATTTCTATTTCAGAAATTGAGAAGTTAAAAATTTTAGCTTCTAATTTCTTCTTCAAATCTATTTCTGGAATAGAAATCTGTTTCAGAAATAGAGAAATCAAATTGCATTACCAAACGGATTTCTGTTTCAAACATGTTCTGGGGAACAGAGAAACAGAGAAATCAAGAAACAAAAATTTTATCATGCGCAGCCTAAATTTCTATTCCATAAACAATTTTTCTATTCCAGACTGTTTCGGAATAGAAATCCGTTGGATAAACCTATTCCATTTTTCTATTTCTGGAATAGATTTGCATTCCATAAATAGATTTTGATCGAAATCGAAATAGAAATTTTCTACTTCTCTATTTCGGGAAGTAAATCAGAAATAATTTCTCCATGAAATTTTTTACTAAGATGAATATGCTTAGAAAAAGTATTGCCAATAAGATGGCAAGAGATCATAATATGCCGGAGATTCCATGAGATCGTGTTTTCAACTTTTGTAATGTATTTCTATTATTTTGTATTTGGGGATTCCCAATCTTTGCTTTTGTAATGTGATCTGTATTTGATGATTCCTATCTCAATTCTTGTAATGTGACATTTTACTTGAGGATTTCCCTTATTTGTAATGGTTCTTTATGACAAGCTCTATTACACTTTGTAAAATTCGCCGATTTTGTAAAATTTGCCACAAATTGCTAATACACTTCTTTGTGTTTCTTTCTAAAACGATTGCTCGATATCATAAACCATGGTGGTGATCGACATGACATACTAGCATGAAGGGGATTAGAATTTGGTTGCCCACCTTCATTCTTCTAGAGTTTTGGGAACCTTCTATCATGCTCAAAAGTAATGCATATTGATTTCTTTTTTCTATTGTATGGAGACTATTGATAAGTATATTGTTTGACCGTAATTGTCTATCTAGGTGGATGCTAAAGAATTTTGTGTGAAAATTTAGAAAATTTGATATAACAACTCATACTTTGTATTTTTTTCAAAAAAGGGAGACTTTACTAAAAAAAAAAAAAAAAACTCTTACTTTGTATTTGGGTCAATGGGTTCATAAGCATATGAAATTTGTAAGAATGGACATCTCATTTGCTCCAAAAAAAAAAATTTTGTTTTAAGAAATAGAAATTTTATACTGTTATCAAACGAATTTCTATTTCTAAAACAGAAATTTTGTATCGTTATCAAACAGATTTTTTTGCTCAGAAACTCGTCTAGAAATAAAATTAGAAAAATCTATTTCTGTTCCAGAAACTATTTCTGGAACAGAATGGTTGTCATACGCGTCCTTAAGTGTCACCTCCGGCGACCCTTGCCGGAAATCCTACGTGGCAATATTTTATTATTATTTTTTGCCTACGTAGCTCGCCGGAGAGCTGAGTCGGCTCTAACTTAGCAGAAACGACGTCGTCTGCATAATAAAAGCCCCAAATCTTCCAAAAACGACGTCGTCTCCCCAAATGCCTCAAATCTAAAACCCTAAATTGGCCAAAATCCCTATTAAAGCGCTCGAATTGAAGTCTCGAACCCTAATTTTCATTTGCCCAAAATTCCTTCGTTGAATCTTGGAAATGGAGAGCGGGACTATAGCAGCGCCTCAATTTCCTCTCACCGAAGCGAAGGAGAAGGCCAGCGTTTCTGTTTTTGTGGATTACCGAGTCCAAGAAGAATATCGTGGACTCAAATCAATTATGGGAGAAGATTTTATGGATGCGCCCGATATAAAGAAGCGTTGAAGTGCAAATACTTCAAATGGATCGATGAGAAGTTCTTTGACCGAGCCACATAGGTGATATTGGATCTACTTCATAAAAGACAATAATCTCCATCTGTGTTCGTGGACGACTTGGACAATGTTGACTCAATGCAAGCTCAAGTGTCTTGGTTAAACTTTTCAAGAATGAAGTCTCAATGCACGCTCAAGCATCTTCAACTAAACCTTTCAAGAATGAAGTTTCAATGATGAAAATTGAACGAAAGTGTTACCAAGCGTGTATTATGGTGTTGTTTTATTGTCTATTGTACTTTATGATGAAATGTAAAGTACTTGAAAATGAGAAAAAGTTTCTCCAACTACCATAGTTAAAAATGATGTTGTTCTGGATTAAACATAGGGTTTTTTCTTTTTGAAAGATGCAAAGAAGTTTGTGTTGTTCCACAAGATCATTGTGGCTTTGTTGTTGTTTGTGCTGTCGTATGGATTTGCCATAAGTTTACCATCATCTTCTCTGTTTTGATGCAGACCAACATATACACAAGACAAACATGAGTGATTACCTGAGTGTCATAGGTTGTATTTAGTAATCACGTAAGTGCTAGTCGCGATGAAAAAATGATCACTTAAGTGTCAAGTTATTGTTAAAGTGATCGGTTAAGTGTCACTTGTAGTTAAAAGTGAACAGTTAAGTGCCAAGTTTTTTTAGAATAGGATCAGTTAAGTGCCAATTTTTTTGTGGGTTTTCTGTAAAAATTGTGCCAGCCACCAGCACCGGCGGCACCACCAACCATCACCACTAGCCACACTACACACTAGATGCTCCAGCCACCACAATGCTGGTGGTGTTGCTGCATAAGATACTAGTGCAAGCTGAGCCTTGCACTAGTTTGCACCAGTACACATGGTGTAAGATGTGCAAACTGCACACTTGTACCATGTATAGGTGCAGCTGCTTAAGCCTATAACCCCCACCACAAACCGATAATCACCAAGCATCACCACCAGCCACACCAGCACCCCAGCCACCACATTAGCACCCCAACAACAAACTGACTATCACCAAACTTCACCATCCACCATCACCAGATACACCAGCACTCCAGCTATCACCACAAAACACTAATAACAGCAGCAACAGGTAAAAACAGAATCCATGATAAACAACAACATAAATTGACAAGCAGCACAAGATCATTTCATTGATATTTCATCGAGTCTGAGTCTGACAATATCAATGAATGACAAATTAAAGAAAAAAACAAAAGATAACCATCCATAGACTTTCTATATGCACGACAACATCAACGTTTACATAACTGTTTTGACTCCTAAGCTCCACAAATCCTATAACATCTCATCTCATCAATCAATATGCACAACACCTCCTATTCGTGCTCCTTTCGATGGGTCTTTCACTTGATTCATAATTCTGGCACTCTTTCTAACTGGACGTGCAACTTCTTCTTCAACCTTCTCAGTAGCCACTAACTCAGATGGAGGTGCAAATGTCTTAGGCCGAATTGAATCAAAAGGAGCTGGAGCTGGGTTCTTTCTCTTATTTTTTGTTGGCACAGTTGATGTTGATGTTTTCTTCTTTTTTTGTGTGCAGCCGTTGATTCTTGAGTTGGGCACGAGATAAGAACTTCTGAACTTCTCCCAGGCTACAAAAAAATAATAAATTGTTAGCAAAAATCTACAGCATAAATTAAATTAAATGCAGCTAATAAAACTTACATTGAGAATGACTGTTCCAGTACGCTCATCTGTATAAAGGCCATAGCCATATTGTCTTAACCTCTTCCCAAGTGCCCCTCTTGTTTGAATAGGGGCGTCACTTTCAGGAACTTGTGATTTGTTGCCCATTTTTCCTGCTTTCTTGGGCCCTTTAACTACAGCTGGGGCTTCTTCGACCAATTGTGCCGGGCGTCTTCTAGATGGCCTTTGTGTACCGCCCTTCACCGGCCTTGTTCTAGTTGTCCTTCTGTGTAGCCCTTCAACTTCAGTGACACCTCCTTCCGTTGGGCCTTCCGGTGGGCACCGGGTGGTGGTAATTGTGGTGCCCCTTGCAGTGATTCTTTTGGTGGCTCCTGTGATGATCCTTGAGGTGGCTCCTGTGATGGCCCTTCAGTTGGTATTTGAGTTCCAACTTGCTTTCTTCGAACCTGAGAAAGAGGCCAAAAGATATCATAAATATAATATCGAGACATATAATAATAAAAACTGAATACAAATTGGTTGAATTTACCACTTTGGGTATTTCTTTTTTGTTGAAGAACAGTCGAGTGCATTGGCCATGATGCTGCTTGGGCTAATCTTTCAGCTGGCCCTGATGCTGCTTGGGTCAATCCTTCAGCTGGCCGTGATGCTACTTGGGCCAATCCTTCACCTGGCTGTGTTCTACCTTGCCTTCTTCGAACAGGTTGTTCAGTTTCATGACTTACTGAGGTTCTTCTTGTGACCTAACAAACACATTACATACAGCCATGTTTGCACTCTTTGCTAATTGCCAAAATTGCAATTGCAGCTTATCCCCTTTATAGTTCTTTGCCCAATTTCCGTATATGTGCCGCGCACACATTCGATGTTCAGCATGGGGCAACAACTTGGCTACTGCCGGAACCAATCCCTGCAATAATTCAAAGTAAGAAATACTAGAGCAAATTACATGTTCATATTACAAAGCAAAGCAAACTATTGACTAAATTTTTCAAAAAGCAAGCATTACCTTTTGTTGGTCGCTCATGAATGCCCACCCTTCCCCGTTTGTTATCTCCAAGTCAGCCATTAGATTTTTCAAGAACCAGGACCAATTGTCCTTGTTCTTAATCTTTACAATAGCCCAAGCTAGTGGGAACATTTGGTTATTCGCATCTCTTCCAATCGCTGCCAACAATTCTCCCTTGCACAAGCCATTCAAGAAACAGCCGTCCAATCCTATAATCCATCTACAACTAGCTAAAAATCCTTGTCTACATGCATTAAAGCATACATAGAACTTATCAAACTTGGTCCCATGATCAGGAAGCGGACTCTCAATCACCTCTACATACACTTTACTTGTAGGGTTTTGTAGCCTACACTCCTAAGCATACTCCCACACCTGCCCATATTCCTTAGCATACTAACCAATAAGTATCTTTATCACCTTTTGCTTTGCTCTTTTGCACTGATTCCTAGATACATTGATGCCTATACGCTCCTTCACCAGCATCTTAAAGTTAGCAAGTTTCAAGTTGGGCATCACCTTGATCAGATCGAAGAAGTGCTTGGACAACCATGCACTTGTTACCCTTTTGTTTTGAAAATTAATGGAACAAGTGTGTTCCTCTTGGTAAGCTCTAATCTGAAAAGACCCACTCTTCTTAACAAACGCACCGTAAATCTTCCATGAATAGTTTTGCTGCGAACACCTAGCTCTTACAAATTTCTTGGTATTTCTAATGAAATCAACATTTCTTTGTGCAGTAATGGAGTTCTTCAGTATAGCTTCCCTAAATTGTATCACATCATGGAATTTCATACCTACTGACAAAGTAGGAGACGTAACAGATGGATCATAGGAAGGAAACTTACTTTTCCTTCTACGCACAGCTCGTTGATCTTCTTCAACTTCGTCTTGGGAAGTTGCGGTGTCGATGCTTTCTTCATAATCTGTCTCAGGACTGGCCGTAACACCAACATCTGCAGGGCCTTCGTCTGTTTGGATGAACAGCTACATGCAAAGTTGCAAATTATCGACAAAAAGTCCCTTTGTTTTTTTCCTTGACTGTGTAAGCTCCTCATCGTCGGCGTCACTTAAGATTAACAAATTTTCAGCTTCAGCAGCCAACCCTTCATCGTCATCGTCATCATCACCGTCATTGGATTTAGCTACTTCCCAATCTAATTCAGTGATGGTGACATCACCCATGTCACAATCGCTCTGGTGAACAGCATCTGCGCCCCTCTCCTCCCCATCCTGTCCATCATGACCTACTTCATCCCTAACCTCAGTACTAGCTTGAATACCATCTCCTTCTTCTCCTACTTGGGTGTTATCTCTGTTATCATCTTCGTCCTCATTATCACTATTGTTTTCAACAAACACTTTCGCCTCTTCGCCATGAAGATAATGATATAAGACATCCCTAAAACTATTATCATCTTCCAAAACTCTCAAACCACCTCTCAAGCCTTTCCCAGGAACACAGTACAGTAACTTTTGTACTTTACAAGGCAAAAATGTCACTATATCCCTAACAAATCCAATATAAGATGCATTCTTTATATCTACAAAGATAGTACCCTCATCTCCCCCCTCATACTCCCACTCATCCTCCCCAATCACAAAATCTCCACCGTAGTAAACGATGACAGCAACATAGTCTTTATGTGCCATTTCTGCAACAAAAGAGGACAAATATATAATTAACTTTTGGGACCACATTCACAAAGAACAGACAATTGTAAGTGGAGGTCCCTACACTCTTTATCAAAGAAAAGAAAAGAATAAGAGAGAGGGAAGATGCGGTCAGACGACAGCTACAGCTTGAAAACAAGAGGCCTCAGGACAAGGACATATACAAATAAAGATGGGAGCCGACAACCGTTTTGATTATGCCATCGCATTCCTTTAAAATATGGAGAGATTCCTCAGCATGGGTCCTCAACAATGCAATTTATTAAAAAAATATCCAGAAGTCCCCATCCCCACAACCTTCGATTCGAACATGTCCAAAGTCCAATACTCTGAACCCTAACAATCACCAATCATCGCACATTTCACATCCGACCACTACAAATTACTTTCGCACATCACAATTCAACACCCTGAATGAATCACACATCACAGTGGATGAGGTGATGTCGAGCCCTACACCGAGCCTATATTTCAATGCCGCTCCTAAACTGTCAATTCGAACCCCCCAATAGGATTGTAGCACCACATTTGAGCCATAAATCTCACATCAAGCCCGACCTTCCCCAACCGACCCCTAAATTTGAAGTTCGAGCCCTAATAAACGAGTCGAGCCCTAATTTCCCACAGGGGAGAGGAAGAAGAGAAAAAACTGAGTAAATCGACGACAGCGAGCGATGACGACGAGCGATGACGGTGAGCGACGACGGCGAGCGATCACCTGCGAACGGCGAGCTGTGAACGGCGATGGATGGAGAGGACGTCAGACCTAGTGTGAACTGATGGAAGGTTAAAATCCAAATAAACCAAATGACGTCGTTTAGTTTGGCCAAATGCACAGTGGATGGGGCAACGTCGATTTCCTCCTCCACATGTGCTTTTTTTTTTTAAAAAAATAAAAAATAAAAATTGCCACATCGAGTTAAGCATGTCGCCGAAAAATGCTATGTCTGCATTTTGGCCGGTTTTTGGTCGGATTGACACTTAAGTGTTCCATTTTACTCCGATGATGGCACTTAAGTGTACCATTTTAAAGTTATGGCACTTAAGTGTCCATCCGTGTCAAGTTATGGCACTCCAGGTGTCCTCACCTCCATATTTCTCGGTGTCATCGGCTCCTTTTCTCCCTATTCTCATGTTTTTCAATATGTCCTGCCAATCCTGCTTTGTCCCTAACGTTATTGGGGATGGTCTCCACCTCAAGTTCTTGGACTCGTGGTATCCCAGATTGACATAACAGAAAACACCAGCTTACGTCAACAGAGAACATAGAGGATAGTGTTTAAGGATTTTTTTTTTCAAATGGGAAACAAAATACCGGCCTGAGAGCTTCCCTCCTATTGAACAGGAAAACCAATATGAGCATCTCATCACGTGAATAACATAAGATGAATTAAACATTAAAAGTGTGAAGGAGGAGAAACCTTAGATGCTAGTATTCTAGGAGCTGGAAATCGTGATTCTGTGAGTTCTTAAACCAAAGTTTGGCAAGCCACTAAAGTTGCTGCACTTTTCCCTTCGTCAATAGCAAGTTCGGCACCCTATTCATCAATCGATGGTAAAGTTGTTAACAAGCCAATTAGAGAAGAAAGGCTGCAAGAGTGACATATGATAGTGGGAATTCCAGAATGTGCAGTGGGTTAGATATATGATAGTGTTAACAAGCCAATGTGCATTCCTTTCCTGGAGGAGATCCTACCTTGAATTCATATGGCTAATAATGCCAAGTAAGCTTGCACATTAGCAAAGCATTTGTCTAGATAAGGCACAAGTAAAAAATGAGGCAAATTTCTGTGCAACAAAAAACAAAATGAAATGAAAAAAGAAAATCCAAAGTATAAGACCTAAGCAATGATGCGATTTCTAGCTAAAAGCTTAGATTCTCGACTTGATACAACCGTAATACCACCATAAATACAGTCAAAATGCACCTATAACAGAGGATTGAACATAAAACGTTACCAGTTCATATATTGCTCAAGGAAATAAAAACAAAAGACCAACATCAACAAACCTGGATTGTTGATCCTTTTGTAGCTATTGGACCCTTTCTCTCAATGATATCAAAGTATTTCACTCCATCAGTTGTTGCAAGTATTGGAATTGCTTATTAAAACAGAACAGATAGGATGTTAAAATGCGACTTCCTCTCGTGAAACACAAGAGAACCCTTTTCCCCCAGAGATATGGCAGCTTAGATTTCAATTATTTTCTGCTCTATATAGGGAATAGGAATTACGTTTGAGCAGCGAGGTGATTGAGGGGTGACGGCGTCCAGCAGCGGTGTCGAAGGAGGTCTGGCAATGGCGAGCAAGCAGTCACGGCGGCACGACGACGACAAAGACACGAGTCTCACGGCACCAACAGCGCAGCAAAGACGGCGGCGGTCGAGGCTCAACCCACAGCCAAGGGGAAGAGCTCGATTCAGGTGGAGGTGGTGACGGTTTGGAGTAATGACGACCCGGATGGCCGAGCGAGTGGCAGCAAGAGGTGGTGATGGTGGCTTAGGGATGGCGGCGGTGCCTCATGGCGGCGCGGACGACGCAACAGCTCGTCAAGCTCAATGGCGAGATGGCTCGTCGGATGAGTGGTGGGTGGTGGGGGTTCGGTGGCCACGCGGTGGTGGTGAGTAGGGTGTAGGGTGACGGTGTGGTGGTGGGTGAAGCAAAGAGCCGGTGAGAGGAAGGAAGGAAGGAAGGAAGAAGAAGAAGAAGAAGAAGAAGAAGAAGAAGAGAAGAAGGGGGTTTCAAACGAGAGAGGGGAGAGAGAGAGAGAGAGAGAGGAAAAGAAAAAAGTTGGGGGGTAGGAAGTGACGTGAGGAGGAAAAGGGGGAAAAGAGAGAGAGAAAAAAAAAAGAAAGAAAGGGAAAGGGGGAAGAATGAATAAAAGGGGGAAATCACGGGGTGGGGGGGGGGATTAGGGTTTCTTTTTTAAAAAAAAAAATTGGGCGGTTCCGGTTCCCATAGGAACCAAAACTGGAACCAAGAATCGCCGGTTCCCGAGAAAAAGAGAACTAGGAACCGGAACTAGTCCCATTAGAACCGGGAACCAAATCGGAACCTCCGGTTCCCGGTTCTACCCGGGAACCACATTCACCCCTAACCACAAGGCTAAAAAGCTTCCTCTTAAATCGTCTTCTCTCGCAAAGGTCGCAAATCTATCATCTTCTGTTTGGCTCATCAGTTTCAAGCTCACATTATTGTGCTGGTACCTGTGATCATCAAAAAACAAGTTTGATAAGGGTTTGTTAATGTGATTGATGATTGAGATTGTCTTAGCATTTTATTTTTCCTGAAATTTTCCCCCTTTTGATTTTGTTTTTGGTTTTTCTTCAAAGAATATGAGAACATATAGATTGGAGTTGATGAGAGATAAATGAGAAAATCACACAAATGATCCATAAACTTTGAACTAATATATAATATGGCCCTTAAATTTATAATTTGTTTAATGCAATTAATGACATTTAATATAATTCGCAATGTAATCTCTAAACTTTTAAATCATTCAATTTGATTAATTAACTTTTCAAGTGGTTTAAGGACCAAATTGAATTTCAACCAAAAAAACAAAAATCAAATCGAACATTTATCAAAAAATTAAAATTTCAATAATTTTGTATTTGGTTAAAATCTTGGCTAATTTGTCGAAGTGGGGTAGCTCGAGGAAACCATAGATCATGGGACAAAGAGTTTCTACCTCACTTTGAAAGTATTACGACTTTCAAAAAAAAAAAATACAGGAAAATGTATCTTTGTTTCATTCAAAGTTTTCAAAGTGCTGGGTTTCGAGTCTAGAGACTCCGAGGTTTCACATAGCATTTAACAATCAAACCAAAAATAAAAACACGCCTCATCTTCATCCGCGACTAATCGGGACGGGCATTCAAAATACTCCCCACTCCTTTCCTCGCGAGTTCTCTCCTCGGTCTCTCTCCGTTTTTTTTTTTTTTTTTTTTTTTTTTTCTGGCTTCCCACTAGTTCCCCGTCCACACTCAACTACTCCCTGTTTTCTTTTTTAATTCTTTTCATTTCCCACTTTTTCTTTTACCAATCCAATGTTCTCCTGATGCAAATGACAGCACATGCAGAGAAACAGAGGAGAAACATCGCTTGGCAGGGGAGGGGGACAAGAATGCATAAAAAGCACACTCCACTTACTTGAGAATAACAAAATAATCGACTGGACAGTAATGAAATCATCTTCGTGATTAAAGAAATGAAATATTCGTATATTTAAATGGAAGTAGCCGGTCGCCTAGGTGGAAGGAAACTGAAGGGGAAAAGACGAGAGACTACGCGCACTTCAGCCGGCCAAAACTGGATGGAGACATTCTCTACTTGCTTCCAATTTATGGGGTAAGATGGGAAAAGTCCTCCAGTCCCAGCCTGAAGCAAGTATCTTTGCCAATGAATGACAAAAATATTCGGATGGTAGAGTTCTCTCAACAACAGGAACGAACACTAATCACCAAAATTGCTCATAACATTGCATTGGCAACAGCAAAGAGTAAGCGAGACGACAAAGTGAGCCTGGCCGAGCATTAATGAGTGAGGACCCCGCCGAGCACATCATAAAATTCCAAATCAAGGCAGATGAAAAAGCCGAAGCAAGCGTATGCATGAGCAAGCAATAAAGTGAACCCAGTTTAGTACCCATGGCATGGGAACGCACTTGCCAGGCTAATGCGGTGATGAACCTAAACTCTGACACAAGAGCGAGAGCGTGGTAAATATCTTGACACAACACTTAAAAGTTCTCGGCCTAGTAAGGAAAACTCCATTGCAAAACAAGAGGTTGGCCTCCTTGAGCATATATGTATAGCATCAAAGGCATACCAATCATCGTAATAGGCTTGAGTGAACCAATGAGCCAGAGTATCGAATTCACAAGGCTCGAAAGGGTGAGACGAACTTGTGAACTGCGACTTTAAACGCCAGCTCCATGCTCCGTTGCACAATGGAGGAGTAAAAAAGTTGATAAATGAAGCACAAGTCCTATCCTTTTCTTTTTGTCACTATAAGTCCTATCTTGAATGAGGCAAAATTGTCCAAAAAGTCCTAAAGTTATTGCACTTTCGCTAATTGAATCATAAACTTTTTAATTTTGATAATTGAGTCATAAATCTTTTTACATTTTGCTAATTTAGTCATACTACCAATTTTGGCTAGAAATCACTCACATGAATGCTAGTCATCCTATATGACACTGCTAGTGATGACGTTAATTTTTTTTTAATATTATTTTAATTATTGAACCTTTTATTATTTTTCCTTTCTTCTTTTTTCCTTTTTCTCTCAACCATCGTCAGGCCTTGTCAATGGTCGTGGAGGTCACCAGACTTAGGCGAGGTAGCCCTCGCTTGGGTTGGCAAGGGTAGTCGGCAATGGCCAATGAAGGGGAAAAGGTAAAAAGGAAAAAAATAAAAAGAAGAAGAGATAAGAATAAGAAAAAATAAAAAATAAAAAATAAAAAAAATATTGTAATTTTATTAAAAATTGTCAAAGTCATGTTGGATATATTATTAATATAGTCCAAAAATAATTTGTTCACACACAAGCCCAATAGGTAAAAGTATGGTTATTTGGGTCCATATGGGCCAAAGCCCAATAACGTGCATATAAAAACTCTAGGGTTTCCTTATGTTGGAGGTAACACTGTTGAGCATTCCAAACTTGACGTCTCTTGGTGTAATACTTCAAGCAACTATCTTTTTCTCTCAAACCTATTACCTCCAACAATATTGAAGTATTATGTTCGTGTGTCGGATTTGAGCGAGTAAAGTGTCTTCTTGAAGATTTCGTCAAGACGAACTCGTGACTGTAATTTACTTTCGATTTCGACGGTGATATTGGCCGGGATCTGAGTTTGAAGATTCGGGTGACCGAAATATTTGATTAAAAAAACCCAAAAAATTATAGCCAATTTTAGAGGGTGAAACCACTTGGGCTTTGATCTACTCGTCTATACAAACGTTTTGAGTGGTCACTCACGTCAATCGGAGGTCGGACGGAGAAGTTACGGCACCCAGAAGTTTCTATCTGAATTTCTAGCGAATTTCGAGGGGTGAAATTTTTCAGCGAGTTTCAGCGACAAAGGCAGTCCATCCTCTAAGGACTTCAAGGTGCACTCTTTCTAATACTTTGCTTTGATTAAAATGGCAAAGCATAGTTGCTATGATATTATAAAGTTGCAATCTTTTGATGTTACTGAATTTCATGGCTGGAAATTACATGTTCAATTTGGCATGAAAGAACATGACATATTCTATACTGTATTGAGAGATTTTGCATCTACCGCTGAAGATGTGAATGAATATCAATGGAACAAAGATGAGGATTTTTGTAGAGATTACTTGTTGAACTCTCTAAATCCTAATATGGCTATGACTTATAGTGAGTATAAGACAGCGAAAGAGATATGGGATCACTTGAACGCTCAGTTCCAAAAACAAGAGGGGCTATCTAAAACTCTCATAGCGAAGTAATTCTTTGACTTTAAATTCACTATGAATTCAAGCATCACCTCTCAGTTAGTTGAATTTGAGAACATGAGAAACAAGCTGAAAGATAATAATTCTGATACGTCCGATAATCTCTTCGTCGGTCTTGTGTTGAGCAAACTGCCAACTGAATGGAGTTCTTTCAAGACTGAAATGCACAGACTGAAGGTACAAATGGAACTAGATGAATTAAAGAGGTATATTCACATTGAGGATCAAAATATCACTAGGAAGAGTTTGGAACAAGTGGGACAACAAAAGTCAGTTGCCAACTTAGTTTCACACTCCAATAAATCTCAGAAAAAGTCCAAGTCACCAAAATGTGAATCCTCTTTACAGTTAGAGGCAAAAAAGACTATCTTCAAAAAGAAGAAGAAGGGCAAGTGCCATAACTGTGGAAAGTGGGGTCGTTAGGTAGGAGAGTGTAAGTTGCCAAAGAAGCCAAATAATGACACATCACATAATGAGGCCAATATGCTAATTAGAGGATCTGAGCCTCGAGCCTTCATTGGAATGATGAAGAATGGAAAGGCCAGCGTCTCTTCTGAGTGGTGGTTGGATAGTGGCGCTACTTGTCATACTACAAATGACAAGAAATTACTCACTGATGTCACAGAACTGAAAGATACCGTGGAAAGTTGCAATGGTGGTGAGGCAAATGTGACTCATGCTGGAACTGCAAATTTGGTGCTTTCTTCAAGTAAATTACCAACTCTGAAACATGTTAGAGTAGTACCTTTACTTAAGAAGAATTTGATATCTATGAGTTTACTTGATAAAGCTGGTATGTCTTTTTCAATTATGAATGGTAGAGTAACTTTATCTGTTAACTCATATTATTTTGGTTGTGCTTTCATGGTTAATGGTATGTATAGGTTGAGTTTAAATGCTGATAGCATAAACCATGTGAATTCTACTTTGATTGATCCAAAGTTGCTACACAATAGACTTGGACATGTGAATTACAGGAAAATGCAACATTTAGCTAAAACTCATAACATTCCATTAGATACTTCTATTCGATTTGATAAGTATGAAGTGTGTGCACATGCTAAAATCACTAGAAAACCCTTTAAATTTGTTTCTAAATGCACACAACTTCTTGAGCTAATACATTCTAACATTTGTGATTTTAGAAATTACGTTACTAAAGGTGGTCGGAAGTATCTAATAACATTCAGAGACGATTTTTTCTAAATATTGTCATGTCTATTTGTTGAAATCGAAAGATGAGGCTTTTGAAAAATTTAAGATTTTCAAGTCTAGAGTAGAAAATCAACTCAACTTGAAAATTAAGAGGTTTAGGAGTGATAGAGGAGGAGAATATACTATGTCAAGGTTCAAGGAATTTTGTGCTTGAAGGTATAATACTTGAAACTACGCTCCTTATTCACCCCAATCAAATGGTGTTGCAGAGCGTAAGAATAGAACGATAACTGAAATGTTAAACTCTATGTTACTTACAGCTGGCATGCCTTCCTTCTACTGGGGAGAAGCAGTTCTAACTACAAATGACATCTTGAATAGGTTGTCGCACTCTAAGTTGTCCATGACACCTTATGAGATATGGCATAAGCGCCCTTGTAGTTATGATACTCTTAAGACTTGGGGCTATATTGCTTATGTAAGTATATCAGATCTTAAGAAACCTAAGGTGGGATCTAGAACTATTACTTGTGTATATCTAGGTAGTGCAGAAGATAGCGCTGCAAATAGGTTTTTAGATCTATCTATTAACACAGTGATAGAATCTAGAGATGCATTGTTCTTTGAAAACAAGTTTATCAGAGATCAAGGCTTGAATGTTTCTGGATCTACAGATATGATTTTAAAATCTCTTGTAGAATCTAAAATAGGCCATTCTGACACTAATTTCACACAGTTGGCTATTGAACCAATTCCAGTAAGAGTATCTACAAGAGAGAGAATTCCTAAAAGTTTTGGTGAGGACTTTATTGCTTACCATCTTGAGGATGATCCATTCTCCTATCAGGAAGCAATGAGATCTAGGGAATCTCTACGTGGGCGAAGCCATAGATGATGAAATGAGCTCTTTTTTGCGAGAATCACACTTGGCAGCTAGTAAATTTGCCAAAATGGGCTAAAGCTATAGGTTGTAAATGGGTGTTGAAGAAGAAACTGAATAGTGATGGATCAATAGCCAGATACAAAGCACGTTTAGTAGCTAAATACTATAAACAACAGAGTGTAATAGACTATTTTGATGTCTATTCACCTGTGTGTCATCTATCAACTATAAGAATTCTTCTTGCTTTGGCATCTATTGAACACTTTGTAGTGCATCAAATGGATGTAAAAACAGCTTTCTTAAATGGGGATTTAAATGAGGAAATTTACATGGAACAACCGGAAGGATATATTATGAAAGGTCTTGAGGACAAAGTTTGTAAATTAAATAAATCCCTATATGGTCTTAAACAAGCACCTAAGATGTGGCATCTTAAATTTGATGAAGTGGTAAAGAGTTATGACTTTCAGTCTAGTTATTCAGATAAATGCCTTTACCATCGTTCTATGTCAAATAAGATAGTCATCATTTGCTTGTATGTTGATGACATGTTAATTCTTGGTTCTGATCATTCTGTAGTGAGTGACGTGAAAGCTACTTTAGCTAAAGAATTTGACATGAAAGATCTTGGTATTGCTAATATTATTATTGGCATGAAAGTAAGCTTTGAACGACAAGTCATCTCCCTTAGTTAGACTCATTATATTGAGCAGCTACTTTCTACTTGGGGATATGATAAGTGTAAACCGAGTGAGACACCATATGATTATAATAATAGACTGAGTCCTAATGAAGGGATCGGCGTGGATCAGTTAAAGTACTCGAAATTGATTGGTAGTCTCATGTATGCTATGAGTTGCACTAGACCTGACATAGCCTTTACAGTTGGCATGCTGAGTCGTTTTACTAGTAATCCTAGTAAAGAGCATTTGGATGCCCTCAATAGGTTAATGAGATACCTTAAAGGTACTAAAGATTATGCTATTTATTATTCTGGTTATCCTCCAATTGTGGATGGATATTCTGATGCCTCATGGTGCTCAAATATTGGAAATAGTAAGTTTATTAGTGGGTATGTATTTACTTTGGGTGGAGCTGCTATTACTTGGAAATCCAAACGACAGACTTGTATTGCATTGTCGTCTATGGAATCAGAACTTTTTGCTTTAGCCTCAGCCGGTGAAGAGACAGAGTGGATAAAGAATCTGATTATGGATATTCCTTTGACTCGGCTAAAGATTAATTCTTTAAGCCTATTCTGTGATAATCAAGCAGCTGTCCAAGTCGTCGAGAATTCTCTCTTTAATTCAAAGAGAAGACATGTGAGACTGAGACATGCGTTATTGAATTATCTGAGAGAACAAGGGGTGATCACCTTGATCGATGTGAGATCGAAGGATAACATAGCCGATACTCTCACTAAAGGTATGCCTAAAGATCGATTATTCAAAACAGTGGGGGAACTGGGGTTAAAGACTATATAGGCAAGTCTTAACTACCATTTACTTACCTTCTAATTGTGTGTTTTGAATTATCAAATCTTTCTTTATTGGTTACAATGATAAGCACAGTTTATATGTTTCATTGATGTTCTGATTCTGACTAATTTGAAGAGGGTGAGTTGTCTCATTCCAAATTTGATGAAGATGACTTTAACCTAATTCAAATGTTCTATCTGGGAAAATTGTGTCATTCCAAACTTGATAATACAATTCAACTAGATTGGACTATCCTTTTTGGTTAAATGGTCTCATTCCAAACTTGATGCTAGATTATTTGACTTTAAGGAATCGGTAATTGTGACATTCCAAATTGAAACATAGAAACAATTGTTTACATAAGAAGCCTATTAAGTTGATGGCTCTTTGTAAATCACATTGTTTAGGTCTTGTTCATAATTTATGAAACTGGCTTGATGCTTATGACATGATATTATGATGCTTTATGACATCAATATATGTTCTTCTCTGCCTGATGGAATGGTGCTAAGTTTTTATTCAATTGATTGAATTCATGATAATATGAAATTCATATTTGACATTCTACATGGGATGTCAGAGATGGAGGAGAGCTTAATGAGTGGGATCCTGACCAGGATGACCTACTTGATGAATGAATATATATCACTTAGAGCGTGTGGGGACTTGACAATTTACCTACTATTGCCTATTTTGATAAAGTCCATTTACTTGAGACTTGTATTTTGCTATTTCTATTTTGTGGACATTATTATGCTTGTTTCTTATATTTGTAAGGCCTTAGACTATTTTGACTGGCCTACTTATACTTGATTAATATGCATATATTGGTTGTGAATTGAATCTGAGATTTATTTTGGGATTTGGATTTTTAATCTCAGAACAGATTCATGATAAGAATGATTCACTTATTTAGTTTGCATATGATGATTTAGTTTAATACTTTCCTGCTGGAATACTCTTTGACCGATCCGAGTTGATTGTCTTGGACTGAATGTGGATGATTCATGTTTACATGAACATTACATTGACTACCTTGTTGGATTGTGCTGTATGGTGAACATAGGAGAAGATTGTTGGATATATTATTAATATAGTCCAAAAATAATATGTTCACATACAAGCCCAATAGGTAAAAGCATGGTTATTTGGGTCCATATGGGCCGAAGCCTAATAACGTGCATATAAAAACTCTAGGGTTTCCCTACGCTGGAGGTAACACTGTTGAGCGTTCCAAACTTGACGTCTTTTGGTGTAATACTTCAAGCAACTATCTTTTCTCTCTCAAACCTATTACCTCCAACAAGTCACTCCCAGTAATGCCTGATGAAAGACTTCCCCTTGAGCTCATCATAATATTATGAGTTGTTGAAGAAGGTGGGATTGTAGACTGGGGAGTGTGGAGGTCTTCCCTGCCGCCATGGAAGAAGAAGGCAATTGAGCATGAGGTGAAGGCTTCGTTGAAGTAGAGTTGTGGATGGAAGCATCTATTGTGATGATCGGATTGCACAAACAAACCAAAGCTACAAAGAAGAAGAGCCCTAACGACGCTTAGCTCTACATGATTCTCTCACTTCCATTTCCTTCTCCCTCTCTCTATTTTTGAGCAAAAAGAACTTTGCAGGTGAACTAACCTCGAAACTAAGATGCTTCCACTTTCTATTTTAATTTCTAAAAAATAGGGAATTTCTACTTTTCCAATAAGTGCCTTTATGTAGCCAGTCTACATTCTATGTTGGATTTTTGGATAACAATTAGGAAAAAAGCCACTAAAAATAATGAACTATACTTACAGTAACATATTTACTTTGAATTTTTTTTTGTGACATTAATAATCTCAAGTTATGCCCACAATGACACATTTATCTTATTTGTTTCTTGTGATATAAAATTCCAAACTTATATTTATGTGACACATTTACCTTTTATCAATGGTCCATCAGATGAAGTCAAAACAATGTTACTTTTGTTTCACTTAAGCCACATGGACGCCATGTCAACGTTGTTTGCTTTTCGATGTACATGTAGGCAGATTTTTTACGGTTCTCATTGACAAAACCTTGATAGAGGGTAAATGTAACACACATGTATAAGTTTGGAATTTTTTATGTTATAGAAAAATTTATGATAGATATGTCGTGATGGGCATAGTTTGGGGTTTTTGATAATTTTTTCCCTAAAAAAATGGTTATTAATTGAGGTAGATTACGAATTTTCGTGGTAAATTACTCCTTCTAAAGAAAGTTGTAGAAGAATATTTTACATCTAAATTTACTATTAATGAGATAAACTATGGGTGTCAAATGAAATTTACCATTGTTTAGATAATTTACTGGTAATAGGAAAAGAAAAATATTGTTAACTTCATTAGATGACTTTCTTATTATTATTATTTTTTTGTGGACTATTACGAATTATCGGATCTATAGAAGTTACGATGACAAAAAGAAAATTACGTTATGATAAATAAAAGTTACAAAATGATATGTGATAGGTTAATTGATATTAATTTAAAAATCACAAAGTTCATGGAAAGCCTAGGCCACCATCAATTAGGAGGAGTCGTTACCCTTTTTTCTCTTACCCAACTGTGCAGAAGTATCCTTCAAATGATATCTCTGATTCCGCATTTATGAAAGTAGATCTTTTGACAAAGCCTAATTTCGATAAGAAAAAATATGAATTTAAAAAACACATCATTGTTCAGCTGACTTTTAATATAGAAAAAACGTAATGTCTTACGATGATGAACATGAACTTGACATGGGTTTACGATCTGAAGTTGACACGTGAGAGTATATTTTAAGCCCAGTTAATATGATGCATTCAGCGATTTTCACTATAATATGCGGAAATTTGTCACTCAACTAATGGGGGATTTACTAGAATGTGAAATCCTATTATTAATTCGATAATCGCATAATTGGGATTTTGGTACATCGATATGGACACTCTTGTCACCAACTACTTAGGTATTGCTAAACTTGCACATTCCTTCAATTTAACATTTGTGAGGTTGGAATTAGCACTATAATGGGAATTAGTTGTATGATTCTGTCATGTTCGGTTTAGTCAAATCTGAAGCAGCAACATTTGATTTTAGCATCCATGTTTGCACTGAGTTCGGTGAGAACATTCACATTAATTTTTTACTGCAAAATCAACCTAGCTAGCGTGAGACATTGGAGACGGGGCAAGCATTGTGATTTCTGACCTTTCTTTCTACAGTGCAAATCCAACCATGTGCATTCTTCAGGTGAGTCGACCCACCAAAACCTGATCGGTCAAGCATTGTGATTCCAGGTATTTTACGCCAAATTAAATGGACTGGAGCTGGAATCATAGTGATGTTTACCATGTAAATCTGAGTTGATTGCAATGATGCGTATTTGCACCTTCTTTTCTGGAAATGAAGTGTATTTGGTGTCCCTCAAATTGAGAGAATCTTTACAGGATATAAAAAAGCCCTTAATTACAAAATATTTTTCGACAAAAGAAGGCTGGCTCACAAGAATAGGAATCATTTTCATTACACTAGCAATTATATGGCTCCTTTTGCTCCTAAATAAACCGCGGCAAAGGATTAGTAGTTTCAAGGAAATTCATTCTACCAAAACACCTCCCATATTAATCAAGAAACCTCCACCAAATTCAACATAGAAATTCATAATCTAACAGATCATGAAACTCAGACCCCACGACCATATCAAAGCTATGAGACCCTAAGCATCACATCCCCTTGATCTGAGGACTCAGTTTAGATCTCCTCAACAGAATCATAATAATTAGATGATGCGGAGCGTAATAATCCAATGATGTGGATTGATTGTTGTTCTTTCTACTGTCATCATGGCCATGGCCATGGCCGTAGGGATTCAGATCATGCCCACTGGGCAACTTTTGCTCATGATTCACTAATAGAAAGTTGAAGAAGGTAGGGTTGGTGTTGTCGTCGTCTTGTTCAATGAGGCTAGTGTTGAAACTTTGGGGGACGGAGGAGCCCCTAGGGCTTGGTGAGTTCAGGATGAGTGAGGGGAATTTGAGGATGAAGTTCTCATAGATAGGGTAAACGGTTCCAGTTTTCGTATAAGTTCCATTCAGAATATGGAACTTACCCGTCGGAACAAGTTTATCATGTTTTGGAACTTAGAATGTACCTTACATATCCTGTAACTTGGAATCTATCTTGTCACAGATTTCATGATTGGTCTAAGGTCTACTAGGTTCCATGTGTATTATCAATTAAATGATTGGAGTATTACTACTTGTTGCTACAATCAATTGACCACACATTATATTTAGATAGATGAAAACTATAAAACATTAATAGAATAAGAGTCTCAGTTGTAAAATGGAAGCTCAAACTAGTGATTTTAGATTACACACTCATCATTGGATGTTATGAAATATCGTAGGATCACGCAAAGACATTAATAAAGAAAAATACAAAAACTTATTCAAGGTTTCACTTATTTAGAATCTGGAACCTATCCATCGAAACAGGTTTTCCAAGTTCTCTAATTTTTAGAATTTGAAACTTACCGTACATACCTTATAATCTAAAACTGGATAGGTTCCCACTAGTCCGATTTTTAGGTTCCAAGTTTCAAGTTCTACCCTAATACCATGTTTACCCCTACTTGCAAGTGTGGTGGCCTTGGCATATAGTCCTGTAGATGGGTGGGTCATCCTTTATCTTTTGGACCTGCTTGGTCGCTTGACACCCCTGGTCGAATTTGTGAGAACATCCGTAGTAGTTCCTACAAACAAAGCTTTAATCACAAGCAATAACACATTTTCCTTAATTGTTCATCATGAGAGAAGCATAAATAATTTAGCCAGGTCGATAGATGGATGTGTTTCTTATTGTGAGATTTTTGTGGACCACTACTAACTATTTCAAAAGCTTAAGTTATTAAATGTATGATTGATTTGAAGCCATGATTTTTTGTAAAGATTCCCACATATTATTTGTTTTAGACATCAAGCAATAATAGAGTTCTTTCTACTTCATAAATTATTTTTCTCCTATATATGAGAGACTAATGAAAATGGATATATTATTTGTGAAGTACCTTGGGAACTCCGACTTGAGAATCGCTTCTTGAGCATATTTCCTCCATGAGTACCCGTCGTAGACAAATTCATGGTCATCCAATCTTGTCCATGTATTCGAAGTCCCTCTACGAAAAAAATGGGTAATTCCCAATTCATGTTAGAATTATTAAGATTTATATATAAATCTGAACAAAAAACAGAACAAATAAAATATATATGAAAAATTAATGAAAATGGATGCATCATTTGTGAGGTACCTAGGTAACTCGAACTTGAAAATCAAATTCTAGTCCAGTCTTGTCTATCTATCTAAAGTCTTTCTGAGCAAAAATGAGTAATTTTACTTCTTTTTTTGTTACAATTACTTAGACGAATATCGATAATTTAGCTCCATGTAAAACCCCTTTCATCCTATGCTCTGTGTAAAATTTATTTTATCCGGGTTATCCGTTTTATATCCAACTTTATTATATTTTAAGGAGACAGCAAACACAAAATAGGATAAATTTTGATTTTATCAAACTACTAAACGTTGAAGGGAGATCTTCACACTGTCATTTTCAAACATGCGATTTCTTCCCAAAAAGAAGCTTTATAATAATTATTTTTTAATTGCGTGAAACACTAGTTAAATTGATAAATTACTTTCAGACAAAGTCAGAAGTAAAAAATAGAAAAAAAATAAATAAAGACCTTAATTGCCTCGGGACCGGGGTACTAGTGCTCTCCTCATCAGAGTCCTCGAACGTGACACAGGATTTGGTTGGGACCTGCGAGACCTCGTCGGACTCGGCCATCCCCAATAAGGATAGGCTGTTGGCGAACGACTCCTTGAGGTCTTCGAGCAGATCTTCTGCAGACGAGGGCAGCTGTATATTATTGCCAGCTTGGGACTGAGCGCTGAACAGATCTAGGAGCGTCGTTACGGACTTCTGGGCTCGGAGGATCTCCTCGATCATGCGCTTGTGGCTTGTGGAAAAGAAACTTACATATGTTATTATAATTGCGGGAAACTTCATTTAAATAGATAAATTACTTTTCAGACAAAGTCAAAAGTCAAAAGTAAAAAGACGCGAATTTTGGCCCTTGCGTACCGTGGGATCGGAGGCTTGATGCTTTCACTTCCCTCCGAGATCTCGGACCTGACACAGGCGTTGGTCGGGAGCTGCAAGACCTCGTCGGACTCGGCGCTCATCGATTCAGATATGGAGTTGCCGAACGACCTGAGGACGTTGAAGAACAGATCTTCAGCGAACAGGGGCTGCCCTGTGTTATTGCCAGTTTGAGAGTGAGCGTCGAAAAGATCTCTGAGCTTCTTCGTGGGATTCTGGTCATGGAGGAGATCCTGGATCGCGTGCTTGCGGCTTGAGGAGAGGTTCTCAGGCCAAGCGAAACGCTCCATCGATGAGACAGGTGTTGGGCTTTGCTGGGCGACGAGGGAGAAAAACGAAGAGAGAGAGCGAGAGAGGCTTTTTGACGAGGACAAAAGTGCTCCGGGCCGTGCGGAAAAGAGGCAAGGAAGATTGGGGGGAGGGTTGTGCGAAAATTCCGTGTCTCCTGGGATCTAGAAAACAATGAATATATTGTCTTATCAGTACATCTTATGAGTACTATCATATATGGATGGGAGCGGATGGTTTAATTTTCTCAAATGTCATTATGTATGTGACTCAAAATTATAATTATGAAGCCTAATGAGATTGTTACATAATATTTGTTACTTTGCTTTATTAATGTTGTTAGAAATAATTGCAAAATAATTAAGCGACTTCCCAATTTATTTGATCAAGTCCCAAATCTTCCTTAGAACGTGCAATCGAATCTTAAATTTCTAATTAACTCTTAATTTTTGGGATATGTACAGTACAAGTCCTAAAACTTGTCAACAAAGTGCAATTGAGTCCTAAAAGTTACAAAAAGTGCAATGAAGTCCTAAAAGTTGTCAACTTGGTTCAATTCAGTCCTTTCGTTAACACCGTCAGTTTATATTAACGGAAATTGCTGATTTGGCTTATTTTAATATTTTCTCTCTCCTACGTGGCAATTAGGGCAAAAAAAATTGTGCACGTAAGCGAAACGACGTCGTTTTGTGGGTATTGCCATTCTCAAAACGACGACGCGTCTCCCCTCCGTTTTTTTCACGACGTCTCCTCCTCCGTTTCTCCGTTTCGTTACGATATCTCTTCGATTCTTCCTCTCTCGAATCAACGAACCCTAAGCCCTAAATCTCGCAGATCTCTTCCCTCTTCCCCTCTCGAATCAACGCAACCCTAAGCCCGAAATCTCGGCGCAGATCTCTTCCCTTCTTCCCGTCTCGAATCAACGCAACCCTAAGCCCTAAATCTCGACGCAGATCACCGGTGCCTTGCGAGTTGCAGTTCTTCATCAAACGCTGGTGCGAGTACGCGCGACACTCGTCCCACGAGAGCCTTGGCGGTGGATCGAGCGGCGCCGACGGTGGAGGCGAGTGGATCGAGCGGCGTCGACGGTGGAGGCGAGTGGATCCAGCGGCACCGACGGTGGAGGCGAGGTGAATTTGTTTGCACCGCTCGCTTACTCTGTGCTTGACAGGCTGAAGTCTCTGGACCGGTTGACTCAAAGGACCCTGATTTCAAATTGAGCAAATATGATTATTTTGGCCACGGTGAGATACTGAGTTTCTTCTCTCATGTGTATTGGGGATTGTGATTACTCGAGCCGAGTCGCGAGGAGGTCGTCCCGGAGGGGAGGGTCGAGGATCGCGATTCCTTGGACGAGGCTAAGCGGAGCTCTCCTGATTACCGAGTGACAGGTCATTTCTGGATGGATCGTGCGTGCGTGTGTGTGTGGAGAATGATTGATTGCACTTGCGAGATGCGTGTCCTCCGTTTGCGTAAATTCTTTTGCTGCTTCTTGCTAGTGTATCTGCAGGCTAGTTGTGGGACTTTGTGTTGTTATGATACCTCTACAATGGAACAGTAGCTCGCTGATTTTGTTGTTAGATTAAATCGATACGTTAATCTCATCGAAGTGTTGTGGTGTCAAGAATTATCCTCTTTTGGAATTATCTATGGATATAACATTTTCCTGTTCTTCCCCATTTTTTTTTTTTTTTATGCTTGTTGCTGTCCCATAATCCTTTAAGTTGAATCTATAGATATAGTTCCTTTTCACTGTCGATGACGATACCAAATTTTCAACTGTATGTATTTCTGTCATTCGAAAAATGATAATTTATACTTTTAGTTAGATATCTAAAGTGAGGACTCTTCTTTTGCACTTTATCAATCTTTTATTGCTCATGGGATGCTCTATAGTACTCGAAGTCATTTTCTAGCTACACGATGAGCTGTTGGTGTTCCAATCTTGTGAGGAGACTTACGATCACATCTTTTTTCATGATGCATTTTGCGTAATCTGGTTGGCAACAACTTTGCATTGGACAACTCTGACAGAAGGTAAATGCCCTAGCGATTTTTTGTTTATGATGCTTGAGAGATCATAAACGGTAATCAATTCGATTGAAAACGGTTAGCTGATGTGTCCTTAGACTTGGCTTGAATGCCTACCTCGCTTTACGAGGATAATCACGCATCCCACCACCTTGCTAGGCATTGTAGATGTTTATATATCAAATTTGTCCTTTGTCGTAGTAATTCCATTAATTGAGATCACACATGCATGCTGAATTTACATTAAAAGTCACTCTCACGTTTGGTTGCTAATTCTATTGCTTGGAACGAATATAGATCATTTAAACACTGCCTACAAAAGAACTGTCATAGGTATCAACTTTCATATGATTGTCCTTGTTCATATGCCATTGTGGATGTCAGTTATTTGAATAAATACTGATACTGCAGTTTCACCATCATTCAATTCTTGTAACATTTTAAATACTGATATTTGAATAAATACTGATACTGATATTTGTCACCATCATATGATCATTTAAAGCAGTTATTTGAATAAATACTGATACTGATATAACATTTTCCTGTTCTTCCCCATTTTTTTTTTTTTTTTATGCTTGTTGCTGTCCCATAATCCTTTAAGTTGAATCTATAGATATAGTTCCTTTTCACTGTCGATGACGATACCAAATGATTTGTCTCATTGTCCATTGCTTACACAGTTCTTATGTGATGGAATCCAATGCACTGCTTGATATGCTTTTTGTTGCTTGATGATGTTAAGAAAAGAAGATTTCTAGTTTCCATGAACTTATTTTCATGTGCATGTTATTCTTGGAAACAAGATTTATATCGCATGGCCATATTTTCATCTTAGAGGTCTCTAGCTACTGTGTACAATTTTGCGACACATGCTAAGATTAAATGTAGGACAGCAGACAGGTGGTATTTATCTGTGAATAAGTTGTCATTACATGTTTGTTTTGAAGGTTAACATGCCTTTATTCTCCTATGGTGTAGGTTTTGTTAGTTTGCCTATGGTGTAGGTTTTGTTAGTTTGCAACTGTGATATGCTTTTTTAATATGGCGACAAGAAGAATGAGGGCAACAACTTCTAAATCAAGTGGTGTAACTCCTAATGAGGTCGAATCAGAGTTAACCTGCTATTGTGGTCTTTGATCACCACTTCTTATTGCAAAAACAAAGAAAAACGCAGGAAGAAGGTTCTATGGATGTGCTAAATTTGATGGTCCAGGTTGCTGCAATTTCTTCATGTGGGTTGACGAAAAAATACCGGATCAAGCGAGGACATGATAGTCGAACTGCTTGAAAGAAATCAAGCACTATCGGAGTCAAGCCAATCCGGATGCAACGACGATTATGTAAGCTCACCGATAGCTAAAATGAAGGCGCAAAGGCGAAAAATGGACTTTTAAAGGAAGAGCTTGCACGAGTGAAAAAAGGGAAGATGCTCTATCAATTGGGATTTTTTCTATGCATGTGTTATATCATTATGGGGATTATATTTAATATGAAAGCCAGTGAGAAGTTTCTAAGTCTTCCATAGTATCTTGTTTCTAAGTTTGTATTTAATTACTTTATCCCAATTCTCTTTTGCCCTGTAAAATTAGGAAACTCATGTTGCGTGGAAATGTAAACAATTTCGTGTGTTCTTTTAGTGAATGCTATTTGGATGATGATTTTTTAAATGTTCCATCAAAGGAAAAAAGACAGCACTCTCAGGTATTTATGGAAATGAAGTCTGGGAAGCTTGTTTTCCTCTATATAAGCTGCCCTCACCCTTCGAACTTTTGCTTCATCAAATCAAAAGCATCTAGAAAGGAGAGAAAAAGGTACTGTTTGGGGCATGAAGTAAAGGGAGTTACGTGACAAAGCCAGCTCTTTGGATTTTTGAAAGTTTCAAACCCTCCGTTCGGGACTTTCCACGCCTTGACAAATTATACTGCTTTTGCCACTCTCTCTTTCTTGGCTTTACGTCAGAAGAAAGGAAAGAACTTTCCAAGCAAGCCCTCTCTTGTTTCTTTCAAAAGGGTTCCTTTCCTCGAGCATTCGAGCATGCCGGTTTTGTTGTCAAGTTCATCTAATGCCGGTTTCGTTGTCAAGTTCATCGTCACAAAGTCAGAGCATTAGATAGGACTGTATGAGCACGTCTTCTTTGAGTATATCCTGCATTGATTTTTGTTAAGCTGGGAATAGATTTTTCTATGAGCACGTCTTCTTTGAGCGATGAATTCAGTTGAAATGATTAATGTTTGGTTAAACCCAAATGAGATTACGAAGTTCGTCTTCCAGTTCGTGATATTTTGACTCATTTGTTCATCAACTATCTTTTTTTTTTGGCCCATTAAGTCATTGTGTTGACCTCTCTTTGCCTAGAATCTGCTTCTATTTCCAGTGATTCGATTCAAATTCGAAGGAACAGAACATGATGGCTAACCAATCCGGCAACGACAATCACAGACAAAGGGCAGGAATTTCTAAAAATATTAAGAACATGAACAAGTCAATCAAGAATAGATCATAGTAGCATGTCACACCGTCATTCTACAACATATTGAAAGCAATTTGGACAAATCTACTATCTCATCTTAAGACTAACAACAACTATCCACAGAAAAGACAGCATTACAGTTCAAGACAAAATCCAAATTTCAAAGCTCGATTTGAAAAAAAGAAAGGTAGGGCAAATGATGACCAAATCGCACATATAATATGTCAATGGAAAGTTTGAGAAGCCTATTACAAATCTCTAGAAGACATTAAGTCCTAATAACAACATCTTCCAGCTCGTTCCGGTTAAAACAGAAAATTGCAGTAGGTCAACACAGCAAATCAACCTAAAAAAACTACTGCAGAATTGACAGACTTTGTCGGTATTTTTCGATGACCGGATGATGTCTATTCAGGGCGTGCAACATATCAAAACGAAGCTCTAGAAATGTATTTTATATGTCTAGAAGGGCTCGAAGTCAAAAAAAACCTTATCTAACACCTCGTTTCAACCAAAACAGAAAGTTGCAGTACGTCAAAACAGCAAACGCACAAAGAATTGACGTAATTCTCAACACAGCTCATCACACATCGGTACAAACACAGCAAGGTGACCACAATGTAACATGTATATTCGTGGCGAGCTAGACAATCATAGATGGCAGCAAGCACAGTGATACAAACAATGCTGATTCTTCATGTCTTACATTGAGACTATATAACATTCATGCATTACATATACTCCTCATTTACACAAATCAAATCGAAAGAGGCAAAAAAAGAAATGAACAAATCACGATTGGGTATACACACAACCAAATAAAAAATTGCAGCTTGCCTATCATGTTTCAAACAACTATCCCCTAACCGATAGAAGACAGCAGTTTCTGGAAAGGAGCATAAAAAAAAAAAAAAAACTCTTCCAATGGCCGCACAACCATATCGGTTTACTGACAACTACAAGCTCATCAAAGGGGCAAAATATAGAAAGCAATCCAGATTGAAGTGTACCAATGAACTCACAGCTTTCTAGCAAAGAACACATTCAATATTATGAACAAGGAATTCTAAAAAGAATACAGCAACAGCAGGGGACCAATTTTATTAAAACCAATCAATTTTCTTCTTGTACATGTCCTGTTTGCTCAGCTTGCTTTGCACTGGATATGTATCTAACCCAAGAATTTCAATAACAAATCCTAAAACGGCTTGTTACTAAGTTCTGAAATGAAAGGAAACGAAATACAAGTAAAGTCTATACAACAAAACTAATGTATCGATCAAGCAAAGGGAAGCTCTCAATCATATTCTGAATCAAAACACACACTGATCTAATTCAGGAATTTTATCAAACAGGTGGATTGTATATGGTGTGCCAAAACTGACTCACTTCCAAATAGGCTTTGCGGGAGCAATTGAAGTATGAGATGACTGAGGCTGTGAACTCATTGGCGGTTGTAATGGTGGCTTCGGCTTCGGCTTTATGGCAACATGTTTTTGGGACTGAGGCTGAGAACTTGCGTGGGGGTGCGATGGTGGCTTTGGCTTTACACCGATGTGCTTTCGAGGATAAGCTCTTAATGCTTGAAGCTGCATACTGTCCTGGAGTTGCAATGGTGGCTTTGACTTCACAACAACATGCTTTTGAAGAGCACTTTGAGATGACTGAGGCTGTGCACTAGCTTGGGGATGCGCTTTTGCCATTGAAGCTCCTAAAACTACTCCTTTGTCCGATTGTTTTGATAATCTTGTATCAGTTGAGACAGCCTACAAAAGAATGGGTATGTTTTTAGTTCAAGGAGATAATCAGTTCCCATTGTAAAGTGTTAAAACATACTCACATTGAGAATTTGAAGGTTGTTTTTAGGAGTTGTGTAAACATACCATTTTCTTTTTCTTGTTCGGTTGTGATTGCCCTTGTATCGTTTCCATTTCGATGGCAGGTCTTTTAAACTGAAAAAAAGAAAAAAGAAAATCGAATGTGACAATGTAACAACAACACATGAATACATGGCTAGTGAGGTATTACTCACCGGGATTTTTTGAGGTCTGCTGCTAGTTATTGCATTGGCTTGAGCACGAAAAAATCCTTGTCATTGATTAACACTAGCTTCAACAAAAGAATTGGCTTGTCCACTACATGCACTTACATTAGCAGTAGCCCAACATCCTCTTTCATTTACACTAGAATGAGCTTGAGCATTGGCTGAAGTATGTTGCACTGGTCCAGTGAGTTCTGTACAAGCATTGACTAAAGTATCCTCTGCTGGCACATCGACTTGAGCAAAAGCATTGGCTGAAATATCTTCAATTGGTGCACTAGCTTTTACAAAAGCATTGGCAGAAGTATCTTCTACTTGTGCACTAGCTTCTGCAAAAGCATTGGCTGAAGAATTTGTCTGCCCACTATTATCTTCTACAAGTGCACTAGCTTCTGCAGAAGCAATGGCATGGCCTTTGGATCCTCCTTGAGTTGTACTTGCCGTTCTTTGTAGCTTTAGCCTGCATATATATACATCATTAGTAAATCGAAATCTTGACATCTATAACTTATAATGCATTAATCTATCACAACATACTTGTCTTTTTTTACGCCTTGATCCACTGGAATTGGCTTGAGATTGAGCTTCAGGTGCATTTGCATGGGCCTAAAAAGCACATAGTAAGCATTCATGACAAGACAGCAGGCTTAGAATCAACAAAATCAATTAGTTAAGAAATACCTTTCTCAGAGGACATCCTTTACAATTATGTCCAACCACATGGCAAGTAGAACAAGTCATTCGCTTACCCTCTTTAGTCATTCATTTCTCTCTTACAAGCTCAAGTGGTTGCTTTCTTACGCTCCTTTTTGGCCTACCAGGCATCTTTTTGATCGGTGGGGGCTGAGGGGCTTCTTTATTAGTTTTGCCCCAAAATTTCTGTCCTCTCACTGATTCGGCATCATGAATTGATAAGCACTTAAGTATTTGTTCTTGTTATAGCAATCGGCTAGGTAGTCACCGGATCATTTTTCTTGTGGTGTATTGCACATATAGCATGGCAACATGGGATTCCACTAACTTCCCAAGCTCTACAAGAACAAGTATTCAAATTGAAGTCTACAACATATTTGTCACCATTTTCCATAATCTCGTATCCTTGATCTCCATTCCATATCAAATGGCAATATCTACTAGCCTTTGTATTCGATGTAACTTATGCACAATCCTTGGACCATAATTCCTTGTCCACTTAGCACATGCATCCCTTTTGACTGTGCATTCTATTCATAATCATGATTCTAATATCTTCAAGCATACTCACAATGGCCTTGCACCTAGCTTCCACACACCTACCATTGAAAGCTTCACTAAGATTATTATCAACAACATCACATTTTATGTCGGTGTCAAAGAAGGCTTTAGACCAGTGCTTTGGCTCAATCGGAATAGATCATCATGACCTTGTGGAGTCATTTCCTTCAATCTTTGTTTATGCACCTCAAAATCTGACATATTAGTACTCTTAGCACATTTCCAGAATTGTCTCATCAACTCGCTTTCCTTTGTATTTTTGACCCCAATTAGAATATATATGCCTCGCACACATTCTATGTTCTGCATTTGGCAAAAGTTCAACTACTGAAGGAATGAGGCCCTAATATATAAAACAAAAAAAGAAAAGAAAACATTAATATTGGAAATCATTATATACATTGTTTCAAACAAATTTAAGATGAGCGATAGTAGTATTACATACCTTTTGTTGGTCACTTATTAAGGCCCATCCATTACCATTACCCATGTCAAGATCTTCTTTCAACAAGTTGATAAACCAGCTCCATGTGTCCTTATTCTCAATTCTTATTTGCCCATGTTACTTGGATACATTTGATTGTTAGCATCCCTCCCCACAAAGACACAACAACTCACCCTTGATCAATCCCCTAAGAAAACATCCATCTAATCCAATGATCTTCCGACACCCGCCAAAAATCCTTTTCTACGGGCATCAAAGCAAATGTAAGTCCTATTAAATAATGGTAAGGAATCTGGTAATGGTCTTTCAACTTTCATTATAAATGTGCTCACCCGGCTTGCAATGTAAAGCTCTCCCAAGTAATCGTACATCAGTGCATACTCTTTCTTATAATTGCCTTGTAATTCCTTGAACACTTTTAGCTTTGTTCTCCGTGCATTGGCTCACATTGACATTCACCCCTAACTGTTCTCTAACCAATATCTTCAATTGAGGTGCTTTAACTTTAGGCATTGCGAAATGAGAGTCATGAAGTGTTTAGCTAAAAAAGAACTAGAAACTCTCTTATTCTCAAAAGTAATAGCACATGTATGCTCATCAATGTACTTTTTCAAATGGAATGATCCAATTTGGCTATCGAGAGCACCATAAATCATCCAGTTACAATTAGCTTGGGCACACCTAGCTCTTACAAATCCAGTGGTGTTCTTGGTGTATTTAATTGCTCTTTGCTCAGCCACCGAGTACCTCAAAATTGCATCTTTGAACTCCCTTGAATCTTCAAATGTCATGCCCACAACAAATATTGGATTCTTACAATTTCGATCATATGATGGAAACCTACTCATTCTTCTTGAAATAGCATCATTTTCTTCTTTTTCACTCTCATCATCAAAATCTGAATGAAGACTTTCTTCTTCATTTGAATCGTAGTACTCTGTTTCGCACCAAGACACATCCACCATTAGAGGATCAAGCGATAATGGAGTTTGAGAGCCAATGTCTAATTGAGAAGTTTCTTCAATGTTAGTTCCAATTTTGAGTCTATGTCTCACTGAAAATTCCTTTAAATTTCTTCTTGCATTAACCAATTCAAAATCATCATCGTCACTTGACTCTTCAACATTCACCAAATTACATGCATCATCATTCTCATCATCTACATCCCTACTTTCACACTCAAGCTGATTCCCATCACCATCGGCATTTCCAATTATATTTTCAAACACATCATCAGCCACATTATTAACACTTTCTATATTCACATCAAATAAACCTTCATTTTCCATCTCAACTCCCCTATCTCATCAAGCGTTTCTTCATCATCGACATGCTCAACATACAATTCAATATTTTCAAAGTGAAGATGATGATAAAATTGATCTATCACATCGGAGTTATCCCATAAGTACCTAAGAGTTACTCCATTTTCAAGAATAGTACTTCCAGGAACTCTATAAAAGAGCTTTTCTATCTTACGCCCACACAGAACCTCAACAGCTGAAATTATGTTGGATAATGAACCCTTACTTAAGTCTACTTCAACAACATCGACCCTTCCATCTACGTATTCTAAAGGCGGTCCAACTTGAAATTTACCTCCAAAGAAAACAGTGACATAAACTTTGTTGTTGCTCGTTGGACCTACAAAGGAATAGAAACAAATAGCACTTTCAATCGTAAAATTTCATCTAAAAACTACTAATGACTTCACTTGTAAAGAGAAATAGGTAGGGCAAACATACCCATGTTGATGGATGACCTTGAGAGTAGTCAACCCTCCAATACAAGCATCAGCAAACCAGCATCAGCAAAAAAGGAGTTGAAAGTGATAGTAAACTGAACTAATTATGCCTGAGCAATGAACTGCCCGCTGAAAACTTTCCCAAATCTCGGAGCCTCCGGCGAAGTGATCCCTTGAAATATGTAAGGTAAGCGTAAACCCAATCTCTGTCCTCCTCTTGTTGAGGCATTCAACAAAAGGAAAGCGTATTAAGGGAAAAAAGGTTATATGGACTTATGATTCCTTTCCCCCGTTGCAAGGAAAATTCTGCTGAAGACAGTTTAATCTGAAGGGAGAAGGCTAAGATAAAAGAAGAAAATTTTATTCAATTGACCAATATGGCAGCATGAACTTATGACTAAACCAAAAGCAGATAATTCTATTGCAAGAAAAATTCCTTTATTTTTATGACTTTCACTGAAACATTTAAGGTTCCTTCATGGATGATGCAATTGCTAATTAAATGCTAAAAGTTTTTAAATCATTGAAGCGGCGATAGCTTCTCCAAGTCATGGTTCGAACCGTAAGGCTTGATTAGTGAATACTAATACCGACCTTTGAAGAATTGCTGATTATCCACAAGATCAATTACAAGAATTGAATGACGGTGAACCGTATCAGTATTTATTCAAATAATCGACATCCACAATGGCATATGAACAAGGACAATCATATGAAAGTTGATACCTATGACAGTTCTTTTGTAGGCAGTGTTTAAATGATCTATATTCTTTCCAAGCAATAGAATTAGCAACCAAATGTGAGAGTGAGTTTTAATGTAACTTCAGCATGCATGTGTGATCTCAATTAATGGAATTACTACGACAAAGAACAAATTTGATATATAAACATCTACAATGCCTAGCAAGGTGGTGGGATGCGTGATTATCCTCGTAAAGCGAGGTAGGCATTCAAGCCAAGTCTGAGGACACATCAGCTAACCGTTTTCAATCGAATTGATTACCGTTTATGATCTCTCAAGCATCATCAACAAAAAATCGCTAGGGCATTTACCTTCTGTCGCAGTTGTCCAATGCAAAGTTGTTGCCAACCAGATTACTGCAAAATGCATCATGAAAAAAGATGTGATCGTAAGTCTCCTCACAAGATTGGAACACCAACAGCTCATCGTGTAGCTAGAAAATGACTTCGAGTACTATAGAGCATCCCATGAGCAATAAAAGATTGATAAAGTGCAAAAGAAGAGTCCTCACTTTAGATATCTAACTAAAAGTATACATTATCATTTTTCGAATGACAGAAATACATGCAGTTGAAAATTTGGTATCGTCATCGACAAGAAAAGGAACTATATCTATAGATTCAACTTAAAGGATTATGGGACAGCAACAAGCATAAAAAAAAAAAAAAAAATGGGGAAGAACAGGAAAATGTTATATCAGCATATCAGTATTTATTCAAATAACTGCAGTATTTAAATGATCATATGATGGTGACAAATATCAGTATCGGTATTTATTCAAATATCGGTATTTAAAATGTTACAAGAATTGAATGATGGTGAAACTGCAAAGTATCAGTATTTATTCAAATAACCGACATCCACAATGGCATATGAACAAGGACAATCATATGAAAGTTGATACCTATGACAGTTCTTTTGTAGGCAGTGTTTAAATGATCTATATTCGTTCCAAGCAATAGAATTAGCAACCAAACGTGAGAGTGACTTTTAATGTAAATTCAGCATGCATGTGTGATCTCAATTAATGGAATTACTACGACAAAGGACAAATTTGATATATAAACATCTACAATGCCTAGCAAGGTGGTGGGATGCGTGATTATCCTCGTAAGCGAGGTAGGCATTCAAGCCAAGTCTGAGGACACATCAACTAACCGTTTTCAATCGAATTGATTACCGTTTATGATCTCTCAAGCATCATAAACAAAAAATCGCTAGGGCATTTACCTTCTGTCGAGTTGTCCAATGCAAAGTTGTTGCCAACCAGATTACTGCAAAATGCATCATGAAAAAAGATGTGATCGTAAGTCTCCTCACAAGATTGGAACACCAACAGCTCATCGTGTAGCTAGAAAATGACTTCGAGTACTATAGAGCATCCCATGAGCAATAAAAGATTGATAAAGTGCAAAAGAAGAGTCCTCACTTTAGATATCTAACTAAAAGTATACATTATCATTTTTGGAATGACAGAAATACATGCAGTTGAAAATTTGGTATCGTCATCGACAGTGAAAAGGAACTATATCTATAGATTCAACTTAAAGGATTATGGGACAGCAACAAGCATAAAAAAAAAAAAAAAATGGGGAAGAACAGGAAAATGTTATATCGTATCGTATTTATTCAAATAACCGCAGTATTTAAATGATCATATGATGGTGACAAATATCGCATCGGTATTTATTCAAATATCGGTATTTAAAATGTTACAAGAATTGAATGATGGTGAACCGCAAAGTATCAGTATTTATTCAAATAACCGACATCCACAATGGCATATGAACAAGGACAATCATATGAAAGTTGATACCTATGACAAGTTCTTTTTGTAGGGTGTTTAAATGATCTATATTCGTTCCAAGCAATAGAATTAGCAACCAAACGTGAGAGTGACTTTTAATGTAAATTCAGCATGCATGTGTGATCTCAATTAATGGAATTACTACGACAAAGGACAAATTTGATATATAAACATCTACAATGCCTAGCAAGGTGGTGGGATGCGTGATTATCCTCGTAAAGCGAGGTAGGCATTCAAGCGAGGACACATCACAATGTTTTCAATCGAATTGATTACCGTTTATGATCTCTCAAGCATCATAAACAAAAAATCGCTAGGGCATTTACCTTCCGCGGGAGTTGTTCAACAAAGTTGTTACAAATCAGACATCGCAAAATTCATCATGAAAAGATGTGATCGTAAGTCTCCTCACAAGATTGGAACACCAATGTACCATCGTAGCTAGAAAATGACTTCGAAAATTAGAGCATCCTATGAGCAATAAAAGATTGATAAAGTGCAAAGAAGATCCTCACTTTAGATATCTAATCCGTGCATACATTATCATTTTTGGAATGCATTTAAATACATGCAGTTGAAAATTTGGTATCGTCATCGATGCTGAAAAGGAACTATATCTATAGATTCAACTTAAAGGATTATGGGACAGCAACAAGCATAAAAAAAAAAATGGGGAAGAACAGAAAAATGTTCAAATATCATTTGAATTGTGTAAACGAGAATGATGTAATGCATGAATGTTATATGAAGTCTCAATTTAAGACATGAAGAATCAGCATTGTTTATATCAGTATTGCTTGTTGCAATCTATGTTGGTCACCTTGCTTGTGTTGTACCGATATTGTGATGACTTTGTGTTGAGAATTTACGACAATTCTTTGTGCGTTCTAACGGCGTATGCAACTTTTTGTGTTTTTGGTTAAATGAGTGTTAGATAAGGAATTTTGACTTCAAGCCATCTACAAACATATAAAATAAGATTTTGATATATGTTGCCCTGTAAGGTATCATCCAGTCGTCGAAAAATCTTGTCAATTTCTGCAGTAGTTTTTTTAGGTCATTTGCAATGTTGACTACTGCGAACCTAAGTAGTTTTGATGAAAGGAGACAATTTACAAAGTCTAGGAATTGTGTCTTTCTACAAGGTTTGTAACAAACATCTCAAGCAAGCTAGCTGTGCGAGTTGTCATCACCTTTCTTTAAAAATCGAGCTTTGAAAAGAAGACACACAAATAACTGAACAAAAGTGATACTGTCTTTTCTGTGGATTAGCATTGTTGGTCTTAAGATGGAAAGGATTTATCCAAATTCACTTAAAATTGAGGGTAACGGTGATTTCTACTGTGATTGATCTTGTTTAATGTTGTTAGTATTTTTTAGAAATACCTGCCACTTTATCGTGTGATTGTGGTGCAGGTGATCATCATGTTCTGTTCACTTCCGAATTTGGGCTCGAAATCATTGAAATAGAAGCCAGAGAGATCAACACAATGACTTAATGGGCCAAAAAAAAGATAGTTGATGAACAAATGATTCAAATATCGCGATCAAAGGCTGAAAACTAAAACAATCGATTTGGGACTTTGGCATTAATCAAAAAAGGTGTGCTCATAGAAAAATCTATTCTAACTAACAAATGTGCAGGATACTTTCAAGAAAAGTGCTTTCAATGCCAGTCCTATCTAATGCTCTGACTTTGTAACGATGGCAAAAACGGCGATATGAATTTTCAACAAAATCATGCCGAGAACAATCTCTCAAAAGAAACAAAGGGAAGCGCTACAAGAAAGTCGGCGTAATCAAAAAATTTGGCCAGCGTAACTGACACATCATGCTAAAATTGTGCCGTATCTCTCCTTTCAAGATGCTTTGATCAAACAAAAGTTCGAAGAAAGGAGGGCGAAGCACTATAGAGGATTACAAGCTTAAAAGACTTCATATGCCATAAGCACGAGTCCTGTATCTTTTTCCTTTGTCTTGTTTAAATCATCTTTATTCGTTAAAAAAAATACACCGCGAACCTCCCCATTTCCTTTTGTCATGTAAGTTTCTGGATTTACAGATTCAAAGAAATTGGGATAGAATATTAAACGAAATAGATATATGAAGAACAAGATCTTACTAGATTTTCATATTAAAATATAATCTTGCTCCATAATGATATAACATGCATAAATCCCGAGTTGACTAGGCATCTATATCTATTTTCCTTTTTATAAGCTCTTTCATAAAAAAACAAACTGCGCCTTTCATTTGTTTATCGATGAGCGAGCAATTCAATGCGTGCAGATTGGCAATCATATGAGTGTTGATTTCTTTCTCCATTCGACTATCATGTTACACCATTGAATATTGCGTTCCACATGAATAGAAATTCAGCAACCGACTGGACCATCAAATGTAACATTCATATGAACCTTTCTTCTGACTTTGTTTCTTTTACTTTTTGCAATAAGAAAATTTGTATCAAAGATATTGCAACCTCGTGCAACTTGGTGAGGATTGTTGATCCACTAAAAACTTTACAGCATAAGCCATATTAAAAAAGCGTAGCACGGTTATCAACAAATTAACCAAAATTACACCATAGAATAAAGTAGCCTTCAAGCAATAAACAATGTAATATTCGCAGATAAATACGAAGTGCTTTCGCTTTTGTTACATCAAGCTCTTTAGCAATGAAATATTTACAAAGAAATTACTGCGTAGTACAAGACCTCTAAGATGAAAATATGAAAGTGTATCTTTTCATATAAATCTTGTTCCAAAGCTGCATCGTGTAAACTAGAAAATCTTCTTTCTTATCATCCAACAATAAAAACATAAATCAAAGTTTTGATTATTTCCATGAATATCCATTACAGCATGGAAATGAAGTAATCGTCTCGAATGTCGAAAAAGAGAACTATATCTAGATTCAACTAAAGGATTAAGGGACAGCAACAAGCATAAAAAAAAAATGGGGAAGAACTGAGAAAATGTTATATCGGTATCGTATATTTATTCAAATAAGCATATTAAAATGATGACAAATAATGATTATCGATATTTTATTCAAATATAGTATTTAAAATGTTACAAGAATTGAATGATGGTGAATTATGGTTATCGTATTTATTCAAATAATGACATCCACAATGGCATATGAACAAGGACAATCATATGAAAGTTGATACTATGACGGTTCTTTTGTAGCGATGTGTTTAAATGATCTATATTCGTTCCAAGCAATAGCAACTAAATTAGCAATAAATTCAGCATGCATGTGTGATCTCAATGGAATTACTACGACAAAAGGACAAATTTGATATATAAACATCTACAATGCCTAGCAAGGTGGTGGGATGCGTGATTATACTCGTAAAGCGAGGTAGGCATTCATCAGCCAAGTCGAGGACACATCGAACTCGGTTTTGAAATACCGTTTATGATCTCTCAAGCATCATAAACAAAAAACTAGGGCATACCTTCGTGAGAGTCCAATGCAAAGTTGTTGTAACCAGATGCGCAAAATGCATCATGAAAAAAGATGTGATCGTAAGTCTCCTCACAAGATTGGAACACCAACAGCCTCATCGTGTAGCTAGAAAATGACTTCGAGTACTATAGAGCATCCCATGAGCAATAAAAGATTGATAAAGTGCAAAAGAAGAGTCCTCACTTTAGATATCTAACTAAAAGTATACATTATCATTTTGAATGACAAAATATACATTGAAAATTTGTATCAACGGTGAAAAACTATATCTATAGATTCAACTTAAAGGATTATGGGACAGCAACAAGCATAAAAAAAAAAAATGGGAAAACGAGGAAATGTTATATCGATAGATATTTATTCAAATAAGGCAAATTCTATGACACAAATGGCATATCGATATTTAAATATGATCAAGTATTTAAAATGAAAGAAGAATGAGGGAAGCTCTTGTTCCATTATTTAGAGGTATCATAACAACACAATGGCATAACTAAAACAACCAACAAAACACCATGAAATTTTTTGCAAACGGTGTTTAAAGTCTATTTCGTTCCAACAATCTAGCAACCAAACGAAAATGACTAGTATTCGATGTCAAGAGAGAGCTACGCAACAGGACAAGATATATAAACATCCAATGCCTAGCAAGTGGTGGGATGCGTGAATCAAAATACACGATGAGAGAATAAGCCGATTATAATCATATTTCTTGGACTGAAATCGAAGGTAACTGGTTGATTCAGTCCGAA